>BSBK01005649.1:390000-1590000 GCA_027943335.1 Chamaecyparis obtusa | reverse complement strand
AGAAGAGTCACCGAATGAACCTGAGAAAGAAAATAACTTGATGGTAAGGAGAGCACTGTGGAATGAAAGCAAGAAGGAAGATCCGGTAAGGAAAAGTTTGTTCAAGACCACATGTAGATTTTATGACAAAGTTTGGAAGGTAATCATTGACAGTGGTAGCTTGAAGAATCTGGCATCTGAAGAGATGGTCGAGAAATTGCAGTTGGAAAGGTTGTTACATCCGAAGCCCTATCAAATTTCATGGATCAAAGATGAGCATACACTCCTGGTAAGTGAACAATGCTATGTGAATTTGAAGATTGGAAAGTACTATGATAAGGTGTTGTGTGATATCATGCCTATGGATTATTGTCATATTTTGTTGGGTAGACCTTGGTAATATGATAGACATGTTATATATGATGGGAGATTGCATAAGTATACTATTGTGGCTGATGGAAAGAAACAAATCTTGTTACCATTAATGGAAGAACTTGTTAGTAATGTTTGCACATCTATGAATGTTTGTTTGATGGAAGGAAGAAATTTTGTTAACTCTTTGAAGAGGAATGATGTATGTTTTGTTGTGCTTCCTAACAAGCTGAGTAAGAAAACAAAGGATAATGTCCCTGAGGAGATTGATAAGTTACTCACCGAGTACAGTGATGTCATTTCTAATAATGTACTTGATGGTTTGCCACTGAAAAGAAGCATTGATCATTGTATGGATCTAATCCTTGGAGCTAGTTTACCGAATAAGGCACCTCATCAGTTAACACCTACCGAAAATTAGGAATTGAACCGACAGATTCAAGAGTTGCTGGAGAAAGGCTTGATCAGAGAAAGTTTGATTCCTTGTGCAGTACCTACTGTATTGGCACCGAAAAAGAATGGAGAATGGAGAATGTGTATTGATTCTAGAGAAATCAATAAGATAACAGTGAAGTATAGGTTTCCTATACCGAGAATGGATGACATAATGGACAGTTTGATTGGAGCAAAGTATTTCACAAAGATTGATTTGAAAAGTGGGTATCATCAGATCAGAATTAGAGAAGGTGATGAATGGAAGACTACTTTCAAGGCAAAGAAAGATTCGTATGAGTGGTTGGTTGTGCCCTTTGGTTTAAATAATGCATCAAGTACTTTTATGAGATTGATGAATGAAGTTTTGAAGAAATTCTTGGGTAAGTTTGTGATTGTATACCTTGATGATATTCTGATATTTAGTAAGACCAAAGAAGAACATTTGTTGCATGTTAGACAAGTTTTGCAGAGATTGAAAGAGGAGAAGTTGATGATAAATCTGAAAAAGTGTTCATTCATGAAAGAAGAAATTGTGTATTTGGGATTTTTTATTTCAGCTGATGGTTTGAAGATGGATCCTGAAAAGGTTGAAGCTATTTTGAATTGGCCTACACTTGTGAATGCTAGTGAGGTAAGATCATTTCATGGTTTGGCAAGTTTTTACCGAAAGTTCATAAGGAATTTTAGTTCAATCTGTAATGCTATGACTAAGACTATGAGAGGAGACAAAAGAGAATTCAAGTGGACACATGGAGTTGACATAAGTTTTGAGACCTTGAAGCAGAAGGTTGCTGAATTACCTATTTTGGCATTACTTGATTTCAGTAAAGTATTCCAAGTAGAATGTGATGCAAGTGGAAGTGCAATTGGAGCTGTGTTGAGCTAAGAAGGTAAACCTATTGCTTTCTTTAGTGAAAAGTTGAATGATGCTAGAAGGAAATATTCTGTGTATGTTCAAGAATTCTATGCTATTGTTCAAACGCTGAAGAAATGGAGACATTATTTGATACCGAGTGAATTTGTGTTGTATACTAATCATAAGGCTTTACAATATTTGGGTAGTCAGAATAAGTTGAATCAGAGACATATGAAATGGGTTGAGTATTTGCAGAGTTATACATTTGTGATAAAGCATAAGAGTGGAGTCACTAACTGAGTTGCTGATGCATTGAGTAGAAGAAGATCTTTGATGACCGAGATGAAAATTGAAGTTCTTGGTTTTGATGAGATGAGATATTCTTATGAGTTTGACCCTGATTTTTCTGAGCCATGGATAAAGTGCAGAGCACCTATTCAAGATCAACAAGACACTAAATGGGATGAATATTTTATTCAGGAAGGTATGCTATTTAAAGTTATTCAGTTGTGTATATCGAGAGGAGTAATGAGAACTAATCTGATAAAAGAGAAACATAGTAGTGGTTTGGCTGGACATTTTGGTATAGATAAAACATGGAATTTTCTCAAGGAAAAATACTATTGGCTGCAATTGTATAAAGATGTTCAGAAATTTGTGAAAAGTTGTGGAATTTGTCAAGTTGCAAAAGGAGTAAGTCAGAATACTGGATTGTATACACTGATTGTTGTTCCTGAGAAACCTTGGATTGATATCAGTATGGACTTTGTTCTTGGCTTACCAAAGACAGTAAGAGGTAATGATTCAATATTTTATGTGGTGGATAGATTTTCTAAAATGGCACATTTTATACATTGTAGAAAGACATCAGATGTAGTACATGTAGTAGATCTTTTCTTTAAAAAAATTGTCAGATTGCATGGATTACCGAGGAGTATTATCTTTGGCCGAGACAGTAAATTTATTGGTTATTTTTGGAAAACACTTTGGAAGAAATTTGGCACTGAGTTAAAATATAGTTCTACATTTCACCCACAAACCGATGGATAGACTGAGGTTGTGAACAAAAGTTTGGGAAATCTTTTGAGATGTTTAGTTGGAGACACACCGAGTAATTGGGATTCTGTGTTAGCACAAGTAGAGTTTTCATATAATAACTCAATGAATAGGAGCATTGGAAAGACACCATTTGAGATTGTGAATGAAACACAATCGAGAGGAATATCTGATTTGAGAGACATTGCTGATGAGAATAAGAAAAGTGCTGAAGGAGTAAAGTTTGCTAAATATATGAAGACATTGCATGAGGATGTGAAGCTAAAGCTGGAAGACAGTAATCAGAAATACAAAGACAGAGCTAATAGATCAAGAAGACAAAACTTTTGATGTTGATGATGAAGTGATGGTTCATTTGAAGAAAGGTCGATTTCCTTTTGGAACATATGGAAAGTTGAAGATGAAGAAGTTTGGACCTTGCAAGATTCTGAAGAAATTTGACAGTGGAAATGCATATGAAATTGAGTTACTTGATGACATGGACATATCACCGATTTTCAATATTGCTGATTTGTATGAGTATCATGAACTTGATGAAGAAGTGACAATACCGACAGAATATCCTAAGAAGTAGTATGATGAAGTTGAATAGATTTTGAAGGAAAGAGTTGGCAAGAGTACAAGAGGAAAACAGTACATGGAATATTTGGTTAAGTGGAAGAATAGACCGATGGAAGATAGTTCTCGGATGTTGTAGTCTGATTTGGATGCAGCTCAGACCAGACCTACCAAATGATTCAGAGAATCATTTCTAAATAACTCCAGGTGTCTGATGCAGGAGCATCTGGGGTCCTTGGCAATCTTGTGTCACCAAAAAGAATTTGGAGTTTTGTCTGTGTTTCTCAGTTTCTGCTTTGACCGAGTTGGTCGGTAGTTGGTCGATTTCCTTTGGTTACCGAGTGTGGTCAGTTCTCTCCTGGGTGGTCGGTTATTTCACTGGCGCTCGACATTGCCTATCTGTTGCTCGGTTATCTTGCTTATCAACGGGTCTAGTTTTATTTCCTATTGTGGTCGACTTGTGCATTTATATTGGATCATGGATTTAATGTTGGAATCCATCATTGGGAAGTGTGTGGTCCCAGATTTGACCGTTACTTCCATTGATTGTGGATCTGAAGGCCGACTCAGCTCGGTAGCTTCTTGTATAAATGTAGATGTTTGGGTGTAGTTTAGAGGCAGTTTTTGGATAGAAGATAGTAGACATTAGATCCTCGCATGTTTGAGGACTTCTAAGATTCATTGTAATATCAGGCCCTAACCGGGAAGGCCTTATAGCCCGACATGTATGGTTCTAATATTTGATAATATGTGAAAGATCTGGCATTCTCTCTCTCACTATTGTTGTTTGTTGCTTCCGCATGTGCATTGTAGGCTTGGATCATTAGGGTGCACCATTGTTTGGCCCCTCTTGCTCCCTGCCTTGCGTCATGTTGGTATACGCTACCTTCCCCACCTAAGGAATAGTGATGTGCTTTATGATGATTATTCTTCTACTAGTTGATGATCTAGTATGTAAAAATAATGAATTTAATGATGATAGTTGGAAGGAAAAAATCATTTTTGTTGTTGATTTTAATGTCAATATGTGGTGGTTATAAAGGTCTTTTCTTGGTAGCTATTCTATCTTGTTTTTCATTATCTTTTATTTTCTTAAGGTGGTGGTAAATTATTTTTGCTTTGTTTATATTTGATTAATTTTTGCACGATGTTTCATTTTTCTTTGATGAAATTTTCTTTTCTCTCCATGCAACTCATTAATTTTGTAATTCATGTGAGTTTTTTAACACTTTTATGGCAACATGGGTTCTCTTTTTGATATTCAAGCAACAATTTATTCTTCTTATTAGTTATCTTCTTTCTTTTCCTCAATGTGGTTGGTCATTATCTTGGTCATTGGAACTTCTTTATCTAGGTATGCAAATTGTACGTAGTCAATTTTGGGTGTCAACAATTATTCCTTTTGGTAAAATGATGTTTATATAGCCACAAAAAATATACTCTCTATTATGGTTCTAGTTTTTTCAAGCTCATCATTCATAAGAGTAACCCAATTTGCTGATGAGATTGATGTGTGTGTGTGTGTCCAACAATTGGACTGGCTAGAGTAGCTAAAGGTCCTTTGTATTTTGGTCACAAACACGAGGTTATTAGAGGATATTCAAAGAAGTTTCTTGAGATTAAGAGAGAAAATATAATAAAAGGAAGTTGAAAGGTAGAAGATAAAGTAATGTTATAGTTTATTGTTGTATTGTACAATTAGTAGGTATATTATAAGTTATAGTTGGAAAAGCATGTGTGATTCAACGTGTGTAGGAGTTAATCTTTTTCTTTTTAGTATTTTATAGTATGTAAAGATAGAGATTATGTTTTAACTTAATGCAATTATATGCAATTTAGCTTTTGCAAGGAATGCGAATTTGTGGATAGGACGGTATGTTGCTAGGTCAGGTAGTCCTTCATTTGATCCCCTTACCTACACTACACCTCCCTCCCTCTCTATCACTCACTCATTCTCTCACACACATCTAGAGGGTTGAAAGGTGGAGAACTTGGGGCATAAATAATGTTGCTTGCTACTCATCTACCCTCCACTGCGACCATGTAATAATTTGTTAGCATAAAAATGAATGTGTTGTGGAAATTTATATTGAATGGTTCATAAGGTGTTCACTTGTTGAAGGTTTTGTAAATGGGGAAACAAGTTAAGTAGGCTTGATTGTGAGATACTCAATGATCAAGTACTAGGATCAACAACCTCTCTTGAATAATTTTGGTATTTCACCATTATGAATATTATCTAAATAAAATGAATACTAATATACCATTCATAATCATAAAAGACAAATTTAGTAGGCATAAGTTTTCCATAATGCATGTTGTATTTGCAAGTATACTTCTATAATACAATACGTAGCTGATTCTAGCAACATACTTTCAAAAGACATGTTATTTGCATGTATGCTTCTAGAATAAAATACACAACATATTCTAGAAGCATAAAACAACAATTTATCTTTTATTCTTTGGTGTTGTTAGTTATTCTTCTTTTTTTCAATGTGACTATTCTTTATCTTGGTCATTGAAACTTCTTTATCTAGTTGTGCAAATTGTACATGGTCCATTTTGGGTAGAAATGACTATTCCTTTTGGTTCAATACTTTATTATTTAGCGACAAAAAAAATACTATCCCTATTGTTACTTCACTTTGCAACCCCCCCACCCCCTCTCTCTCTCACACACACACAAAAAGAAAAAAAAAAGGGGGGGGGGGAGAGCAGGAAATATTGGGGCATATATAGTGTTGCTTACTACTTGTCTACCCTCTGTTGCAATTATGTGATAATTTGACTTGCATGAAAATGAATATGTTGGGGAGATTCATAATGAATGGTTCATAATGTACAACACATGTTGAAGGTTTTACAAGTGGGATAACAAGTTAAGTAGGCTTGATTGTGGGATACTCAATGATTAAGCACTAGAATTAAAGTAGTAATGGTATCAACAACCTCCCAAACAATTTTGGCATTTCACCATAATAAATATAAGTTAAATACAATGAATACTAATGCACTATTCATAATCATAAAAAGATATATTTAGTTGACATAATTTTTCCGTAATCCATGTATTTGCAAGTATGTTTCTAGAATAAAATGCTCACTTGATTATATAAACATACTTGCAAAAGACATGTTATTATATATAAATACTCATTGAATAGATAGATCGAACTTCTTAGGATCCACAAGGCTACAAATAGCCTATTGGACAACCAACCTTGTCATTTTGGTTTTCTGAATTTCAATCATTTTCCTATCCAAAGATGTGTTGAGTGTCTCTATCTTCTCAATAGTCTCCTTCTTGAATAAACTATGCCCAAAAATAATTCTCATTATTGTGATATTGATATCATGATTAAACTATATAGGTTTCGAGTCAAACTCATTAACCCATGTTTCATGAGTAGTGGTTCACAAGAACCCATCTCTCATGAGAATGAATGCTACACTTAGCACTCGTTGCATCTAGGTGATGCTTAGAGAGGTGAAACATTGGGCCTTCCCGAAAGGTCACCTAGCCTAGTACTACTCCAACTCCAACTCAAGCACTCTTAACCATGAAGTTTCCTTCAAGGTTAGATGCTCTTAACTACCATTATATTTGCAAGCTCGTCTTTGATGTCCTTAAAGGGATCACACTCCAAAATAAAGTATTTTGTTTGATTCCGTTGTCCCATTATTACAAAATATACACACCCTTTCTTCACAAACTTCTTTACCTTAGTTGATGAAAGTTGGTTCTCAATATGAAATTATAAAATTTGACTAAAAAACACTCAACACAATCCTAAATTTTTAAGTGTAAATATTCCAACTTAAAAAGTCAAGAATATTCTACTTTAAATTATAAAATTCATGAATATCTCCCTACTTATAGGCGAAAGGACCTAGTAGGTTCTAATGATTCTCATATGAGTTGTTGATTTAATGTCCAATATTTTTTGATATCATTGCACCAATAGTTATGACTTTAAAGTTGTTATTGCTCATGATGACTAACCATAATTGAATGAAACGTATCCCTTAGCTCTAAAAAGCAAACAATCATGTGATGCCACATCAATTGCACAAGTATGGGTCACCCTTTAGCATGGTCATTCGTCTCACTTTTGTTTTGGACTGTTTTGGACACTTTGGCAAAAAAACATGCTGATGTGGCATCATATTTGATGATGTCATCCTAAAATCTTAATTATAGGAGTAAGACTTGCTCAATAGAATAGTCTAAAAAATTAAAAATAATTTAAAATTTCTATACAGAATTTTGAAAAGCTCAAAATTAGAATGATCAACTTAGATCCTCTCCTCTATATATAGGGGGACAAAGAACAGTTTGGAAGTCGTAAACCTTGTTTTGACTGAGGTCAGTCATGAACAATCTGAAGATTTCATGGAGGACTCTGAAAATCGTCCTGCAATACTTTAACTGATAATGCAAGAAACCCAAGTGGGTTGATCCCCATAAAGGCATTATTTTCCGCACACTGAGAAAACATAAAGCAGACAAAGATGGCTGTAAATCTGTACAATCCAGCATGAATAATTCTCGTGTTTATAACCATGCAAAGGATATTCAAACTGTCCTTTCTACGGAAGTGTTATGATTGGACTGAAACGTGAACAGTTTCAATTGCTCTTACTATTTATAATCTACACACACTTGCCCAACTGTCTATCTTGTAGCTGCTATGACTTGAAGGACTCGAACCCACGACCTGAACTTACACCATTGTACCAACTTGAATCTTCCCTCTCTTATAGAGAATCAGGGAAAAGCCCTAAGTTGTCTTTATAAATTAAGTAATAGTTAGATCTATCTTATGGTTTGTAAGATGACATAGTAAAATGTATACAAAAATTGTTTTCTTTTTTTTGAAATGAGATGATTACAAATTGTCTAAGTAAGGATAAATAAAATCAATTGTTTTTATTCTTAATTAATTAGAAAACATGGTGAACAATCCATCTTGATTTCTGCATAGATGTTGATGATGGATTCGATTTATTTGGTTTTATGTGTGACTTGATGATACAATATAAATTGACATTCTATTGTTCAAGATGAGGCTCTAATATAAAAATGATCTTATACCACTTTGATAGAACTTCAAATTGAATTTTGTTTCAATCTTGGGTGAAATCATGGTGCCAATGTGATTTGGGTCAATTTTGTGTCATGGAATTGATCTTGGTTTACACAATTGATCAATACTACAAGAAATCAACTGACAAGCTCTAAATTTTAAAAAAATAGTTCTGCTCAACTTTTGAACATTTGAATTTGCAATGATAAACTAATAGCGTTTATAAACACCTTTGGAGGACTTGTTAAGTGAGGGTCACATTCTGACGCAAGGTAGGATGAGGGCCAAAGGCACACCCCAATCCAAATCCTCCTTGCAGAGATCACACACATGGAAGAAAATACACAAGTGAGAGAGAATGCATAACAAATCATATATTATTCATAAATCACCTCATACATGCCAGGCTATAAGGCCTTCCCGGTTCTGGCCAAATAGATTCAAATTCAATTACAACAGTCCTCCAACATGCGAGGGTTCAATCTTCAGAAGCTATCTTCTAACTCCTAACTCTAACACCCTCTAACTGATACCTAAAACTACAAACAACAACTACATTTATACAAGAGGCTACCGAAACAAGTCGGCCTTCAGATCCATCACTAGTGGAAGGAACGAATAGATCTAGGTCCACATGCTTCCCAACAATCAATACCAACATTAACTCTGTGACCACAATTAAATGCACAAGTCGACCTCAACAGGAAATTAAAATAAACTACTCAGTAAGCAAGGTTACCGAGTGCCAGGAAATAACTCGGTAAACGAAGGAACCAAGCCAACTCGGTCAATGAAGGAACCGAGCAATAACCGAGCCCCGTCGGTAAAACAAAGGAAAACATCACTGAGAGCCAAAAGAAGCTACCAAGCAAACCTAACACTTTTAACTTGTTTTTGGTGATACATGATTGCCAAGGACCCGAGATGCTCCTGCATCAGACACCTGGGGTTGTTTGAAATGATTATCTGAATTATGTAGTAGGTACAACCCGAGTTGAATCCAACTCAGATTGTGAAATCCACAAATTGTCTTCAATCGGTTTGTTCTTCCACTTTACTAGATATTCCATATACTGTTTTCCTCTTGTGCTTCTGCCAACTCTATGTTCCAAAATCTGCTCAACTTCTTATGTCTGTTTCTTAGGATAATCATTTGGTACTGTCATGCCTTCATTAGGTTCATAATACTCATACAAATCTGCAATGTTGAATATAGGTGATATATCCATGTCATCAGGTAACTCAATCTCATAAGCATTTCCATTGTCAAATCTCCTCAATATCTTGCAAGGACCACATTTCTTCATTTTCAATTTCCCATATGTTCCAATAGGAAATCTACCATTCTTCAAGTGTACCATTACTTCATCCCCAACTGCAAAAGTCTTATCTCTTCTTGATCTATTTGCTATGTCCTTATATTTCTGATTACTATTTTCCAATTTATGTTTCACTTCTTCATGCAATGTCTTCATGAACTCAACAAACTTTACTCCCTCAACACTTCTCTTTTCTTCACCAGCAATATCCTTCAAATATGATATAGCTCTCGGTTGTATGCCATTAACAATCTCAAAAAGTGTTTTTCCAGTACTCCTGTTCACTAAATTATTGTATGCAAACTCTTATTGTGCCAACATAGAATCCCAATTACTCGGTTTATCTCCAACTAAGCATCTCAAAAGATTACCCAAACTTATATTCACAACCTCTGTCTCTCCATCAGTTTGTGGGTGAAATGTAGAGCTATATCTCAACTCGGTGCCCAACTTTTTCCAAAGAGTTTTCCAAAAGCATCCAACAAACTTACTGTCCTAGTCAGAGATGATACTCCTCGGTAATCCATGTAATCTGACAATTTCCTTAAAGAAAAGATCTGCTATATGCAATGCATCGACTGATGTCTTTCTATAAGGTATAAAATGTGCCATCTTAGAAAATCTATCTACAACAACAAATATAGAATCATTACCTCTCACTGTCTTTGGTAAGCCAAGAACAAAATCCATACTGATATCAATCCAAAGTTTCTCAGGAACATAAATCAATATATACAATCCAGTATTCTGACCTACTCCCTTTGCAACTTGACAAACTCCACAACTTTTCACAAATTTCTGAACATCCTTATACAACTGTGGCCAAAAGTATTTCTCCTTAAGAAAATTCAATGTCTTGTCAATACCAAAATATCCAGCCAAACCACTACTATATTTTTCCTTTATCAAATTAGTTCTCATTGATCCTCTCAGTATACACAACTGAATACATTTAAACAACATACCTTCTTGAATGAAATAGTCTTCCCATTTGGTACTCGGTTGATCTTGAATAGGTTCTCTACACTTCCTCCATGGCTCAAAAAAATCAGGATCAGTGTCATACAATCCTTTCATGTCATCAAAACCAAGAACTTTAATTCTCATCTCGGTCATCAAATATCTTCTTCTACTCAATGCATCAACAACTCAGTTAGTGACTACACTCTTATGTTTTATCACAAATATATAACTCTGCAAATATTCAACCCATTTCATATGTCTCTGATTCAACTTATTTTGACTACCCAACTATTGTAAAGCCTTATGATCAGTATACAACACAAATTCACTCGGTATCAAATAATGTCTCCATTTTTTTAGGGCTTGAACAATAACATAGAACTCTTGATCATACACAGAATATTTTCTTTTTGCATCATTCAACTTCTCATTAAAGAAAGCAACATGTTTACCTTCTTGACTCAACACAACTCCTATTGCACTACCACTTGCATCACATTCAACTTGAAATACCTAATTGAAATCAGACAACGCTAACATAGGTAATTCAACAACCTTCTGCTTCAAAGTCTCAAAACTTTTATCAGCTCCATGTGTCCACTTAAATTCTCTTTTATCTCCTCTCATAGTCTCAGTCATAGCATTACAAATTGAACTAAAATTCCTAATGAGCTTTTGGTAAAAAATTGCTAAACCATGAAATGATCTTACCTCACTAGCATTTTTAGGTGTAGGCCAATTCAAAATAGCTTCAACCTTTTTAGGATCTATTTTCAAACCATCAGTTGAAATCAAAAATCCCAAATACATAATCTCCTCTTTCACGAAGGAATAATTTTTCATGTTAATCAACAACTTTTATTCTTTCAATCTCTACAATACTTGTTCAACATGCAAAAAATTCTCTTCTTTGGCCTTACTGAATATCAAAATATCATCTAGATATACAATCACAAATTTACCCAAGAATTTCTTCAAAACCTCATTCATCAATCTCATAAAAGTACTCGGTGCATTAGTTAAACCAAAAGGCATAACCAACCACTCATACAAACCTTCTCTTGTCTTAAAAGAATTCTTCCACTCATCACCTTCTCTGATTATGATATGATGATATCCACTTTCTCTAGTCAAACTATCCATTATGTCATTCATTCTCGGTATAGAAAACCTATATTTCACTGTTATCTTGTTGATTGCTCTGGAATCAGTACACATTCTCTATTCTCCATTCTTCTTAGGTGCCAATACAGCTGGTACTACACAAGGACTCAAACTTTCTCGGATCAAACCTTTCTGCAACAATTCTTGGATTTTTCGGTTCAATTCCTGATTCTCGGTAGGTGTTAACCGATGTGGTACCTTATTTGGTAAACTTGCTCCAGGGATTATATCCATGCAATGATCAATACTTCTCTTTAGTGGTAAACCATCATGTACATTATCAGAAATGATCTCTCTATACTCGGTGAGTATCTTTCAATCTCTTTAGGGATGTTATCCACTACTTTCCCACTCGGTTTGTTAGGAATCACAACAAAACATACATCATTCTTCTTCAAATCCTTAACAAACTTTCTTCCTTCCATCAAGCAAACTTTCACAGATGTACAAACACTACTAACATGTTCTTTAATCAAAGGCAACAAGATTTTCTTTCTCCCATAAGCCCAAATAGTATATTTATGCAATCTCCCATCATATATAGCATGTCTATCATATTGCCAAGATCTACCCAACAAAATATGACAACAATCCATAGGCATGATATCACGTAACACCTTATCATAGTACTTTCCAATTTTCAAATTCACATAACATTGTTCACTTACCAATAGTATATGCTCATCCTTGATCCATGAAATCTGATAGGACTTCGGGTGTTTCAACCTTTCCAACTACAACTTTGTAACCATTTCCTCAGATGCCAAATTCTCCGAGCTTCCACTATCAATGATTACCTTCCACACTTTATCAGAAACTTTATATCTAGTATTGAACAAACTTTTCCTTACCTGATCTTCCTTATTACTTTCACTCCAAAGTGTTCTCTTGACCATCAAGTTCTTTTCTTTCTCAGGTTCATTCGGTGAGTTTTCTTGCACCAAAGCATTTCTACTGCTACCGACCTTCTTACTTGCATGTGTACACTCAAAATGACCTATGTCCTTCTTCTCCATAATTGTAACAAGTTCCTCAGAATCCACCTCTTCTATAACCACCTCGGTAAGTACTGCCTCTTCCTCTAACTGAACTTCCACCTTTCCACTCGGTCTTGCCTTCATCCATATTTTCTTTGTCTTGATCATATCTATTGTTTTCACCATAGGATCTACCTCTTCCTCTAGGGAATTTACCACCTCTTCCTCTCTGTCTTTTGTTCAATTTATCCTTAGCTTTCAAGGCAAACAGATAAGCTTCCTCAATGTTTTCCAACTTAACCAAACTGATTTCCTCTTGGATGGAAACTCTTAACCCATTCAGGTACCTAGAAATTCTTTCCACTTCATCCTCATCATGTCCAGATCTGATATCTAATCTATAGAATTCCTCAGTATAATCTTTTACCGAGCTATCCTTTTGCCTCAAAATTTGCATTTGCCTAACTAGGTTAATCTGATAATCACATGGTAAGAACTTGCCTTTCAAGTTATTTACCATCTTATTCCATACCTTGATCTTGTCTTTGCCTTTCCTTTTTTTGTCCAATTGCAGATGCTCCCACCAAAAGGATGCATGAATCTTCAACTTTGTGCTTGCAATCTTAACCTTCTTTTCCTTAGGGATATTTTCATACTCAAAATACTTCTCCATCTCAGTGATCCAATCCAACAACTCATCTAAATCCAAATTTCCATTGTACTTAGGAGGATTGAAATGTGGTGTAGATTTCAAATTTTTCAAAGCCTTCAACAATCTTTCCTCACCCTGATCCATCACAGGTGTAGGTTTAGCTTCACCTTCTTCCTCTTCGGTTTCTTCATCACCAACATCTTCAAGATGTCTTCCTCTGCACTGGGTTGTCTCCACAACTTCTAACCTAGCAGCAATCTGCCTTAACATATCTGCCAATCCTGGATCTGCATCTTGCCTCCCACGAACCATCTTGAAAACCCTCTGCAATTATAGGTCAGATCACAATCTGCTACCCCAAAACAAATATCAATTAGGGTTTATACAAATCTAGATCCATATCTCAACTTGGCTCTGATACCACCTGACGTAAGGCAGGGTAGGATGAGGGCCAAAGGAACACCCCAATCCAAATCCTCCTTGCAGAGATCACAGACACATAATAAAATACACAACAAGTGAGAGAGAATGTATAACAAATCATATATTATTCATAAATCACCTCATACATGTCGGGCTATAAGGCCTTCCTAGTTCTAGCCAAATACATTCAAATTCAATTACAATAGTCCTCCAACATGCGAGGGTTCAATATTCAGAAACTATCTTCTAACTCCTAACTATAACACCCTCTAACTAATACCTGAAACTACAAACAAAAACTACATTTATACAAGAGGCTACAGAAACAAGTCTTCCTTTAGATCCATCATTGGCAGAAGGAATGACCAGATCTAGGTCCACATGCTTCCCAATGATCGATACCAACATTAACTCCATGACCACAATTAGATTCACAAGTCGGCCTCAACAGGAAATCAAAATAAACTACTCGGTAAGCAAGGTTACTGAGCGCCAGGAAATAACTCAGCAAATGAAGGAGCCAAGCCAACTCAGTCAATGAAAGAACCGAGCAATAACTGAGCCCTATCGGTAAAACAAAGGAAAACATCACTGAGAGCCAAAATAAGCTACCGAGAAAACCTAACACTTCTAACTTGTTTTTGGTGATACGTGATTGCCAAGGACCCGAGATGCTCCTACATCACATTCTCATTAGTTGAGTCCCTAGGTAGATTGGTTTAATGACAAATGAATATAGATTGAAGGTTGGCTATAAGAAACAATACAAATGCCTATCTATTGCTAAGAAAGTATATGGTTATATGGTAGTGAATACTCATTAGTATTACTTGAACGATACATGAACAATGAGTGAGAGCTAAAAATTCTCAAATGCATCAGAATGAATTAGTGTTTGTCATATTTTACAACAATGAACTTAGAAATAATTTAAACTAGTCTACAACTCAAGAGTTTAATATACAAAAAATACATATTTTACATTAATGTTATTATGTTTTGGGCTTGTTTTATGTCCATGATCCTTAATGTTATTTTTAGGTTCATTTTGCAATAACGTTAGCTTTAATTTTCTCTCAATGTTGACTTAAGTGTTGTGATTTTTTGTCTCTTGATCTTTTTTGTGTTAGCCAATGCAATTTTTGTATTTGTCTCATGTGATGTTGTCATTCCAAGTATTCACTTAGCTTATTGTATTTGGGCACCTTTGCAATGCATAAATTTTTGTGTGTCACACTAATTTTCAATGACTTTAGCCATACAACAACTATTTTTTTTAATATCTCCACCTTGCTTCAACTTAGCACTCATGGTAACCACCCTTCGATGAATCCCAATAGCCCCTTTAGGTTGCATCCTCTAAATCTTCTATTTTAGGTCCCTTTTTGGACATTTACTCAATCTTTGAGGAGCTCAAGCTTTGAAGCTATTAATTAATGTGATTGTGAAACATACTTTCCAATATTTTGAAGGTTTTTTGAGGAAATTGTATTCTAGATTTTTGTTTTCTTGGCTCCAATATACCCTTCATAATATTGCACATATAATCTTTATTGGTTTCATCTCCATCTTGGTGTACAAAATGACTATGTTTAGAGCATCCTTTTTCTCTCATGTTTCCTTTGTCATATTTGTGAGCTCTTGTTGTGTTTTTTTCTATTAGTACGGTTCCACATATGCATTTTTCATTTTCATGCACACTAGTTTATTCAATCCTTCTAGACTAAGGATTTGGTATTCATAGATATACTTTGTTATTATTACTCTTAGACATCGATGGGCTTAGTGTCCACACTCCTTTTTTCCTCCTTCACCATTGACTACTAGTAGAATCCAAAAGGTTTGTTCCCTACTATCTATTGCGTGTCTTCCCTTCTTGAGTATTTCTTTTCTTCCACCTCCATTCTTCCCCCTTTTCTATCATCATTTCAAACTTATCTATCTTTTCATACATTCCACCTGTCACCCACCTCATTGATATATTTGTCAAACTTATTTATCTTGTCATGCTTGTCACTCCACCTCGATATCTCACCCTTTAGTCGAGTCTTCTATATGGACGACCTCGATACTCTATATTTATGACCATGTTTCTAATGCAGGAGCATCCTAGGGTAGTTGGCAATCCTATATGTTGGAGTGTTTCTATATTACTCGGTTGCAGCTTTGACCAAGGGGCTCGATCATTGAAGGAGCTCGGTCGTTGAAGGGAACTTGGTAAACTTCTGGTGGCTAGTGCTCGGCAAAACCTATACTCGATGATGCTTGTGGTGCTCGATCGACGTGCTTGCTCAGTGATACCTAGCTAGCTCAGTTGTTTTACTGGCACTCAGTAGTTCTGGCTTACCGACTTGAGTTCTTGGAGATTTTGTTGGCCAACTTAATGTATTTAATGTTGGTAGCTTGTGTTGTATTCTCCTATGTGGACCTTGAGGCTGAAATGGAGAATTAATTGTTTGTAAGGCTATTTGAGAGCCGACTGATGTTGCATTTAATATTTGTTTGTTTAGGAGCCTACTTGGCTTAGGAGTTAATTGTTTCTTCTAGCTGAATTGTGGTTGAAGAAATGTATTTAAGGATGGTTTGGGTAGTTGTTTAAGGGAGTCAGTCAGTGAAGGGATTTTGGAAAAGGATAGTAATTAAATCATGCAAGATCTTGAAGATCAGATTGTTTGTTTGATATTTGTAATAGCAAAGCTAGTGGTTGTATGCTTGGAGACAAGGAGATTTCTTGGTGGCTTGCAAGCTCAAGTTTAGATCTGTCTTAGTGTTTCCACCAGTTGCTGATGTGATGTAGAGCTGGACTAGCTAAGAGATTGCACAATTACTGTTGCAATTGATTGCATTTGGCCCTAACCCAGAAGGCCTTACAGCCGGGCATGTTGAATGAAATTATATTTGAGCATTATCTTATTGTGTTTCCACTCTATTGTTGTTGCTGGTGTAGACTTGGACTATCCATTTTGGGATTTCCCGGGTTGCACTACGTCAAGTGGTATTAGAGCTTGAAGTTCTTGAGTGTGTAAATCGATCGCCGAGTTGAGGCAGTTTGCACCAGGACCTTGGGTTGGTGATTTGTTTCCTTTGGTTTTCAAAGATCTTGAAGGATTCCTCTGAGAAGATTGGACCCTAGGGTGATTGCAGATCTCTATGATGCTGTAGAATCAAAGATTACGGAGAAGGTTAAAGTAGACTTCAGATCTGAGATGGAATTGATAAAGAATGACATGATTGCTGAGATCATGATGGCTATTGCTGGTATGCCGAGGAATCTTGGTACTGAAGATGGCTATGAGGAAGCTGTTGAAGACTTTGAAGCTACTAGTTCTAGTGGAGATGATAGAATTGATCAGAGGGATAGATCTGGTGAAGATAGAACTAGTCAGTTGCATAGATTTGGAGCTCGGTTATGTACTAGTTAGCGAAAGGATGTTTCTACTTTCTCTGGTACTTTGAGACCTAAGGACTTGATTGATTGGATTGGTGAGTTAGAATATTTCTTTGAGCTTGAAGAAATTGAAGATCCTCTTAGAGTAAGATTGGCATAGACTAAGTTGAAAGGACATGCTGCTCTTTGGTGGAAAGAATTGCAAAAAGATAGAGAATATGAAGGTGAAATGAAGATCAATCATTGGAGGTTGATGGTGACTAAGTTGAAAGCTAAGTTCATACTTGATGACAATGAACTTGAGTTGTTTAAGAAATTGCAGAATCTGAAGCAGAAAGATTTGAATGTGGAAGACTATAGTGAGTAGTTCTATAAGTTGACTATTAGGTCTAGACACAGAGAACTTGGTAAAGAAAAGGTAGCTCGGTATGTGAATGGTTTGAGATTCAATATTTAGGATGAGCTTGGTATGTTGAAGATTGATTCGGTTGAGGATGCTTATCAGTATGCCTTGGAGGCAAAAGATAAGTTGAAGAGAAGACAACATGGTAATTCCCGAGGGAAGGAGAAGCTTGATCACTCAGTGAAGGATAAACCAACTGCTGAAGATCAACCAAAACCTGTTGAGCTGAGAAAGAGGATAGGTAGGGTTATCTTTAAGGGTACTTGTTATAATTGTAGTGAAGAAGGACACCAATCTTTTGAATGTTTGTATAAGAAGCTCAGTAATAGCAGGAATACTATGGTGAATAAGAACATACTGAATGAACCTAAAATAGAATCATAAAACTTTCTGGTTCGAAGAACATTGCTCAATACTAAGGTGGAACCTTGTTAGAGGAGTAATTTGTTTAGAACTCAGTGCAAGTCAGGAGGTAAACTTTGTAATGTGATTATGGATAGTAGTAGTACTGATAGCCTTGTAGCTGAGGAGATGGTTAAAAAAACTTGGTTTGAAGAGAGTGAGCCATCCTTACCCTTATAGGATTGGCTGGTTGCAAGATGTTCATGCTCTAGAAGTGAGGGAGCAATGTCTTGTTGATTTTCAGATTGGCCAATATAAGGATCAAGTATTGTGTGATATTGTGAACATGAGTAGTTGTCACATATTGCTTGGTAGACCTTGGCAGTATGATTGCAGGGCTATGCATGATTGTGTCAAGAATGTATTTACTGTTGAGAAGAATGATAGGAAGTTTTATCTGATGCCTTTGCTGGATACATCACTCGGTAGGAGGAATCTGAGCTTTAGGAGCCGAGATGAGTTGAAGTATTCTGAAAGGATTGGAGATTAGAATGGAGAAAAGACTTGTGGATTGTCCAGGAAAGACTTGAAAAGACAGAGAAAGCAGAAGTGGAAGAGTATGCAAGGTGAAGACTCGAAGGACCTATGTGTGAAGAACCAGTTTGGGGTTTATGTGCTGAATCCCGAAAGATGTTCTTCCAGCCTTTGAGAACATCTTTTTGAACTTGGGGTGTTTGATGCAAGAGCATCCCAGGGTAGTTGGAAATCCTATATGTTGGAGTATTTCTATGTTACTCGGTTGTAGTTTTGACTGAGGGGCTCAATCATTGAAGGAGCTCGGTCGCTGAAGGGAACTCTGTAAACTTCTAGCACTCAATAGGACCTGTACTCAATGATGCTTGTGGTGCTCGATTGACGTGCTTTCTCGGTGATGCCTACCTGGCTCAGTTGTTTTACTGGCGCTTAGTAGTTTTAACTTACTAACTAGAGTTCTTGGAGATTTGGTTGGCTGACTTGATGTATTTAATGTTGGTAGCTTGTGTTGTATTCTCCTATGTGGACCTTGAGGTCGACATGGAGAATTAATTTTTTGTAAGGCTATTTGAGAGCCGACTGATGTTGCATTTAATGTTTTTTTGTTTAGGAGCCGACTTGGCTTAGGAGTTAATTGTTTCTTCCAGCTGACTTGTGGTTGAAGAAATGTATTTAAGGAGGGTTTGGGTAGTTTTTTAAGGGAGTTAGTCAGTGAAGGGATTTTGGAAAAGGATAGTAATTGAATCTTGTGAGATCTTGAAGATTAGATTGTTTGTCTGATATTTGTAATAGCAGAGCTAGTGGTTGCATGCTTGGAGACAAGGAGATTGCTTGGTGGCTTGCGAGCTCAAGTTTAGATCTGCCTTAGTGTTTCCACCAGTTGATGATGTGCAATAGAGATGGACTAGCTAGGAGATTGAAAAATTACTGATGTAATTGATTGTATTTGGCCCTAACCCGGAAGGCCTTATAGCTGGGCATGTTGAATGAAATTCTATTTGAGCATTATCTTTTTGTGTTTCCGTTGTATTGTTGTTGCTAGTGTAGACTTTGACTATCCATTTTGGGATTTCCTAGGTTGCACTGCGTCAGTTTCCCTCCTAAATTATCTCCACATGTAATACGTCTTCTAGTATTCTATTTTTGGCATTGTTATTTGTGGAATTTTTGGCCCATGATCATTATTCGAATTGAAATCATGGGTGTTCTTGTTGGATAACTTGTTCTATTTGTGGAGGATATAATATAGTGTTTTTTCATTATAAATCACAATATACACTTGATCGATTCCCTCCCAATTAGTTTTGAGCATTTGTTCTCGAAATTGGGAATCCTAGGATAAAAATTGTAGTGATTTAAAAGGATTATATCATACAAAGTGTTAGGATTAGAAGACATAAATTTAATAGTTACATGCAAATATTATTAATAATGCAAAAGAATAAAGTGCACATAAGTAGAACAAGAAGACAAAGATTTAACATGCTTCACCCAATCTTGGGCTACATCCACCAAATAAAGATTCCAATCTTATTATCTAGTAATTTTTGCCTATTACAATCTGTAAACCCTTGCAACTCAATACGGCTGTAAGAAGCTATGAAATTATCATATAGAGAAAACCCTAACCCTAGCCATTATAACGAGACTTATGTCGGTTAACAAGTTAACCCTAAAAAATACTTGACGAGCCAACCTAGGGAAAAGCTTGATGAGTCAGCTCAAAAACACTTGACGATAAATGAAAAGTGTACAATACTTGTCTGATCAATCACCAGAAACCAACACAAAGTTAATATTTGAGCTTCATTAGGCATGTACATCCAATTTATTATGTTGTTCTAAATTTACCATTGGTATTTATTATTTATTGTAGTCAATGATATTGTTACATCCCTATTTTCCATAAATCATTTTACTATGTTTTATAGTTCACTTGAATTTTGATGGTTAATATGTGATTTGTCATTAATTGGCTCAATAATTTCATGGAAAAAATGTTTTGGTTAAGAAATTAAGTGAATTTGTGATTTTCTATATTAATGCTTAAATGGAAATAAGTTTCAGCTGACTACACTCTTATGTCTAAGTGGATGTAGGTATCTTGTTAACCTACAAGAAGGGTGGGGGAGTATGTTTAGGAAGATGGCGTAAACACATGGAAAGTGTTAGAGCAAAAAGGTTATTTTAATTAATTTATTTAATCATATTGATTAATTAATTAAGTCACCTTTTTTAAATTTTCACTAAAGCTAAATTTAGGAAGAAATTTTAGACATTTAATAATTCTTTTATTTTATGCATGCATCCTTTAGAGTTTGCATTAGGGTTTTTGATCTCCTTTATTAAGGATTGATCTCATTGTAATAACTTATTCTAATTAATTCAATTCTCATTTATTCCTTCAATTTCAATTGTTCATGCACGTTCTTGTTTGAGGATTTTCTCTTGTATGTGGTAGGTTATTTGCATGCAGGTGATTATTGGGCTTGTGGGAATTTACCAATCTTGAATTCTAACAAAAAGGCTGAACTATTATTTGAGTCATATGAAGCTTGTGAGTAAGTGACATGTCTAGGGTTGTCATTGCTAAGTGATGCAGTGTTTATGCTTAGGTTTTGAGTTCATCAAGACCGAGATCATCAATTGAACAATTAGGGTTTTTATTCTTTAATGTGATCCTTAATATAAGAACTAAGACTAGAGATTTTATGGTAGTCATTTATTATTAAATTAAATTAAAAATATATACATATATGAATATGTGTATAGGTGAGTGGTTTTGTAAACAACCACATTGGCTAATGAAGCCAATGCTCAAAATATGGAAAGGCAACTTTACTGTTTTAACATTTCTATTTGACGGGTGTCATCTTTCACTTTTTGGGGGGAAACTTGTTTCACAACTGTTTCATCGTGAGTTAAATTACATTGGAATGAATATGAATTTTTTTTTGATATAACTAAATCTTGATTGATCGAATAATAAAACATTTTGAGTTCCATAATATGACAAGTGGAAATAAGGGTATGAAGCCTCGTTATATTTTTAATTCTCTCTTTTTTGGCACTTGAAAGTGGGCACCACATTTTTGGTGGGTGGAAAGAATTATGAATAAAAATAAAGAAGTCTGAGATAATAGCTGGCCATGAAGCACAATTGGTAGAGATTAAGTTCTAAGGAATCGACAGTTCTTACATTTGCAACTATCATTGAATTACAAGAATGTAGCTCAAGATCTTTTTCTTGAGAAGCATTTATTTAATTGAAAATAAAGAATGGTGTTCTTTTTTGAATGCTTTAGTTTTTGCAATGGTAATTTTCTTTTACGACCAAAGAAAGAGGTTGATAGATTTATTTTTAACAATAATTTTGTTAGAATTATACACTTTGTGTTGTCATTGATGTCAACTATTATGGCATTAATATCAATTTGTTGAAGATGGTAGTACTGGCTGATGGAAAATATTGTTGAGATTGTGAAGTTGAGGATAATTGATTGATGAAGAAGGTTTTAAGGATCATTCTAGTTGTTGAGATTGTGAAGCCGAGGATAATTGATTAATGAAGACGATTTGAAGCATTTGAAGCATTTGTCTTTCTAAAAATAAAGAATGGTGTTCATATTTGAATTCTTTAGTTTTTGCAATGGTAATTTTCTTTCATGACCAAAGAAAGAGGTCGATAGATTTCATTTTTATAATCTTTTTGTTAGCATTATATGCTTTGTGTTGTCATTGATGTCAACTATTGTGGTATTAAT
Organism: Chamaecyparis obtusa; assembly: GCA_027943335.1. NCBI lineage: Eukaryota > Viridiplantae > Streptophyta > Pinopsida > Cupressales > Cupressaceae > Chamaecyparis > Chamaecyparis obtusa. Next base: position 1,567,725 of record BSBK01005649.1, on the reverse strand, counting down.
GTCAAGTTATTGAAGATGGCAGTATTGGTTGATGGAAAAGATTGTTGAGATTGTGAAGCTAAGGATAATTGATTGATGAAGAAGATTTTAAGGATCATTCTAGTTGTTGAGATTGTGAAGTTGAGAATCATTGATTGATGAAGAATATTTGAAGACGTTGTAGGTTTGAGTAGAATGAGTAGTTGGTTGTGTTATTGATGTTGTCATTGATGTCAACATGTTGTTATTGTCATTAGTGACCAACTATTACAAATGTTATTGAGTTTCCTATGAAGCGGCGCTAAGAGTTTTTCTCCTCATATCTTTTATGTTACAAATCTATTAGTTTGGTTTGTAATACCCCTCCCATAGTTTACATTTTAGTTTAATTGGACAGGCTCTTTTAGGCCACTTTTCATGTGTGTGTTAAATCCTCAGATAGATTTGATATTATGTATATTTATGAATTACTAACCTTATACTTGCATGTGTATGGTTGGTGTGTATGTTTTATATTTATGTTTGATGTGCCTGACATGGTTGAGGGACATAGTCGTAGTTACTTGCTTGTGAGATTCACATGATCAACCAATCCCCACCATTGTCTATTGTATTTATACATGTATGCACATGCTTGTCTTTTATGCAATATTTCAGGTACTAGACATCGACTTCCTTGAATTCCTAGGATGAGTGTGTCTTATCATAATATCTTAATGGTAAGAGAGGGGAGATAACAGACAGGTCCAAATCCCAACCTAAGCCATTTATTATCCTAAAATAGTGGACAAGTGTCTTATTTACTACCCTCTGAATTTTTCAAGTTGATGTCATTCGTGAACCCTTCCTTTGAGTTTGATTGTTGCATTTTGATTTAATTAGTTTATATTTGGCTGCATGTCATATGGTTTGATGTGGTCTTGGTGTTAAAATGGTTTGAGGAATTAATTAAGATTAGTTAAATGAGATTAAATAATTATACCTTATGATACATTAAAATATTAAATATAAGGTTAACTAATTAATTACCTATGTTTAATAAATAATTTAATTATAACGTCAAAATAATAATTGAGGATTCTTTTTTTCTGAATAAGGGGCCGAAGTCGTGAATAACACAGGGCTCAAGTAGACTTGAACCCAAGACCTCCCGCATGGGAGGTTCACAATTTACCATTGCGCTGCAAGAATTTCCCTATTTATGAATTTTATTATTATTAAATAAAAATTGATATTTAAATGCATAAAAAAAATTAAGTGATATTTGATTGGAGTTGCATATCATTATTAATTAAAATTAATGATGCACTTTTGAATGCATAAAGTTCAATGAAAACAATGTTGAGCTCAGATTAGGAGTTGACTTGTGCAACTTTACTATATTTGAGTTAAGTGATATTTAATTTGAGTTGCATATTTTATTAATTAAAATAATAATAATAATAAAAAATCATGCAACTTAAAAATCTTTTTATTGTGAAAATCAAAACTTAACCTTTTAAAATCAAGTTGAGTTAAGTGACTTAAAGTTGAAGAAATTAAATAAATAATTTTTTTAATAAATTAAAGTTGATAAAAAAAATGTTGGAATTGAGTTCTTATTTCTGTGATTTGGAGTTAACTAATTTATTATTTTTAATAGTTGAGTTTTTTTTTCGATTAGGAGCTGCATGTTTCAGTTTTGATTGTTGGGTTTTCTATATTAGAATTCTTTTGGTCATCATTCGTGACACAGGTTTTAGAAATTACAAGTTTTGGCTCTAGATTTGGAATTGAAAGTATTTTTGAAAGCTTAGATTTTTGGGTTGAGATTGGTCTTCATTGTTTCATAGAATTAGTGGATTAGGGTATGGTTTTGAAATCCCTTTACAATTTTCTTTTAAAAATATTGTTTACATCGTGTTTGCCAGATTGTTGAAGGTTTTTGGATTGATTGTTTCATGGTTTCCATTGTTCGAGATTTTGGATTTGAAAGACTTTTAGAATTTTGTTGTGTGAGGAGAAATTCTTGTTTATGTTAATAGTTGTTAAGCCCTAGATCTTTAGTTGGGAATATATCATTTTGGAGAAGTTTAAGTGTGTGTGTGTGTGTCTATATATATATATATATATATATATATATATATATATATATATATATATGAGCATACATAATTTAATATGTATATGAGTATATTATTTTTATAGATTTAAAATAAAATAGGAAAGATGTATTCACTTGTATATTATTTAGAGAAGATATATTCATGTCCATGTTTATATCTTATGGTATATTGCTTTCGCATTGTTATTTATTGTTGTTGTGTAAACTCTTAAGAAAAAAAATTATTCTGTAAACATAGTAACATGTTTTAAACTAATCAGAGCCCAAGTTTCTACGCTGGAAACTCTGGGAATTTTGTACACCCATTAGATGTCTAGTAGTTTAAAAATTGAAACAAAACTTAGACATATAACTCTTTTGTATTTCAAACTATTGTTTATGACCCTAGAGGTATGTTGTTAGACTTGTGTGTTCAGATTAGATTTTATATGAGTGTTGCATTAACTAGGTTTGAATATAAACTTCTCAACTTATTATTTGATGTAGATACAAATGTGTGTTTTATACAATTGATTACTAGATATTTTCTATAATGATGAATGAATAAAGATCTAGATCTATTTAAACTGTTAAATAATGAATGATTGATTAATGTGATTTTCAGTTTATGCTTAAACCAGAATTATATTGCTCTTGATGGATATATATCATGTCCTTATTTTCAAGATTATTTTGAGATATTATTTTATCTTTTGTCTTAATAGGATGCTTTGTGATTGGGGGATGCATATCCTTATTTGTTTTTAGGTTTCCAAGAGTAAGCCTAATTCTAGGGGAGGTGGATGTAATACCCCTCCCATAGTTTAATTGGCCAGACTCTTTTAGGCCACTTTTCATGTGTGTTTTAAATCCTCAGATAGATTTGATGTTACATATATTTATGTTTTATTGACCTCATACTTTCATTTGTATGGTTGGCATGTATGTTTTATAATTATGTTTGATGTGCCTGATATGGTTGAGGGATGAAGTCATAGTTACTTGCTTGCGAGATCTGCACGATCGACTGATCCCCGCCATTATATTTTATATATTTATACATGTAAGTACATGCTCATCTTTTATGTAGAATTTTAGGTACTGAGCATCGACTTCCTTGAATTGCTAGGATGAGTGTGCATTATCGCAATACCTTTATGGTAAGAGAGGAGAGATAAAAGACAGGTCCAAATCCTAACCTAAGCCATTTATTGTCCTGGAATAATAGACAAGTAACTTATTACTACCCTCTGAATTCATCAAGGTGACATCATTTGTGAACCCTTCATTTGAGTTTGATTGTTGCATTTTGATTTAGTCAATTTCTGTCTGGTTGCATGTTATGTGGTTTGTTGTGGTCTTGGTGTTAAAATGGTTTGAGGAATTAATTTATATTAATTAAATGAGAATAAATAATTATACCTTATGATACATTAAAATATTAAATATAAGGTTAATTAATTAATTATCTATGTTTAATAAATAATTTAATTAGAAATTTAAAATAATAATTAAATAATTTAATTATTATTATTAAATAAAATTGATATTTAAATGCATACAAAAAATTAAGTAATATTTAATTGGAGTTACATATCATAATTAATTAAAATTAATCATGCTCTTTCGAATGCATAAAGTTCGATAAAAACAATGTTGAACTTAGATTAGGAGTTCAATTGTGCAACTTTACTATATTTGAGTTAAGTGATATTTAGTTTGAGTTGCATATTTTATTAATTAAAATAATAATAATAAATCATGCAACTTAAAAAGTACTTTATTATGAAAATCATAACTTAACCTTTTAAAATCAAGTTGAGTTAAGTGACTTAAAGTTGTGGAAATTAAATAAATATTTTTTTTAATAAATTAAAGTTGATAAAAACAATGTTGGATTGAGTTCTTATTTTTGGAATTTGGAGTTAACTATTTTATTGTTTTTAACATTTGAGTTCTTTTTTCTGATTAGGATTCACATGTTTTAGTTTTGATTGCTGGGTTTTCTATATTAGAATTCTTTTGGTCATTATTCGTGACACAAGTTTTAGGAATTATAGGTTTTGGCTCTCAATTTAGAATTGGAAGAATTTTTGAAATCTTATATTTTTGGGTTGAGATTGGTCTTCATTGTTTCATAGCATTACTGGATTAAGGTAGGGTTTTGAAATCCCTTTGCAATTTCCTTTCGAAAAGATTGTTTACATCGTATTTGCAAGATTGTTGAAGGTTTTTGGATTAATTGTTTCATGGTTTCCATTGTTTGAGGTTTTGGATTTGAAAGACTTTTGGGGTTTTGTTGTGTGAGGAGAAATTCTTGTTTATGTTTATAGTTATTAAACCCTAGGTCTTTAGTTGGGAATATATCCTTTTGGAGAAGATTGTATATATATATATATATATATATATATATATATATATATATATATATATATATATATATATATATATATATATATATATATATATATATATATATATATATATATATATATATATATATATATATATATATATATATATATATATACGGGCATACATATATTAATATGCATATGAGTATAATCTTTTTATAGAACTAAAATAAAATAGGAAAGATATATTCACTTGCATGTTATTTAAGGAAGATATGTCTAGTTACATATTATTTAGAAAAGATATATTCATGTGCATGTTTATATCTTATGTTGTATTGCTTCTATATTATTATTTATTGTTGTTGTGTAAGCTCTTAAGAAAAAAATTATTTTGTAAACATAGTAACATGTTTTAGGTTAATTTCTCCTGGATTCCTTGGCAGGGCGTTACACGGTTTGGATATGTTGTTAATAAGTGTTTGGATGTTTTGGATTTGAGTTTTTGTGATCTAGATTGTAATTCAAAATATCTGGTACTTATCAAAATGTTATAATGGTTGGCAGAGTCTCCTGCATGAAATACATGCTCCATATTTATTTGCATATTGGTTTTTGGTGTTATAGTTTTGGAACTAAACTTATAATGAACTTAGCTCCATTTAGTTTGGTTGGAGTGATATTTTAGGTTTTAGAGGCATGGTTTCAAAGTTAAATATTTCTTTTACTCTAGGTTTGGCCAATCTCAAGTGTTTACACTTTGCTTAAAAGCCTCGGTGATTGCAAGTTGAAGAGTAACATGTATCCTATTTTTTTCTCCCATTTAAGGTGTTTTGTGGTTCGCTTCTCATTATTTTCTACTATAGGAATGTTTAGGTTTCAACCTAATTTGAATTATATTTGGTTAAGTTTCTTAGCCAACCTTGGGAGACTTTATTTTCACATTAATGATATAAGTAAATAATATACCATTGAGGGAGTATGTGGTATGGATATGTACTTGTGTGAGTTTGTGTAAGTGTGTCAATATGTGATGAGGATGTATAAAAGAGGGTCTATATCCCTGTATATATGAGTTGATATGAAGTGTGGTGTTGTACAATGTGGACTTTCATGTGTTAGCTACCAAAAGTAGTGAGTAGAAGGTATATATAAATCATTTGGTTGAGTTGCAGAAGTGCATCAGTTTTGGATCTTTTCTCTTTTATTCGTCTTCATATAGGTAGTGAGCCCTTTAAAAATGAGTTGTCTTATGGGTAGTGATCCCTCTAGAAGGTGTTTATATATATTTGAGAATTAATATTATCTATGGTTTTTTCCTTAACAGGGGTTTCCATTTAAATTTGGTGTTTCATCGTGTATGGTGACTTTGTGTTTCACATGCTCTTTCACATTTATATCTTTCTATGGTTAAAGATCAAATGTAAGTTTTTGTGGATCTGATTCAAGAAATTTTTTATTAGTTTTATAGACATATGATTCAACCCCCCTCTAAGTTATCATGCACATTTTGTAGTGCCTATCATGTTCGCATCCTTCTACATGCCTTCTCTTTTGATTCGAGTTAAACTCTTGAGTGTTACTGTGTGATACAATTGATTACTGATATATTCTTTTTCCCATGTGATGTTATTATTGATGCAAGTAGTTGATTGTTCAATTGGTTCAATAGTGATCATATATGGATGATGTGTATGCCAATAGATGCCATGATGTTATATGATGATGTCTAGATGCATTCATATCTTTATAATGATGCTTCAATTTTGAAACTAAAAGTGCTCTTATATTGCTAGGATTTGGTGTACCATCTTTTGTGTTATGCTGATGGACTCAATGGTTTATATGTGCATTATACTAAATTTGAGACTAATCATATTTTTACAGTTAGAGACTTGATGATATTTCTATTAGATCATGTGATGGACATGTTTATGTTAAATATGATCGATGCAAATTTTTTCATATGATATATGATGATGAATACTTATCTATATTTGAGTTATTGGTGCTTTGATTACCGCTATGCTTATGACATTGCTCCTTGACATTGTATGATATATTTGTATGAAGCGAGGGTGTTGTATTAATCACTTGTGAGACTCATATGATGTCTTGATTCCCCCTTCATTTCTTGATACTATCGATATGATAGATATACATGTGCTTTGACTATTGTACTAACGTGGATATGCACTAGGTGTTTAACTCACCCGAATAGGTCATTTTGAGAAATGCCCAAGATAGAATAAAATATATAACCTCAACGGTGTTTAAATTAGAGGCAGTCATGTAGCCAACTTGTAGTCAACCAAGATTGTCATTATGACTTTTGGATGATAGTTTTCCCAATATGGATAAACAAGCATCAATTGTCATGTGACAATGTTTGACTATTGTGGTATGGATGATTTGGATGCATGACATGTTATGTTTCTGTGTTGTTCTATGATCATTTCTCTTTTATTTGCACTATGTATTCAATGTAACTAGGTTTTGAATTTGGGCATAATTATTGTAGCCGACAAGTTTTGAAGGGAATTTAATTTTATTGAGATTTTAATAGTTTGATTTGAGGGCTTTTGTGATTCTTTAATTGTTGACGAAAATTTGTGAATATTATGGTTTTATATTATATAATGAGTTTTAAGTTATTGGGGGGTTTATTAAAAAGTGAATTTTAACTCATTTTGTCAAGTTGGTTTTAGAACAACTTAGGAGTTTTTCTCGAAACTTCATGTAAAAATTTGAATGTGGAGAGGGAGGGAAAAAATTTGGAATTTAAATTGTGGGCATTGAATTTTTGTCTTCCTTAGTTAGATTTATCCTTCTCCTCCGAGTCTCATCATTTTTGGTGGAGTGTGCTTCATTTTCTAAGTGTAATTAGGGTTTCTTGGTCATTGAAAGGTATGTTTGAATCTTCTCAAATTTTGGTTTAAATTCATTTTGGATGGTTGGATATTCTTTTGTTTTTTGAATTTAAGATTTATATGGAGAAATTTTAATTAATATGGATGAAAATTGTGAGATCTTGTTCCATTTGAATGTAATTTCTTGAAAATGAGGGTTTTTGGATGATTCAAAAGATGGATTGGTGTAGGAGCACCTAGGTTATTGGCCAACCAAGCTCCTAGTTTTGGCTTGTAGTGACCTTGGCCAAGTCATTGTCCAATAAGGAATTTGTTTTGTGTCCCTAGTGTGTGTGAGATTTTGAGATCCAATAGTTTTTTAGGAAGATGTTTTAATGTTTTAGTGAAGGCTTCACTAGGCCTAGAGTGGACCCAAGGGATATGGCTTGTATGCCATTTGATGTTACCAATTAGTCAAAGTAATGGTTTGACTATGAAAATGAGATAAATGAGTGAAATAAAGATGAAAAAGGGTCTTAGAGGTCTTAGGTGAGTCTTAGGGGTCTTTTTAGACATATTGGCACAACCTTAGAAAAGTTGTCATGCAACTTTGCAAAGTTGTCATGACAACAATTTGTCTAAGGGCCTGTCCGAGGGACAAAGTTAGTTATAGGGTTGAAACCGACCAAAATCAGTTGACTAAGCCTATATATATCTTTTTCCTATCAAGACATAAGGTTGGATCTTGTATTTGTGTGTGTGCTTTCAGTTTTAATAGACTGGTGTGACTGTACCCATTTTGGCATTGAATAAAAGGCTCAATAATCCTTAAACATGGATTAGACCTGAGAAAATATTTTCATGAGTTTATTCTTAATGTTTTTCTAAGTAGATTAGATCTTTGTTTTAGTTAGATAGTTTTCTTTTTGGCTTTGCAAGTTAAATCCTCCTCTGTGACCAGTTTACTGGATTGTTCAGAGTAGAGGTAGCAATAATGGCTCTAACATAGGTTTCCATGGATGGATTTGTATGGCCTCCTAGAATATGTTAGATAATTGTATAATCTTTGTAAATATGTATTATTATGTTCTAGTTTGCAAGGGAATGAATTTTAAGAACAAGCCCTAGGCGAGCCAGAGCTAGCCTGGTTAGGAAGCTTGTTGTTGATCCAACAAATGGGAGAGGGCTCAGGGATTGAGAAGATCAATCCAATTGTAGGAAAGTGTTCCTTAATGATCAAAGACTCAATCCTATGAAGGAGAGCCTTTGACCAATCCGGCAAGGGGTGTAACCATCAAACCCTCATTGAAAACCAGTGAGGCCTTATTAGGCCTAAAAACAAGGCTTATAGATAGGAAAGTACTGTAAAAAGGGCATGGAGACTTAAGGAGTCCAGAATCCTTTGTAACTTTGAAAAGGGTATTAGGAAATGTAATCATTTTGGAAAGTTGTGTGGGACGTTGAAAAGTTATGCCCTAAAAGGAGTGTTGGAAGACCTATAAGGACCTAGTAGTCTTTTGGTCTAGGATTTGGAGATCGACTTGTGGAAGGAGGAAGCTACATGGTGGAACACCTCAAAAGTAATCAGAAAAAGAAAAATTGAGTCTTCTCTCATGCTTGTTACATGGGATCTAGTATTTGGAAGAGGGGATGAATTCCTTGGTTGAATTCATATGAAGGGTATTGTGAACAAGATTAGGTTGTAAACCTTGGTAGTGGGATCTTAAGGAGTAGAGGAGATTAGAAGGAATCCCTCAGTGTGAAGGGTCTAAAGAACCCTAAGATAGGTCTAAGATAGGCCTAGTTAAGTCCTAAAGGAAGTAGGGCTAGTTTGAAGAAGATCTCCCTATCAAATTGGTATTAGAGCCATTGAAAGGCTTGGGTAGTGAAAGGTGTATGCCAGAAAGAAGTGAATCCATTGGAGATAACACAATGGTGACCTATGTTGAATTGGATAGAGAAGTGGTTGAGAAAAAAGAAAGGAATAGGCTCCTAGAGGATATCGTTGAAGCTTTGAAAGATAAGCTTGAGTTAGTGGCAGAGACCGCTGGGAAAATGAAGGAGATGGAAGTAGAAGATGAAAAAGGTAAAGCATTAGCTGTTGAAGATTATGTTCCTAAACCTGATCCACCTATCCAAGAAGAACCTTTCCTAAAATACATTAAGGCATTGGGAGGTAAAGCATTAGAGGGGATACCCTGTTCACCGACAAGATGGATTCAAAGTTAGTGATGGATTGGATTGAAGGGATCGAGAATCACTTTGAATGTGAAGGTGTCTTAGAGGCACAAAGAGTGAAGGTGGATAAATCAAGGCTAAGGGGAAAAACCCTAACATGGTGGAAGTTCCTTCAAGAAGAGAGGGAAAGAGAAGGGAAAAAAACCTTTGCAAATTGGAGAGCTATGGTCACAAAGATCAAGGAGAATTATCTGCCAGAGGATCATGAGATCTAAATGTATAAGAAAAGGAAAAATATCAGAAAAAAAGTGATGGATGTGGCTTCTTACACCGAGGAGTTTCAAAAACTCTATTTAAGGTCCAAGGTTCAAGAAGAGGAGAGTATCCGGGTTGCTAGATACTTGGGTGGATTAAGGTGGAGTATCCAATTAGAGATTAGTCTTTGGACTCCTACTACTATCCACAAGTGCTTCCAATTAGCATGAAAGGTAGAAGAAAAGAAAAAGAAGAAGCAAGACTCTAACGCCAAGGGTAGAGGTAGAGAGAAAGACTCTAGAGGACATAGAGGTGGCTATGGTGGTAAGATAAATGAACCTATGAGTCAGGGAGACTCCAAGATGGTTGAAAAAATCAGTGAGCCAAGTGTAAGAGGGAATTATGGAAGAGGTAGAGGTTTCCAAAGTGGTAGAGGAAGATCAAGTGGATTTAGAAGAGGGTCACACTTTGCAAGCATGAAGTGTTATAATTATGGACAACTAGGCCATCCTACCTATAGATGTCCTGACAAGGCTTCTAGTTCTCAAGGAGAGAAGAAGATAGCATATGCCCAAGAGGAAGAGATTAGTGTGAAGTCACCGAAAGTGAGTTTGGATTCATAACATGGTGAGAACCTCATGTTTAGGAGAGTTCTACTCGAGGAACCTATCAAGGAAGAACATAAGCATAGAAGAGCTCTTTTTAGGATCAAATGCAAGATCCTTGGAAAAGTTTTCAAGGTTATCATTGATTTAGGTTCAACTGATAACATAATATCAGAGGAAGCAGTCCAAAAGCTCAAGCTTGAAAGGATACCTCACACTCATCCTTATAAAGTGACTTGGTTAAATAAGGGGAAGAATGTTCTAGTGAATGAACAAGTATGGGTGGACTTCATGACAAGAGGATATCAAGACAAGATGTTATGTGACATCCTACCAATGGATGCTTTACATTTGCAACTAGGAAGGCCATGGAAATATGATGGGATGCAGTCTATCATGGGAAGAGGAATGTGTATAACTTCAAGAAAGATGGAGTGACTTATAAAATTTAGTCACTTGTGGAGGAAGGAGCTACAAGTTCAGTTGATCCTAATGTACTCTTGATGAGTGGAAAGGAGTTCTTACAAGAACTCAAGAAAGAGGAAGGAGTAGGGCTAGCCATAGTCCTAAAACCCAAGGAGGAAACCAAGGTCCTACAATCTAAATTTCCAAAGGAAGTGCAACAACTACTAGACCAGTTTAAAGATATAATAAGTGATGGGATACCAGCTATTCTTCCTCCTCAAAGAGAAATCAATCATCAAATTGACTTTGTACTGGGAGCATCTTTGCCTAACAAAGAAACATATAAAGTGACCCTGGACTAGAATAAATAGATTACAAGGCAGATTCAAGAGCTTCTTGATCAAGGGTTGATAAGAAAAAGTATTAGTCCATGTGTTGTCCTAGTGGTTTTGGAACCAAATAAGGGAGGTAAGTGGAGGTTATGTATTACCATTAGATATAGGTTTCCTATCCCTAGAATAGAAGACCTTATTGATTGTCTTGGGGGGTCTCAATATTTTACCAAAATTGACCTTAAAAGTGGGTATCACCAAATTAGGATGAAAGAAGGGGATGAGTGGAAGTCAGCCTTCAAAACAAATGAAGGTCTTTATGAATGGTTAGTTATGCCCTTTGGGCTTACAAATGCACCTATTACATTCATGAGGTTAATGAATGAAGTCCTAAAAGATTATATTGGTATCTTTTTTGTGGTGTACCTAGATGACATTCTCATCTTTAGCAAGACCAAAGAGGAACACATGAAACACCTAGAGGTTGTCCTAAGAAGGTTCCATGAGGAGAAATTAGCCATCAACCTAGAGAAGAGTGAATTCCTTAAACAAGAGCTAGTGTACCTAGGTTTTTGGTGTCTCAAGGTGACCTTAAGATGGATCCAAGCAAAGTGGAAGACATACTAAGTTGGACCACTCCTAAAATAGGGACATGAGTGAGGAGATTCCATGGATTATCTCAGTTCTATAGGAATTTCATAAGAGGATTTAGTGAGATAGGTGCACCTATGCTAAACATTATCAAAGGTGGAGCTAAAACCAAATTTGTGTGGACCAAGGTAGCTTAAGAAGGGTTTGAGAAATTGAAGGAAAGGGTAGCAACTCAGCCTATTTTGGTATTACAAAGATTTGATACATTGTTTATTGTTGAATGTGATGAAAACAACATAGTAGTGGGAGCAGTCTTGAACCAAGAAGGGAGACTGGTTTCATTTTTTAGTGAAAGGTTGAATGAGGCTAAGTCAAGGTATTCCTCATATGATTTGGAGCTCTATGCATTGACTCAAGCACTTAAAAAGTGGAGGCACTACCTATTGCCTAAGGAGTTTTTAGTCTATACAAATGATCAAGCATTAAGCTAGATTAACACTCAAGATAAGCTAGGTCATAGGCACATCAAATGGATGGAGTTCCTCCAAGCCTATACCTTTACTATCAAGCATAAGAAGGGCCTTAACAACAAGGTAGCTGATGCATTAAGCTGAAGGTTATTGACTGTCCAAGAAATATAGCTTCAAAGCATTGGTGTGGAGGGATTCAAAGAAATCTACAAGGAGGATGAGGACTTCTCCAAAGCCTATAAGGTATGTGAAGATTTTGAGAATCATTTTCATAGTGAGTTTGCTGACTACACATTGCAGAATGGTTTTTTATTCAAGGGTTACCAACATGTGTACCTAAAGGTTCAATGAGGGAGAACCTTATTCAAGAAAAACATAATGGCAGCCTTAGTGGACACTTTGTCTTGAATAAGACTTTGGACCTAGTGCAAAGGTTCTACTATTGGCCCAAGATGCCAAGAGATGTTAGAAGATATGTAGAGAAATGTATTGTTTTCCAAAAGGTTAAAGGCACATATTCCAATGCAAGGTTATACTAGCCTTTACCAACCCCTAAGAGACCACAGGAGTGTCTAAGTATGGACTTTATAGTTGGTTTTCCTAAGACAACTACTAGTTTTGATAGTGTCTATGTGGTTGTAGATAGATTCAGTAAAATGAGCCATTTCATACCATGCAAGACCACACATGATGCCAACTATATAGAACATCTATTTTTCAAGGTGGTAAGGATTCATGGCCTACCAATCAGCATAGTGTCATATAGAGATGTTAAATTCATGGGGCATTTTTTGAAGACTTTGTTGAAGAGATTAGGAACCAACCTTGCATTTGGATCAGCCTATCATCCTCAAAAGGATGGACAAACAAAGGTAATCAATAGAGTTTTGGGAAACCTCTTAAGATGTCTTACCAAGGAGTATGGACAAGTGTGGGACCAGGTGTTGCCACAAGCTGAATTTGCTTACAATGATAGCATAAACAGGTCTACCGGAAAGAGCCCCTTTGAAGTGGTGTATGGCATGCACCCAAGAAGTGTGTGTGAGCTTAGAGAACTTGGAAATAAAGTGGGAGTGAGTGGTCATGTTGATGACTTTTCTCAATCCATGCAAGAGGCCCATGAATAGGTAAGGAGGACATTGGTAGAAGCCAATCAAAAAGTGAAAGATAAAGTTGATGAAAGGAGGAAGGATGTTTAGTTTAAAGTGAGAGATTGGGTGATTTCACATCTCAACAAAGGAAGGCTTTATAATGACATACCCAACAAGCTTCAAATGAGGAGAGTTGGACCTTGTAAGGTTCTAGCCAAACATGGCTCCAATGCATATAAGATAGGCCTGCCTAGTGAACTATCTATCTCTCTGCTTTTCAATGTTCAAGACTTGGTGAGATATAAAGGACCTGATATGAAATAAGAAGAACATAGTCCAGATGTCCATGTTAATGTTAAAGACCTCAAAATACCAATAAAAGTGAAGCCTCAAGTTGAGAATTCTAGACTCAAGGGTGAAGAAACAAACTAGGCATGGGGTCTACATGGAACACCTTGTGAAGTGGAAGTCTCTACCTGAATTAGAGGCTCAATGGATTGAATAAAATAGCTTCAAGAAGATAGGTATTGATGTAACACTCATGTCTCGTAATGGGACTTAGTTTCTTTTTGCAGGGGAGTATGGTGTAGGAGAACCTAGGTTCTTGGCTAACCAAGCTCCTTGTTTTGTCTTGTAGTGACCTTGGCCAAGTCACTATCCAATAAGGACTTTGTTTTGTGTCCCTATTGTGTGCAAGAGTTTGAGATCCAATAGGTTTTTAGGAAGATGTTTTAATGTTTTAGTGAAGGCTTCACTAGGCCTAGAGTGGACCCAAGGGATATGGACTGTATGCCATTTAATGTTACTAATTAGTCAAAGTAATGGTTTGACTGTGAAAATAATATAAATGAGTGAAATAAAGATGAAAAAGGGTCTTAGAGGTCTTAGGTGAGTCTTAGGGGTCTTTTTAGACATATTGGCACAACCTTAGAAAAGTTGTCATGCAATTTGTAAAAGTTGTCATGACAACTTTGCAACTTTGCAAAGTTGTCATGACAACAATTTGTCTAAGGGCCTGTCTGAGGGACATAGTTAGTTATAGGGTTGAAACTGACCAAAATCCATTGACTAATCCTATATATGTCTTTTTCCTATCGAGACATAAGGTTGGATCTCGGTTTTGTGTCTGTGCTTTCAGTTTTAATAGACTAGTGCGACTGTACCCGTTTTGGCATTAAATAGAAGGCTCGATAATCCTTAAACATGGATTAGACCTGAGAAAATATTTGCATGAGTTTATTCTTAATGTTTTTGTAAGTAGATTAGAGCTTTGTTTTAGTTTGATAGTTTTCTTTTTGGCTTTGCAGGTTAAATCCTCCTCTGTGACTAGTTTACTGGATTGTTTAGAGTAGAGGTAGCAATAATGGCTCTAACATAGGTTTCCATTGATGGATTTGTATGGCCTCCTAGAATATGTTAGGGAATTTTATATTGTTTGTAAATATTTATTAATATGGTCTAGTTTGTAGGGGAATGAATTTTAAGAACAAGCCCTAGGCGAGCCAGAGCTAGCCCAGTTAGGAAGCTTGTTGTTGATCCAACAAATGGGAGAGGGCTCGGGGATTAAGAAGATCAATCCAATTATAGGAAAGTGTTCCTTAATGATCAAAGACTCAATCCTATGAAGGAGAGCCTTTGACTAATTCGGAAGGGGGTGTAACCATCAAACCCTCACTAAAAACTAGTGAGGTCTAATTAGGCCTAAAAACAAGGCTTAAAGATAGGAAAGTACTATACGGAGGGAATGGAGACTTAAGGAGTCTAGAATCCTTTGTAACTTTGAAAAGGGTATCAGGAAATGTAATCATTTTGGCAACTTGTGTGGGACTTTGAAAAGTTATGCCCTAAAAGGAGTGTTGGAAGACCTATAAGGACCTAGTAGTCTTTTGGTCTAGGATTTGGAGATCAACTTGTGGAAGGAGGAAGCTACATGGTGGAACACCTCAAAATTAATTAGAAAAATAAAAATTGAGCCTTCTCTCATTCTTGTTACATGGGATCTAGTATTTGGAAGAGGGGATGAATTCCTTGGTTGAATTCATATGAAGGGTATTGTGAACAAGATTGGGTTGTAAACCTTGGTAGTGGGATCTTAAGGAGTAGAGGAGATTAGAAGGAATCCCTCAGTGTGAAGGGTCTAAAGAACCCTAAGATAGGTCTAAGATAGGCCTAGTTAAGTCCTAAAGGAAGTAGGGCTAGTTTGAAGAAGATCTCCCTATCATGGATCTTAAATGCTTAGGTATTGGATGAGTTGAATGTATTTTTCTAATATGCTTAACATGAGTGAAAATGGGTTTTCTCACTTTATTGATATTTAAAAGTTGAAATTTTTATGAATTTTGGTCTTGTTATGCTTACATATGAGTTTTGAGCCTTGACGTGTATTAGGGTTAAGTTTCCATTCTGAATTTTTATTGTAGTGGTGTTTTAGGGGTAAGGGAAAAGTTGTGTATGTATTGAGTTTGAATTTCACCCTTGGATGAGGTCATGTATGCACTTGAGCATGTTTTCATATGTGTATTGGCTCTTGTGTGTGTGTGTTCACATGAGACCCATTGGATTACCTCACATGGTTGAGATGGTTACTTAATTGTAGAAGGATATTCTAGTGATCCCTTATTCTTGTATGGAAATGAATGACCTCATTGAGTGCCCTAAGTTGCTTGTTTGGGTGGATGTTGAGCCATTTTTGGTAGTGGCTCTCAATGGGGGGACCAGGGCATAAAGGGGCCCTAGGGTAACTCATTAGCGAGTTCTTAATCAAGTGATAATACTAAAAGGGAAGGAAATTAAAATAAATAAATGCTTTAGTAAATTGATGAGGGCCATGGATTGGCTGGTCCTAAATGAGTACTGATGAGGGCTAGGGATTTACTACTCCTAGAGGGATAGAGATTGACCAGTCCTAGATGTGGTATGATGAGGGCTTGGGATTGACCGATCGAAGGTGTTTTAACACTCCCAATTCTATAATTCACATCCTGCACCTACATTGTCCAATTAAGTTGGTCACCCTTGCCTTGCTATGTGCTTGTGGTATTGATGTAATGTCATCTTGTCCTTGGTTGTTGTATCCTTCTTGTTGACATTGTCTAGTGCTAGATGATGTGGTTATCTTATTTGTGGGTATGGTATGATAATATGATTATGTTTTTGATTGTGAAGCCTTAGATTTGTATGATCATATTCTTGTGATTAGGCATGAATATTGTGGGATTATTTGTGGATACCATATGTGATAGTATTATTTATTTGTTTGGGCCACATGGTTATCTCTATGAGCACGGTGTGAGAAGGCTTCAAATTGTGGTTGGGTGTCATTACCAACCATCATTGGGGACCAATGTATAGGTGCGGAGTGGTCCTAGATAGTAGCACACACCTCTCAGATTTGGAACACCATGATGTTGTATACTTATATTGTTTCCTCGCATTGTATCATTATGTTGTATTCTAGAATTTGTATCCTTGAACAACTGTATAATGGATTCTAGTGTTTACTTTGATAGCATGGATTTAAAATCATGTGATGGTGGGATAGGTAATTATGATGTTATTGAGTGTGTGTGCATGTATTTATCTTTCAAGACTTGATGATTCCAGGTTGATGTATTATATAATCTTATATTTTAATTTTGGTTACATATTTTGTAGCATATATTCATACTTTAAAATTGATGTAAATTATGATGATTTTTCCTCATTGGGTGTAATCAATCCTTATTGTATGTCACTGATGCCTACTAAAATAGTTAATGACCCCATAAAGATCAAACGATTGAGTTAGAGCCTTAAAAACTTTTTCTTCCCGAGCTCACCCTTCACCTGTGCATGTACGCTTAAACTATATCCTTTCATCCAAATCTCAGTGCATCTATTTTCAGACTAGTGCTTATGTTTTTTTCCTCTGTGCATATGAGGAAAAATTCCTACACAAATGTCGTATGTTCTTGTACAAACATGCTCTGATTCTATGCATTCATGATAGTAGAACTACATATCTATGATAGTTTGATGCTCCACTTAGTTTGTTCATAAAAGGGCATTTGATATAAATGCCCTTTATCCTCATGAGCATTTTGGTATATCTACATTCATATTATAGTCTTAATTAGTGCTCTTTTGCATCAGATCTTTGATAAGGGAACCTTTCCAATCTTTTCCTCGATGGAGACCTAGTCTCCCATTATAATAATTACGTCTTGGGGGATTGATGGTGAGTCATGAGGATTGAGATAGATCACTTGAGTCCATGCATGACATAATGTTGATTATTTTAGTCATGTTTTGGTCATGGAACCCTTGGAGATGATGTAGTATGAATTGCTGATTGATCTCAAGGTGATGGGGTGATACATTTCTTGGTTGTTTAACAAATGTTGTTGGTCAATTGATGCATTTTGTATCATGTTTAGGTATGTGTAGGATCATAGTATGCCAAAAAGTGGCGATGTGAAAAAAAAATCTCCTTTTCACTCGTCCAAAAATGCACTAAAAAGTGTGTTGACTGTTTAGTAGGCCTGTGTGTCAATACACATGGACAAAGCTAATTACGATGCAAAAGCCTAATTGGGTATCTGATAAAAAATTGGATATTCGATTTAATATTGGATATATGATTTAATATCAGATACCCAATATTTTCTAGTAAAAAAATAAAACCCACGACCAACATTTATCATATTACATTGTAAAAATGGTGGGTTCTGTCGTTTATACAATTTTTCATCGGGTATACGATCATCTTCTTGCAAATTGCAATCAAAATTCATCAAGATATGTATAAATTTTGATATTTTGTTATTTTTTAATGTTTTATAATGAAATCATTTTCTTTTTGCTAAAAAGTAGGGTTTTGTTTAAATTGTTAATCATTTTTAAATTTCGATTGTAATTGCAAATTTCTTTTTAATGTAACTAGGCATAGACTCAAACCAACCACAAAACTTACCCCTCCAAATAACGAACTCGAAAACAATCTGCAAAAAGCACAAATCAATCCACCACCGCCTAAAATAATCCTCCATCACCTACTAATGAACCAGTTCTCAACCCTGAACCTTTAGAGGAGCTCATAAGTGAAAATTTAAACCAACTAAGGGGCTTCAAAAATACATATGCCAATATCCCCACATTGTGTCCCATGTTTTCCATCTTGAACTCCATTATTGAAAACATGGAGAAATTTACAAAGAAACATAATGTTGCATTGCTTTGGCATGATTCCATGCATGCTGAGTTTTACCATGGGCTTGAGTATGATGTGGTTATGAGCCCAAATATAACTAAAACTAACATATGTAAACTTTTTGTGAATCCCAAAATGGGATTAAAAGTGGACCCTAAAAAGCCCAAGTTTTCAATTAAGTGGTGCACAAATGATGTGATGTGTGACCACTTTTAGGACTGTTGGTGAATGGTTTTTGATAGACCACACCAAAACAATTTGGAGGTTCCATTGTACTTTATTAAAAAATTATATGATGAATTTATGCTCGGTCACAAAGTTAAGTATTATAGCATGAGACCAAACCAGGGCATAGGCTTATGCGCTCCTCAAGATAGACCATGGGCACACTAGGTGAAATCCCATACATATATCCCCCCCATGTTATTTCACCCCCTCCTATAGTGCAACATTTGATATTATTGTTGAGGCTGACTCAAACTATAAGAGTCATTCACACCTTGAGTGATCTACTCGTTAGGTAGAGTGCAATATTTTTGCCTCCTTGTGTTGATGATTATGGGCCTTCCACATCCTCCATGAGCTCACATGTTTGTGTGATCTATATTTGTATTATGTTCAAAAATTTGTGTTTGGGTCCCTCAAATGATACTAATGCATATGACTATGTGTTTGAGGTTGACGATACAACATAGGTCTCTACAGAGACTGAAGCACCTCATGGAGAGGTGCATCACATGAGAGACAAGGAGGGGCATGCAAAGCCATGGACTCCTACTATTACAGTAAGACTAACCACTTAACTCAAGTCACACTATATTTAATTTCAAATGTTCATATTTTTAGTATAATTTACATATAATGACTTCCCACTTATGGATATATATGTGGTCTATTTATATTCAGTTGATGAAAGAGGAGGAGATTGCACAGGTGGAGGGGTCCACACTTTTGGCCATTTCATTTGGCCTTGACACTTCCACGATATATTTGTTTAATGTACTCATTGGTTTCCTTTTTTATATTAGTATATATATGTATTTTCTAATTTTTTAATGATTATATTATTAAATATTGTTATAGGTTTCACCAGCATCCATTGCGGTGCAATGTGATGGGGTTCAGGCATCAAGCGTTGACAAGGGGAAGGCATTTAAGTGTTTTAGATTGTTTATGCATATGCATACTTGTCACTTGTGTGTACTCATTTTTAATTTACTTGGTTTATTTGACAGAGGGTGGTGTATGACGATGTTGTGACACTGGTTCACCACCATAGAGTCACATGCATCTCAATTCATAGTGATAGCCCTATGGTACATATATTTCTAAATTTATTTGTTTGTATTTTACTATCAAGTATATACATGATCAATTTATGATTGTATCAAGTATCTTTTTTAATTTTGTATGTAACCCCTAGTTTGAGGGAGGTACAATGCCAAGGCTTTGTATCATTGTTGACCCAACCAACATTGCTTGAAGAAAGTTTACCATAGGTAGGTTTTAATGTCAATTCAATTATTTTGTAAATTTATTTTTCTACCAAGGATTTAACATTAAATAGTATAACTTGTAGATCAATCTCATGGTTGAAAACATATACAGGTCAGAGCCAACATTGGTACCATTTTCCCTTTGCTACCAAGGACATATATTAGGACTCTTGACCGCATGATGAGATAGAAAGGTGAGGTACATGAGAGTTCAATTTTAAAATTTGTTTATTTATTATTGTTGACTATGAATTTGAATTTGAATTTTTGATTTGTAGAAACCTTATATAATATGTAATCTAACTTGGGGTTTCACTTTTGTATTCATGTAGGATCCATTAGAACCAAACAATACTTTGAAGAGGCTCCATTTTGATGATCC
Source organism: Chamaecyparis obtusa (assembly GCA_027943335.1). Lineage (NCBI taxonomy): Eukaryota > Viridiplantae > Streptophyta > Pinopsida > Cupressales > Cupressaceae > Chamaecyparis > Chamaecyparis obtusa. The sequence goes on along the minus strand of BSBK01005649.1, from coordinate 1,547,467 downwards.
ACGAGTAGAATAGGATTTCCTAGAAACATTTGTAGTTGTTTCTTATTTTGAGATGTCATATGCCACATTTTGAGATGGTGTATGTCACAATCTATCTAGATATGTAGAATTTGTAAAGAATTTGAGATGACATGTGCCACATTTTGTACAAAATAATTTCATATATATATATATATCCAAATTCTAAGTATCTACAAACTGCACTAGAGTATAATGATCCCTGTTAGAAGATCTTACAACCCTGTTAGGAGTTGATCTTTAAAATACATGAAGTACAATGACCTGGTCAAAGGTCAGACCCTATTAGGAGTCTTTTATACATAACCCTGTCAAAGGTGAGGACACACTGTCCAGGAGCACATTGCTCAAATGGTGAAGGCTGCAACCTTCTACACAACAGATACACACTATATCTGGATCTTGGTGAATTATGAATTAGACCTACTACCTTGATCAGTTCCAATGAATAGCATACACTCTCTACATCTTCACATAGATCTTCAACCAATGATTGATATAGCTTTACTGGCCCAATACTTTTGCACCTTCTTCCTCTACTTCCATAGTTCTTCCATAGCGATCACAACCAATCAGCTATAAGTAGCCTTCTCAAAAATATAATCAAGTTGGCCTATTATAACCTTCTTGAAATCATATTAATGAAACAATACAACTCTCTAAAAATATATCCAATGACTATACTAAGCACACAACACAAATAGGACTGCACAACCCAATATGAGTAGACGCGTCGCTTCACACTGTCAGCTCCACCAAATTAACTCAAACTTTACTCTCAAGCTGAAATACATTATGTAATATTAACCAAACAACCTTAGCTCATAACCAAACATGAAACCAAACACACATACCATGATGATAGGCGCAACTATTGAAACAATATAAACACTGTTGACTATGAACAAATAATCTCCTAAAACTGTAACTGGAAAATAGAAACATCATAACTCAAAATCAACTATACAACTAACACTGTGTCTATGAACATAGCTTTATAATTATGTCTACAACACAAAAATAAACATTCAAGGCTCCATCATAACCATACTATGAATTACATACAAAACTCTACTTGCAACATTGTCAGGAACACTGCTGTTACAAACGACTGCACAAATGTCTGTACTCAAAATCAACCTTTGCATCTATGATATCATGCTGATAACATGTCCATACAACATATGCTCAAGGTTCTCTACATATAACTTCAACTCACGCTTCTTACCATATGTGTCATCAATGACAAACATACAGTCAACACTGGCTTACCGAAAAATCTCCAACAATCTCCCCCTTTGGCATTGATGGCAACATATGAATTGAAAAACACCACCAATCCAAAAGTACAAAAATATATCCATCTCCTCAACAACATACTCCCCCATAAATGATTTCTCCATCTACTACTAAATGCTCTGAATATCAACTGCTATATCTTCTTACTATATACTCCCTCTTTCTAGAATAAATCAACTGTTTTGTTTTTCATGACAATATACTCCCCCTTTGACATCAATGGAAAAGGGTGCAAAAAAAAAAAAAGCACAGGTACTACTCTTGAAGTAGAGTAGTCCACCATTCATCAGTCACCGAGGACTGATGCACTACTACAAACTCTAAGTAGATCCAGGGAAGGGAATTACTCCCAGCTTCTCCTTGAGATACTCAAATGTATCCTTCAGTAATGGCTTTGTGAATATATCTGCTAACTGCTCTTTAGTACTCACATAATCCAACTTTACTTCTTTCTCTGCAACTTTATCTCTTAGAAAATTATATTTTATCTGTGTTTTGTCTTTGCATGCATCACAAGGTTCTTTGACATATTGATAGTGCTAGTGTTGTCACAATGAATAACTATAGGATAATCAATTTGGATTCCAAAATCCTTTGTCATCTGCTTGATCCAAATGATTGTAGAAAAATTTAATGTTGCTACTACATACTCTACTTCTATTGTTGACTGAGAAATACAATTCTTCTTCTTGCTTGTCCAAGTAACTAGTCTGTCTCCAAGAAATACTGCTCCTCCTGAGGTGCTCTTTCTATCATCAATGCAACCTGCCCAATCTGCATCTGTATAAACATAAGGTTCTACATTCTCTAAGTTAGGATACCATAAACCATAGTCTATAGTTCCTTTTAAATATCTAAATATCCTCTTTACTTCCATAAGATGACTTTATTTAGGTTCAGCTTTAAATCTTCCAACAATACCAACTGCATTAGAAATATTTGGTTTAGATTGAGTAAGATATATGAGTTTACCAATCATATATTTATATAGAGTCTTGTCAACTGGTGTAGAATCATCATCTTTTGAAAGCTTGCTTCCTATTATCATAGGGGTGCTTACTGGCTTGCAATCATCCATCTTGAACTTCTTCAATATCTCTTTCACATACTTAGATTGATTAATGAATATACCTTTGTCTGTCTGCTTCACATTTAATCCCAAAAAGTACTTGATAGGTCCAATCATGCTCATTTCAAACTCACTCTGCATCTCTTTGGCAAAATCTGCACTAAGCTTGTCATTGCCACCAAAAATGATATCATCAACAAAAATAGAAACTAGTAATAATCCTTCAAGTGTCTCTCTTATGAATAAGTTACAATCTGCCGCTCCTTTCTTGAATCCAATCTTTGTCAAGTAACCATCCAGTCTTTCATACCATGCTCTAGGGGCTTTCTTTAGTCCATAGAGTGCTTTCTTCAGTTTGCAAACCATGTCAGGTTTGTTTGATAAACTAAATCCTTCAGGCTTCTCTATGTAGACTTTTTCCTTCAATTCTCCATTTAGGAATGCTGACTTGACATCCATCTGATATACCTTAAAGTATTTGTATGTTGCATAGGCTAGAAATAACTTTATAGCTTCTAATATGCTTACAGAGGAAAATGTATTAGAGTATTAAATTCCTTCTCTTTGCGCATATCCTTTACATACTAGTCTTTCTTTGTTTCTTACCATTGTACCATCTTCATTCATCTTGTTTCTAAATATCCACTTGGTTCCAATCACATTTTTGTCACTAGGCCTAGGGACCAATTCCCATGTATCATTCTTAACTATCTGATCTAACTCTTCTTTCATTGCTTTATGCCAATCTGAATCATTACATGCAGGTTCAACACTTAAAGGTTGAATTTGTGAAAGTAAACATATCGCTTCATCGACTATCAAACATTTTGCTCTTGATCTTGTCATGACTTTGTTGTTCTAATCTCCAATGATATCTTCTTTTGAATGGTATCTAGATTTGAATTTTGGAACATTTGGTGTGACTCTATCATCTTTCTTCTATGATTCTTCTTCACTTAATTCAGGTTCACTGATTAATACACCAATGTTGTCAAACATTTCTTCAACATTTGCTTCTCTACTGATAGGTCTAGGTTCTTCTTTGATAATAGGTGCATAATCATGGTATCTCTCTTGAATCATAAACTTTCCATCAATCTTTACATGTGAACTTTCAATGATCTTCTTTAATCTCAAGTTAAAACATCTATAAGCTTTTCTTTTAGTGGAGTAACCAAGAAAAATACCTTCATCACTTCTTGCATCAAACTTACCAACACCATCATCTCTCTTGATGTAACACTTGCTTCCAAAGATTCTAAAATATTTTACTATATGTACATTCCCAAACCATAGATCATAGGGTGTCTTGTCTATGCCTGGCCTTAATTGAATTTTGTTGATAGTATAGACTGCAGTATTGACTACATCTCTCCAATATGTGTGTGCAAATTTTCCTTCAATCATGATAGTGCGCACTGTGTCAAGTATGATCCTATTTCTCCTTTATACAATACCATTTTGCTGAGGGGTTCTTGGTGCACTTAGTTGTCTCTTTATCCCATGTTCTTCGCACTACTCATGTAAAATTTGTCAAAAGTGAATTCTACTCCTCTATATGATCTTAGACATTTTATCTTTAATCCAGACTCATTTTCAACTTTAGCTTTGAATATTTTGAACTTCTCAAATGCTTCAGATTTATCTCTTAAGAATGCAACCCATATCATTCTAGAATAATCATCAACAAACAAAATAAAGTACCTTTCACCATAGTATGATCTTGTTTGAGTTGGTCCACATAGGTTTGTATGCACTAGATCCAATTTGTTCTCTTTTGAATTCTACTTGCTTCTGAATGAGTTCTTTACATGCTTTCCCATCACACATTCCCTACACATTGTATCAATTGGTCATGCAATACTAGGGAGATCTCTTACTGCCTTTACATTGCTTATCTTTACTATATTGTCAAAATTGATGTGACATAGTCTTTTGTGCCATAACCAAATGTCATATACTTTTGCAACAAAACAACTTGATTTTGAATTAAGCTGAAAAACATTACCTTTTGTCTTTGAACCTGATGCAATCATTACTCCTTCTTTGTTATTAATGATGCACTTATTGTCTTTGAATTCCAACTGATATCCTTTGTCAAGTAACTGTCCAGCACTTAGTAAGTTATGTTGCAAACCATCAACATATAGAACATCATCAGTGTTATTCTTTCCATCCAAAGTGATAGCTCCTCTACCTATGATAGGTTTAGGAGTGTTGTCTCCAAATCTAACCTTGCCGCATTTTTACTTATTCAGATGTACAAATCTATCTTTGTCTCCTATCATGTGATGTGAACAACCATTGTCAATGATCCAGTCTGTCCTGATGTTTGCTTGTGAAATCAATGCTTGCTCTTCTTTCTTTTCATTTTCAATATCCATGTCATTAAACATTTTCTCTATATATTCAATTGCAATAAATACAATTTCATATTCTACTAAATCATCATGTGTCACTCCATCTTCAGCATAGTAACATTCTTTTGTATACTTAGGCTTGAAATTAGTTTTGTACTTCTTGAATCTTATAGGACACTTAGATGCAAAATGACCAATCTTGTTACATGAAAAGCATTTAAATGGTAGTTGACCTTCATATTTTCCTTTTCCTTTTCTTTCTTTCTTAGCAACCATAGAAATGAATTCTTCTAGTTATTTATCATCATCTTCATCATCAAAATGACTAGAAGTGTTCAAATATTTCTTACCATGGATTGAGGCTTTGAATGTTGTTTCACTTTTAGGCTCTGTCTTCAATCTTGATATCTCAAATGCTGAAATCTTGCTGATTAAGGTCTCTCTCTTGAATTCTTTTGAAAACTACATAGTCTCATCTAGGATGTTTATCTTGCTCTCATATTTTGCTGTCAGAGTAGTCATCAATTTATCCATTATGTCTTCTTCCAAAATCTCTCCACCATTGTTTCTAATTCCTGCAATTGTTTCATTAATTATTTTATTGTAGGCTTTGATGTTCTCTTCAGGTAGCATCTCCAAATTGTTATGTCTTTTCTTTCATGTCTTTCTGCATGCATTCTTGACTTGGATATCTCCTTCAAACATGTCTTCTAAATACTTCCATATTTTGTGGGCTCTATCTTCTTTCTTGATCTCTGAAAACTCACTATCAGATAAGGCACTGATAAGGGCTTCTTTGGCAATTGCATTTTGAATGAACATTTCCTTTTGTTTAATGGTTGCATCTTCTTGATGAAATACAACTGATTTAGAACCTGAATGAAGAATCTGTAATTTAAGATTACTGAGGAGTTGATGATTAGATATGCAAGATGATTAAATTAGTATTATGTTGTCATTGATGTCAACTAGCTTGACAATACCTATCTTGTAAGTTACTATACCGACACATCTGAAGAAAGGTGAAAGAGATGAAGAACAAAAATATCTACATGAGGAAGATGTATATGTCAAATGAGGATAAGGAATACACTGAGTAACTTGTTGATGAGTCTATGACTTGATGAAATTGACTATATTATGTTGCATTCATCTATGATGAAGAATAGAGCTGAAAGACACAAAGTAGTGTTGTCGGTAAATAAAGCATTCTAGTATACACCGATGAAATGTAGTGTATACCGAGTGTAGTGTTAACCGAGCTTGTGTTCACCAATGTATTTCTTTGTTAACAGAGAAAAATAGAAAAGAATTAAATGATCAGTTTAGTCGATAAAGTGATGAGCTGTAAAGTGTATGAAATCAAGGTAACATATAAGGTTTTTTATGAAGATCGATGGCTAACATAAATCAAAAGGGATCTAATGGAGCATATTGAAACATGTTACTAACACATTAGCTGAGGAAGCTTAAAGCGGTAAAATCTATGAATATGATTAAGAGGCAAAATCTGATGGAGGAAAAGAAAATGATTTACTCGTCTATATAAGAGACATTGGTTTCATTATTGAAACATAGCCAGAAGAAGAAGATACTATAGAATTATTGTGTGAAGGAGTTTTCATGCATTCTGATCATACTGGTTAATAAGAACCGAGTTGCAGAACAATTACCGAGCTACAGAGAGTAATTACCAACGGACAGTAAGTTGATATAGTATTGAATCTGAAGTGGTATATTGATCAGAAATATTTGAATGAGTAGAACATTGATCTATAACCTGCAAATTGAAGTTTTTTTAAGGTAGATCATCTACTGTTACATATTTAACCATTGTACATAGTCAAATCTCTTAACTGAGTGGACTATGAAAGTCTTTTGATGTTTCATTCATAGAGTGAACATTGTTATCCTGTCAACCCCAGAGTTACTGCTGGTTGGATGATAACTTCTAGTCTAAAATCCTCTAACAAGGTCACACCTAATAGTGTGTTTGTAACCTTTAACAAGGTTGGGTCTTCACCGACCTCACTTCAGAAGAGTGAACAATTTTGGGTTTCCGGTCCCGGGTGGTTTTTCCCTTCACAGGGTTTCCACATTAAATCTCTTGAGTTATGTGTTGATTGTGATATTTGTTTGTTATCATAATTTGCATATTACATGTTAGATTTAATTGGTAACTATTATAAAGTTTAGACTGACAATCGATAATAACACAGACAGTGAAAGTATTTTATGTTTACCGAGTAGCAAAAGTAGTAGAATTGTTTTGGATTATACATTTTGAAAATTGTGGGACACTGGATAACTGATTCACCCCCTCTCAGTTATTCTAACACTTCTTTGACAAGGTCTTTTAGAGAGGGAACATGAAGATCTTGAGTAGCTGCTTCAAAAATCTCAAAACTAACGCACTGCAAGTGTGTTATCATTTTGTTCTTCTAGTCTAGATAATTCTCTCCATCAAACTTAGGAATTTATTTTCTAAAGAATGCCATATAATCAACCTCAAGCTATTAAAATTTATCTTCGAGGCACTTGGCTTTGATACCAATTGTTAGGAATAGTCCCAAGAGATAACTAAGAGGGTGGGGTGAATCAGTTATCTACAAGATTCAATTCTTTATCCAAATTAGTACAGAATAACATTAATCATAAACACAATAAAATAACACTTAACACAACACCAAAATTTTGGTTACGAGAAAACCCAAAATAGGTAAAAACCCCGGTGGGAATTAGCACCCACTATAAACTGCACTAGAGTATAATGATCCCTGTTAGAAGATCTTACAACCCTATTATGAGTTGATCTTTACAATACATGAAGTAAAGTGACCTGGTCAAAGATCAGACCTTGTTAGGAGTCTTTTATACATAACCCTGTCAAAGGTGAGGACACATTGTCTGAGAGCACACTGCTCAAATGGTGAAGGCTGCAACCTTCTGCACAATAGATACACACTATATCTAGATCTTGGTGAACTTTGAATTAGACCTCCTATCTTGATTAGTTCTAATGAATAGCATACACTCTCTATTTCTTCACATATATCTTCAACTGATGATTGATATATCTTTATTGGCCCAATACTTTTGCACCTTCTTTCTCTACTTCCATAGTTCTTCCTTAGCGATCACAACTGACTGGCTATAAGTAGCCTTCTCCAAAAGATATAATCAAGTCGGCCTATTAGAACCTTCTTGAAATCATATTAATAAAACAATACATCTCTCTAACAACATCTCCAATGACTATACTAAGCACACAACACAAATAGGACTACGCAACCCAATATGAGTAGACGCATCGCTTCACACTGTCAGCTCCACCAAATTAACTCAAAATTTACTCTCAAAATGAAATATGTTATGTGCTCTTAACAAAAAAACCTTATCTCATAACCAAACACAAAACCAAACATGCATACCATAATGATAGGTGCAACTACTGAAACAATATAAACACTGTCCCCTCTAAACAAATAATCTCCTAAAAGTGTAATTGGCAAATAGAAACATCATAACTCGACATCAAATGCACAACTAAATCTGTATCTATGAACATAGATTTATAATTATGTCTACAATAAAAAATAAATGCACAAGGCTCCATCATAACCATACTGTGAAATACATACAAAACTCTGCTTGCAACACTGTCAGGAACACTGCTATTACAAACAACTGCACAACTATCTGTACTCAGAATCAACCTTTGCATCTATGATATCATGTTGATAAAATATCCATACAACATATGCTCAAGGCTCTCTGCATATAACTTCAACTCACGCTTCTTACCATATGTGTCATCAATGACAAACATACAGTCAACACTGGCTTACCAGAAAATCTCCAACAATATGTATGTATGTATTGTTAGAAAGTAAAGTCCACCAAGATAATTGAGAGAGGGGGGGGGGGGGGGTGAATTAGTTATTAGATAAATACAAATTTTATCATCTTTAACAAATTTTAACCATGCAAGCAATGTAAGCAACAAACATAGAAAGATATACATACACAATAACACAAGATATGTTGACTAGGGAACCTCTAGTTGATCAAAGAGTAAACCTTGGTGGTAATGATGTCCACAAAAGATGCACTAATATAAAAATTCCTTGTGAGAGGATGGAATCTATTAGGAGCCTTATGAAATACATTCAGTACATATGAATATCTATTAGGAGACGTTGAATCCCTATTAAAAGATTGTAACCTGGTTAGGAGTTATGGAAGACAGAAGGACCCACTGTCCAAATAGCTTCAAGGGCAAGATCACTGAACACACCATCCAACTGATCTCTGTATTACTCAATAGAACAATACCAAAATATTACTGATCTCAACAACTTATCACTTCTCCTCTGATTGTGCCAAACCGTACCAACTGCTTCACTAGACCTCAATACTAGATCTCTACAATTTGCATATCCTCTATAATAAATATTGCACAATTCCACAATTCACTTTCATACTATCTCTCATGTACATTAAAAAAATAAATAAAATCAATTCTTCATTTATACCACACTCAAATAATTACAAATGAGTTGGCATACAATATACAAAATAAAATCTTCCACACGTTACACAATTTTTTCACAATTACATAAAATGGTCGGCTTCCAATCAAGATAATTCTTCACTCTTGCAACCTATGACCTTGCTGTCATGTCCATGTCACTATCATCATGTCTTCATCATATGTACAACTTCACATGCTTAGATTCTATCCTGATTAGGAGATATCATCAAATTTCCACAAGCCGCTTCTCAAGAACACTTCCTGAATACTGCTTCCACTAAATTTCACATAATTGTCATTAATAGATGAATTTCTATATGTGCTCTTGACCATGATCTTGAGAAACATCATAGATTAAATCCTCAAATCTATATAGCTTGATCTGCAATATCCCACATGCGCTAATACAAACACTGTCTTCTTCTTTGCTAATCTTTAGTAGATCACTGTGTTGACATCAATGACAATCACAGTCATGAATGCAACAACAACTACTACAAAATGGCTACAAATACTCCCCCATAGGATATATTCAACATTCATTCCTAAAAATCTCCCCCATTGGCATTGATGGAAACATAGATGAAAAAACATCCAAGTTCCATGAATACCAACATTGCAACACTACTGCTCTGAAATGTTTTCACATCCTCTTCATCAATCAAATCTTGCTTCATTTTCCTGCTCACTTTTTTTTTAGTTTTCCATTTTATATTGCTTGTATCCTTCTCCCTCAAGTTCTCTTTAAATGATGATTTTTCATGTATCCTTCTTCCCCATTAACATCAATGACAAATAATGCATCACTATGTCAACAACAACTTCAATGTCAAAAGACACTTTTTCAGAAAAATACATTCACTAGAGTCCTCATGAATCAGCTCAGAAACACATACTCCCCCATAGTGGAAGTACCAACATCCAGTCCAGAAAAAGATAAATCTCATATACCACTAGACTAACACAACAATCTGCATCACTTCTCACATACCTCTTAGATACTCAAATGTATCCTTAGGCAAAGGCTTTGTAAATATATCTGCAATCTTCTATTTTGTACTTATATACTCAAGTTTGACTTCTTTCTCTGCAACTTTCTCTCTTACTACATGATACTTTATTTCTATATGTTTTGTCTTAGAATGTAGTACATGATTCTTAAAAATACTAACTGTATTGGTGTTATCATAGTGTATAACAACAGACTCATCAAATTGTATTCCAATATCCTTCAACATTTGTTTCATCCATATTATCTGAATACAATTGTTTGCTGCTGCTACATATTCTGCTTCTGCTGTGCTCTGTGAAATACAATTTTCTTTCTTGCTTAGCCAAGAAACCAATCTTCCTCCAAGGAAAAATGCTCCACCACTTGTACTCTTTTTGTCATCAACACTGCCTCCCCAGTCTGCATCTATATATGCATATAGGGTAAAGTCATCAGATTTTTCATACCACAATCCATATTCAATTGTTCTTTTCAAGTACCTCAGTATCCTTTTTATTGCTGCATAATGTGATTCTTTAGGATCAACTTGAAATCTTGCAATGATTCCAATCACTTGTGATATGTCTGGTCTTGTATGAGTTAAATATTGTAATCCTTCAATCATAGATCTGTACCTCTTCTATTGAACTACAGGAGTCTCATCTGTGCTAGATAACTTGTGTCCAGTTACCATAGGTGTGCCAAATGGATTACAATTCTCCATTCAAAATCTCTTCAATAAGTCATTCAAGTACTTTGTTTGACATAAGAAGATACCATCACTATTTTGTGTTATCTACAATCCTAAAAAATATTTCATCTCACCAATCATACTTATTTCAAATTCAGTCTTCATTTCATCTACAAATTTATCACTAGCTTTAGTCTTCATATCATCAACAAAAATAACTACAACAAACAAATCACTTTCAATTTCTTTCATATACAAGTTATTGTTTGTTGTGCCTCTAGTAAATCCTAATTTTATCAAATACTTATCCAATCTTGCATACCACGTTCTAGGTGCTTGTTTAAGTCCATATAAAGCTTTGTTCAATTTACATACCATGTCTCCTTCATGAGTTAAAGGAAAACCTTCAGGCTGCTCTATGTAAACTTCTTCTTCTAATTCTCCATTCAGAAATGTTGACTTCACATCCATCTAATATAATTTAAATTTCTTATAAGCTACATAAGCCAAAAACATTCTCACTTCTTCAATTCTTGCTACAGGTGCAAAGGTTTCTTCATAGTCAATTCCTTCTTGTTGTGAGCATCCTTTACATACCAATCTTTCTTTATTCCTTAAAACTTCTCCCTGTTTATTCATCTTGTTCTTGAATACCCATTTAGTTCATATAACATTCTTATCTTTAGGTCTAGGGACCAACTCCCAAGTCTTGTTCTTTTCAATTTGATCTAGTTCTTCCTTCATTTCTTTAATCTAATTTTCATCTTCACAATCTTCACTAGTAGATTTAGGTTCAATTTGAGAAAGTAAACACAATTTTTCTTGTACCTTATTTCATGTCAGAACTCCTCTTTCTATGCTCCCAATAATCTTCTCAACAGGATGATTTCTTGTTAGATTCTTGTTAGGTGTCACTGTCTCAATTCTTGCTTCAACTGTAGGTTCTTCTCTGATTTCCTCAATGTAGCTTTCATTCTACAAATCAATGTCAGTTTCATAGAATAATTCAACATTTTCTTAATCAATTCTAGGACGAGTTCCTTCATCTGATTCATAATCAAGCATTCTTTCCTGAATTTTGAACTTTTCATCAACTTTAACATTTGCACTTTCAACAATAGTTTTAGTTCTTTTATTGAAACATCTATAAGATTTACTTTTCAATGAATAACCAAGAAATATACCTTCATCACTTCTAGGCTCAAACTTTCCAATGTCATCATCTCTCTTAATATAACATTTACTTCCAAAATTTTTGAAATACTTAACTGATGGTGCATGTACAAACCATAGTTCATAAGGTGTCGTGTCTATGTCTGCTCTGATATGTACTATATTCATTGTATATATTGTTGTATTCACTGCTTCTCTCCAAAATATCTTCCCCAAGTCATTTTCAAATAGCATGGCTCTTGCTGTTTCAGTTACCGACCTATTTCTTCTTTTTGCAATACCATTTTGTTTAGGTGTTCTAGGGGCTGAAAATTGTCTCTTAATGCCATTCACTTCACACAAAGTGTTAAATTCTTTTGAAGTAAATTCTCCACCTCTATATGATCTCAAACATTTAATCTTCATTCTAGATTCATTCTCAACTTTGTTCTTAATTATTCTAAACTTATCAAATGCCTCAGAATTTTCTTTAAGAAATGCAATCCACATCATTCTTGTAAAATCATCAACAAGAATCATAAAATATTTTTCACCATAGAATCCTCTAGTCCTTGTGGGACCGCTCAAATATGTATGAACAATTTCCAACTTCTCTGCTGTTGTAAACTTCTTGCTAGGAAATGATCTTCTCTTCTATTTAGTCATAACACATTCCTTGGAAATCATGTTAGTCAGTTTCATAATCTTAGGCAAATCTCTTACTGCAAGTGTAGTACTCACTTTCACATGTTATCAAAGTTTATATGACAAAATCTTCTGTGCCATAACCAATTGTCATCAATCTTAGTAATCAAGCATGTCATCTCAGTAGGATTCAACTGAAATACATTACCTCTGGTTCTTGATCCAGTTCCAATTAAATTTCCATCCTTGTCTTTGATCATACAAGTTTTCTTAGTAAACCAAACTTGATATGCCTTATCAACTAGCTGTCCAACACTCACAAGATTATGTTTCAATCTATCCACAAAGTAGACATCATCAGTGTTAGTCTTTCCATCAAGAGTAATAGATCCTATTCCTTTTATCAAACAAGGTGCATTGTTTCAAACTCTAACAATTCCTCCATCATAATTGTTAAACTTTATGAATTTCTTCATGTCTCCAGTCATATGATGTGAACAACCACTGTCTATAATCCAATCAGATCTCTTTTCTACTTGAGAAACTAAACCAATTCTTCTTTAACTTCTATTTCAAAGTTTTCTTCTTTTATTGCTATAAATCCTATATCATCATTCTCATCGTCACTTTCACTTAGGATTTTCTCAACACTAGCCTCAAGTTCTTCATCATTAACATAGTAACATTCTTTAGATCTTCTAGATTTAAAGTTCTTTCTATACTTATTTACTCTCTTAGGACATTTAGATGCAAAATGACCATATTCTTGACAAGTCCAACATTAAAAATTTTTCTTATCGTCTGGTTCTATTTTTAAAAGCAAGGCAATTCCTTCCTCAATCTTCCTGTCTTCTTCATTCTTAGATCTACTACCACTAGCATAATCTCTTCTTACACTAATGCTTCTTGACAAAGTAGGATGAATACTAAGCGCACTATATGTTGTCTCCATTCTAGATAAATCTCCAAACTATCTCAAGCTTATCTCTGCTACTTCTAGTCTTCCAAGAAGGGTCTCTCTGGTAAAGTTCTTAGTATAAGGTATAACTTGCTCAATCATCTGCACTGTTTTCTTAAATACAAGTGTAATCACCTAAAAGTGGACAAGATCATTCAAGTGATTAATCAAGGAAAATCAAGGCAAAATCAAAGCAATTGAATCAAAACAAGTATTTAGCCAATCAAAATTAAAATCAAGCTTCAATTCAATTTAAATCAAAATCAAGAGCATTTTAATCAAGTTAAATCAAATCAATGTGCAATTAATTCAATTAATTGTATAGTTTGGAATTAAATAAAATCAACCCATTCAAGGGGTACACTTGGCTAAATAAATGAATTAAAATCAATTGATTAAATCCTAATTTCTCTCAACACCACATGGGAGGAAAAAGCCTCAACCAATAGGATTTAAGAAAAGAACTCACATGGATCAAGCTAAATTCAATCTCAATCACTCAAATTGAAAGAGCATCTTGTCCACTCATCTTGTCTACTTGTCCCAAGCTTTGAGGACACAATATTTAAATTTTCTTCAAAGTGTGGAACCAAAGACTCAACTCAAGCCTAATCATGATCAACTCTACCACACCCCCTACCCTTGCCAAATCCTATAAAAGCAAGGCTAAATTCACTCATAATTCAATCCACAAAATCTGAGAATTGCACCTAACCTCTTGAGAATTATAGCTAGAAAGGTAATTTAGAAGTTAATTGAGAATTTCTATTTGGAATTGAATTAATTATCTTAGCTTATCACTCATTTTCTCATTCTAGGACTATCATTAATGGAGGCTTGCTGAGAGCTTCACCATTAAAACTCTTAGTTAGAGAGCCACAGAATGCTTAATTGCTCATTTATTTGCTAAATAGTTTTTCTATTTGTGGTAACTTAGTTTCTATTTGATTTATTTGACAATATGAATTCTATGAAGGTACAATTTCTAGTACACAAAATGGCACCCATCGTGGGGCATTAGGCTTCACTTTTTAAAAATCCATAAATTTCATTTTTGTTCAAGTTTTTGCATGTTAATCTCTCTGTTTTGTAGGTGAAACAACACTTTTGAGAATTTAAACAACATGTTTGAGAAGTTAAACAACACTTTTGAGCACTGTAACAACACTTCCACAGCAAAGTTGTGTGCCTTTGCATAGAGAAACAACACTTTCAATTCTTTCTGGCTTCTGTCTAATCTCTAACAGCACTTATTCCCTGACTAGCCAGCACGTTTGACTTGATCTCCAATGCTTTTGATCATTTTTTGACGCCTTTACGCAGGATTTTAGTGCTTTTACTCTTTGTTTCTACGCTTTTACTATTTTCTATAGCACTTTTAATTCGATCTCCAGTGATTTTGAGTATTTAAAGAGCGCTTTCAATAGATTCAATAACACTTTTGACCATAGAAAAGTAAAAAAAACTAGAGAGCAGATTCAATCAAGAAGGCAAAGCTTTGACAAGGAAGATAAAAAAGGAGAACATTGCTCACATTAAGCTGGTTCTTGAGGATTCATAGTAGGAAAGTCAAGTATATGATCATTACATCAAAGTTATAGAAGCATATAAAGAAAAATTTGTTTCATTAAATTGGATATTTTCACCTTAATCAAGTTTTGCTTAAATTTGACAAGTAAGGCTTAAAGATCAATTTTGTCTTTGTTTCTTCAATTTTATTTTGTTTTCTTCATTGTTGCTGGTTTTTTTGACTAACTTATTGGAGGAAAAGCATATTGGAAAGGAACGATCGCCAGGGTAAGCATTAAAACATGAAAATCACTCAAAAATGCCCCTAACCTTTTGCTAGCTACAAGGAAAAGGTAAGCCTTAAAACTTTGTCATTTTTGTACTTAAATTGTGGCTTTGGTGTTTTCAAAATCTAGTAATAAAAAATAGCCTATCTTTGTTTGAGGAAATTTAACATTAGGCCCATGCTCTTCACTTTTATTAGGGAATCAAAATGCCAAAAGTGTTAAACTCTTTGATTAAGAAGAAAGGTTAAGGAAGTCAAGCACATAATCAAATAAACCCCTTGTTTGTGAAAGAGAGTACCAATAATCAAATCCCTTTAGTTAGTGGGTTGGAAATTGAACCTTGTTAATTGTGTTTGGGGATTGAGAAGTGGATAGGGATATGATCTTCACCTTTTTGGTGAATAAAACTCCCACAACCCATTTCTTCATTCCATTTTCTTTCTTTTACATAAACATGCTAGATTATTAGTTGGGCTCGCCTCCCAAGATTTTCCTTAAAAGGGTTGGTGAGAGGGACAGCCCAAAGTGGGATACACCTGCCTTTGTTGCAATCATCCAACCCACTATAAAATGAAATACATGCATCCTTAATGAAGTGTGTGACAAAAGGGTGTTAAATTTTTGAACTTCCTCGAGTAGTCTTCACAGATTGCGCAAAACTCTGACATACCGGTGGTGGGAAGCCTCTTAATATACTTGGAGGATGAAAATTTAATATCCATTTTGAACAGAATATTGACTAAAACCTTGTTGACTTAGCAAAGACTACCTTATAGAGTCATGTTTATGAACCAATCTTGAGCTAGGTAGATTGCTTGAAGTGTCTTTTTGTGCAAAACCCGTGATAACGTACTTTCAAAATCAAACTCTTATTGTGTAGTGGGTAAAAAGAAACAAGTGTATGTGTGATTTTTGTGTTTGGAAATACATAAAACAAGTGAAATAGATATCCATTGAGAGCTCATCTTACATTTTTAATCTTTTCAATTAAAATCAACAATTACCAAATCAAAGGATCAATTTGAATCAAACCTTGTTGGATGCCGGTTTCCACACGTTCTCACAAAATCAAGTTATCCTTACAAGAAGATAGCACTTGTATAGCCAAAGAGGTATCCGAATTCGAATATCAAATTCTTTTCAATAATCAAGATCAAGGGGATATTCTCCCAAATTTATTTGAAGAAAGATTTGAATCAATGGATCAAAATTCCACATTTCATGATTACAACCAAGGAGGAAACAACGATAATACCAACAATGCAAACCAAGAACCTAAACAGACCCTTGAAGAAAGGGCTAATAGAGCGGCTCAAGATAATGATTTTCTTGAAGTCATGGATAAATTGATAGATAGGGATAGGGAGATTTTTTTCCTAAACTTAGCGCAAGTGGGGTAAAGCTCCCATATGACTATGATATAGAGAAACTTAAGAAGAATCAAGAAGAAGATAATCCCATGAGTGCTATGACCAAACAATTGAAAATATTTCAAGAACAAATAGATTTAATGAAAACGGCTGCCAAACCTAAGCCATTTTCTATTGAGGCCTTGTGTCCATTCCCCTTTGACAAAAGCTTGGTCATGGCACCTTTTCCCTTCAATACCATTTTTCCTAAATATGATAAGTATATGGGTAAAATAGACCCACAGGATCATCTAAGAGAGTTTTGTGCCTTAAGCATTGAGTTCAATATGCACAACACTACGTACCTAATGAGACTTTTTCCTAGGAGTTTGGGAGGTCTCGCCATGGAATGGTTCTCTAAACTCCCACAAGGAATGAAGACTTTTGAGGAATTAGCCTCTAAGTTTGTGACCCATTACTCCTATAATATCGAGCATGAAATCACAATGCTCCAATTGTGTGATACCAAATAGAAAGATGGTGAATCCTTCTTAGGATTCCTACAAAGGTGGAGGACCATTTTTGCAAGGTATCCACGAAGTATCCCTGAGAAAGAGAAAATGGAAATATTTACAAACAATTTGACCATGGAGATGAATTATCGACTTCAACTTCAATGTCCCCCAACATTTGAAAAACTTATCGAAAATGCGATCAAGATTGAAGACATATTGGTAAAAAGAGGAGAGATAAAATTGTTCAAAGATAATAAATCCAATACCAACAACAACAATAACCATTATGTAGCTAATTATGTTAATAATAGAGGGGCCAATAATCACAATGATAAACCGAAGCTATGGTTAAATAATAATAACAAAAATCTTGTGAACGATGGAGTTGTGGAGGCCCACAACTTGAAGGCAACCCCTTTTAACTTATCAAATGGAGCTAATTCTTCATACAATGTAAATCAAATGAATAAAGCTCCCTTTAATTCCAATAATTCCAACAACAATTCCAACAATTTGAATAATAATCATTTTAATAATGCTAATGGGAATAAGCCCAAACCCTTTTTCTCCACATATCAAAAGAGAAAATTCACCTTTTTAGGTGAACCCTTGGAGAACACATTAAGAACCTTGGTTTCTAATAAGATTATCACTTTACCTAATTTGAGACCTTATGAACCTCAAATTAAACCTAATTGGTGGAATGATCCTCACCATTGTGAGTATCATCAAAATAAGGGTCACAAAACCAACGAATGCATGAAGTTAAAACACTTAGTGCAAGACCTAATAGATGATGGAACTATCAAAATTGAAGGGCCTCAAAACAATGAGGATCATATGGCCTTCAAAAACCCCTTTCTAAACCATGAAAAGGGTGAGTCATCTAATGCCAACCAAAATTAGAAAAGAGGTAATGAGAAAGTGAACTTTGCTCATACCTATGATAACATAATCAATACTCTAAGTGAAGAGGACAATACCATAAATGTTATCGTGGTAAAGGAGAAACCAAGAGAAGCATCATCTAATGTTGTCACTAGGGGGAAAGATTCTAAAATCACTCTACCTGGTAATGCTCCAAGAATTGTTTTACCCAACCAAATCACATCATCATCTTCAAAGAAATATAACTTGGTTGATCAATTACAAAGAACTCCCGCTCAAATTTCAATCCTAGAATTGCTCAAATTATCACCTACTCACAAGGAAATTCTAGAGAAAGCTTTAGTAGAAACCAATGTGCCTCTAAACCTAGATGCGGAAAAGTTTAAAAATATGGTGGGACATCTCATTGCTCCTCATTGCTTATCTTTTTCCGAACAAGATGACATGTCGCTAAATCACCCGCAGAATTTACCTTTGCATATAGAGGTCCTTATTCACAAGCATAGAGTGAAGAGAGTTCTTATTGATGGAGGAGCTGGCCTAAATATTTGTACCCTAAACTTAGTAAAAGCCCTAGGATTTTCTGAGGAGGCTATTGACCCAAAGAAGAAAATAACCATCAAAGCCTACGATGATGAAGAAAGAGCATCTAAAGGAGTCATAGTACTTCCCATCAGAGTTGGTCCCATGCAAAAAGATACCATATGCCAAGTTTTAGACCTAAATTTGACCTATAATATCTTATTAGGGCAGCCGTGGATTCACGAAATGTAGGTCGTGCCTTCTACTTACCACCAATGTTTAAAATTTCCTTATCTAGGTCAAGAGATTATGGTAAGTGGAGACTCAAACCCATTCCAATATTGTAACAACATGAAGCCTATCAATGACTCTTTAGTCCCATATAATATAGAAGGGTCTATACCTAAACAAATAGAGCAAGGGAAAATTTCCAACGACATTCAATTGTTAAAAGGAAAGGAAAAGATGGAAAGATAAATTGTTGTTGAAAACATCCAAAGGCCCACTAACCTAGCTACATCGACAAAGGGCAAGGAAAAGGTTAGTGAGGAGAATACACATGAGAAGTAGAAAGAAGACAAAGATAAAGCCATCCAAATATACACCAAAGATGATCATTACCAAAAGATGGACCAAATGATGAGAAATTTTGATAAACAATGTAAAATCAAGCAAAAAGGAGTAGGGGAATATTCTTTATCCATGATGGATATGCCATTATCCCCCAAGTCATATGGAAAGCCACCCAATCTACCTCATAGATATAATGATCATTTTGTGAGAGAAAATAATTCTTCATCCATGGATGAGGATGATAATGAAATTCTTAATTGGCTTTATAAAGATGAGGAGTCAAGTGCCCAAGAAAAATGTATCCAAAGTATCAGCATTCCCACACATCAATATGGGAAAGGATTTCAAATAATGCAAAAGATGGGATACAAAGGCCAATGACCTTTGGGCACAAGGAATGAAGGACTTATAGAACCAATTGAAATTACATGGAGAGATAGCAAGGAAAAGACATGATTAGGGTACTTAGAACAAGGGTACACACAAAAGAACTATCCTAAAGTCTATGATCAGATATTGCAATTAGAATCATATAGTGATGAAGATTCTAATCAATGGGAATGAGACTCATTGTCAAGTGAGTCATGCCATGATAAGGAGATAGATTTCATTCACACCTATACTTCTAACAAAGAAAAGGAAAAAATAGCATAACCAAATCAGAATCGAGCCTCTAGTTCAAATCAAGTGGTCTTAGAACATATTCAAATTTAAGAAATTGCAATAAATCAATGGGTAGGTGAACCCTACGTACCTTCATGGATACCTAATATGGAGGAATCCAATGTTAGGTTTAATTCATGAGACTTTTACCCAATGAAAACCTTAGAGGAGTCTAGTGAGGAAGACTTTGACCCTAGTTCTTTAGAACATCTAGAAGAGGCACATGTCATAGACTTGAATGATACAATGTTCGAACCATCAAACGAGGTCTTATCTCTAAATCCCATTGTACCAAGCCAAAGTATTGATCCTTTAACTCTTATATACCTAGAATTAATTGAATGGGATTCCATTGAACCAACCATCCTCCCAACCTTTTTGAATGACAATGTGGTGTCCCAATATCTCAATGCGGTTGAACCTTTTTCTACTATGGAATATCAGGAGGAAATCATAAAGGGGAGTATCCAAACTTTCAATCCACCTAAAAATGAAAAAAAAAAAATGAAAAAAGGAAAAGAATCTAATGTTGAAAACCACATTGTGGAAGCATTAGATCAAAAAGAAAAAGAAATAAAAGATGTCTCAGAAGGTGAAAACCCAATTGAGGTGCCTAAGGAAGGAATTTTGGTTACTTTACCTAAACATTATGAAGAAAGATCTCCAATTTTGATCGAGCCTACAGAGAACACTACAACATTTGGGGTCGAATTTGCGACGCCACTACAATTTGTGTTTTTTTTTCAAGTGCTCCTGAAGGTGTCATAATAGCGATGAAGATGTCGTAATTGCGACACCCATTTGGTTATAAAAAAGAAAAAAGAAAAAGAAAGTGTCATTTGTAAGTTTTGTGAATTCGAATAGCTGCCGCGAAGATGACACTACACTTTTGCATGGTGCGAAGAGGGAATTCAAGTTTGATGTGCACGAAGAGGCCGACACCGTGTGGGAAGAGGGCACTGGTACTTGAGGTAGGCATTCTAGCTTTGTCTTCTCATTAACTCAATTTCATTTTGATCGCATGATATGAATGTTAATAGTGGCATTGTTTACATCTTAGCATTTGGAATGCTCGATGACCCATGAGATTTGAGAGCTAGGGCATCGTTGCTATTACCTTCAAGGCATTGTGTGAAGTGTTTGATCTCTCTTTATTTGTTTTACTATTGATATTCACTATGTGGTACTCCCTGTTTATGATCATTTCATGAGGAAATGTCTTGGTGGCTCATGGGCTGCAAGCTAGGGCATCATACATTGTTTATGAGCTCACTGTTTAATAATGACATTGTTTACATCTTTTCATTTAGAATGCTTGATGACCCACGAGCTTTGAGAGATAGGGCATCATTACTATTACCTTCAACACATTGTGTGAAGTGTTTGATCTCTCTTTATTTATTTTGCTATTGATATCCACTATGTGGTACTCCCCGTTTAAGATCATTTCATGAGGAAATGTCTTAATGGCTCATGGGATGCAAGCTAGGGCATCATACATTGTTCATGAGCTCACTGTTTAATACTCACATTTTTTACATCTTTTCATTTGGAATGCTTGATGACCCGCGAGCTCTGAGAGCTAGGGCATTGTTTCTATTACCTTCAAGGCATTGTGTGAAGTGTTTGATCTCTCTTTATTTGTTTTGCTGTCGATATTCACTATGTGGTACTCCCTGTTTATGCTCATTTCATAAAGAAATGTCTTGATGGCTCACGGGCTGCAAGCTAGGGCATCATACATTGTTCATGAGCTCACTATTTAATACTAACATTGTTCATGAGATCATTAATTAATATCTGGCATCATGCAAACATACATTAATACACTTACTATTTTGAATTTGAGCTCGGGCATCATGCAATGTTATTGTTGTCATTGCATGCTTGTTGCTGTTGTGCACCATATATTTTTTTATACATTGTTTATTTCATTGAGACCGTGAGCTTGGCATTTGTAATGGATTTTTTGTTATTGGATCAATGCTACCATGTTGTTGAGTTTTTGTATGGCTTGACTATGCACATGCATAATTGTAGATGAGGATTAGTAATATGGTGCCAGACGTTTCTTAGATCCTTTGGACCTAACCCCATATTTTCCTTTCTTGCAGGTTTTGGATCATACAAGAGCATACTAGATTGAACCCCAGGTCAACACTTCATTACTTCAGGCAATGTCTGGTACCTTTATTAATTATGTTTATCCACTTATGTATGTTTGCATTCATTCACATTCTTCTGAAAGTTGGCTATTAGTGACCATATAGGACCATTCTTGATGTTTTTGGGTCATTTGATGAAAAGATGTAAATAGGGATATAAGTAATAAAATAGGGATATCTTAATAGGGATATATTAAGATTTATATCGTAAGTAAAAACATTACACAGTGGCATTCAGATTAAGTACAATATGAATTCACATGCCTTTAATTATGATACACTTTTAAAATTATCACTCATTGGTCATTTGACAATTCAAGATATAAGTATCAGGATATAAACTGTTGTAAAAGGAAGAAACACATATGTATCATCATTTAATACAAAATATAAAACTATCCCATAGACACACAGTTGCTATTATAACAACCATCCTCTAATCCCATGGTGTACTAGTCTCAAGGTAAGAACAATTTACTTATGCCATCATATAAGTATCATCCTAAAGTTTAAATAGACATTGACTATGGATATACAACACTGAGCCATAATAAATTACAGAGTTTCACTACAATTTCTATGTCCACTTACAATCATCCTACTACTTACACTGTGATTTCTATGTCCACTTACAATAATAAATTACAAAGTTTCACTGCAATTTCTATGTCCATTGCCATTAAAATATATCACTACTCTTGTTATATAGGCATCCTTCTCATTAAGTGTTGCCATTAAAATATATCACTCCTCCTATTATATAATGTATATGCATACTTGTTTAAAATGTCATACTTGTTGCTCTTAAATATTATTACCATTTCAGTCAAATTTACATGACATTAAAGCTAATCCCAAAATGTATACATACGTGTAAGTATAGGAGAAGCTGGATTTTGCAACTATTGAAAAAAATAAAACTATACCAATAGCAGCTTACGAGAAACTATACTTGTGCTTACCACACCATACCTCAACATCATAATGCTTATCATTTTCAAGCTTCAGTGAGGCTTCATACCATGCATTGTTCGCAAATTTGTACGCAATGTTGATTTAGGCTGGAGGTAAACTACATGTGTCATGTAAACAACATGGTTGAATGTAATCTCTTTTGCACGTTTTCAAGAGTTTTCCCACCAATACAAGCGTAAATAATGCATTGAATGTAATCTACGAACACTGCGTGGTATGAAGTCTCA
This sequence comes from Chamaecyparis obtusa, assembly GCA_027943335.1. Classification (NCBI taxonomy): domain Eukaryota; kingdom Viridiplantae; phylum Streptophyta; class Pinopsida; order Cupressales; family Cupressaceae; genus Chamaecyparis; species Chamaecyparis obtusa. Next base: position 1,524,077 of record BSBK01005649.1, on the reverse strand, counting down.
CTGAAGCTTGAAATATATCACTCATGTTATTGTCAAAATTAAATTCAAATATTTATCAAAATATTTATTCTTGTAGAATTAAAATATCCTTATGTCAATAATAAAACAATCTTTCATAATAGCTTTTGAATCACATTAACACACACCCATGTTATGTAGCATAGTTCATTTTAGAAGTGTATGGCTTGACTATGCACATGCATAATTTTAGAAGAGGATCAATAATAGGGTGCTAGGCATTGCTTAGATCCTTTGGATCTAACCCCATCTTTTCCTTCCTTGCAAGTTTTGGATCATACAAGAGCATACTGGATTGAACCCTAGTCTACACTTCATTACATCAGGCAATGTTTGGTACCTTCATTATTTATGTTCATCCACTTATGTATGTTTGCATTAATTCATATTCTTCTGAACATTGGCTATTAGCGACCATATATGACGATTCTTGATGTTTTCGGGTCATTTGATGAAAAGATGTAAAAGTTTCTTAAAAGTTTATATTTTTTATTTCAATTTTTAAAATCGTAAAATGAATAAAATTTAAAGATAACAAATTAAGATAATCTTTGTCTTCACTTAAAAAAAAAAAACATAAAGCTCATAAAGCATGGTAAAAGAGGGCCCTAATTGTGGTAAAATGGGAAAGTGTCCACCTTGCACTGCTCTTCATATGGCATTGCTAAGGAATTATGTGATAAAATTTCAAGGCATAAAATTTCATACTTTTTGACATCATACTTTTTTCTCCTTAGCATTGAGTTTACAATGTGCCAGGGAGTCAAAGAAAATATATGTATAGTTATAAAATTTCATGCCTTGAAATTTGGCATGAAATTTTATAACATAGTTCCTTAGCATTTGATCTTTATATGGCAGCCATGACTTGAAGTAGGCATTTGAGCTTTGTCTTCTTATTAATTCAATTTCATTTTGATAGAATTTTTTGATTTAATGACAAAATATGAATGGTACTATTGGCATTGTTTACATCTTTTCATTTGGAATGCTCGATGACCTGCGAGCTTTGAGAGCTAGGGCATTGTTGCTATTACCTTCAAGGCATTGTGTGAAGTGTTTGATCTCTCTTGATTTGTTTTGTTGTTGATATTCACTATGTGATACTCCCCATTTATGATCATTTCATGAGGAAATATCTTGATGGCTCGTGGGCTACAAGCTAGGGCATCATACATTGTTCATGAGCTCACTGTTTAATAATGGCATTGTTTACATCTTTTCATTTGGAATGCTCGATGACCCACGAGCTTTGAGAGCTAGGGCATCATTTCTATTACCTTCAAGGCATTGTTTGAAGTGTTTGATCTCTTTTTATTTGTTTTGTTATTGATATTCACTATGTGGTACTTCCTATTTATGATCATTTCATGAGGAAATGTCTTGATTGCTCGCGGGCTGCAAGCTAGGGCATCGTACATTGTTTATGAGCTCACTGTTTAATACTGGCATTATTTACATATTTTCATTTGGAATGCTTGATGATCCATGAGCTTTGAGAGCTAGGGAATCATTGCTATTACCTTCAAGGCATTATGTGAAGTGTTTGATCTCTTTTTATTTGTTTTGCTGCTGATATTCACTATGTGGTACTCCCCGTTTATGATCATTTCACGAGGAAATGTCTTGATGGCTCACGGGCTGCAAGCTAGGGCATCATACATTGTTCATGAGCTCATTGTTTAATACTGACATTATTTACATCTTTTCATTTGGAATGCTTGATGACCTGTGAGATTTGAGAGCTAGGGCATCATTTCTATTACCTTCAACAAGGTATTGTGTGAAGTGTTTGATCTCTCTTTATTTGTTTTACTATTGATATTCACTATGTGGTACTCCCCGTTCATGATCATTTCATGAGGAAACGTCTTGATGACTCACAGGCTGCAAGCTAGGGCATGATACATTGTTCATGAGCTCACTGTTTAATACTGGCATTGTTTACATCTTTTCATTTGGAATGTTCGATGACCCGCGAGCTTTGAGAGCTAGGGCATCATTCTATTACCTTCAAGGCATTGTGTGAAGTGTTTGATCTCTATTTATTTGTTTTTCTATTGATATTCACTATGTGGTACTCCCTGTTTATGATCATTTCATGAGGAAATGTCTTGATGGATCGCAGGCTGCAAGCTAGGGCATCATACATTGTTTATGAGCTCACTGTTTAATACTGGCATTGTTTACATCTTTTCATTTAGAATGCTTGATGACCCGTGAGCTTTGAGAGCTAGGGCATCATTGCTATTACCTTCAAGGCACTGTGTGAAATGTTTAACCTCTCTTTATTTGTTTTTCTGTTGATATTCACTATGTGGTACTCCCTGTTTATGATCATTTCACAAGGAAATGTCTTGATGGCTCATGGGTTGCAAGCTAGGGCATCATACATTGTTCATGAACTCATTGTTTAATACTGGCATTGTTTACATCTTTTCATTTGGAATGCTTGATGACTTGCGAGCTTTGAGAGCTAGGGTATCATTTCTATTACCTTCAACAAGACATTGTGTGAAGTGTTTGATCTCTCTTTATTTATTTTGATGTTGATATTCACTATATGGTACTCCCCATTTCTGATCATTTCATGAGGAAATGTCTTGATGGCTTGTGGGCTACAAGCTAGGGCATCATACATTATTCATGAGCTCACTATTTAATACTAGCATTTTTTACATATTTTTATTTGGAATGCTCGATGACCCGCAAGATTTGAGAGCTATGGCATCATTTCTATTACCTTCAAGGCATTGTGTGAAGTGTTTGATCTCTCTTTATTTGTTTTGTTGTTGATATTCACTATGTGGTACTCCCTGTTTATGATCATTTCATGAGGAAATGTCTTGATGGCTCGCAGGCTGCAAGCTAGGGCATCATACATTGTTCACGAGCTCACTATTTAATACTAGCATTGTTCATGAGCTCACTATTTAATATCTGGCATCATGCAAACATACATTAATACACTTACTGTAATGACATCATGCAATGTTATTGCTGTCATTGCATGCTTGCTGCTGTTGTGCACCATATATTGTTTTATACACTATTTATTTCATTGAGACCGTGAGCTTGGCATTTGTAATGTATTTTCTGTTATTGGATCAATGCTACCATGTTGTTGAGTCTGTGTAATACTTGCAAGGTTTTACCCCAAAATTTATCAGTAATAAAATAGGGACATCAAATAGGGACATCGGTAATAAAATAATACACTTACTATTTTGAATTTGAGCACAGGCATCATGAAATGTTATTGTTGTCATTGCATGCTTGCTGCTGTTGTGCACCATAACAACAATAAGAATGTAATGTTATGAAATTTTGGGATTAAATTGGTGAGTTTGTATACTTTCTCCATTTTAAACTAACATATGACTTCAAAGGAGGAATTATGAAATATAGTTGTAGGTGGTTATCTCTTCTATAATGATGGAGGAGTCAAAGGTAACGATCAATGAGGTTGTTGCTATTAGAGCATACATATATTAATACACTTACTATTTTGAATTTGAGCTTGGACATCATATATTGTTTTATACACTATTTATTTCTTGAGACCGCGAGCTTGGCATTTGTAATGTATTTCCTGTTATTGGATTAATATTGCCATGTTGTTGAGGTTGTAGATCTCCTTTTACTGATCTTGTATAAACAACATATATACCATGTTGACTCACAATCCATGAGGTGTTACTTGATAACACATCTGACATCATACTTTTTGCTCCATTTTGGTCTTGCTTTACTCACTGCATGCATATGTTTCCTGAGTGCACATGTTCTGTAGCATAGTTCATTTTAGAAGTGTATATCTTGACTATGCACATGCATAATTATAGATGAGGATCAGTAATAGGGTGCCAAGCATTGCTTAGATCCTTTGGATCTAACCCCATCTTTTCCTTCCTTGCAGGTTTTGGATCATACAAGAGCATACTGGATTGAACCCTGGGTCAACACTTCATTACTTCAGGCAATGTTTGGTACCTTCATTATTTATATTCATCCACTTATGTATGTTTGCATTCATTCGTATTTTTTTGAAAGTTGGCTATTAGTGACCATATAGGACCATTGTTGATGTTTTTGGGTCATTTGATGAAAAGATGTAAATAGGGACATCAATAATCAAATAGGGTTATCTTAATCTTTATGAGCTCAAATTCAAAATAGTAAGTGTATTATTTTATTACTGATGTCCCTATTTGATGTCCCTCTTTTATTACTGATGTCCCTATTTTGAAGTGTTTGATCATTTCTATTACCTTCAGGGCATTGTGTGAAGTGTTTGATCTCTCATTATTTGTTTTGTTGTGCATATACCTTCTCTGATCAAGTCTAATATGCACAAGTGATGAACATTCATATTTTCCTAAGCAGTACTTTGAGCTTTCTTGCCAACACATGTACTATTGTGAAAATCATCACAAGTCCATTTGTTGCAGGAAAGCTCATAGTACACATGTCTGGATGTCTGCATGTTTTTCACCTATTCATATGCCAAATGATGAATGTTCAATTGTTGTAATGGAAAAGCATTAGAACCGTCCATATAGGACCTTCATTATTTATGTTCATCCACTTACGTATGTTTGCATTCATTTATATTCTTCTGAAAGTTGGCTATTAGCGACCATATAGGACCATTCTTGATGTTTTTGGGTCATTTGATGAAAAGATGTAAATAGGGACATCAGTAATAAAATAGGGATTGTTGTCATTGCATGCTTTCTGTTGTTGTGCACCATATATTATTTTGTACACTATTTATTTCATTGAGACTGTGAGCTTGGTTTTTCTTTCAGAAGTGTATGGCTTGACTATGCACATGCATAATTGTAGATGATGATCAGTAATAAGATGCCATTCATTGCTTAGATATTTTTTATCTAACCCCCATCTCTCTTTTCTTTGCAGGTTTTGGATCACACAGGGGCACACTAGATTCATACCCGGGTAAAAAATTCATCACTTCAGGCAATATCTGGCACCCTTATTATTTATGTTCATCCTCTTATGTATGCATGTACTCTTGTATTTTCTTCTAAAAGTTATTTTCCTTGTATAGTATATGCAAGTTATTTTTCATATATATACATGCAATCTTTAGATGCAAAAATTTATTTTCCTTTACATGTATCTTTGCATGAAATGAACACAAATTAAACAAGATCATCTAATAATGCAAACTAGGGTACTGTAGTCACTCATCTAGTAATTAGTTCCCCAAACCATTACTAAGGATTGAACATAAGTCTATGTCCCCAAACCTATTGTTATATGTGAATAAAACAATATATGGTGCACAATAGCAGCAAGCATGCAATGACAACAATAACATTGCATGATTCCCGAGCTCAAATTCAAAACATAAGTGTATTAATGTATGATCTAATAGCAGCAACCTCATTGATCATTACCTTTCACTCCTCCATCATTATAGAAGAGATAACTACCTACAACTAGGGCATCATGCATTGTTTATGAGCTCACTGTTTGAGCACCTCATGTCCCTATTTGATTGGTCGATGATCTGTTTGTTATATTGATGCTATTAGATCAAATAGGGACATCAATAATAAAATAATACACTTACTATTTTGAATTTGAGCTCATAAAGATTAAGATATCCTACTATTTTGAATTTCTATGTGCTTTGAGCCAATGAAATTTTTGTAATTTTGTTGAAAAAGAAAGTGTCATTTGTAATTTTTGTGAATTTGAAGAGCTGCCGTGAAGATGACACTGCACTTTTGCATGGTACGAAGAGGGAATTCAAGTTTGGCATGCACGAAGAGGCCGACATCATGTGGGAAGAGGACATTGGCACTTGAGGTAGGCATTCAAGCTTTGTCTTCTCATTAACTCAATTTTATTTTGATGGCATTTGTTGATTTAATGGCACAATATGAATGTTAATAGTGTGCATTGTTTACATCTTAGAATTTGGCATGCTCGATGACCCGTGAGTTTTGAGAGCTATGGCATCATTGCTATTACCTTCAAGGCATTGTGTGAAGTGTTTGATCTCTCTTTATTTGTTTTGCTATTGATATTCACTATGTGGTACTCCATGTTTATGATCATTTTATGAGAAAATGTCTTGATGGTTCGTGGGCTGCAAGCTAGGGCATCATACATTGTTCATGAGCTCACTGTTTAATACTGGCATTGTTCATTAGCTCACTGTTTAATATCTGGCATCATGCAAACATACATTAATACACTTACTATTTTGAATTTGAGCTCGGGCATCATGCAATGTTATTGCTATCATTGCATGCATGCTGCTGTTGTGCACCATATATTATTTTATACACTGTTTATCTCATTGAAATCGTGAGCTTGGCATTTGTAATGTATTTTTTGTAATTGGATTAATGCTATCATGTTGTTGAGTCTGTGTATGGCTTGACTATGCACATGCTTGTAATGTATAGATGATGATCAGTAATATGGTGCGAGGCATTGCTTAGATCCTTTGGATCTAACCCCATCTTTTCCTTCCTTGCAGGTTTTGGATTATACAAGAGCATACTAGATTGAACCCTGGGTCAACACTTCATTACTTTAAGCAATGTCTAGTACCTTCATTATTTATATTCATCCACTTATGTATGTTTGTATTCATTCATATTCATCTGAAAGTTGGCTATTAGTGACCATATAGAACCATTGTTGATGTTTTTGGGTCATTTGATGAAAATATGTAAATAGGGACATCATTAATAAAATAGGCCATGTAAATGGTACCAGGTCAACCCAATCAGCCCAACAAAATGTGTCATGTTTATCTTTGTCAAATACACTCGTCACCATTTTGTTCTTCCGGTGCTCATAATGAGCATAGAGAGAGGCCAAAGAATCTTACAAGCCTAAAATGTTGGTATATCACTATATGGCCTCATAATTACTAAGCCAAAGGGGTTTTTTGATTTGAAAGACTTAGCAGCCTCCAGGGTCATTTTATTTTCTATTGCATTAATAGGACATCTGCTAGAAACACTATGACTGCGCATCCCTCTGCTCATCTCTTCAGTTTTTGTTTTCATAGATTTCACCATCTGACGTTCCTTTTTGGTAAGATATGGATGTGAAAAAATATATTTCTATTTTTTATTCTGAGAAGATCCAGAGTGATTTTGTTTCATAGAGGAAATGCCCTGATCATTCCACAACTGCTATTCTGACGAGTTCTGCTCACTTGATGAACATAAAATTATCTGTTGAGTTGAAAAGAAAATCAACAGAAGACGTTGAAATTGAAGTGAAAAAATTGAAGGTTTCTTCTCAACATAAGTAAAATCCTTTCCCTCAATAAAAGATTGATGTGTTTCCAAACTCGTTTCTCCCAAATTATGGGAAACTCTGCACTTACCATTTGAATAACCAAAAGTTTTTATTTGTATGCAGGTCATTCTTCTGAGAGTCAAGAATATTTCCATCCTTCTCTTACCAAAAGGGAACGTCAGATGGTGGAATCTACGAAAACAAAAATTGAAGAGATGAGCAGCGGGATGCGCAGTCATAATTTTTTTTTATGTGTGTCTCCCAATCCTCAAACAACCACAACCTAGGGTCCTTCATAGCATATCGTCTAAGCCATGTACTAGTTACAACCACTGCTCCTATAGGGTATTCTAATTCTTCACCATCGATAACCGAGTGATCCAATTTCTTTTTTGCCTCAACACAATGACACACACAAAGAACATGCACATAAACATGACAAATGAGAAACATAAATGTAGATATCACAACAGCTAAGAAACATAAATGTAGATATCCAAAAAATTGTGACCATGATGCCTTTATTTATGTTTCTCAACTGTTGTGTTCCAAGATCCCTTATGACCCTTTACGACCCTTTACAATCCCTAATAATACATCTTAGAGGTCTTAAAATGTCGTAAAGGGTCATAAGAGGCTCCTAGGAGGAGTCAGATGAGCTTCCACCTTCACGTGGTTGGCTTTGTTAAGTAGAGAATGTTGAACTATTGTCGAAACAAAGAGAAGCTCAATAATTTAAGATCTCAATCCACGTATGACAAATATATTGATCTATCTCAATGGCTACCAAATCAATAGATCTCTGCAAGAACCCAGTCACAAAGAAACACCACAGACCACACCGTGAAGCTACTGTGAAGAGGCATCCAATATCTCATAAGTCGCATCAAATGACCCACTTTCTATAATCTAAGTCTCTCACCTTGGTTCACCAAGAAGAAGACTTCTCCCAAGTCATCACATACACCATAGTGATCTATGAGTCTCCAATATGCAAGTTATGCATGTCGATCTCTCGACATCACATCTAACTCAATAATCCATGAGCCGCTACCAAATATACTACAAAGTCATCTCCAAATGATCCATAACCAAATCGGGAGCAGTAACCAAATTTGCAAGAACACCCTTCTGAATGGCCATTAGATCTGCTTTACTGCCAAGATCAATGACTAGCACATGATCACATGGGATCTTCTGATTCCATGCGAAAATGTGACAACTGTTCGATCCTTCGGATGTTTTGACCGATGTTGTTGAAGGTCCAACCAACGTGTGGGTTTCTTATTGGTCCATGCTAGGACAGTTGGCATGTAATGTGGGTCAGGTTATCTTTTGAGTATGGTCCCAACAGAGGCAGATCTACGGTCGACGTATGATCTCATAGAATCTCTTGGGCTTATGAGATCATACGCCCACCGTCTGATGGTCAAGGCATGATTCTTCTACCTTCTGCGAGTTTTGTTTGCTGAGGTGACCAATTTTTATTGGTCCTGGTTGTTATGATGTGGCCTTTGACTTTTCCAAAAGGGGATTGCAATATCTTTCACGGGTTTTCTTCTGTTTGTTCCTGTAGAGAATGTTTGCAAGCGCGGGTAGCTCAGAATTTATGTTTTCAGGGGTGGTTGTAGTTGGAATAGATGAGGAAAAGATCTAGGCAGCCGTTCTTAGTGGATTCTTACTTTCTAAGAGTATCAGATTTGATAGTTATGGTAGGCCCGACTTGCAAAGAAGTAGTTGGATCAAGGTTTTTGTCTACAGGCAATTTTAGTACAGGGATGGACACGCAAAGATGAATATTTGATCGGTTGAGATATTTTCGGAAGTAACATTTATGATCAGACTTGATTGATTTAGGGTTTTTTATTCTATTGTAAATTGGTAACCCTAGTTAGGTTTTGCTCCCGCTTGTTTAGAGGAGATGTATATATTGTATTTTTTGGAGCTTTTGAGCTCAGAGTTGGACAATTGTAAAAGAATTTCACTTTTCTTAAGGGTTATCTATGGTATCATTTCTACCCTCTGGCTTATACAGTTGTAAATATTTCATTGATAATTCAAATATTGCAGAGGTATTTTGTGACAATTCTTCATGTCCCTATGCTTCCTTGTCTGAATTACCTCTTATTGAGTTGAAGTATATGTATGTTTTGAATGATACCTTAGGGTTCTTGATCCCTCTCTCTTTCTACAATTGTTGTGTATTATTGTGGGTGATTTGATGTGAATGCTTTTGTGGGTGTACTACAACCCCCTAGCAATCTTGTCTCATTCCTATACCAAGTTTCAGAGGTGAATGTTTGTCTGCAGGTTGTAGATTGTGTCTAAACACTTAGGAATGCTATTGTTTGTGAAGGTTTCTCTCTTTCCCTGAATAGCCTCTTTCTATTGCAGACCCTTCTATGAAATATTTATGCAGGCCTATTTAGTGAGTTGTGATCTCCTAGACCTAAGTTGTTCATTAATTTCATCCTCTATACTAAGATTCAAACCCTTCATTTCGGTGTATCACCCAGTAGGTAGTTTTCTTTCAAGTCATTTCCCTTTCAAGCATTCTTTCTATCCCTTTCCCTCAAAAGTTTTACTTTTCATGTCAAGAAGCAAATTAGGGTGATTATCCAAGAGGAACCAGCCTAGAACCTAGAGGTCTCATCTCAGTTAGCATAGGTCCCACAACTTGGAGATGATTCCCATGTTATACTAGGTTATCAAGACTATGAGAGCTTGAAACAAGGGTGAAAAGTTAGTGTATAACAATAACCAGATCAAGATAGCACCCAAGGATGAAGATAAAATAGCATTTACATGCACATGGGGAACATTCTATTGGAATGTTATGCCCTTTGGTCTAAAGAATGCCGGGGCAACATATCAAAGGGCTATGGAAAAAATATTCCATGATATGATGCATAAGTTCATGGATGATTATGTAGATGACATATTAGCAAAATCTCATTCAAGAGAGGAGAATCTACCAATTTTGGAGAATTTTTTTGTCAAATTAGAGCAATTCAAAGCAAGGCTCAATCCAAAAAAGTGTGCATTTGGGGTCCAATCAGGAAAACTACTAGTCTACATTGTATCAGTGAAAGGAATAGAGGTAGATCCCGCTAAAGTCAAAGCCATCATGGAGATGGAAGCACCTCAAAACATAAGCCAAATGAGGTCACTACAAGGAAGAATTCAATCCATCAGGAGATTTATATCCCAACTAGCAAAAAAATGTCATCACTTCACCCAACTTCTCCATAAAGATACAGTTTTCAAATAGGATGAGAAGTGTGAAGAAGCTTTCAACATGCTAAATAAATACCTCATGAACCCTCCAAATTTGATGCCACCTATCAGAGGAAAACCTTTGATCCTATATATTTCAGTGACCGAGCATTCATTGGGGGCACTTTTGGCACAAGAAGATGAATCAGGCAAATAAAAGGCAATATATTACATAAGTAGAACTTTGGTCAAATACAAGTTGAATTATACCTTCATCGAAAGGGCATGTTTGGCCATGGTTTTTGATTCCCAAAAACTATGCCACTATATGTTAGCTCATAAGATAAGACTCATTACAAAGATCAATCCTTTGAAGTATCTACTTAGCAAAACAACATTAAATGGAAGGCTAGCCAAATGGGTCATGGTGTTGAGTGAATTTGACATTGAGTATGTAGACCACAAATCTATCAAAGGGAAAGTCATTGTTGACCAATTAGTAGAATCACCACTACAAGATGATCAACCAATTCAAGTAGAATTCCCAGATTCTGAGATTGTGAATGTTGAGGCAAAGACATGGAAACTATATTTTGACGGGTCATACACCCAACACAGATCATGAGCAGGCATACTCTTAATCACTCCTCAAGGATCTAAAATTCCAAAGTCATATAAATTTCTATTTCCATGCACAAATAACATAGCAAAATATGAAGCCTTCGTCATTGGAATCAAGTTGGCATTGGAGTGGAAGGTGACAAAACTGAAGGTTTATGGAGACTCACAATTAGTCATTAATCAAATTAATGATGACTATCAAAAAAAAGATGGCAAGATGGTGCCTTATAAGAACATGGTGGAAAACCTTAAGAAGTACTGTAGACATGGAAAATTGGCAAAGGCTTAATTCAATCAAAAGGTGCATCAAGTCATCAAAATAGCACTAAAAATCGATAAATGGAACAGAGGCAATTCAAATCAAAGGAAAATTCAATTAAATGATTAAATGATTAAATAAAGCTTGAAAAGGGGAAAAACACTAAGAAATTGATTAAATTCAATTAATGACATAGTTGTTGAAATGAAAAATCAAAATGAACCTCTTACCCTTCATGGCTAAATTTAATTACTTTAATTAATTAATAAATATGAAATTCTCTCAACAAAGGAAAAAGGAGACAAAATGGACACAAATCACTCACTTTTGTTGAAATGGTCCAGCCTTTTGAAACCATTTAAATGTTTGTCCCCCAATTTAGGGACAAAGCAAAGCCAATTGACCTTACCCAAGCCTAACCATGGTTATCTCACTCTACCCCCTACCCTTGGGAAAATCTTATAAATAGAAGGCATTTTGAGGCATTATTCATCCACTCCATATCTTTGAATTGCAGCAAAGCTCTTGCAATTTGCATCCACACCACTCACTTAGCATTTTCATTGATATTTAGCTTGAATTGTTGATCATTTTAGAGATTTTCTTATCAAATAGAGCTAGAATTTGATAATTAGATCTATTTTGCATATCATTCTTAGTTCAATTCTCATAATTAGAGTGTCACTAGTGAGGATCATAGCTGAGAGCCTCATTTACCACTTTATTTTAGAGAACCATGAGATGTTGATAGATTAATTGTGCATTATTTATATTAGTTTGCTTTGAATAGTGTAAATTCTCTTTAAATCTTGTTATTTCATGAAGGTGTAATCACTCACACACAAATGGCGCCCACCGTGGGGCTCTAGGCCTCAAATTTATCAAAATTTCCACGTTATTTGCAAATTTAGGCTAGAATTGCATGATTTTGTTCACTGTTTGCAGGTTACAGGAAAGAAATCACGCCTATCAGTAAAGAAATCATGCCTACAGTAAAGAGATGTCGCTCGCGGAAATTTAGATGTCGCCTGGAGTCTGAACGCTCACGCTTCTTACAAGCAGAGTCACGCTTCAGGATAAAGAAATCACGCCTGCGGACATCAGATTATCGCCTTCTGCACAAAGATATGATGCCTTTGGCTATTTCAATGTCGCCTACAACGAATTAAAAGCCGCGGTCGACGAATTAGTTCACGCCTGGTGTCAAGGGAGTTTGCCGCACTTTGCTTTTTATTTGTCGCTTTTATTATTTGAAATGTCGCTTTCATTTAATAAGATGTCGCTTGACTGAATTACTTTGTCGCTTTTGGTTAAAGAGTTTGCGCGTTCATTTAATTTGATATCGCACGTAATCATTTTAATCTCGCTTGAGCCCCTTTTGGTGACGCTCGCGGTTAAATTGATTACGTCTTTGTTAAATTAGATATCGCCTTTGGTAAAAGATATGTCGCCTGGTATAGCATCTTTTTTCTGTTAGTGTAATTGCTGTTGTCGCCTGTAAGAAATATTTCACGCGTTTGTTGAATTTGATATCGCGCTTGTCTATTTTAATCTCGCTTGAGCCCCTTTTGGTGACGCTCGCGGTTAAAGTAGTCACGCCTTTATTAAATTTGATCTCGCCTGTAGTCTGGACAATGTCGCCTGGCAGTATTTTCACTATTTTGTCAAAATAAGGACTGTATGCTAACTTTACTGTCATTTTTTTTGTATCAGGAGCATGGTCTGTCATAAGAAAGTGCAAAAACCAGAGAGAAGATACAACTTAGAGGAGAAATTGATCTCTAAGAGGATAAGGAAAGAAAACCGGGTACATTCTACCTTTGTTCTCAATAATAATTTAGAGAAAGAAGTAGAATTGCATGCCAAATATATTGCTGTTGTAGATGCTTACAAACGAAAATATGTTTCATTGAATTGGGAATTTAGTCCTTAAATTTGTAAGAATTTTGCAAGTATCTTGGTAAAAAAAAATAAAAAATCAAAAGCATAATCAATTACATCATTTTTAGCTTTGATTTTGGTTTTCCCTCACTTTGTTTGTATTGTGCTGACTAACTTGTTGGTGGAGGGAACATTTTGCCAAGGTAAGAGAAGGATTTGGAGAGAAAACAAAAATCTACTACTTAAAAATGCGCCTAGCCTTTGCTAGCATCGTTTGAGGTATTTTTCTCATCAAGCTTGCACTTCCCTTAAATTGTGGCATTTTCAAAGTTCAAAAAACATAGTTTAATCATAAAAAAGGAAAAAAATAAACACTTCAATTCTAAGAACCCCTTTGTCACGGGGTTGAAAAAGAACCAATTTGATTGTGAGTGTTTGGGATAAGGGAAAAGCAATAGGGATATGCTCTTCACTCTTTGAGTGAATCAAATTCCCAAACTTGCTCTACCAAATCCATTTTTCATGCTTTTCAATGAATATGTTTAAAACTTAGTGGGCTCGCCTCCCGAGATTGCCTTAGAAGGGCCGGTGAGAGGGACAGCCCAAAGTGGGATACACTTGCTTTTGCCGCGAGAATCCGACCCACTATAAAACGAAACGCGGGTATCCTTAATGGGGTACACGACAAAAGGATTTTAGCTCTTTCGAACTTCCTCTAGTAGTCCTAACGGATTGCGCAAAATCGTGCTTTTGTGCGTGTGGGAAGCCCCTTAACATAGTTGGGGGATGAAAAGCTAAGATCTCTTTTGAACGGAAAACTTACTACATAACGGTAAAATAGCAAAACTACCTATTAGAGCCATGTTTACGAACCAATTATGTGCTAGGTAGATTGTGTGGAAGCTATTCTTGTGTTAAACCTGTGAAAACGTTCAAAAATATACACATTAGAGCATTCTAGGGATATGGTACCCAATTGATGTGTGTGTTGAGATTGTTTTTATTTTCAAACAAGATATTCCAAAGTTATTGATCAAAACACCATTAAAATTTTAAACCATTTAAAATTGATCAAAAACTTTTACCTTATTCCAAAAACAGCTTATCAAGAGAAGAAAGTCAACATACCCTTAAAGTTTGTTCATGCCTGTTATTACAAGGTCATTTTCTATAAGGAGAGCATTACAAACAGACGGGACCTACAACGGAGAAGAGCTCCCATTTCCAAAGAACACTTTCATTACTTCACAAGTGACTGAAAATCCCACTAAGGCAAAGGACATTAACAACATGTTTAGTGGTACCCTAGGAAATATCGATCCCACTAACCAAGGGAACAACATGAATGGGGGCATAGATCCCAATAACAACCAAGGGAACAACATGAATGGAGGTATGGATCTTAACAACAATCAAGGAAATTCTAATAATGGAGGAAGAGACCCTAATTCTCAAGAGGCAAATTCACAAGGCAACAACTTATTGCCTCCTCATAATACAAACTTACCCCCAACTGCAGAAGAAGCCACGATTGAAAGAGCATTAGAGGCAAGACAATGTCCTTATTTCATAGAACTAATGAAAAAGACCATGCTTATGGATAAAGAAAAACACTTCATGGACTTAATACAAACGGGGGTAAAGCTACCTAAAGATTTTGACATAGAACAATTAAAGCCCAAGGAAATAGAAGACCCTATGGAAGCAATGAGGAAACAATTCAAGGCATTACAAATGGAAATTGACAATTTGAAACAAAATGGGGCTCCTAAGCCTTTCTCTATTGAAACATTATGTCCTTTTCCATTCGATAAGAGTTTGGTCATGGTGCCTTTTCCCATTAATGTAACATTTCCTAAATATGAGAGATATGAAGGAACTTCTGACCCACATGATCATCTTCGGGGGTTTTGTGCATTGAGTCTTGAATTCATGCATGAATCAACCTATTTAATGAGATTATTCCCAAGAAGCTTGGGAGGAACAGCCATGGATTGGTTTTCAAAACTACCATCCGGCATAAAATCCTTTGAAGAGTTAGCATCTAAATTCGTGACTCATTACTCTTATAACATCAAACATGAGGTCACCATGATAACGTTATGTAACACGAAGCAACAAGATGGAGAAGCCTTTCTCACATTCTTGCAAAGATGGAGGACTGCATTTGCTAGATATCCAAGAAGTGTACCGGAAAAAGAAAAAATGGATATCTTTATTAACGGTTTGAGAAGCGAGCTGAATTATAGACTAAGGATGCAATGTCCCAAAACCTTTCAAGATCTAATTGATAACGGAATTACAACGGAAGAAGTGTTGATTAAGAGTGGAGAGTTGAAATTGCACAAGGAAAATAAGAATAACTCTAACTCCAACAACAACAATATCAACAATAACAACAATCCAAATAAAAGTTGGTACAACAACAATAGCCGTTATGCTGCAAGGAATAACAACAAAGGTATTGTTAATGATGGTGTAGTGGAATCCAGCAACTTGAAGGTGATTCCATTTGCCCTTACAAAGACACCAAATCAAGTGAATAATGCTAATCAAGCATATAATGCCCCTTCCAACAACAACAACAATGTCAATAAGAATAATCAAGGAAACAAGGATCAAAACAGCAAGTATGATAAGTATTTGAAACCCACTCCTGCAAGACACTTTACACCCTTGGGAGAATCACTTGAAACTGCATTAAAGACTCTCATAGCTAATAATGTTATTACATTACCCGCCATTAAACCTTATGAACCAGACCACAAGCCGGGTTGGTGGGATGCTAAGCATCATTGTGAATATCATAGGATTCGGGGGCACCCTACAAATGAATGTTTACAATTAAAGAATGTGGTGCAAGACTTGATAGATAACAACATAATCACTGTTGATGGACCCCAAAATAATGAAGATCATACGGCCTTCAAACAACCTTTTTACAAACATGATAAAGGTGAGTCATCAAATGGCAAGAAACAAAGTGCCAATAATCTCAACTTTGCGCCATCATATGATCATATTGTTAATGCTATCATCATTAATGAACAGCCTCAAAAGGAAGCAACAAATGTCATTACAAGAGGGCAGAATTCTAGAATGACTTTACAAGGGATAGTCCCTCAAAACACCAATATCCCATCATCCAACATTGTGGTCAAACAATCTCCTACAACAGCAAGACCTTATAGTTTGGTAGACCAATTGCAACGTACTCCAGCACAAATCTCAATCTTAGAGTTATTGAAGTTGTCACCAAATCATAAAGGGATTTTGGAAAAAGCTTTGGAAGAAACACATGTTTCTACTACCTTAGGGGAAGAAAAGTTTCAAAATATGGTAGGACATCTTGTGGCTCCTCATTGTCTTTCATTTTCAGATCAAGATGACATGTCTATAACTCATCCTCAAAATTTGCCACTACATATAGAGGTTTTGATCGAAAGGCATAGAGTCAAAAGAGCCCTTATTGATGGAGGGGCTGGCCTTAACATATGCACATTGAGTCTTGTAAAATCCTTAGGTTTCTCCGAGTCTTGCATTGACCCTACAAAGAAAATCACCATAAAAGCTTATGATGAGGCTGAAAGAGCTTCTAAAGGCATGATTGTGTTGCCCATCCAAGTGGGACCAATTAAGAAGGAAACCAAATGTCAAGTGTTGGACATGAAATTAACCTATAACATTTTATTGGGAAGACCTTGGATTCATGAGATGCAAGCTGTCCCCTCCACATACCACCAATGCATCAAGTTCCCATACATGGGTGAAGAAATCACAATTGGAGGAGACTCAAATCCATTTCAATATTGTAATGCACTCAAACCCTTGCATGAATTATACATTCCACATAATCGTGAAGGAGTTGTTCCAAGAATCACCAATGAAGATGCACAAAATCCTCTTCAAGCTAGCTCAACTACATCAACTAAGGGCAAGGAAAAAGTGAGCTACGAGGGTCCAAATGTGATGGAAAGTCCATATGTGGCACCTAAATTGGAAACAGTGATTTACAAACCTACTAAAGAGGAAAAAGAACAAGCTAAAGCAGATCATTACCAATACATGAGTGAGATGATGAACAAATTTGACAAACAATGCAAGATTAGTTCAAAAGGGGTAGGAGAATATTCAGTTTCTCTATTTGACATGCCCATGTCTCCTAAATCACATGGAAAACCCTCAAAAGAACATCTTCCACATAAGTATAATTCTTATTTTGTGAGGGAAGATAACAAAGCAACATGGGATAAGGAAGAGGATGATGTCCTTCAATGGCTTTATCATGATGAGGATGGTACCCTAGACACTCCCATGGAAAGAATTCAGCATGTTAATATACAAACAGAACAATATGGGAAAGGATTTGATATTATGCAAAAGATGGGATACAAAGGAAGAGGACCCCTAGGCCAAAGAAATAGAGGATTATTAGAACCTATTGAACCTGTTTGGAGGGCAAGTCATGAAAAAGCCGGAGTAGGTTTTCAACATAAGGGAGAAAGTTCAAGTCCAATGCATGATTTTCATCCTCAAATAAATGCATTAGAATCCGAAGGAGATAGTGATGATTCTAGGGATTATGAATGGGATACTTTATCAGATGAGTCATGTCAAGATAAAGAAGTCATTGTTATACATACTTATGCAAAAATCCCAAAACAAGATGCTCCAATTAATGAAGAATCTTCTATTCAAAGGCCTAATATAGAACAAGCATCTAGTAGTGGAGCATGGATAGAAACATTTTGGACACCTTCAGAGGAGGGAAATTCAAACGTTAGTTTTAACCCGCTTGTGGCTTTTCCCACATTGTTTCCTGTAGAGGTCAACGAGGATTCAAGCGAAGGGGACTTTGACCCTGCTTCCATGGATCATCTTGAGGAAGCACACATTATAGACCTAAACGATACAATGTATGAACCCTCAAACGAAGTCATGTCCATAAATCCTATTGATGATACCTTACCCAATAATTCCTTAATTTTGATACATCCAGACCTCATTGATTGGGATCAAACTGAATCACATGACTTACTTTACTTCCCAAATGACCAAGCCACAAACCAATACCTCAATGCGGTTGAACCCTCTTTCACCAACGAACTCAATACGGACATGATGACAACAGCAAGGGTCCAATCTCTTAGTCAAAAAAAAGAAAAAACAAAAAAAAATAAAAAAATGAAAAGTTCTATTGGTGAAAACCCAACTGTGGCACCCTTAGAACCAAAAACAATGAAAATAAAAGACGTTTCTTTTGGTGAAAACCCAACTGTGGCACCATTAGAAGAGAGATTGGATACTTTGCCTGAACATGAAGAAGAACGGTCATCTATTCTTATAGAACCAACAGAAAAAGTTAACATTGGCACGGAACTAGAGCCAAAGGTTGTACACTTGGCTGCATCACTTACATCTATGGAAAGAAAGGACTTTATCAAATTCTTCCAAGAACAACAAGTAAATTTTGCATGGTCATATGCCGATATGCCTGGATTGGATCCTGATTTCATAATGCATCATCTGAATGTTAGACCCGGAGTTAAACCTGTAAAGCAAAAACTAAGGAAAATGCACCCACATGTGGCTCTTCTAGTCAAGGCAGAATTGGAAAAATTGTTAAAGGTGGGGTTCATAAGAACAATAGCATATGCTGATTGGATCTCTAACATTGTGCCAGTTACTAAACATGATAAATCTATCCGTGTGTGTACGGATTTCAGAGATTTAAACCTTGCATGTCCCAAAGATGACTTTCCATTGCCAAGCATTGATACCATAGTGGATTTGACAGCAGGTCACGCAATGTACTCATTAATGGATGGATTTAGTGGCTACAACCAAATCAAGATTGCTCCCGAAGACCAAGAAAAGACAGCATTTACTTGCCCTTGGGGTACCTTTTGTTGGAATGTTATGCCCTTCGGTTTAAAAAATGCTGGAGCTACATATCAAAGGGCCATGACAACTATTTTCCATGACATGATGCATACTTTTTTAGAAGATTATGTGGATGACATTCTAGAAAAATCCCACAATAGAGAAGAGCATTTACAAATCCTAAGAAAAATATTCATTCGGTTAGAACAATTCAAAGTTAGACTAAACCCAAAGAAGTGTGCCTTTGGTGTCCAATCCGGCAAGTTATTGGGTTATATAGTGTCAGCAAAAGGTATTGAAGTTGATCCTGAAAAAGTACAAGCAATTCTAGAAATGGAAATTCCAAGAAATATTAGCCAAATGAGGTCACTCCAAGGAAAGATTCAATCAATAAGGAGATTTATCTCTCAATTAGCAGAAAAGTGTCACTCCTTCACAAGATTGTTACACAAGGACACTACATTTATGTGGGATGAGGAATGTGATAAGGCCTTTGCTACTTTGAAGACTTATTTGATAAACCCACCTATTCTTATGTCACCTATCAAAGGTAAAGAACTGTTGTTATACATATCAGCCACAGAAAGGTCTCTAGGCATATTGTTGGCACAAGAAGATGAGCAAGGAAAAGAAAGGGCAATCTACTATCTTAGTAGAACCTTAATAAAATATGAACTCAATTATTCATTCATGGAAAGAGCATGTCTAGCAGTGGTTTTTGCATCGCAAAAACTAAGACATTATATGTTGATGCATAAGATCAAATTAATTGCCAAGATTGATCCTCTCAAATACTTACTAAGTAAAACTGCCTTAACAGGTAGAATAGCAAAATGGGTCATGATCCTAAGTGAATTTGACATTGAATATGTTGATAAAAGAGCAATTAAAGGACAAGTGATAGCAGATCACTTAGCAGATAACCCAATGGAGTCTACACAAACCATGCAAATTGAATTTCCAGATGCAGAAATTGTCAACATAGAAGCAAAGACATGGAAGTTATATTTTGATGGATCTTACACACAAGGAGGTTCTGGAGCAGGTATATTATTGGTTACTCCTCAAGGATACACCATTCCAAAGTCTTATAAACTCTTATTTCCATGCACCAATAATATAGCGGAATATGAGGCATTAGTCATTGGCATCAAAATGGCTTTAGAATGGAGTATTGCAGAATTACAAGTGTATGGAGATTCCCAACTCATAATCAATCAGGTTAATAATGAATACAATACCAAGGACATAACATTGATGAAATATAAAACCTTGATTGATGGATGGAAGAAGTACTTTGCTTTGATCACATTTGAACAGATTCCAAGAGAAAAGAATAGAGCAGCAGATGCCATGGCTACCTTGGCTTCATTGTTACAAAAACCAGATCAACATGAGAAGTATGAGTTCTTGGTGGAAGAGTTGGTAAAACCGGCATTTAACCTTCCTGACACCCAAATTGTTGCTCTTTTACATGGACATGACTCTCCTTGGTATGGACCCATCTATACTTACCTTAAAGACCAAGTACTCCCCATAGACCAAACTCGTGCCCAAAAACGTAACTTCATACGTCAAGCCGCCCGTTACCTAATCCTTTCAGACACATTGTATCGTAAGGGTCTTGATGGGACGTTACTTAGATGTCTAGAGGAAGAAGAGTCTAAGTTAGCTTTACGCGAGGTCCACGAAGGCATTTGCGGGTCACACTCAAGCGGTTTTAATCTAGCTAAGAAAATCCTTCGTCTAGGGTACTTTTGGACAACATTAGAAAAGGATGCTTGTCAATTTGTGAAGACATGCAGAAAATGTCAATATCATGGTAATATGATACATGCACCGGCTCAAGAATTACACCCATTCATTACACCATGGCCTTTGTATCAATGGGGTTTTGACTTGATTGGGATCATATATCCTCCGTCTTCAAACGGACACAAGTATATCATCACAGCAACAGAATACTTCACCAAATGGGTGGAAGCAGTTCCATTAATAACAGCAACCGGCAAACAAATTTCAATGTTCATTTTGAACCACATAATTTGCCGCTATGGTATTCCACATGCCATTATCACGGATAATGGGAAACAATTCAAAAATCAGGATATTGATGAACTTTGCAGGACATTTCACATTACACATCATTCATCATCTATTTATTATCCACAAGGAAATGGACAAGCTGAGGCAACAAACAAAAATATCCTCAAAATATTAAAAAGATCAGTTAACAAATCAGGAAGAGATTGGCACGTGCAAATAAACCCCGCACTATGGGCTTACAGAACTAGTATCAGAACACCTACAGGAGCCACCCCATTCTCTTTAGTCTATGGAACTGAAGCAGTTCTACCATTAGAAGTTGAAATTCCATCTCTACGGGTTTCATTAAGAGGATTGATCACTGATGAGGATTATAGGATTGCTAGACTACAACAATTGGAATTGTTAGAGGAACATCAGACTCAAGCTTATGAGCATTTAAAAGGTTATCAAAACAGGATTGCCCACAATTACAACAAACACATCAAACCAAGAACTTTTCAAGTAGGAGACTTGGTACTAAGAGAAAATCCCAAAAATCAAGTTGAAAGGGAAAAGAAAGGAAAGTGGGAAGCTAATTGGATAGGCCCATTTGTTATAGCATCATCCTTTGGAACTGGAACATATAAATTATCAGATTGTAATGGTGAAGAATTACAAGAACCCATAAATAGCATTCATTTGAAGAGATTCTACACCTAAAACAGATGAAAGAGTATAAAGAGTATCAGATGAGAGAGCATCATAATTATTGTACATAATTGAAAATGGAAAATACCAAAAACATTTGAAAATAGAAAATCCAAAAACATTGGAAAAGAAGAAAGATCAAAAACAATGGAAAATTGAGCCTGAAGAAAGCAAAAACATTTGAAAAACTATCTCTTGGTGAAAACCTAGCAAATAGGCGCCAAGGTGATAATGAAAAACAAAACAAAAAAAAAAAAATGAAAAAATGAAAAAAGAGAAAAAGTGCCTTGGTGAAAACCTAGCAAATAGGCGCCTTGGTAGCAAAAAAAAAAAAAAAGAGAGAATATCCAAAAGTGAAAACTTGGTAACAAGCGCTTTTGGTTCCCTTAAGTCATTTCCTTCCTAGTCACATGTGTATATAATGCATCTCATCATCCCATTTGTTTAAACCTTCATTGCATTCGTCATTTGTACATAGTCATCATAACAGTTTGTAGCACCATCCTTTACATTGCCTAAAGTTGTCAAAGTTGATACATCAAATACTTGGGGGCAGCATAAATGGATTGGAAAGTGGGTACCTCAAAAGGGATTCATATGAACAAACATTCAGTCACAAGCAGAAAGAGATCAACCTTTTCAGAAGAGAGATCAGATTTGTGTAAACCTTTGATTGATAACGAAAAAGTTGACTACCACAACAAAATTCCATGAGCCTAAATTGACTTATTATTCAGGATTAAAAATCAAAAATCATATCATGATCAAACACTTGGAAATATATTTTGTTGAAAATCAGAAAACAATGCAAAACACTTAGATAGATTCTTTTGAAAAGTTGGTTAAAAATCTGTTTACTTACATTCATTCAATTTGTATCAAGTCTTTTTAGCTCATCAAGGATGTTTCGACTAGATTGGCAATGATGGAGACATGATATTTTTCTTGACTATGATGTGACTGTTTGGAGGAAAATTCATTGCCTTATGAGAATTCATCTGAAGACATGGTCATCAAAGAACCATCGAGGATTATCTTATAAAATAATGAGTTAACCTTTGTTTGTTTACGCAACCGGATACCTTGGATATTTAGATTCTTCATATCTAAATGACAAAATCCACTTGCAACATAGAATCCGACAAAATCGGTATTCGTACTCTCATGATTGTTTTTGAAATCAGTGATAGTCGTATCGATGAGACTGATGGGAAAGCAAAACGGAGGTTACCATATGAGCAGTAAAGTAAAAAGCGATATTCATATCATCATGTCAGTGGGCAGTGGTGGTTGTGTCGACTTTCCGGTCCCAAGTGCTCAATGATGAAAATATATCCTCAAGGCATTTATTTGCTAAAAAGCTAGTGACACTTAGCTGCATTCATAAAAAAGGTTAAATGCATTCTCATATTAGATTAATTGCATGTGCATTTTTTTGTAGTATTTTTCCAAGGGAAAAGGGGGTCATTCAATCAAAATCTTGATCAATCATAAAATGGGTCATTCAATCAAGAATCAAGGAAAGTCCATAAATCATAAGTGTCCGTAATATCAAAGATCCATGAACTTTGTCTAATCAAAGATACAATGTCATCAAAATGATACATCCAAGTCCTGATCAATAACTGAAATATCATGATACAATATCAACAAACTGAAAGAGCTCCATAATCAATCATCTCAATAACATGTACTCTAGCTGGGTCAAACTCATGACTTAAATCCAAATATCCAAGAAGCTAAGGTCCGTATATATATCATTTACGGAAATGTGCCTGTTTCACAAATCAAGGGAATCATATCAGTATTCTATATCAATGAGTCATCTTACGTCAATCAATCCTATCAAAGTATCAAGCAATCACACCCAGTACCATCGTTCGTGTCTCTGTGTCCTGAGAATGAAGCAGCAGTATCAAATCATATCGGTTTTCACACTGATTGATTTATCCTATCAGAACTATCCTATGAGATTGACAAATCACATTCATTGGTACCATTATCCTGTTATTATAATCACTTGTTTTGCTTAACTACAATAGACCTATCTATCTTGGATGCAAATTGTGAGTCATGGCATATCATTAATTTTTTTTTCAGAAATGAAAACATATTGGACCAGTCAATCAAAATCTTTCAAATCAAGGAATCAATATGTTTTATTTCTGAGGGGGCATCAGAGTATCAAATGGGCATCACAGCAAAAACATTTATCAGTGGGGCATATCATATCAGTATCGTTATCATATCATATCAAGTATCATATCAGGAGACAAACCAGTATCAGATCAGTTTATCATATCATATCAAACATATCAATGTATCAGCAATCAATCAACCCAGGACCTTTATCAGTGAACCCAGGACCTATCATCATATCAGGACCCATATCATATCAGAGGCATCAAAATCATATCAGCACCATCATCAGAGGCACATCATCATCATCAGGAAGTACATCAATCAGAACGATTGGAGGCATATCAGAACCAGGACCAGAATCAGATCATCATACTAAGGGAATCTTTGAATCAATGTTCTTCGCACATCGACTCAAAGAGGGGCATTTGTAGACATGGAAAATTGGCAAAGGCTTAATTCAATCAAAAGGTGCATCAAGTCATCAAAATAGCACTAAAAATCGATAAATGGAACAGAGGCAATTCAAATCAAAGGAAAATTCAATTAAATGATTAAATGATTAAATAAAGCTTGAAAAGGGGAAAAACACTAAGAAATTGATTAAATTCAATTAATGACATAGTTGTTGAAATGAAAAATCAAAATGAACCTCTTACCCTTCATGGCTAAATTTAATTACTTTAATTAATTAATAAATATGAAATTCTCTCAACAAAGGAAAAAGGAGACAAAATGGACACAAATCACTCACTTTTGTTGAAATGGTCCAGCCTTTTGAAACCATTTAAATGTTTGTCCCCCAATTTAGGGACAAAGCAAAGCCAATTGACCTTACCCAAGCCTAACCATGGTTATCTCACTCTACCCCCTACCCTTGGGAAAATCTTATAAATAGAAGGCATTTTGAGGCATTATTCATCCACTCCATATCTTTGAATTGCAGCAAAGCTCTTGCAATTTGCATCCACACCACTCACTTAGCATTTTCATTGATATTTAGCTTGAATTGTTGATCATTTTAGAGATTTTCTTATCAAATAGAGCTAGAATTTGATAATTAGATCTATTTTGCATATCATTCTTAGTTCAATTCTCATAATTAGAGTGTCACTAGTGAGGATCATAGCTGAGAGCCTCATTTACCACTTTATTTTAGAGAACCATGAGATGTTGATAGATTAATTGTGCATTATTTAGATTAGTTTGCTTTGAATAGTGTAAATTCTCTTTAAATCTTGTTATTTCATGAAGGTGTAATCACTCACACACAAGTACTTCACTCTTATTAGATTTGAACAAGTACCAAGAGAAAAGAACAAAGTAGCAGCTGCAATGGCAACTTTGGCATCACTTCTACAAATACCAGATCAAAGTGCCAGATATAAATTCCTAGTAGAAGAAGTGGAACAACTCGTATTTGACCCTACCCATCCTCATACCATTTTTTTGCTAACTACACATGAATCACCTTGGTATGGACCTATTTATACCTGCTTAAAAGATCAAATCCTACCCATGGACCAAACCAGGAACCAAAAGAAAAGCTTCATCCGCCAAGCCTCTCGGTACACCTTAATATCTGAAACATTGTATCATAACAATCTAGATGGAATTCTCTTTAGATGTTTAGAGAAAGAGGAATTATATGTAGCCTTGCGAGAAATTCATGAGGGAATCTTTGGGTCACATTTGAATGTATTGACCCTAGCTAAGAAACTTATTAGGATAGGATATTTTTGGCCTACAATGGAGAAATACGCTTGTCACTTTTCCAAAACTTGTAGAAAGTGTCAATTCCATGAAAAATTGATACATGTGCCCGCACAAGAGCTTCATCTGATGAAAACACCTTGGCCATTTTATCAATGGGGTCTAGATCTAATAGGAATGATTTATCCACCATCCTCAAATGGTCATAAATTCATTATCATGACAATGAATTACTTTACCAAATGGGTGGAAGTTGTACCCTTATCAACTACAACGGGAAAGTAGATGTATTTGTTTATCCCAAACAACATAATTTGTGGATATGGTGTATCTTATGCCATCATAACAGATAATGAAAAGCACTTAAAAAAAAAAGACCTAAAGGAGTTGTGCACAAAGTTCCATATGATCCATCACTCTTCATCAATATATTACCCCCAAGGTAATGGACAAGCTGAAGCAACAAATAAAAACATTCTAAAGATATTGAAGAGAACGGTGGACAATTCTTGTAGAGATTGGCATATCAAAATAAACCTAACCTTATGGGCTTATAGGAACACCAATAGAACACCAACATGAGCTACACCATTTTCCTTAGTCTTTGGAATAGAAGCAGTTTTACCTTTGGAGGTAGAACTTCCATCCTTAAGGGTATCTTTACATGGTTTAATAAGTGAAGAGGAATATAGAGTTACTAGATTGCATGAACTAGAACTGCTAGATGAGAAACAACAATGAACATTTGATCACTTAAAAGTATATCAAAATAGAATGTCAAGGACTTATAACAAGCACATCAAGTCAAGAACATTTCAAATAGGTGACCTAGTTTTGTGAGAGAATCCCAAGAACCAAGAGGAAAGGGAAAAGAAGGAAAAATGGGAAGCAAACTGGTTAGGACCTTTTGTGTTCATTTCATCTTTTGGGACCGACACCTACAAGTTAGCGGATTGTGATGGAGAAGACCTACAAGAACCTATCAATAGCATTCATCTAAAGAGGTTCTATACATGAAGAAGATGAAAGAGTATAAAGAGTATCAAAAAATTAGATGGAAAGAATCCTATTTATTGTATATAGTCAAAATAGATCTTGAAAATACCAAAAACATTGAAAAATAGAAAAGAACAAATAAATTAGAAATGTAGAACAGATAAAAAATAGTGGAAAATTGAGCATGACGAAAGCCAAAAACATTCATATATGATCCTCAAAAATATGTTGTCTTGGTGAAAACCTAGCAAATAGGCACCTTGATGATAAGAACAAAAATTGAAAAAGAGAAAAAGTGCCTTGGTGAAAACATAGCAAATAGGCACCTTGGTAGCAAAAAAAGGAAAAAGCTTCAAAAATAGAAAAAGAAACAAGATCCATTCAATCAATGAAAACCTAGTAAATAGGCGCCATTGAAAGTCCAAGTCAGTCACATACCTAGAAGAACACCTTGTAAATATTGCATTCACCAACATTTGTATATATTGCATAATAAAACCCCACAGTTGCATTTGCAAGTACCTCAAGATTTTGGTCACCTAATTTGCAAATTGTCCTAAGTTCAACTTTGAAATCATATAAAATTGGGGGCAATCTACTCAAAAGGAGGAAGGATTCATCAAAAGAAAATTTCAATCAATCATTGAATCAATTCATCAAAAATGCAAGTGAAGCACTTAATCAAATCCTAAATCCTAATCCAATTCAAACCAAAAGCAAAATTTGATCCAAGATTTTCAATGACCCTATCTTTATCATGATTAAAAGTATGAAATGGATGGAACTAAATTTGAAATATGGATTTGAAAAACATTGCCAAAATTTTTCCTAAGTGTTGACTTGATTGATGAAATCATGTCTTTCTAGCGAATCGATGAAATTTTTTAACTAGACAAGCTATGATGAAAGCGTGATATTTTAGTTGATTTCTAAATGATTGTCTTAAGATCAAAGTTTTGAATCATGTATTATTTGTCTAAGGACATGATCATCAAAGAATCATCGAGGACTTGTACATAGGATAAAATTGAGATATCTGTTTGTTTATGAAAAAGGATACCTTGGTTATTTTGATTTTTAATATCATAATACCAAAATCCACTTGCAACATAAAATTCAACAAAATCAATATTCACACTCTCATGATTGGCTTCAATTAGTGATATTCGTACTAGAATGAATGGGAAAGCAACAAAAGAGGTGCAAAAAGTATTCATATCATCATGGTTGAACTATTGATGGTTGTACTAAAGTGGGATTCCAAAAATTGCTCAATGATGATTATAAGCTACAATTTTTTGAATAATGATAGTTAGTTGCATACATCTTAGATTAAATGCATTTAATGTATTTTTTCCTTTCTTAGTTTAAATTGCAAGAGGGAAAAATGACAAAAATGAAAGGGGGTGTGGTCAAATCAAAAAATCAAATGAGCATCAAAAGATTATATGTGATCGAGTGTGGTGGAAATCCAAAAACAAAAACAAAAGTGCATTTCATTAGTTCACTTGCATTTCATTAGTTCACTTGCATTTGTTAAGTTCATTTTAAATCATTACCTATGAGTTGCATTAAATCATCTTCATTATACCGTGCATTCATTTAAGCATATTCATCATTTGAATCATTAAGTTCATTGCATTAAGGTTCATTAAGTTCATTACGTTAAGTAGCATCTTACATCAAGTGCATTAGGTTGCATATATCATGTAAATCCATTTACATTACATTAATTACATTACATGGAATTCATTCATCCATGTTAAAAACCATTAAGTGCATTAGATTTCATCATTGAAGATTCATTTCATTTAGAACACATCTGAGACTGAAGAGATATAACATCTGATGCTAAAGCTGGTGCAGGAGCCTGTGCTATAGAAGTCTATGGTGGACGTATGGAAGAAGAAGGAATGAAAGAAGATGGATATGATAAGGATGGAACAAAACTTGAAGAAGATGGATGTGAAGAAGATGATGGCATCGAAGTAGAAGCAAGTGCATGAGAAGAGGAAGCCTGTGGAACAACTGGTGGTATAACCTGCCGAGCAAGAGGACCCTGTGCCTGATCAAGTAAAACCTATGCAATCTATGCATCCATTTGTCTCTGTCATCTAGCCCTATGCCGAACCTTTCTCACAACCAGATCTACAACAACCTGATGGAGTGTTCTATCTGCACCACCTCTACCTTGACCTCCACCAACCCTAGGAGGGATAGGAACAACAACAATCACTAGAATCTAAAATCTACCTACTTTGACTACCCGATGACCCCATCATCCACACCATGATCTAATCCTACCCCCACCTCTCCCACCATCTCCATCATCTACATCATCTCCCCCATCTTCTGCATCACCTCCGTCACTGTTTGAAACCTCATCAATACCTGGGACTCTCTCAACAGGATCTGTTAACCTCAAAAATGGGTTCTGAGCCAACCAATATCCATACTCATCTATAATCCCAGCATCCATAATATGATCTCTCACCGACCAAGGTAGATATCCAAGGTCTCGAATATCTCAAATAGTTGTCCCATAATCCACACAGGGACCCCACAAAGACCTCTCGGCCTGGACTCGAGCATACAAAGCCACTCACTGGGGCATACCCTGTGTCTACCCATACTGACGCAAAAATCTCCTGAAACAAAATCTCTCAATGATATAAGTGGAACATCTAATCATCCATCATGGATAGAACATGAAAGGAAATTCAGTGCCATCCTCAGGCCAAGCCTCACATACCACATATGGCCTCCAGACCACAACATCCATATCGTCGATGACATGACGCCAATAATACAACTTACCCATATGGGTCTGAATCACCATACCCTCACACATCTACGTGAATGGCCAACTTGGATCTTGTTGTTGTGTTGTGATGGGATGTGTCACTGAGATATGCTTCCAAGTCCAAACATGTAGTAAAATCGCTCCTGCAGTGAGCGTCGAAGATCATCTATAAACAACTGTATGTAGCTCATGATACAATTGAGCTAATACACAGGATCCCCAATAAAATCACCGAGGATGTGCCATCAAGTCCTCAAGGATAGGACCCCATCTGACTACAAACCCATGACCATGTCTATCTGAAAGATAGAACCCACCAATTAGAGCACCTAATACTGCTGGCAATACTGGAAAAGAATGAAACTGTGCCCATTAGATATGATCTTCTCCAATGGTAGGATCCTCAAAGACCCACTGAGATTTTGATCCATCATAAACATAATCATAATAGAACAACTCTCCTCTGGTAGGCAAGCGAAGGATACAATACATGTCCTCTAGGGTGATCATCATCTCACCCATAGGCAAATGGAAGGTATTATGGTCCGAGTGCCACCTCTCGGCCATAGCAGTGATCAAACCCCGATTCACCTAGAATTGTGGTAAGATGAGAAGGAAGGATAGACCACAAAGGCCGATATGTCACCGATCAAATGCACTAAGGTCATCAATCATGCTCATAGGCAAGGGATACGAACCACAAACTCCCAATGACTTAAGCACCACCTGCAAAAAGAAAGTTCAATCACATCAGTTTTGAAATCAGTTATCATTTGGATTATCCTAAGTCAATCAAACATTTACAAATATCAAACCACAATCAATTTTCTTAAGTCTACTCAGACAGGATAGAAAATTCATCATCACCCATCATCTAAATCTAGATTGACAAATCAAACATTCAAACTATGACTAACTCATACTGACATTTTACGACTCGCTATAACATCAAATTGGTTACCTTAACCAATCATCAGATCGATGACGTTGAAAAATTTGCAGTGTACTACGACAATTTTAAATCTATCTCAGCAAGGTAAAAGCGCTATTTCAGGCTTTAAAATCACTAAAACTCAAAAGTGCTATTTAAAAGTTTACATGCGCTGCTTAAAAATTAAAAAGTGCCACATCAAGGAAAACATGCTAAAACTATTTGAAAGCGCTATTTCTAAGTTCATATGTGCTAATATAAATAGCAAAAGCGAAATCAAAGTTAAAAGCACTATTTGACAAAGCAAATGCGGTTTATGCCCTAGATTAGGCGTGTAAACACGCTAATTCGATTCGTAGAAGTGCTAAATAAAACTATGAAAGTGCAACTTGAAGGGTAAACACACTATTTAAAAGGGTGAAAGCACTATTTGAAATTTAAAAAGCAAAAAAATAGGTTTTTCCTAAGAAAAGTTTAATTTTTTTAATTTAAATGCAAAAGTGGAAAAAACCAAGAGGATCAAGCACTTACCGGAGGTTTGTAGGTGAGTGGCCACTAATACCTTCGCCCACACTCGAATCTGTGCTCACGTATCAAGATCAACATCATCAAGGAGTCAAAGGAGGTTAGAGCTCAAAAGTCAAAAGTAAAAGTGAAAATGAATAGTAAAAAATGACATTTTACCCCTTTATATAAACCTTTTGACCTAAAAAGAGAATCTTTGAATAGAGGGGGCCCGGGGACGCAAAATTTTAACCAATTTTTCCAAATCAGGGGCATTTTTCATCAAACAGACGTGAAAACAATATTGGAAATGAAATCAAAATTTATTATAAATTGACCCAATTAACGCAAAATGACCCTAACCGTCAAAATTTTTCAAACATCTATCAAATTTCATTTCATTTCTGAGGGGGCATATACTCGGATAATTAGTAACAGAAGCAACATCATCAAATTAGGGGAGCAATCACCAAATCAGAGCACAATCTTTTATCAGGAAATTTTTCACTAATCAATCGAAAGGGGCATCAAACATCGACCCACATCAAATCACATATCACATCAGTAATCTAACATCAGATCGACCATCAGGACACTAAAATTAGATCTGCATCAAACATCATCAATATCGACATTTCATATCGAACATCAAGATCGACCATCGATAGAACCAAGACATTTTATCAGTTGTATCAAAACATTCTTTGAATCGACATGCTTCGCATGTCAACTCAAAGAGGGGCATTTGTAATCACCTAAAAGTGGACATGATCATTCAAGTGATTAATCAAGGAAAATCAAGGCAAAATCAAAGAAATTGAATCAAAACAAGTATTTAGCCAATCAAAATTAAAATCAAGCTTCAATTCAATTTAAATCAAAATCAAGAGCATTTTAATCAAGTTAAATCAAATCAATGTGCAATTAATTCAATTAATTGTATAGTTTGGAATTAAATAAACTCAACCCATTCAAGGGGCACACTTGGCTAAATAAATGAATTAAAATCAATTGATTAAATTCTAATTTCTCTCAACACCACATGGAAAAAAAAATCCTCAACCAATAGGATTTAAGAAAAGAACTCACATGGATCAAGCCAAATTCAATCTCAATCACTCAAATTGAAAGAGAATCTTGTCCACTCATCTTGTCTACTTGTCCCAAGCTTTGAGGACACAATATTTAAAATGTCTTCAAAGAGTGGAACCAAAGACTCAACTCAAGCCTAATCATGATCAACTCTACCACACCCCCTGCCCTTTCCAAATCCTATGAAAGCAAGGCTAAATTCACTCATAATTCAATCCACAAAATCTGAGAATTCCATCTAACCTCTTGAGAATTATAGCTAGAAAGGAAATTTAGAAGTTAATTGAGCATTTCTATTTGGAATTGAATTAATTAGCTTAGCTTATCACTCATTTTCTCATTCTAGGACCGTCATTAATGGAGGCTTGCTAAGAGCTTCACCATTAACACTCTTAGTTAGAGAGCCATATAATGCTTAATTGCTCATTTATTTGCTAAATAGATTTTCTATTTGTGGTAACTTAGTTTCTATTTGATTTATTTGACAATACTAATTCTATGAAGGTACAATTTATAGTACACAATAGGATTTAATGTCTTTAGAATTTTCCATATCGCTTCATACTCTATCTTGATTCCTTCACAGGATTTGATACCTGCTACAATTTTTGACATTCTACCAATATAGATTCTAACAGATTCATCTTCCATCATTCTTATATCTTTAAATGCACATATCCAATTATGTAATATGACTCTCTTTGCATGTTCATCACCTTCAAAAGTAGATTGTAAAGATAACCAAATTTTATGAGATGTTTTTAGATATTTTACTTGACTGTACTCATTTTATAGAAGGGTTGCCAAGAGTGCTTCTCTGGAAAGTATGTTACATGTGAATAGATCTCTCTCTTCATTAGTACATTCTTCAATTTTTTCTTCTTCAATGATAGTCTTCTTGTTCTTTGTGATTAACCAGTATCCTAGTCCTAAATAAAGAAAATGTGTCCTCATCTTTTCTTTTTAGTTGTCAAAGTTCACTCCATCAAACTTAGGGGTTTCTTTCCTGAAATGATTCACCATGGATCTCCTTAAGTTGTTAAACTTTTCCTTCAAGGACCTGCTGCTCTGATACCAATTGTTAGAAAGTAAAGTCGACCAAGATAACTGAGAGGGGGGGTGAATTAGTTATCAGATAAATACAACTTTTATCACCTTTAACAGATTTTAACCATGTAAGAAACAACCATAGAAAGATATACATACACAATAACACAAGATATGTTGACTAGGGAACCTCTTGATCAAAGAGTAAACCCCGGTGGGAATGATGCCCAAAAAAGATGCACTAATATGAAAATTCCTTGTGAGAGGATGGAATCTATTAGGAGCCTTATGAAATAAATTCAGTACATATGAATCTCTGTTAGGAGACTTTGAATCCCTGTTAAAAAATTCTAACCCGGTTAGGAGTTATGGAAGACAGAAGGACCCACTGTCCAAACAACTTCAAGGGCAAGATCATTGAACACACTATTCAACTGATCTCTGTATTACTCAATAGAATAATACCAAAATATTATTGATCTCAACAATTTATCACTTCTCCTCTGACTATACCAAACCGCACAAACTACTTCACCAGATCTCAATACCAGATCTCTGCAATTCACATATCCTCTACAACAAATATTGCACAATTCTACAATTCACTTTCATACTATCTCTCATGTACATTAAAAAAATAAAGAAAAACAATTATTCATTTATACCACACTCAAATAATTACAAATGAGTTGGTATACAATATACAAAATAAAATCTTCCACACGTTACACAATATTTCACAATTTCATAAAACTGTCAGCTTCCAATCAAGATAATTCTTCACTCGTGCAACCTCTGACCTTGTTGTCATGTCCACATCACTATCATCATGTCTTCATCATTTGTAAAACTTTTCATGCTTAGATTCTATCTTGATTAGTAGATATCATCCAATTTCCACAAGCCGCTTCTAAGGAACACTTCCTGACTACTGCTTCCATTGAATTACACATAACTATCATGAATAGATGAATTTCCATATGCACTCTGGACCATGATCTTAGGAAACATCATAGATTAAGTCCTCAACTCCGCATAGCTTGATTTGCAATATCCCACATGCACTAATACAAACACTATCTGCTTCTCTCCCAATCTTCAGTAGATCACTATGTTGACATCAATGACAATCACAGTCATGAATGCAACAACAATTACTATAGAATGGCTATGAATACTCCCTCATAGAATATATTCAACATTCATTCCTAACATTTATATTTATTTTCATATCATATATTTTTCATGTGTAATAGAACTAATTAGGCTTCATTTTCAAAGAAACTACCCTTAAAATCATTTGTCCAACCGAAGTAACAGGCTAATAGGCATAATAGACCACAACTGGGCTATTAGACTCCAAATTTTCATACCCTAACTCCACTTCATTATAGGGTTATCGCAACAAGGCTAATAGGAATAATAGACCTTGGGGTCACTTTGGTATGGGGTGGTCGTAGAGATTCTATGTGTATCTATGGGTGGAATGGGGTTGTAATTGGGTTTCACCTAGCTAACCATAGCTAATGGAGTAGATAATTTGGTCCTAGGAAGAACAGTTTGAAAGATATGCAGTGGTGCAACTTTCAATTGAGCATCACTACAACTTTTGGCATAGAGCGAGATCACCATGTCAAATTCAAATGAGGTCAAATATCACAGAATGAAGAGAGGTTATTATAGGCCTTTCCAACATGGTCCTGTAGAACCTGATGGTTCAATGATACCTCTCATGAGCTCCAATTTACGAGACTATAATTTTTTTCCCTATCATGCTTAGTGCACCTTGGGGACACTTCAGTATGGGATGGTTGTGAACATTATATGCATCTTTGTGGGTAGAATGGGGTTGTCACAAGGCTTCACACAACCAACCGGAGCAAAAAAAGTATATATTTTGGTCCCAAAATGAATGGTTTGAAAGATACACATTGGTGTAATTTTCAACTAATCATCACTAAAACTTTTGGCATAGAGAGAGATCACCCTACAAAATTCAAACAAGTTCAAATCTCCTAGAATGGAGAGAGGTTATTGTAGTCCTTACCAGCATGGTCCTATAGCACTTGACATCTTGACGATATCTCTCACGAGTTCCAAGTTATGGGCCTATATAGTTTTTTGCCCGATCGTGCTTAGTGCACCTTGGGGACACTTTGGTATGGGGTTGTCATGGACGTTCGAGTGACTCTATGGGAAGAATGGGGTTATCACTAGGGTTCACCCATCTAACTGGAGCTAATGGAGTAGATGGTTTGGTCCCAGGATGAATAGTTTGAAAGATATGTAGTGGTGCAACTTTTAATTGAGCATCACTGCAACTTTTGGCATAGAGCGAGATCGCCCTGCGAAATTCAAACAAAGTCAAATCTAGAAGAACAAAGAGAGATAATTGTAGGCCTTGCCAACATAGTCTTGTAGCACCTAACTACTCGATAATATCTCTCACGAGATCCAAGTTACGGGCCTATAAATTTTTTTGCATGATCATGCTTAGTACACCTTGGGGAAACTTTGGTATGGGGTAGTCACGAATGTTCTTTGCGTCTCCATTGGAAGAATGGGGTTGTTGTTGGGATTCACCCAGCCAACCAGAGCTAACAGATTAGATAGTTTGGTCCTAGGATAAATAGTTTGAAAGATATGTAGTGGTGCAAATTTCAACTGAGCATCACTAGAACTTTTGGTGTATAGTGAGATCGTCCTGCCAAATTCAAATGAGGTCGAGTCTCACAAAACAAAGAGAGGTTATTGTAGGGATTTACAACACATTGTTTTAGTATCTTATGGATCAATGATACCTCTCATGAGCTCCAAGCTAGCCTATAAAAATTTCTTCCTGATCATGCTAAGTGCACCTTGGGGACATTTCGGTATGGGCTGGTCACAAAAGTTCTATGCATCTCCGTACATGGAACAAGGTTGTCACTGGAGTTCACATAGTCAACCAGAGCTAAAAAAGTATATAGTTTGGTCCCAGGATGAATGGTTTGAAAGATACATAGTGGTGCAACTTTTAACTAGACATCACTACAACTTTTGGTATAGAGAGAGATCGTCATGCCAAATTCAAATGAGTTCGAATATCCTATAATGGAGAGAGGTTATTGTAGGCCTTTCCAACATAGTCACGTAGCACCTAGTGGCTTGACAATACCTCTCATGAGCTCTAAGCTATGAGCCTATAAATTTTTTAGCTCGATCATGCTTAGTGCACCTTGGGAACACTTTGGTATGGGGTAGTTGTGGGCACTTGAGCGACTCTGTGGGTGGAATGGGGTTGTCACTAGGGTTCACCTAGTTAACTAGATCTAATAGAGTAGATGGTTTGGCCCCAAGAAGAACAGTTTGAAAGATATGCAGTGGTGCAACTTTCAACTGAGCATCAATGCAAATTTTGGTATAGAGTGAGATCACCCCGCCAAATTTAAAAGAGGTCAAATCTCCCAAAACATAGAGATTTTATTGTAGACCTTTCCAACATGGTCCTATAGCACTTGATGGACTAACGATATCTCTCACAAGATCTGAGTTACAGGCCTATAAAGTTTTCTACCTAATCGTGCTTAGTGCACCTTGGGGACACTTTAGTATGGGGTAGTTGTAGATGTTATTTGCATCTATGTAGGAAGAATGGGGTTTTTATTGGGGTTCACTTGACTAACTGGAGCTAACAGAGAAAATAGTTTGGTCCTAGGACAAATGATTTGAATAATATACAATGGTGCAATTTTCAATTGAGTATCACTGCAACTTTTGGCATAGAGCGAGATAACCCTGCCAAATTCAAACAAGGTCGAATATCCCAAAATAGAGAGAGGTTACTGTAGGAATTCCCAATACGGTCTTGTATAACCTAATGTCTTGATGATACCTCTCATGATCTTTGAGTTACGAGCCTATAAATTTTGCTTCCCGATCATGCTTAGTGCACCTTGGGGACACTTTGGTATGGGGTAGTCGCAGACATTTGAGTGACTCTGTGGGTGGAATAAGGTTTTCACTAGGGTTGACCTAGCCAACTAGAGATAATGGAGTAGAAATTTTGGTCCCAGGATGAACTATTTGAAAGATACATAGTGGTGCAACTTTAAAATATGCATCACTGCAACTTTTGGCATAGCGTGCGATCACCCTATCAAATTCAAATGAAGTTGAATCTCCCAGAACATAGAGAGGTTATTGTAGGCCTTGCTAAAAAATTCTTGTAGCACCTGACATCTTGATGATATCTCTCACGAGCTCTGAGTTACGGGCCTATAAATGTTTCTTCTCAATCATGCTTAGTGCACCTTGGAGACTCTTTGGTTTGAGATGGCCGCAAACATTTTTTGTGTCTCCATGGGTGGAACATGGTTGTTACTGGGGTTCACCCAACCAACCAGAGCTAACAAAGTAGACACTTTGGTCCCAAGATGAACAATTTGAAAGATACGTAGTGGTGCAACTTTCAGCTGAGCATCACTGCAACGTTTGGCACTTTTACGTTAATGTGACTTGTAACCTTTCAAACATGATGAATGTGACTTAGATGAACTAAAAATATCATTTTTATTCTAGGTCAACCTTACTTGACCACTTTGACCCACCCTTGGCCAGTAGGGCTTAATAGGCCAAATGGTTACATAGTGGGATAAATAAAAATATAATTAAATCTGTATTACAATTGAAATATTTATTACAATCAAAATCTATTACTATTGAAATGTAATGCATGAAAATGATATGTTTGGTCATATAACAATTTTTTTTAACCAAGTCAAATATTTGCATTCTTGCATGTTTTATTAGTATAGGAGCTTGAGTGTAGAAATAACCTCACGTACAGATACATCATATATCATTGATACAACCATATTATGTATAAATACATCAATGTTATCAAAAGTCCTAGATATAGAATTACCAAAAATCTTAGATACACAATTATATATAAAAAATCCTATATAATAAGTGTATCCTTTCCGCTCCTTAATGTATAGGTTTAACCAACGGTACTCAATGACATCTAAATTCCAATCCCTGCATTCTCAAGGCATGAGAAGAAGTTAATAGAGAAAACAAGAAGTTTATATGTTGACAAAAATATTATGAATGTATAACTAACTAAACGAACCAATGAACATGACAAGCCAATGCATAGTAAACTTTATCATCATTTTTATGAGCTAATAAAATGCACACCTCTATCTTATATATCTATCATATATGTATCCAATTGCACTTACAATCCACATACAAAACCAAATTTATTGGCTCAAACAAATGAAGAAGAAAACTATAATTAATGTATTGAATGTAATCGTAATGAACATGGAAAACCTTGCAGTGATTTTCTATTACATAGTGAAGTGTGCCTGAAGGATCATCTCTCTACTTGAGAGTATTCAATATTGCTTTATGATCAACAGTACTAATATTCCAAAGTTCTTTTGTCTTTGGTCTTCCTTGTGTAGACACCTAAATTTGTCCACTTAACATTAATTAAATTAAATTTAATTAATGACCCCAAATAACATTATGGTTAATTTTTAATTAATTATATTTGTTAAATTCATCTATTTATTTAATTAAATAAATTTACTAACTATAGCATTTAAACTAAATTTAAATACTACCCTTCCTGATGTAATAAATTTAATTTGTCACATGTTTCTCCATATTCCCCTTTTAAATAAATTTTTAATTTGTTCATTCCTCCACATGCTTCATTTCGATTAAACCATGATTAAATTTAATTTAATCTTAAACCTAACCTAGATGTTATCCTACACACATCAATTTCTATCTAATAAATCTATTTATTAACTAACTAAGGTTAATTAAGCTAATTTTCATCTTCCTACACAAATTAGTCCTAATTATTTTCTCACACGTGTGAGAAAATATTTTAAAATTCACTTTTTCAAAAATTTCTAAAAATTGTCTAAACAAGTCTTCTTACAATTTTTTATGACACTGTATACTAGGATTTGAGTGTGCACCTAAACCTGTTTTGAAGGCCAAAGACAAACAAACGTCATAGCATATAATCAAATCAAATTTAATGGTAAACAAACTGAAATCAAAGCCACCTCAGTTTAAGCCTAAAACGGATGTGCCCATGCACCGTTTGATATGCTTGGATATAGATGATGTGGGTGTGCAAACTCAAGCACTTGGAGCATGCAAGATAAATGATGATTTGAGGTTAACGAAGACCCAAAATGACACAAAATAGGTATTTTTCCTCAAAAGGCCTCAAGAACACACAAATATGCAAAGCTAAAAGATGAACTAAGATTGATTAAACAAGAAATGAATCTATGTTAATCCAATTAAGCTAATTTAGATGTGATTTAAGCTTGGAAATGATCTAAAATGATGAGTTTATGCTTATGCTAGAATGAAAATGGCATTATAACTTTACTATTAAGTTTGAGAGTTGAAAGATGATTTGCCTTAGGAAGTGAGGGTATTTATAGGAAAAGGGAAGGGCTTGGTTTAAAAGGATGAGTCAGAGTTAGGGCTAAGGTTAGGGTTGAGTCAAGCACAAGTGTCCTGACAAGTGTCAAGGGAGGATTGAGTTGAAAGTTTGAGGGCATGTGCACAATTTGGTAAATGTGCCCAAGGCCAAGAGGTGGCAAGGAAGGGATAAGAAGGTCTTAAATGCATTTGAAGAGGTGGCCAAGAAGGCTTAAGAAACTCTTAAATGCATTTGAAGAGGTGGCCAAAGAGGTGTCCCTCTTTGTTGACCAAAAAGGATGACTA
This sequence comes from Chamaecyparis obtusa, assembly GCA_027943335.1. Lineage (NCBI taxonomy): Eukaryota > Viridiplantae > Streptophyta > Pinopsida > Cupressales > Cupressaceae > Chamaecyparis > Chamaecyparis obtusa. The sequence continues at coordinate 1,484,192 of BSBK01005649.1, read as the reverse complement.
AGAGGAGGTTAGCATAAGTTTTGGTAAACCTTTTGCTAATGGAATGTGACAAGATTAGAAAGGGGATTAGGATTAGGATTAGGAGAAAGGGATGGGCAAGTGGCTTTTGGTGAGATTTAGATATTTATTAAAGGTAAATTTAATAAATATTAAATATCTAGGCTTAGGGTTTGAAGGGACTAGATTAGGGATTTGACCCATTTAGAAGAAGGTTTAGGACTTTCTAGAAGAGTTTAGTGCTCTTTAGAATTTTGGCCAACTTTGGGATAAAAAATAAATTAAAAATAAATTAATTTATTTTTGAAGTTTTTTGGTCAATTTATTAATTAAATAATTAATAAATTAGGGATAATGTCCAAATGACATTTTTAGGCTAGATTCCTTAATTAAATATTTTTAATTAAGAGAGAGGGATTTAATGCCATAAAAATAAATTAATTAATTAAATAATTAATTAATTAATAAATGATGATGTCATCAAGGATTTTCAGAAAACAAAAATAATTTATTTTTTGAAGGATTTTTCGGTGTCTACAGACACCTCTCACACCTTCTAAAAGTGTGAAAATTGATGTTCTCTTACACACACTTACATATGTGTACTTGAAGTACATATTGACCCTTCACATCCCAAGTTTCTCACACATGTGTGAGCAAGTCTTAGACTTTGCATGGATTATGTGTCTCCTTGGTGGCACCTATGTGGATTCCACATAGATGCCACCTCACCCCAGGCCTCCAAAATTCTAAAATAAGACCCTTGTCTCAAGCAAATCATCCATCATTTGCATGTAGAATTATAATGCTAGTTTTCTTGCATTTAGAGCTTTGTTACTAACCATTTGGTAGTTCCTAGCTTTCATAGTAGATTTAGAATTTGATTTCATATTAATGGCTAATGCTTTAACTTCATTCATTTGTTAGTTTTCATGCCATATGATCTTGAGGGTTGCTTCTATAGCTCCTCCTTGAGCCTCTTTGGCTTCTTGTATTAAATACTTGAGGGTTACTTCCATAACTCCTCCTTGAGTAGTTCAATCTTTGTTTTAATCTACCTTTCATTCATACTAGGATTTATACTTGTGTTGGGAGAGCACACCCAAAAACTGTTTAAGAGCTTAAACCAAGCAAGTCTTGGGTGCACTTGCTTCATGCTCATCCGAGGTTATGGTGAAATTTTTTGGTTTTGCAAATTTATGATTATGTTAGATTAGAATGAATATTCTCTTTATTTATAACATTTTAATGTTTGAGCTTTCTCCTAACATGTAGGTTTTCATCATATACATTTCAGCACGCTCGATGGGACCCATATTCTGATTTTCTAACCTTTTTTTCTTATTTTTGTGAAAGTTTTCTGCAAGACTTACAGATAGGTGTCTCTGCCCATGCAAAGGTGTCTTTACCTACTGACAGGAGTCTCTACCTGTACATAGGTGTCTCTTCCAGAAAGGGGTTTTTCTTCCCATTTAGTTTGTTCTAATCAAGAAAAATTATATTTTTTAATCACGTTAAGGCTAATAATCATTATTGAAACACTTTATTGTATTTGCAAATGAAAAGAAATATATAAAAACTAAGAAAATATTTCTTTTTATTTCTTAATTGTGCAGATAGGTGTCTCTGCATGTACACAAGTGTCTCTACCAGAATGGGAGTTCTCTTTCACAATTAGCCTTTTTAATTGATTAAGTAAAGTTTTTTGGCATATTAAGGTTGAAAGTTATTGTATTTTATAATAAGAAACATTTTTTATGCATTTTAAGGTTAATGGGATTATAAAACCTTAACAAATTGGTAGTTGATATTCCTTTGTTGTACAAACAGGTGTCTCTACCTGATGGGCATCTCTGCCTATACATGACTGCTTTTGCACATGCGGCTCTACTTGTGCATAGGTGTCTCTTCCTATAGACAGGTGTCTCTACCTATACAGAGGTGTCTTTGCCTATTTTCAACTCTTTTTCATAATATCTTGCATTTCAAGGTTGTTGATTTGGGTTTTTTGGAAGTTTTGATATTTTCTACCTTCTAACAATGATTTTGTAGAACGGTTGGCCAAGATTCAAATATTTTGAAACTACTAACTTTTTTTTTTAGAGGGCATTGTTGGAAGACCAAACATATTAAACTACTCACCAAAGTTGTTTTGCAAGTTGCCAAGGAGATTCAATCAAACATTATGTTTTATTAATGATTCCTTATGCACCTAGCATTAAGTAGGAGGTTTATTTTTTATAATGATTCATTAGCTAGGGGAGTATGCTATTTTATCCAAGTGGGAAAATCATAAACCTAGAACCTTTTGAATTGTTGTCTTAAAGAAACTTGGAATTAATTAATTGTTTGGTGTATTTGGGAGAAAACCTCATTGGATAGGAGAGTATGCTATTTTCCCCTTGAGGGAAAAATAGAAATCCATAATCCTTCCATGGTGAATCCATATGTTCTTTGATTAAACCTTTAGAGAGCTCATCGGTTGAGGAACAAAATCTCCCAGGAATGACTCAAAGTGGGGACAAGAAGATGCTAGCTCTTCCACCCATTATAAATATACACTTCCTTGAGATTAAAGTCTCGGAAGACATGGTCAATTCTATATTTACAATTTTGTGTTCACATATGATTCATCACACGTAGGGATGAGCGGCCTAAATCCTTCTTGTGGGACTACGTTGGTTGAAGTACTTGTAGGGCTATGGGGAACCTCAATCTCGCAAGTCAAGACTACAACAGATGATCATGAATGAATGCCTTGACTAAAAGTTGTAGAGTAGTGGCCACCTGGTTCACCCTTGAAAGGTTGATAATTTTCATGCAAGGAGAATAGTAATCTCCCCAAGACACGCACCATATCGAGCTCCCATCAATGTTAACACTTTGATAATACGACATCATGACTAAAGCCATTGTGTTCTTGGTAATGAATATATTCTGAGGAGTTGTTGGGTGTGTTCCTAAGTTAGTGAGAAAAGATTTTCCATCTCAGCCAATCTCCTTCTAGGGATAAAAAGTCTTCTTGTTACTTTCCATTGCAAAAAAAACCTCATACACTTGAATCCCACAAGGTTGCTTTATCCCTTGTAGGACTATTTTTGACAAATGTTCTTGTAACCCAAACATTTGATGTATACATGAAATTGGTTCTTTCTAAGAACATCCATTGATCCTTCAAGATACCATCTTCTTGATTCTTGTCATCACAATCCATATCATGTTTTTCTTCATTTTTAAGCCATGACTGATGTTGTGAAATATAAGAAGGTAAAACTTCCAGTTTCCCAAGTCTACAAAGAAAATAAGATCACTGATAGAAAGGATAGGGTCAAAAAATCATATTTTAAATCTATCCAAAAGACTCTTGAAGCCAATGAAAAGTTTGATAAAATCAGCTATAACAATCAGGTTGCTAATTTTGTTGCCAAGAACAAAGTTAACATGGCCTTTGTCACTTGTGAATCCTATGATTAAGTACCTTTTACCTTCATTATTCTTCAAAACATTCATCATTTCCTCATATTTAATCACATCTTCCTTCATCCACATTTTAAAATATTAGGAGAATTATTTAAAACCTTGGACTTCAAATCAAAATCAAATCAATCCATCTTTCACACCTTGATCAAGCAATAGGGTGAAAAAATCAATCCAATAACGTCACATAGACCTTTAATCAAAGAAAACATTAAATCCTTGCTACTTTGAGAACTGAGTCTTTCTCTACTACTTTTAATCTAATCCTATTTTTTGGGGGGATCATCAGTCTATCAAACAAATAAGAGAAGTATTTAAATAAAATCCAATTCTTTGTTTGCACAATCACAAGGTCTTGTTTCACCTAGGTTTGTTCCAAACCTTTAAATCAAATCAATATTTGAGGCTTAGTTCCTCTCTAGTAAAATCAATCAAATCAATCCAAAATCAAATAAATCAATCATTGAGGCTTAGTTCCTCTCAAATCAAATCCAATCAATCCTCGAGGCTTAGTCCTCTTAATTCAATCAAAATCCTAGTCCAAGTTGCTCCCAATTCATCAATTCATTTCCTCCTCTAATCATCTTCCATTAATATTTAAACATTCTTAAATCCCATCCAAGGTCACTTGTGCATGGTACTTACCTGACCTCAAGTTAAGATAAGACACAATTCCCTCACCATGGATAATGATCAAGAAACTATTTATGAAGAAGAGTTCAATGAAGATGAGGAACCACATATGGAATCTGACACGGTCATAACTGAAAGTCTCAATGAAAATCCACAAGCCAAAGAGTTCTTCGATGATCCTAACAACATGAGTCTGGTGGAAGATTTAATCCAAGAAAATAGTTCTAATATCTTCTTGAATCTCATTTGAAAGGGAATCACGCTCCCTGATAATTTTGAAGAAAACATTCTTGAAAAAAATATAATTAAAACCAACAAAAGCAAGGCCTTTCCCATTATGCCTTCAACATCAGATAACACAAATAAACCATTGAATCATATGCTTGAACAAATCTAAAAGATCCTAAACATGCCCAACTCAAATGGTAATACAAATAATGGAGCTACTAATATTTACTTGAAAGAAGGCCATGGACCTGAACATCCACCAGGGTCATCAGGGCGACGCTCCGCTTCAATTTTCTCTAGGCCTAGTGGGGTCTTGAAGAATTGAAATTCTTCACGTACAAATAAAACCAACCTTCATCCCAATGGACATAACATGAATCAAGGGGGACATAACACATCATTTGGGGGAGGAACGAATCAAGGCCATACAAGCATCAACAATAATCCTCCTAAGTTAGTGCAATAAATCAATGAGCTTAACATCATGATGACAACTATGTAAAAAGGTGAGAAGAAGGAAATATCTTTCGCAGAGATATGTCCTTATCCAATTGATAAATCAATCAGTATCAAACCAATCCCCATAAATTATGAGATTCCTAAATTTGATAAATAAAAGGGACAATCATGCCATATACAACATCTCAAAGAATTCTATGTAGCATCTCATGAATTCACCCACAATGATAACTTCCTTCAAAGACTCTTCACTAGGAGTCTTGGTGGCCCTTCCCTTGAGTGACTAATAAATCTTGTTCCCAACTCCATATCAACATTCCCTGATCTTGCTAAGAAGTTTGTTGCACAATACTCCTATAACATCAAGCACCAAGCATCACTTAGTAACTTATGCACAATACTCCTATAACATCAAATACCAAGTAACACTTAGTGACCTATGCAACACAAAGAAAAGAAATGGGGAAACCTTTTCCAACTTTCTTCAAAGATGGCAACATCTTGAAAATTTTATGCCTTGGAAAATTCTAGATTCCCACCTTGTCGATATTTTCACTAATTATTTGGTTATGGAAATGTTATTCCAAATGAAAATGGCTACCCCAGACACATTTAAGGCACTCATTAAAAAGGGAAAATCTATTGAAGATGGACTTCTAAGGAAAGGGGTCATTAAACATTATCCCTCTAATTCATCTAACACCAATGCTAAACCCAAGTTCTGGTCCAAGAACAAGGGTGTTGTTAATGATGGAGTGACAGATGCTAAGCATATACAAAATGTTCAAGAATCCAACAATAATAACCAAGGCAATTGAAATAACAATAATCAAAACAATCACAATCAAAGCAATAACCAGAATAATAAAGGTAATCAAACCAATCAAAAAAATCAAAATCAAAACCAAGGATCCAGTTATCAAGGTTCTCTTTTCTCATGTTACAATGGAAACAACAACAATAATGACAATTCACATAGCTAGCGGACTCCCTTGATGTCATCTTTCAACGTTTAGTCAATCGGGGGATGATGGTCTATCCTAACACAAGGCCTTTTGATGATAACCAATTGAAACCAAACTAGTACAAGGATAATGAATACTATGATTCTCATCGCATCAAAGGGCGTGAAATCAGGAAATGAATGAAATTTTGCCATTTTGTCCAAGATTTGATCGACAATGGAAAGATCAAGGTAGAAGGTTAGAATGCCTCTACCTCCAATGCCCAATTATTTTTTGTATTCTAAGCCTTATCCAGAATACAATCAAAATGATGCCTCATCATCCAAAGACTTCCCCTGTGCTTACACTACCAACAAGATCTTAGGAGATGAACGTACTTGTGATAGCCTAAAGGAAAATAATGTATGTAGATTTGAATCATTGTGTGGACACATTGAACAATATAAAACCCATGTGAACACACTAACTCTAAAGAGTGTTGATTGCAATGTCACCACCCATCATCCTCGAGCCACTGTACAAGCCACTGCAAATCCACCTATTGTAGACCCACCCATTGACCCTTTAACATCTACATGGCTTGCATTGTGTTATGACCTTCTTTCCTAGTTGAAGAAGACTCCTACAAAAATAAACATCTTAGAGCTTCTACATACATCCCCTATCCACAAAGAGGTCCTTGAGAACACCCTGACCGAGTCCCATGTTCCAGAAAATATCAATGCATCCCACTTTCAAGAAATGATGGAAACTTTTCCCACCCAAAAATACCTAGTGTTTACTGACAAGGATTTACAAGGTCCTAATCCTCACCATAATAACACCCTGGATATCTAAGTCACCATCTACAATACACAAATCAAAAGAGTCCTCAAAGACAATGGATCTAGTCTGAATTTGTGCACTTTAGGTATGATCCACGACATCGGTCTTTCTGAGGACCTTATTGATGTAAATAAGAGAATCACAATAAAAGAACATGATGATAGAGAAAGGTTGAGTAAAGGTCTCATTGCACTCCCCTTACAAGTGGGCCCAAACCTTATTGAAATAGTCTATCAATTTCTTGATCTGTAATGTCCCCACTAGGGAACCCATAAGGAATCAAGTCTTTTAACCTAAAATTACAACTAACAAATTTTTTTTAACATTCACAAAGAACATTTCATTATTAACATCCACCAAGAATATTCCTTAAAGGTTCTCTTATTGAATTCATTTACCAATATAAAAGCATTACATTTCATTACTAATCTAATTGAATTTCATTTCCTTTTTCCTTTACTTTGCATTTTAGAATATAAGAGAAAGGGAAGAACATAATCTTTCATTCACAAATATATCTTCTACTTCCTATCTCATCTTCATTCCTTTTGCCTACTCATTGAATAACTACCTTATTACAATTGCAATTAAAACTTTATATTTGAGACATTTCTTTTTATTCCAACATAGGAGAGATAAAAGAATTATTACAAGATTACACTTTTCACTACCACTTTTGAATCTTCAAATAACATCCCTTTAAAAACCCCTAAAACTATCCCTCCCTGATTACATTACTTTATTCTTTCAATTTACCAATAATAAATACAATTACATTTATAATTACATTGAATGGCCCAAAGGCTAACAAGGAGATCTTTACATCTCTCATTACAATAATACATTATACAAATTGAGAAATATTTAGCATTGCATGAAATCTGAAACACATACAAGCCATGAACCATGAATAGTACCTCGAAAGATATTTGCCACCCAATCATGTAAAACTAAAGAAGTTCCACCCCTGGTGCTAGGAGATAGAACCAAGATACTCACAAGGCCTAAAGCAACCTAAGGCTTTACAAAAAAATAACCTGAAAGAAAAAGAAAAGACATAGCAAGATATCATCATACCATACACAAAGGTTAGGTTTCTAGCATACCATCTAGGTGACTGTCATCACACAACCTGTACATTGGGATCCACCTTGACAACCATGTAGCCCCATTCCCCCCTTTCTGAATAAGGATCCACCATGGCATTTACCTATGGTCCTGGTACTCTAATAGGTCTATGTGGACTTATATTATGTGTCTTTCATTATCTTTTGAAACCTCCCTATCCCAAGTTCATTATTAATGTTATCACTTGTTACCAGCTCACCCATAGGATCATCTGGAAACCACATTAGGTCCCAACACCTATGGTGAGCCACTAACCTAGGGTACCTAGTCCCCTATCCACACACAAGCCAAAGAAACCAAGATGCATTTCAAATGGTTCAATTTGTAGGTCTAGGGAACCCTCTTGTGCTCTCAGGCTCTCGGGATGAGTCCTAGCCTCATTATATGAACATAAGGATATGCCAAGTATGGAAGCATCATAAATAACACATTATAACACCAACAAAGCAAGAGATGGGCATGCAAAAGTGATAAAATTTGTAGCCCATGCATAGGAAACATGTTATAGAACTCACAAGCCCAAAATATGACCAAATTGAGTCCTTAGGACCCTCTAAAACCCCATACGAAAAATCCATGTGTGCCCATATGGAAATCCACCAATGCTCATATGGGTAATAGTACAAACTCAAATGAGATTCTAGGATGCTCATATGACACTGTCTCAAAAAAATTCCAGAGATATATATGAGCATCCTGGTACCTGAATCACATGGTACGGTCATGTGCACACACACACAGATATATATATATATATGCACAAACAATGACAAACAAGAAGGGAGAATGTGACATCATGTGGATCTCCCATAGGAGTAACTATGATTGCCTCTCCTCATCCTACACTCACATCAAATAGCATGACCATCAAAACATAGTGGGATTAGTAGGGTTAGATCCATCATAAACATAAATATATAAATCAAGTATGAAGCATTTCACAAATAGTATTTTCGTACACATATATACATCATTTTATGCCAAATAATTTATTATCTCCATAATTAATTCTATTAACCAAATATATATAAGCTCAAATGTCCCATCATAAAATGAAATAGTCCAACCATATAATCCAAAGTAACAAAATAATAATCCTGTCAGTCTAAAATATAAAGGTACTAAGGTGGGCATTACATGATCTAGATCTACCCTATAATATTCTTTTGGGTAGACCATGGATACATGCTATCTCAAGTGTCCCATCAATGTCTCATCAATGTTTAAAGTTCCCACACAAAGGGGCTGAAATAACAATCCCCAGAGACCATGAACTCTTCCAGTATTGCAAGAGGCTAGAAGGTAAGCAATAAAATTATTGTCTGTTGAACGAGTATGTCTATCCTGTTGAATAATAAACTCTTGTTCAGTCCATTTCTTTTGAAGATAAGACATCTAACCAGTCTAAAGGAAAGGAAAAGGTTACTAAGTTTGTAAAGAAGGCTTGATTCATAGATCAAGGTATGGGGGAGTATAAACTCTCAAATTCCATGTGTATTGGTCAACTTCCCCTCTCCCCCAAGTATTATGGTAAACCTTCACAAATCTTCCCTAAGGGAGAGAAGGAAACCATGAAATGCAAGAAGATTACATTTGAACATTGGGGATCCCTTTCAGATGAATACATGGAGCATAATGTCCTATCCAACCTATTTGATGATGAAGAAAATAAACCTATGGATATCCATAATGGGAAATATGTTAAGGCCACTCCTATTGTTGAAAGCATGGGATATCATGGTAGTAGCCTTGGAGAAAAATAAATTGGAAGGAAAACTCTCATCAAAGCAACTAGGTATCCTCATAGAATAGGATTGGATTCCATAGAGACTAAGATAACCTTCACCAAGAACTATTGTGTAAATGAATCTGATTCAAACACTGATGAAGAGTTCTTAAAAGTCCCTTTCCAATGCATTGAAGATGATCTTGACACTCATATCCTCCATATCACCCAATCTAACCTTTCCTCACTTAATCTTCCCCTTACCAAACTTGAGTTAATTGATTGGGACCAACAAGATTCACCACCTACCTTAGATGTATGCAATTCAGGTGAGGCAATTCTAGCACTTTTTGGACAAAAGAATCTCCAAGACAATACGCATCAGATCCATTATAATGAGCATGCCTACTTCGGTATCCAAGTCAAATCCCTTAGTTGGAAAAATGAAGAAGGAGATATAAATCCAAAAAATGATAAAACATCCTTGGGTGAAAAACTTTCTGAGGCACCCTTGGATAAAGAAAAAGAAAAAATAAAGGACATGTCCTCTAGTGAAAACCTTTCTGAGGTGCTAGAGGAGGGGGAAGTTGAATTTCATTTTATGTCATTGTTGTCTGGAAAATCTTATATTCTCAGAGAAGACACTATAGCAGTCAATCTTGGTACTAAAGAAGATCCAAAGATCACATACATTGTAGCTTCCCTCAATGAGAAAGAAAAAGAATCCATAACTACATTTTATAAGAAGGAAAAAATCAACTTTGCATGGACTTACAAACATATGCCTGGGCTAGATATTGATCTAGTTGTATATCATCAGGCTGTTGATCTAAAAATCAAACATGTTAAGCAAAAATTATGCAAGATGCATCCACAAGTGGTACTCTTCGTCAAAGCTGAAGTAAAAAAGACCCTCAAAGCATAATTCATCAGATGTATAGATTATCCTGAGTGGGTCTCCAACATTGTATCAATAGGTAAACCCTCTTGGGGCATCCGAATCTTTACTGATTTCAAAGATCTCAAACTCACTTTTCCTAAGGATGATTTTCCACTTCCTAATATTGACATCATAGTGGATTTAATGATTGGGTATGAGATTATGTCCCTCATGGATAGATTTTCTAGATACAATCAGATTCATATAGCAGTAGAGGACCAACACAAAACTACATTCACCACACCTTGGGGTACATTCTATTACCAGGTCATTCCCTTCGGTCTTAAAAATGTAGGTGCCACCTATCAAAGAGCCATGACAACTATCTTCCATGATCTCCTTCATGTAATTATGGAAGACAATGTAGATGATATCCTAGGAAAATCCAAGACATGAGAATCACATATTGCTATCCTTACCATAATATTTGATAGAATGGAGAAGTACAAGGTTTGGCTAAATCCCAAGAATTATGTCTTTGGTGTGTAATCAAGAAAGTTGTTAGGCTACATCATTTCTCATAGAGGAATAGAAGTAGACCCTAAGAAGCTGAAAGTCATCTTGAAGATGCCACCTCCTAAGACTCAGAAACAGCTGCGGAGCTTGCAAGGTAGACTTTAGTCCATTCAAATATTTTTGTCATAATTGGAGACAAAGTGCATACTTTCTCCCACTTGCTAAGAAAGGATATCAAATTCATTTGGGATTTCTTATGTCAAAAGGCCTTTGAACAACTCAAGGAATACCTAGCTAATCCACCAGTGTTGATCCTACCTATTTTAGGTCATCCTTTGAGCCTCTCAATTTTAGCAACTATTGTAGCACTGGGTTCTCTTATAACACATCTAGATGACAATGGAAAGGAGTGTTCCATCTACTACCTCAGTTTAACTTTAGTGGGTTATGAGCTCAACTATACGACTATTGAGAGAGCTTTCCTAGATGTAGTCTTTTTCACATAGAAGCTATGTCATTGCATGCTCAATCATAAGGGACAATTAATAGAAAATATTGACCCACTCAAGTATTTGTTATCTAAAGCCTCTTTGATAGGCTGCACAACAAAATGGGTCATGATAATCAGTGAATTTGATATTGTGTACACAAATTGAAAGGAAATAAAAGGGATAGAAATCATAGCTCAACTTGCAGAAGATCCATTCCAAGAGATCATCCTATTATCACTAATTTCCTAGGTGAAACCATCATGACTATCACCTCTAACATTCAGTGGAATCTCTACTTTGATGGATCGTTCACTCAGAAAGGATCGGGGGTAGGTATTCTGTTTATTACACTGCAATGGGATTTTATTCCTAAATCATATAAATTGACGTTTTCATGTACCAATAACATAGCAGAATACAAGGCCTTGGTCACAGGGCTTCACTAAGCTGTCAGATGGAAGATCACAAGTTTTCTTGTTTTTGGTGACTCCCAATTGGTTATCAAGAAAGTAATTGATGAGTTTCACACAAAGGATGATAATTTTATTCCTTATTGTCGTATGGTCGAGGATCTCAAGCATCATTTTCTAGAAAATCCCTAGAGAAAACAATAAAGCAATTGATGTTATGGCTAGCATTGCTTCCTTAATATCTATGCCAGAGACAAGTACATGATGCAAATTTCTTGTCAAGAATATTATGGCCCCTGCCTATGACCAGATGGATTCTGAGATGGTGTGTGAAATTTTTGGTCCTAAATCACCATGGTACCAAGAAATCCTTTCCTACCTTCATGATAAAATCATTCCCCTTACCCTTACACCTAACCGACATAAAACCTTCATCTGTCATACATCTCATTACACAATCCTTGGAGACACCCTATTTTGAAAATGTTTTGATGGAACTCTTCTTCAATGTCTGAATTTAGAGGAAGCACAAACAACCTTGGAAGAGATACATCAAGGAATCTATGGATCCCATTCTAGTGGCCTCACCTTAGCAAAGAAATTTCTACGCACTGGATACTATTGGCTGACAATGCAGCATGATGCTTATCACTATGTAAAGAAATGTGTTCCTTATCAGAAGCATGGTAATTTGATACACTCCCCCACTCAATCCCTCCAACCCACCATCACACCTTGGCCTTTCTCCCACTAGGGATTTGACCTTGTGGGCCATATATTCCCTAACTCTTCTAGTGGCCACAAGTATACCCTAGATGCCACCAAGTACTTTACCAAATGGGTTAAAGAAATCCCCCTCACCTACACTACTGGTAAACAAATTTCCAAGCTCATTCTAAACTATATCATTTGTTACGATTACATCCCAAAAGACCTCAATACTAATAATGGATCACCCTTTTAGAATAAATATGTCACAAAACTCTGTAATAAATTTGGTATTACCCAACATTGCTCATCTAAATACTTCTCATAGGGAAATGGTCAACCTGAGGCTACGAATAAGACCATATTGAAAATTCTCAAGAAAACTGTCAATGAAGTTGGTTGTGATTGGCACCTGTAACTCAATCCTACCCTCTAGTCCTACCACACCTCCATCCATACTCCCAATGGTGCCACTATATTTTCCCTTGTCTATAGTTCTGAAGTTGTCCTTCCCATTGAAATTGAGCTCCCTTCCCTCAGGATTTCTCTCAAGAACCTAATGTTTGAAGAAGAATACAAAGTTTCCCACTTGCAAGAGCTACAACTCCTCTATCAGAGACACATCAATGCCCTCAAACACCTTCATGTGTATCAAACTAGTTTACACTTATAGTTCAAAAAGAAGATCAAACCTCGCAAGTTTGAGGTTTGTGATTTGGTCCTACAACACAACACGAAGAATCTCTAGAGCTAGGAAAAGAAAGGATAATTCAAACCCAATTGGTTGGGTCCATTTGTTGTTACTGCCAAGTTCTGTTCTGGGGCATATTACATAGCCACCCTTGAGGGAGATCTTCTCCCTACTCTTATAAATATTTTTCATCTAAATCACTTTTATGCATAGGCCAGCATTCAGTTCCTGTACAATGTTTATTCAGCAAAAAATCCTCAAAATTAGAAAAAGACCCTGAACAACTCCTAAAAATCAGAAAGTTAGAAAATTTCAAAAATAATACATATGATCCTAAAAAAATCCTACAAATATGAAAAAAATAAAAATCCTAAACAACAGAAAAAGTTCCTAAAAAAATCATTGTCTTGGTGAAAACTTGGTAAACAGGCACCTTGCCAAAAAAAAAAGAAAAAAAAGGGAGATAAATAAATCATCCAACAATGAAAACTTGACAAACAAGCACTCTGGGCAAGCATCATAGTGAAAACGTATTTTAGGCACTATGGTAGCATATTTGGATCCATTGTCTTCTCTCTCCCACTGTACATATTCATCCTCATCCTAGTCCTAGTCCAATTTTTGGTCCTTGTTCCCCGCATCGCAATCCCCATCACGTTGAGCTTAACTCCATCACATTGAGCTTCTCCTAGATAAAGTGACCACAAAAGTTCTTATCAAAATCAACATCAAGATCAAATCCCTGGGTTATTGTTCCTTTCACATCTATTGCCGGTGAATATCCATCTTTATCAGTCAATCAATCTTTTCCCTGCAGGATGCATCCTTCCTCATTCATCTAAAATCAAATCCATCAATCATATCCCATTCATGGAAAGAACTATGGACCAAATGATTGCTTGGTCATGAGGCCTTCTTTCTTGATTTTATCTTTTTGTGTCAATGGAGCCTACCCATGATTGCCTCGATCTTTTATATCTTGGTATATTGTGAATTGTGAAATTTGATGCATGTGTCATTTTCGGTATGATATGTCTTTTGATAATTTAAGAGAATTCTTGTTCGTTTCTAATTTATGATTATACATATCTTATTAGGGGCAACAAGTTAGCACACTTACGCCCCTTAAAAGACTTGGGTGTGCCCAGACCTCTCCAATAAATATATGGCATTGGTTTCTTCATGACTATGAAATCTACATCTACATTCCTAAAGCTATCTATTGTGTTTGAGAGTCTAGTCCATGCAAAGGAACAATTCCATCTCTTCTTTTATAACACATGATGCATACCTCTTGTTGCAACATCAAACTAAGGTGTGGTCTCTGACATAAACATAAGTGATCCCACTAAATCATATAGTCAAGTTTCATTATATTTTAGTTGCATAGTTTCTTTTCTTCATTTTTGTTTGAGACAGGGGTGTTGTTTATTCACCTTTTCCTCCACCTTCCTTAGTGGAAAGTTGATCTTATTGGTTATATTGGATATAAAAAAACAACAAAATAAAGATATTTTCAGCATGTTGCACTCCACTCACATAACTACATTCATTTTGTTACTAACATTTAGTTCCTAAATATTCATTTAAGTTCATTAATAACATTCATTGGCATTCAGACTCTTCCATTACCTAGTTAGTATTGCACCATTAATCATTAGACATTACTTGGATGTCAAATATATCTTATTAATCATTAATCATTAAACATTATTTTCATGTTAAATATATCTAATCATAACCATCATATATGCATTTATCTCATCATATACATATACAAACTACATACTCCATATAGGACCTGCATCATCAACAGATTAGCACATCATGTAGTATATCTTTCACATAATCACACACATCCTACATCACACATGTCAATAACATAACCTAGAGCTATGTAGCAGATAAACTCATAAAATGTCTCCACAAAAATATATGTATATATATATCATGTCATCATAGTACATCAATAAAATGATACATCAGGCACCTCAGTGCTTCTATACATATGCATCTCATCTCAAATATCCCCCCAAAAATGTATGTATCCTATATAATCTAATGGATCAAATATTGGCCCTTGGGAAAATGTCCCTACTTTCCTGACCTCCCCCTATGAACCTCATGTAGCTGGTCCCCCTACTCCTCTAGCAGTGTCACCTCATGTATCCTTATCTCTTAGTGGTCTCATGGCTACTAACCCTTATGACCCGCTTTGGGTCCTCTCTGATATCCCTCGCTCTGAATAAGGTGGTTGTCTTTTCTCTGGAGGTTTCTCCTAGTGATGGAGGGCCATATAATAGGTTTCCTCTCTCCCTGCCCTCGCTACATCTCTTTGAGCATCCATGTTGGCTGTTAGTAATTGTCATGCACCTTCTATAGTCGATGCCTGTCTTGATTTCTCATGGTCCCCTTGGTATGTCTATGTTCATCTCTGTCATGTATCCTTGTCCTCTATCATCTGTCGAGTGAGATTGTCTTTCTATCTTTTCATCTCCTCTATTTTCCCCTATAATTGGGCTACCTCCCCTAGTGTCATCTATGTATCTATGTTAGTCTCTTTTATGGTGAACTCTCTTATGTCCACTTGACCCTACAATATGGATAAATCTCATTGCATGCTCTTTTTCTGAGCCTCAACCCTGTCTGCTATGTCCCTCTTTTCTTTTCCTCCTACCTAAACCATGTCTAATATATCCCTTCCTGCTACCACAACTGCCTCTAATCATGTCACGTTAAATTGAAAGATGACTATCTGCTCCCGATCCCATGTCTCTCATCTCCTCATGGTCCTCCTAGCCCCATATCCTCATCCTTTGCTAGTAAACCTTGGGTCACCTCCTCTCTATCTCTCTACACTTCTCTCGAGGCATGAGGAAGCCCCCTATGACTTGTCTCTGCACTATCCCTCCCCTTCGCTCTATAGCCCACCTCTATGCTCCCCACCTAAATATTGGCACTGTTACTAGTCTATCCTCTACCTCATACATGTCATCCTCCTCATCCCCCTTGTCTCCCTCCCCACCATCCTCTAAATCTATCTACTCTTTGTCCTTTCCCACTCCTAGCTCTATCAGCCTTGTAGGCCTCTACCTATCCCACCATATTGTGTACTCAGTCATCACCCCTAGATCTTCCACTTGTCTCTATGCTTCTATCTAAGGTACTAGTTGCATACCTCTCCAAATTCTCCTAGAATTACAAAGATCTACTTCGATGCCCCACACCGACCCAATCTCCCTAGAGATGATAGGATGTGGATAGTTGTATGGAACCATAGCCTCCCTCAAGCCAAATTGTTTGCACACTCATGATGGTATATACCTAGCTATCTATAATATCATCCTCCCAATCAACCAATAGTTTATATACACATATCCTAGGTATATATACATATCCTAGGTACTCTTCATCTAGGCCACTATCCTCTCTACCTGCTTTCTCATCCTAGTAACCCCACGCCTCACATCCTCTGTATGACATCCACTTGAACCATAATAGCTCATCCAGAATTCTCCACTAGGTCTCTAATGGTCTCACATTTCCATATGCCAATGGTGGTTTGTACTAACATGTGAATGGCTCATATCATTGTTGTCTCCCCTCTCCTCAGAATGGTTGAACCACTGTGATGTGATCCCAAGCCCAAATAAGAAGCAATTTCACCCCTGGTCCCATCATCCATTGGGTGTGGTATGTACAAATATGTAAATCATATTATAACTATGTAGGATCATATACCCCTAGTAGTATTCTATCCCTTCATCCTCATCCAACATCCACCCATCTAATCAAAAAACCATGCTTGAAATGGTGAAGCATCAACCTCCCTCCTACCAATCTGGATAAATACAATGCTAGTCAGGGAAATCCCGCCTCCATCCCCCCTCGCCATGATATCCACTAGTGATCAATAGGTAGTCAGTCTACTTGTTGCCTGAAACACTCCTCCAAAAACTACTCTGCACTCTCCAACCGATACTCAAGCATCTCTCCAATGATCACTATTCGCAAAACCCTCCACACATCCAGTAGCATCACATTTGCCTCTCCAGTCGGTAAGTGGAAACTTTATGTGTCTGAGTGCCACCTCTAAATTAGTGTTTTCATGAGTGCATTATGCACTCTTAGGTGCATCAAATCACGCACATGTTGTAGGCCGCATAGTGTCACATGTCCCCACTCCACATTGGTCAACTATTCTCGTAATGTCATCGTGTCCAGCCATCACACCTTTGACCTAATCCAATAATCTGGCTCTTGCATCCACTCACTTGACACAATTCTTGTCAGTTCTATTCACTACCCCAATCCTCATCTTGGTCCTAACCCCCTCAATGAACAAAAATCCTCATCCACACCCTCCCCCTCGACGGACAAGATTTCCCTTCCCTAGTTTCCCACTCCCTTTTTTTTTCATTTGTCATTCGGCCCCATTCTGCCTTGGGAGGACAGGGTGGCTCACACTGGCTTCCTCACCCCTTGGGAGTGGAGCCGCCCATCCAAGGACAAGTAGTTTGGCCCCACCTTGGCTTCCCCACCCTTGGCAATGGAGCCACTCGTCAACTCGGCCTCGCCCATAGGTGGGCAGCTATGCCTCACTCATGACTAGGAAAAGATGCTCGTTTATGGACAAGAGGCTTTGTGTCGTCCATGGGCATGACGAGCCACCTGTCCTCTGACAAGATGCTCCATGTCATCCGTAGTCGGGTGGGGCCACGTATAGTCAACTCTGTGCCACCTGTTGGCATCTTCGCCATACCCTTCCCCTCTAAGTCTACTTTCCCAACCCACATTCAAAAAATGTAAAACCTTATGCCAAAATTAAAAACATGGATTGGTTTTCGAACTCATCGGATCCCCCATGTCCGCTGCCCGCCAGTACACTCTCTCATCCAGCTACTATCTATCTCGTCGCCTTACCATTTCCTTCTTCTCTCCTCTCCTCTTCTCTCTTTCCTTGTGGTAAAAATGAATCCTTTTATGGGCCCCTTTTTAACTTTTTTAAAAAAGGGTTCTTTTTGCTTCCTTTTTTGCCATTTTTTCAAACAAGTCATGCAAAGTCTTTTCCCCTCCTTTTTTCGTGAAAATTGGTCAAAATTTTTATTTTGGCCTAGTTTTTTGAGGGGGCACATTCTCCTACTGAATTTTCTTCTGTGCGCCTTTTAGGTCTCATTTTTCATCTGAGGCATGTATGTTTTCTTTCCTTTGACGCAATGTCATTTTTGACACCACATCAAAGAGGGGCAAAATTTAGACACCTAAATTTGTCCACTAAACATTAATTAAATTTAATTTAATTAATAACCCCAAATAACATTATGGTTAATTTTTAATTAATTATATTATTTCAATTCATCTATTTATTTAATTAAATAAATTCACTACCTATAGTATTTAAATTAAATTTAAATATTGCACCTCCTAATGTAATAAATTTAATTTGTCACATGTTTCTCCATATTCCCCTTTTAAATAAATTTTTAATTTATTTATTCCTCCACATACTTTATTTCTACTAAACCATGATTAAATTAAATTTTATTTTATTTAATCTTAAACCTAACCTAGATGTTATCCTACACACATCACTTTCTATCTAATAAGTCTATTTATTAATTAACTAAGGTTAATTAAGCTAATTTTCATCTTCTTACACAAATTAGTCATAATTATTTGCTCGCACATGTGTGAGCAATTCATTTAAAATTTACTTTTTCAAAAATTGTTAAAAATTGCCTAAACAAGACTTCTTACAATTTTTGATGACACCTCTTACACCTTCTAAAAGTGTGAAAATTGACTTTCTCTTACACATCTCTTACACACACTTACACATTTGTACTTGGAGTACACATTGACCCTTCACATCCCAAGTTGCTCACACATGTGTGAGCAAGTCTTGGACTTTGCATGGTTTATGTGTCTCCTTGTTCGAACCTATGTGGATTCCACATAGATGCCACCTCACTCAAGCCCTCCAAAATCCTATAAATAGGACTCTTGCCTCAAGAAAATCATCCATCATTTACATGTAAAATTATAATGCTAGTTTTCTTGCATTTAGAGTTTTGTTACTAACCATTTGGTAGTTGCTAGCTTTCATAGTAGATTTAGAATTTTATTTATTAATGGTTAATGCTTAAGCTTCATTAATTTTTTAGTTTTCATGCCATATGAGCTTGAGGTTTGCTTCCATAGCTCCTTCTTTGACCGAGTTGGTCAGTCATCTCTCTGGCACTCGAAGAATTTCTTTGGCACTCGGTGATGCTTGTTTGGCACTCGATTATCCTTGTTTACCGAGTTGTTTATTTTGGATTTCTATTGAGGACGACTTGTGTAATTAATTTTGGTCACATATTTAATGATGCTATCTATCATTGGGAAGCATGTGGACCTAGATCTAGCCATTCCTTCTATTGATGGTAGATTTGAAGGCCGACTTGATTTGGTAACCTCTTGTATAAATGTAGTTGTTTGATTATAGTTTAAGGAGTCAATTTTGGAGGGAGTTTGGGAGTCAGTTTTGATAGAAGATAGAAGCTAGAAGATTAGAGGTTATTGGTATATCCTCGCATGTTGGAGGACTTCTATACTTAATTGTAATATCTGGCCTAAATCGGGAAGGCCTTATAGCTTGACATGTATGAATCAAATTAAAGATAATATATGAAAGATATCTGCATTCTCTCTCTCATTATTGTGTTGTTGCTTCTACGTGTGAACTCTGCAAGGTGGATCTATTTAGGGTGTGCCTTTGGCCCCTCTCTATATCCTCCCTCACATCCGGTGGTATCAGAGTGAGGTGAGATCTGAATTTGCTGATGAAAGGTGCTCCCCTTAATACCGCAAACACACAATAGAAACAGAGAACAACAACAATTTGCAAGAACAAAAAATGGGCTTCTTATTATCTCCACAAATGTGGAATTACAAACTTTCAGAATTACAATATGCAAAGCCACATGGACGTCTTCCTTACAATATTCTAAGGGACAAACCCTCAATTGATTACCTAGAACTACTTTGAACTGCTCCAAATTGCCTAAGACAACACTACAGACCTGTCTTATATAGGCAATTTCCACCGCCCAAGAAGCTTCCAAAAATTTAGCCCTTTAGGATGACTAAACATAGAATTATTTATTTTCCACAATTATTACAATAGGGTCGGCTCAAAAGAAACACAAAATATGATTTTAGGTAACCCAACTTCTGGAGGCCATAACTTTTTAACCGTATCTCTATTTTTCTATTGTAACTACTTTTCGGAAATGCCATGACAAGATCTATAGTGCCTGACATGCGCTAGCACCAGCCAGTTGGGGGTTGATTGCGATTCGGAGCCTCTAAGGCTTTCAAAATTAACATGAAAGATTTCATACCCAAAAACCTCAATAACTTCACCAATACTGATGATGTGGCAATGAAACTCAATTGGTAGGCTGAAATGATTGAGATGAACCTCCAACTGTGAAATCAAAACATTCCGAGATCATATGACCAACTTACTAAAAATAGTAAGTTTCCATAAATAGAAGCTCTGCATAAGATAGCCCTTATTGAAAAAGAAACCAAAAATATTTTTGGGTGATGCAAGATTTCTCTTACACCCAGGATGCTCCTGCATTAGACACCTAGGGTAATTTGAGAAGTGACCCTGTCACGACTCAGGTGTGAAGAGGGAAACCAAGATGGTTAACCTCCTCCTTTGTTAGCCATGATGAATCTTCAATAGGTCATCCTTTCCATTTGACCAGATATTCTTCATATGTCTTGTTCCTTGTGCTTCTACCAACACGACTATCCAATATATCATCATTCTCCTTTGTATCTAAACTAGTTGCTGGAATACTCCATTGTGCTTCTGTGATCTCATTTTCAACACCTCCTTCATGATACTCTATCAAATCTGAAATGTTAAACACTGGTGAAATATTCAGCTCAATAGGCAATTCTACCTCATACACATTTCCTAAATCATGCTTCTTCAGTATCTTACATGGCCCAAACTTCTTCATTTTCAACTTGTTATATGTACCAACCGGAAATCACTCCTTTCGCAAATGAAGCATGATTTCATCTCCAACCTAAAATTCCTTATGCCTCCTTTTCTAATCTGCCTTAGCCTTATACTGCACATTCATCTTTCTAATGTGCTTCCTCACCTCATCATGGATGTTCCTCAATTATTCTACAAAATCCTCAGCTTCAGCACTACTTATTTCTACTTTATCTATCTTCCTCAACTCAGATGCATTTCTGGGACTGTTTCTATATAAAATCTAGAAAGGTGATCTACCAATGCTCCTATTGATAGAATTATTGTATGCAAATTCTGCCTGTGGTAAAGTCAAATTCCGTCCTGCTGGTTAGTCTCCAACCAAACATCTTAGCAAATTCTCCAAACTCCTATTCACCACCTCTGTTTGTCCATCAGTCTGTGGATGATGTGATGAACTGAACTTCAAATCTGTCTTCAACTTCTTCCACAATGTGCACCAGAAATATCCAACAAACTTAGTGTCATGATCTGAAACTATACTCTTTGGAAAACCATGTAGTCTCACCACTTCTCTGAAAAACAATTCTGCTATTTGGACAACATCATTAGTCTTCTTGCAGGAAATGAAATGTACCATCTTCGAAAATCTATCAACTACCACAAAAATTGAATCATGTCCCTGTTGTGTCCTTGGCAAACCAAGAACAAAATCCATACTGACATCCTCCCAAGGTTTCTCTGGTATAGGTAATGGCTAATACAACCCTATATTCTTCTTTACTCCTTTCGCCATCTGACATACTCTGCAACTCTGTACAAACTTCTTGAGATCTTGCTGCAACTGTGGTCAATAATAATTCTCACTAACCAAAACAAGGGTTTTATCACGACCAAAATGTCCAGCCAATCCTCCACTATGCTTCTCCTTGATGAGATTCTCCCTCATAGAACTTTGTGGAATGCACAACTAACTCCCTCTGAATAACATATCATCCTGAATGATGAAATCTAACCACTTCATTCTGTCTAGAGTAATAGGTTCTTTACAAGCTTTCCAAGCTTCACCAAAATCAAGATCCTCTGGATACAAATTTTTGAGTTCCTTGAACCCAACCACCTCAATCTGCATCTTTGTTATCAATAGTTGCCTTCTGCTAAGAGCATCTACAACCCTGTTAGACTTCCCACTCCTGTGTTTCAAAACAAATGTATAACTTTGCAAAAACTCAACCCATTTCAAATGCCTTTGATTCAACTTTCCTTGACTATTCAAATATTGCAAAGCTTGATGATCAGTATACAAAACAAACTCCTTAGGAAGTAGATAGTGTCTCCACTTCTTTAATGCTTGAACTATAGCATAAAATTCTTGATCATAAACAAAATATTTTCTCTTGGCATCATTTAACTTCTCATTGAAATAAGCAACAGGTTTATCTTCTTGGCTCATACCAGCTCCTATTACGGTACCACTAGCATCACAGTCTACTTGAAACCCTTTTTTAAAATTTGGAAGTCCTAAAATGAGTTGTTCTGTAACTTTTTGTTTCAACAATTTGAATACTCACTATGAAAATGATTTTCAAAATCAATGCATACGATGTAGGCTGCAAAAAAGTCTTCATCTCCTTTATAGAGATCCTTAAACCTTTCTATCCCTATGCTCTACAATTGTGCTTCTTGGACAGTCTGTATATCTCTATAGTTTTGTTGACTATTAGTGACTCACACTTAGTCATTTATATAGGCAATGATGGTTAGTCATCACTGCAACTGAGTCATTATGTAAAGGCTGAGTTATGTAATGTATACTTACTGAGCAGTAGTACTACCGAGTAAACTTATGGTCACTATGCATTTTTTGTATTAGTCGAGTCAAGTTTTGCCAAGCCATGTATGCAATGATTACCAAGTGACAAAGATATCAACATATGTAGAGTACAGTGAATGCCAAGTATCAAGAACATCATTTGCTGAGTTAGCCAAAAATGACATATGAGTTTGTTATGGCATAGTGATCGAGGTAAATCATTTTGGCCGACATTCATGTTTTGTATTTTGTTTGTTGAGGTAATTACGCATCTATTTTGCAATCATTGATTCCTACGTAATACTTAGAGCCAATAAAACATTATAAGGCTTAAGTGGGAAAAGTAGTTAATCTGAACCGTAGATCTTGAATCATGAAGATGTTTTGTTGTTTATATATAAGTATAAGATCTAAACCCTAAAACGTAAGAGAGAGTGGAAGAGAGGATGCGAAGGGTATGAAGGAATGAGTAGAGAGGCACATTTAGTTTTGGTGAAGCATTCAGACAGAGTTCAGTGACTGAGTTAAGGAGTGAAATGATAGAATAGAGATAAATTTGATACAAGAGATCAATACAATACTATAAAGAGAAGATCTATAATTTTCATATAGTGCAAACCAAAGGATCAGGTACCGAGACATTCTAACAAGTGTATCAGGGTAAATCTATTAACCAAGTGGTCCTAACAGACCTATTGTAATCTCTTAACCGAGTGCTTACTTTTTTGTAAGTTTTAAATCCTTTAGCAAGGTAGACTGTATAAGTCTTTGAGCTCTTAACATGGTAGACCCCTCATAGGGTAGATCACATTTTGATCAAATTTTGTAAGCCCTAATAGGAAAACTTATTACTGCAGTAGTGAAGATTTGTGGGTGTCATCCCCACCCCAGTTTTACCTTTCAAGGGTTTTTGGGTAACCAAAATTACTGTGTTATGAGTACTTTCATTGAATGTTGCTTAGTATGTTAGTTACTTTGTTTTCAGGAAGTATTGTTGATGCTATGCAAAAATTTTATACAATATTAAAAGATGAATTAGGTGATATCTTATTCACCCCCCCCACTCTCAATATCTTTTCCCAACTATATTTACAACAATTGGTATCAGAGCTACAAGGTTTCTCATAGAAAGTCTAACCACTCAAAGAAAAAGATCTTGAGATGGAAGTTTATAAGCTGGGAAAGGTCATAGAGAATCAGAAGATTGATGTACAACTAACATTACAACAATCGGAAGCAGCCAGAGGTGAACTGAAAAAATCCTTGAGCAGAAGGAGAGAAATTGCTATTCAGCAAAATGATTCACTCTATCAAGAAGAAGATACCACTGGACTATTTGATAATGCAAACTCTATAGAAAGTGACAAAGTCATAAAAGAGCTACTGGAGAAAAATTCTATACTAAATGATGACATCAGAAATCTAAGAAGAGAACAAGAAATTCAATCTGTCAAACTCTATGAAGTAGTTGAACAGAAAAAGAAAGTTGAAGATGACAAGACAATGGATGAAGAAGATAAAAGACAAATAGCAATAAGACTAGATGAAAGGACAAGCAACATGCAAAGGTTGACCAACAATCAACTAGACATGGTAAATCAAATGCTGGTGGTTAATCAAGAATTGGGCAGGAAAGATATGGAAATCAAGCAACTGAGATATGAAAATGACCAATCAAGGAATGAACTAAGATCTAAGAAGGAAATCAATGAAAGGATGAACAAACCTAATGAAGCTACAAAATGTTTTAAAGAGCTGTTAAGGTCACCTAGAAGATCTAGTGATAGATCTGGACTTGGACTAAATGAGCATTCATCATCTACTGAAGAAGGAGAATCATCAAAGAATGGAGAGTAGAAGAATGCAAAACCAAAGAACAACAAGCCCACATGCCATCACTATGGAAAGCCAGGACATACAACCAACATATGTAGGAGAAAACATGGTAAGTTTGATCCTAAACCTAAGTTCAATGAACATTGCTTTAACTATAAGCAACATGGACATTAGGCACATGAATGTAGGTCTAAGGTCAACAATCCACCTACTTTACATAAGTTTCAAGGTCAATGTTTTAACTGTTAGAAGTATGGGCATAGAGCATTTGAATGCAGATCTAAACCTAGATGGTCATCAAATGAATAGACTAAGTCACCTGTGAAGAATAACTCATACAATTGGGATTATAGCACTTGGTATAATTTTCATTACTGTGGAAAATATGGACACATTGGAGAAAATCGTATGAAGACTCATTTCAGAGGAAAATCCAAAAGCTAGATGAATGGAAGCATGGTATGTTACAAATGTAATAAGATATGTAATACCTCTCCTATGGTGATACTTAGACTTTTCTGATTTGGACATTTTATTATTATTATGGTCAAGATTCTATACATTTACATTTATGTTTTGTGGATGATGACATGATGAATATGCTCATTTATGGTTAGTAATTACATGTTTATGAGATTAGAAAATTATCTATTTTTATATGGATCTAACCCAATTATTTGAATCTAACCACTATCATGATGTTTTATGTTTCATGGATGTGTCTGATGTGTTTTTCATGACTCCAGGACGAAGTCGTAGTTACTCACTTAGTTGAGGTCCACACGATGTATCGATCCTGGTCATCTGCTTGCATATATCTGATTTGTATCTCCATATGTATATATATGTATCTCTTCTTGGTGATGCAGGATTGCAGGTACCGGGTGTCGTCTCCACCTGGCTTCACAAGTCTGAGCGATCCCTCAAAATCCTTGATCGTTGTTGTTGTTACGGAGGTATCACCAGGTCCACAGGAAGAAACTTCACCTTTAATCCTTTTATCCTTAGGTGGGAAGTGTCGAGTCAGTCCCTTGTGTGAATGTCTTATGTGGTTTTGTAATTGATGGAATTGTGGATCTTGTAGCTAGTTCTTGCCTTCATGATATGTTCAATTCTGTTAGTAGATCATGGATGTAGATTATTGTTCATTTGAGGGTATGATTTAGTAGCGTATCTCATTAGGAGCGATTTTGAGTGCAATTAAATCATGTGGTTTTAATACCCATGATAAGGATTAATTTTATGGTATTTTAATGTCTAAGGAAATATTAATAATAAAAGGTTTTAAATAATAATAGTGGTAAAATTCTAACCTATGTTAGTGGCTACTTAATATATGCATATATATTTTAGAATGGGGATTAAGGTATGAATAAACAATATAGTTTATAATAATGTTATTCTAATGTTTAACATTAATAATAATGTACCTTATTTATGGTATTATTTTATAATACTAATAATGACAAAGAGTCTATAGCAATAAAAATAATAATATGTTTTATAATAATAATATTGTGCTTGTAATAATATTTATAATAATAATAATATATGTACACATAGGTGATGGAATATGGATGAAGTGACTGAGAGGGGGGGTGAATCAGTCAACCATAAAACACTTCCTATTTAATTCTTTGCAGATCGCTTAGGATATCTTAACAATGTTATCTCTTTTAGCACTCGGTAAATAGATTTCAGTAACTTTGAAGATGCAGAAAGTAATATTATCTTTAGATATTCATCAGTGCATGTATATGATTGAGAAAGCAATTAAGAACACAAGAGACACAAGATTTAACGTGGAAACCCAATATGGGAAAAACCACCAATGTATCTAGATACTGATTTTCACTTTTCTGAAGTGATGCCCGGTTAGAAGCCAACCCGGTAAAAGGTTACAAAACACACTGTTAGGTGTGACCTTGTTAGAGGATTTAAAACACCCTGCAAGGAGTGGCCTGGTAAGAGGTCTTGAAAACAATTCAATGGAATTGTCACCTTGTTAGAGGATTTACAATATGGTTGTTAAACCAACTCGGTTAAGAGATTTAGAATTCACTGTTACAATGATAAGAAGGTAACAATGAAAAAGTGACCTGTATAATAATGCAACTGTCTTGCTGATTACAGATCTCTGTTCTGCATAATTCTGATCCTTTCTGATCGAATAAATCTCTGCTGCTCCTCAAGGATATCTGAACATCCTTCACAAATTCGCATATACCTTTCCTTCTTCTCTTCTGTAAATTTTCTGCTGTATATATATTTTTCACATTTGACCTTTTATTTATATGATTTTGGATTTGTCAAATCGACATTATTTAGTATAACAGTCGGCAGAATTAAGCAAACTTTATTTGCAAAAGTCCTTCAAGGGCCGACAGTGCTCGGTGACCATAACTTTCTATAATCTTTCGGTGACCGAGGGAACTCGGTAAACACCGACAATCCTTTACCTTTTGATAACCGACTGAACTCGGTAAACACTAACTTTTCTTCGATGACCGAGTGAACTCGGTAAATACTAACTTTTCTTCGATAACCGACTGAACTCGGTAAACACTAACTTTTCTTTGGCAACCGAGTGAACTCGGTAGACACTTCTTTTCTTCGATAACCGAGTGGACTCGGTAAGCACTAATATTCCTATCTGGCAGACCGACTGAGCTCGGTAGGAACTGATTGCTGCGGACTATGACATAGTGTGACATCAAAGACAATACATAATTGAGTAGCAATTTCCTTCAGACAATTATTTCCAACAATCTCCCTCTTTGGCATTGATGGCAACACAATATGTCATATCATAAGAAATTTGAAAGAGTTAGCTCGGTTTAGATTCAAATCTCCCTCTGTCAGCAAACTTCCTGTATCCTGAAAATTCTTCCTTCTAACTATTGAAAATTTCTTGAAGTAATAGCAAAGACATAGCAAACACTCCCTCTTTGACAACACATGCCAAAGACAATTCTCATATTACCGGTGAAAATTAATGTACCTCAAGTACTGATTCATATGCAATGATTCCTTTAATATGCTGCATCAACAAGTTGATTTTCAATCATGTTCTGGTTGATGCATCACTAAAACTGTATTTAGTGAGCCTCGGATAGGGGAATGACCCCTAACTTACCTCTTAGATACATAAATGCATCCTTAGGTAATGGTTTGGTAAAAATGTCTGCAATCTATTCTTTTGTATGAATATATTCTAATCTGATTTCCTTGTCCTGCACCAATTCTCTGACAAAGTGATATTTAATAGCAATGTGCTTGGTTTTGGAATGCATTACTGGATTCTTAGAAATGTTTATTGCACTGGTATTGTCACAAAATATAACAACTGGTTCTTTGATTTCAACCTTCATACCTTCTAATAGCTGTTTAAACCAGACAATATTTGAACAGTTTACTGCAGCAGCAACATATTCTGCTTCAGCTGTGGATTGAGATGTGCAATTCTGCTTTTTACTAGTCCAGGATACCAGTCTTTTTCCAAGAAAAAATGCTCCACCACTTGTACTTTTTCTGTCATCAATGTTTCCTGCCCAATCAGCATCAGTAAACACTTTCAAGTCTAGATTGCCTCCAAATTTATACCACAAACCATATTCTTCAGTTCCTCTTAAGTATCTTAAGATTCTTTTGATTGCCATCATGTGATTTTCCTTAGGTTTTGCTGAGAATCTAGCTACTATACCGACTGCTAAGGCAATATCAGGTCTTGTATGTACTACATACTGCAATTTTCCAATCATAGATCGGTATAGGGTCTGATCAACTTCTTTTGAATCATCATTTTTGGTAAGTTTCAGTCCAGTACACATGGGTGTACCAACTGGTTTTGAATCTTCCATACCAAACTTCTTAAGTATCTCCTTAATGTATTTGGATTGAGTAATGTATATACCATTCTTGCTTTGCTGAATTTGAAGACCAACAAAGAATTTTATTAAACCAAACATAGACATTTCAAATTCTCTGTTCATTTGCTCTGAAAATTTTTTGCACTGATCCTCATTCCTTGTAAATATAGTATCATCCACAAATATTTCTGCCAATACAATTTTGTCATTCGGTCCTTCTTTAATATACAGATTGTTGTTATCATTAGCTCTTTTGAAATTAATCTGAATCAAATAGTTATGGAGTCTTTCATACCATGCTCTAGGAGCTTGTTTTAAACCATACAATGCTTTGTGTAACCTGCAGACCATGTCCCTTTTTATCTGGATCAACAAAACCTTCAGGTTGTTCAATGTAGACTTCTTCATCAAGAATTCCATTGAGAAATGCAGATTTTATATCCATCTGATATACCTTAAATCCTTTGTGTGCTGCATAAGCAAGTAGAGTTCTTACACCTTCTAATCTTGCAACAGGAGCAAAAGTTTCTCCATAATCTATACCTTCTTCTTGAGAATAACCTTTACATACCAGTCTAGCTTTGTTTCTAGATACTTGACCATCTTCATTCAGTTTATTTCTGAATACCCATTTTGTTCCAATTACATTCTTATCTTTAGGTCTAGGTACAAGAGTCCAAGTTTTGTTCTTTTGTATTTGTTCTAATTCTTCATTCATTGCTTCAATCCAACTTTCATTCTCCAATGCATCTTTGATATTTCTAGGTTCAAAATCAATAAGCAGACATGTACCTTTTAGCTTGCTTCTTGTCATAGTACCATCTGATTTGTTTCCAATGATTTGATCTGGTGTATGATGTCTTCTGACATATTTGGCTAGTATAGGTTCCTTGCCTTTTGAATGATTCATGCTGTTGTCTTCTAGGATCTCTTCTTCAGGTTGCTCGGGCTTGGTAGATATTTGCTCGGTAACTTCAGGCTGAGACTCGGTCTGAATTTCTTCCTGTGACTCGGTTTGAACTTCTTCCTGTGACTCGATAACTGTGCTCAGCTCGGTAGATATAGTTTCCTTACTGTTAGTTGTGTCTGCCAATGTTTCAGGTTCAATGTAAACGAATCTTCTGTAGTTCTCAGGTTCCCTTTTGCTTACTTCCTCAGTCTTTTCTGTAAACTCATCAAATTTTACATGTATACTTTCTATGACTTTGTGAGTAGATAAGTTCAGACATTTGTATGCCTTGCTTTTGCTAGAATATCCTAGGAATATTCCTTCATCACTTTTCACATCGAATTTATTTCTTCTGGATTCTTTTAAGATATAACACTTGCTACCAAATATTTTCATGTAACTTACATTAGGTTTATAGCCATACCATAATTCATAAGGAGTTTTGAATGTGTCTTTCTTCAGTTGTACTCGGTTCAAGGTATGAACTGCAGTGCTGATAGCTTCCTTCCAGTACTTTATAGCAATGTTCTTTTCTATCATTAGAGTCCTTGCACAATCCATAATAGATCTGTTTCTTCTTTCTGCTATTCCATTCTGCTCAGGAGTTCTAGGAGCTGATACCTGTCTTTTGATTCCTCTTTCAATGCAGAAGTTGTTAAAATCATGGGAGATGAATTCACCACCTTTGTCTGATCTTAAGCATTTCAATCTTTTCCCTGTTTCTTTTTCTACTCTTGCTAAGTACCATTTGAACTTTTCAAATGCTTCTGATTTTTCTCTTAAATACATAACAGTCATCATTCTAGAATAATCATCAACGAAAAGAATAAAGAATTTATCTCCAGTATAGCTTTGTATTCCAATAGGTCCACATAAATCAGTATGCACAATTTCCAAAATTTCTTTAGACTGATAGTTCTTACTCTTGAAACTAGTTTTACTCATTTTACCAATCTGACAATTCTTACATAGACCAGTGTCAGGTTTCTTCAAAGTAGGAATGCCTCTAACCTTCTTGAATTTGCTTATTTTTATCATGTTATCAAAATTCACATGACATAACCTTTTGTGCCATAGCCAACTTTCTTCTATTTGAGCAATAAAGCATGAATATTCATTGAGATCAAGATAAAATAAGTTACCTTTTGTTTGTTTGCCTGATCCAATGAGTTTTCCTTTTCCATCCAGCAGTCTTGCTTGACCATTCATGAATTCAACCTTGAAACCAGTGTTGATTAGCTGTGCTACAGTTAAAAGATTATGTTTTAGTCCTTCAACCCAATAAGCATTATCACATATGAGTTCTTTGGTTAATGAGATTCTTCCTTTTCCTTTTATACAACAAGGTTCATTGTTTCCAAATCTTACATTACCACTATCACAGTCTTCTAGATATTCAAATTGTGTCTTGTCACCAGTCATGTGGTGTGAACATCCGCTGTCTATTATCCATATATCATCTTTGCTTATATGAGAAATAAGTGCCATCTTATCTTCATCATCATCAGATTCATCTTTTATAGCAATAAAGACAATTTCTTCTTCACTATCATCAGAATCTTTAGCCATAAAACATGATTTCTTACCTTTATCCTTGTATGATTTGAAATTCTTTTTGCCATAGTACTTGTGACTTCTCTTTTCTTCTTTGACTTGCTTGTTTGGGCACCTAGCTGCAATATGTCCAATTTCTTCACATGAAAAATAGATTAAAGGAGTTTTACCTTTATATTTACCTTTCCCTCTAGAGTACTTCTTTGCAAGTAATGCTTCTACAATTTCAAGATCACTATCAGAACTTTCTTCTGATTCTTCTTCACTTTCTGACTGAACTTCTTTAATTTTCTTGTTCTTCTTTAGTGAAACCTTGGCCTCAAATGCTGATTCAATATTTTTGGAACTAGGAACATAGTTATCATAGTTGTCTAATTCAAAAGCTGTCAATCTTCCAACTAAAGCATCCAAAGTTATATTGTGGTTTGTTTCACATCTTCTTTCTTGAATAGCTGATACTCTTATTGCATAGATAGGGAGTAGTGTTCTAAGTACCTTACTTATAACAGTCTCATCTGAGATTGTTCCTCCAGAAGCTCTAATTGCACTTACACTTGCTTTGATTCTTTCAACATTTTTTGCAATGTTTTCATCTTCCTTCATATTCATCTTGTCAAACTGTCCTCTTAGGCTTTCTGCTTTGGCTCTTTTCACATTTGCATCACCACCATATATTTTCTTCAGTGCCACCCACATTTCATATGCAGTAGTGCAGTCTTTAATATCATCAAATTCTTCATAGCTGAGAGTAGATGCAATGTCTATCATCATGGTGTTGTGAGTGTTTTTATCTGCAATGTCTTCAACAGTTAATGCGCCATTAGGAATTGTGTATTCTTCATCAATGTATTTGCATCCTGAATCACCAATGGAAGCCAGATGAAGTCGCATAAGACCTTGCCATGCTGAAAAGTTATCTCTGTTGAGCTTTGGAATTTCCCTCTTGTAAGACATCCTGATCTTTAGCTTAGGTCCTTGAAACCCTTCCTGCAAGCACCAAAAGCTCTGATACCAATTGATGGAATATGGATGAAGTGACTAAGAGGGGGGGTGAATCAGTCAACCATAAAACACTTCCTATTTAATTCTTTGCAGATCCCTTAGGATATCTTAACAATGTTATCTCTTTTAGCACTCAGTAAATAGATTTCAGTAACTTTGAAGATGCAGAAAGTAATATTATCTTTAGATATTCATCAGCGCATGTATATGATTGAGAAAGCAATTAAGAACACAAGAGACACAAGATTTAACGTGGAAACCCAATATGGGAAAAACCACCAATGTATCTAGATACTGATTTTCACTTTTCTGAAGTGATGCCCGGTTAGAAGCCAACCCGGTAAAAGGTTACAAAACACACTGTTAGGTGTGACCTTGTTAGAGGATTTAAAACACCCTGCAAGGAGTGGCCTGGTAAGAGGTCTTGAAAACAATTCAATGGAATTGTCACCTTGTTAGAGGATTTACAATATGGTTGTTAAACCAACTCGGTTAAGAGATTTAGAATTCACTATTACAATGATAAGAAGGTAACAATGAAAAAGTGACCTATATAATAATGCAACTGTCTTGCTGATTACAGATCTCTGTTTTGCATAATTCTGATCCTTTCTGATCGAATAAATCTCTGCTGCTCCTCAAGGATATCTGAACATCCTTCACAAATTCGCATATACCTTTCCTTCTTCTCTTCTGTAAATTTTCTACTGTATATATATTTTTCACATTTGACCTTTTATTTATATGATTTTGGATTTGTCAAATCGACATTATTTAGTATAACAGTCGGCTGAATTAAGAAAACTTTATTTGCAAAAGTCCTTCAAGGGCCGACAGTGCTCGGTGACCATAACTTTCTATAATCTTTCGGTGACCGAGGGAACTCGGTAAACACCGACAATCCTTTACCTTTTGATAACCGACTGAACTCGGTAAACACTAACTTTTCTTCGATGACCGAGTGAACTCGGTAAATACTAACTTTTCTTTGATAACCGACTGAACTCGGTAAACACTAACTTTTCTTTGGCAACCAAGTGAACTCGGTAGACACTGCTTTTCTTCGATAACCGAGTGGACTCGGTAAGCACTAATATTCCTGTCTGGCAGACCGACTGAGCTCGGTAGGAACTGATTGCTGCGGACTATGACATAGTGTGACATCAAAGACAATACATAATTGAGTAGCAATTTCCTTCAGATAATTATTTCCAACAATAGGCATATGGGTGCACACATATGCATATGCATACATATATTTATATATAATTATTACCATGTAATCATTTATTATATTAATAAATAATTAGATCAATTAGCGGTATGGTAAATAGGATTATCCTATTACCATAGTTAAATAATTTAATAAATTGTTTTAAGATTATAATATTTATTTTAATATCCTTAAATTTAAGGACTTAGATTATAGTTTATTTATTCCTTTACGGGAATGAGTTTTCAAAACCATCTCATTAACGGATGGATAGTTGAGATGGTTGCACCGGTTGGATTACCTGTGCAACCTCCTCCTCCATCCTATTTACAGGAAAGATTTCCTGTGTAAAAGGAGTTGGGAGAAGAGGATTATTATTATTATTATTATTGTGGTAGAAAATTTATCCTGTGAGTTTGGCATTTGGATTGTTACGGGTAGAGGCTGGAAGATTACGAGAAAAGGGATTCAAGGAGTGTTGGAAACATTGGAGAGGGTTTGATCTTCCTTCTTCTCCAACTGGTCTTCGCAGGACTCCAAGTTGGAATCCATCCTGAGAAGTAGATTTATCTTGTAGAATGAATGTAAAATCTAGATTTCTGGAAAAGTTTTTGTATATTGTGCTATGGTTGCAAAATATATATATATATGTTTTATTTTCTATGTATTTGAAATGTGTTTGTGGAAAGTTATTTTACGAATGTTTGTATGTTCACTGTGGTGAAACCTCCCTGGAAGGGTAGAAGTGGTTTTGATCTGGTAGGGTAGTGTATTTTACTATCACTGGATGTATTATGAATGCTTCCAGATTTTAGAACTTTTGTTGCAACCTTACTGTTTCATGTCTATGTGCCACCTTTCTTTTCCTAGATCTAGAATATATTTGTTAGATAGATAGGAAGGATTGATGGGTTATTTCTGAAGGGAAACTGGGATATCTCAAATGGGTCGTGCTCATATTAGGCAACCTTAGTCCCCATAACGCCCAGTTTTACCCGCAAGGCAAAGTTGACAGTCGTTCTATGCAGTTCCAGTCGGCTCAGTGTGTTAACCGAGTTATTTCGGTAATGTGTGAACCGAGTTAAGTCGGTAATGTGTGAACCGAGTTAGGTCGGTAGTGTGTGAACCGAGTTAAGTCGGTAATGTGTGAACCGAGTTAGGTCGGTAGTGTGTGAACCGAGTTAGGTCGGTAATGTGTTAACCGAGTTAGGTCGGTAATGTGTGAACCGAGTTAGGTCGGTAATGTGTTAACCGAGTTAGGTCGGTAATGTGTTAACCGAGTTAGGTCGGTAATGTGTTAACCGAGTTAGGTCGGTAATGTGTGAACTGAGTTAGGTCGGTAATGTGTTAACCGAGCTAGGTCGGTAGTGTGCTAACCGAGGAAAATAGGATTCAGACTTTATACAATTATAACATTATAACATTTAAGTATAAGTTTACGTACTTTAATTTCTTATACTTTAAGTTATACTTGTATAAAGTGATTAGGTACCCTTTGAATCCATTGGAATAGGTTTCAGGTTCCTAGGAGTTAAGTTGTAACTTTTAAATTTCAGATTTTTAATTAAATCAGACTTAGTCAATTTTCAGGATTAGCCAGGTTTTAGGTTTAGAAAGAAATTTTGTTTAAACCTGAAGATTGTTCATTCCTTGTTTAGTGGAGATTATTTTCAGTACATTTAGATGTCTTTATTGAGATAGAATGTTTGTAAGGAGCAGTTTAGGGTTTAGAGTCAAGACATTCTAAACATTCTTAACATACCTAATTTCTCTAAACATACATAACTATCCTATTATTTTCAATTCTTGGTAGTAGTTCTCAAATGTGTTTGCAATATGCTTTTACTATGTGTATGATGTAATTGTGATGTATGGGTTGCGGGTAGAAAACCTAACGACACCTAGTGAGTGGCTCTCAGTGCGGGGCCGGGGCCCTAAAGTGGCTAGAACCAGGATAACCGACTGAAGAGTTATTTAACAAGTGAAAATTTAATTAAACTGATGGGAATGGGTTAAAACATTAAAAAGATTAAATGTGCCTCACCCATGCCATTAGTGCTAGTAAAGGCTATGGATGGGAGTGGGAGAAGGTACCTATGCGTAGGTATGATCGAATGGCACTTGTCTGTACGAAAGGCATTCGATCCCGCATGTGCCTACTTGGGGGCCGGGGCCCAGAGTGGCTAGTACCAGGACAACCCAAGGGGTGAGGGCTATGCGATGAAACTCACTTAGGTTGTTGCTTAGAGTTTCTACCCAAGCCTTAGAACCTTTTGGGAAAGATCTATACTTTGACTCTCTTTTTATTTGCTATTTTGGGAAAGATTACCCAACCCTAGGTTTGGCCTAGTTATTCCTTCTTTGTGGACCTTGGTGTTTATCTCCTAGCACGGGGGAGTGGGCCTTATAGGTATCCACGTGGTTGGGTGGTAAACATTTTTATCGAGGTATCTTTTGCAGATACAGTGCTTGAAGATTCATGCATGCTTATGTACCAGTTATGAAGAATGAAGGCCTTGTGATTATATTCCATGATGCATAATCTTGTTACCTCTTATGAGGAGTTGAATGCAATGTAATCAATAATGTAATTCAAAATGATGTAATTGGAATGGGTAGACTTAGGAAGAAGGGAAAAGGGAAATGTGAACTTTATGTTTAAGATGTATGTTGGAAAGGAAAAGGATTTTTGTAACATTCCAAATTATGTAACATGCTTTCATTATTGTTGTTTAAGTGAAGCTATTGAAAAACCAAATGTAGTATATTTTAATGTATCAAATGAGTTGGATAAATTTTATAAGTTACCTTGTTCATAAAGGATATTTAGGAATATAGCTGATTTTTAAATGGAAAGTTGAAATGAAAATACTTTGTATTTCTTAAAGTTATGATGCAGTTTGTTTTGAGAAATAAATCTTGTTGTTAGTTTACTTAATGGATTTGAATGAATCATGCATTTAAAATGAAAAGGGAACCTTGGAAGGAATCTAAGTTTAAGTTTTGAGTACATAATTCTTTTTAAAGTTCAAAATTTTTCATAAATTTTTACTTAGGTTTTCTTTTGTTAAGAGAATCTTTGTTCTCTTCCCTGGTTCCCTTGCGGGGCATGACAAGATAGGTCACCTAAAGAAAGATTGCAGATCACCTATGCCAAGAAATGATCAGAATCAAAATGAAGATATCTGTGAGAAATTGAGAAATCAAATGAATAAGACATGGAAGAAGAAAGAAGAAGAAAGAAAAAGTGAAGCTAGGACATCTGAGGTCACCCAATCCGATGGATCAGGTGATCACACTTCTTCTAACTAAGTATAGAAGGTATATTTGGAACTGAATCTTACAATTCTTTATCTTAGATAAGTTCCTAACATAAACTTGAGTAAAAGTCCATATTTGCATAGACAAAGATGCATTAGGACATATATGAGAAAAATAGAGAATTTCATTTTATGTCGAGCATCAGTGTCTTGACAGAGTTATCAATGTATGTCGAGCACCTATTGTGGCTGAGATGCTATATACATCGAGTTGTGTCTTAACGGTTATATTGATTGAGCTTGTGTTAGCTGAGGTTAACATGAGTTTGCCGAGACAGTTGTATTCCACTTAGAATTTTGTATGGAGCATTTATGAGGCCCTAATTTAAATTTTTGGAATCTATAAAGCGGAAAGTTGCTACCCATTTCATTTCACCAAGCGAATTGAGATTTCTTTGAGTGATTCAAAGTGTGAGAAGCCAGTTTGTCAAAGGTGATTCTGAATCTTTTCAACGTGTCGTCGACAAAAATCATCTACAGGACACTTATGAGAAAGGTACACTATCGAGAAAATATTTCATTTTGGAAATTTCAAATTAAATTGGCATCATCATCATCTGCTACAATGAAGAAACAAAGGATGGAAATTTTCAACACAAAATTGGTAAGGAATGAAGTTTGCAAGCCGTAGAAATTTAGGGCAATTACAGAAACCATAATTAAAGGAGATTTTACCGGCGCCCTATCCTCAATTCCGGAGAATGTGTTGATAATGAATGACATTAGATCTTGTTACATGTGCAAGATCAGAGAAATCAGAGATTACGAGATTAGGGAGTCATACAATAAATTGTGTGATAATGGTGTGTTGAAGGTGGAGTATAAATCATTTTCCGAACAAGGGTTAGTGCATGCCCTAGATTTCCCCCATAATTTTAAGGTTGAATGGATAAAAGTAGTTTTGAGTCGAGTGCATGACATGCAATTGTGGTTGGAAGATGGACCCATGAAAAAAATGAAGGAAATGATCTATCGAGTCACTAGATACCCTACAATTCAGGGAAAAAGAATAATGAAGTGTTCAAGTAAAGAAGCAATTCAAGAAAACACATAGGTAGTATGGAACAAGCATGGAACACTAATACATTTGGGGTGAAATTCCGACGGCAATTTGCGACGGCAGGCAAATGTCATGCGGTTTTGGCTTTTTTTTTTCAAATATAGCCCGACACCGTCGCAATTGCGATGACAATACATTTGGCAACATCACCATTGCGACGTTGTCAGGATATAAGGGCAAAAAAAAAAGGAACGTTGTCATTTGTGTTTTCAACAGCGCCGTAACCCTCCGCGAAATCACATCGGGATATAAGGGCAAAAAAAACAAGAACGTTCTCATTTGTGTTTTCAATAGCGTCGTAACCCTCCGCAAAATCACATTGGGATATAAGGGCAAAAAAAACAAGAATGTTGTCATTTGTGTTTTCAACAGCGCCGTAACCCTCTGCGAAATCACAGCTACAATTTCTGAGTACGTTGGGTTTATTTTTCTTTTGTCATTATTATGTAATCTGGTATTCAGCTGTTAGAAAGCTAAAATACCCAGAAATGAGGACAAATCTGTGTTGAATTTATTGTTAGCGGCTTTGGTTATTTAGAAGTTTAATTTTATTTGTTCATCTTTCAAGCACAAACATTTTGTGGACCGTAACATCTTCATTGTTTCGAGTATGCAATGAAACAGCCCTAACTTGCAATTGCGACATTGTCGGGATATAAGGGCCAAAAAAAAAAGGAATGTTGTCATTTGTGTTTTCAACAGTGTTGTAACCCTCCGTGAAATCACATCGGGATATAAGGGCAAAAAAAACAAGAACGTTGTCATTTGTGTTTTCAACAGCGCCGAGAGAGATTCCCTCCACGAAATCACAGCTACAATTTCTGAGTACGTTGGGTTTATTTTTCTTTTGTCATTATTATGTAATCTGGTATTCAGCTGTTAGAGAGCTAAAATACCCAGAAATGAGGACATATCTGTGTTGAATTTATTGTTAGCGGCTTTGGTTATTTAGAAGTTTAATTTTATTTGTTCATCTTTCAAGCACAAACGTTTTGTGGACCGTAACGTCTTCATTGTTTCGGGTATGCAATGAAACAGCCCTAACTTGCGACTACCTTCACGGTACTTGTGTACATTATCATGTTGTCTTTACAGTGACTGTCCTCATTCAAGTGGCAATTACACAAGGGACAGTCACTGTGAGATGTCCTCATTTGTGACAAGGACAGTCACACTTAGGACATCTCACAGTGATATTCCCTTGTGTAATTGCCACTTGAATGTATTGCTATTGAACCACATTAATGCTTTTCTTCTTCAACAAATGAGGACAGTCACTCTAAAGACAACATGATAATGTACACAATTACCAAAAAATGATCTTGTTAATTGATGTAACACTTTGTCTTGCTCACTCCCTATCCTTCACTAGGGTCTCTTTAGGCCAATGTTTTGACTTGATAGGGTACTTAACTATCCCTACACTCTTTAGGTATCTCTACCCAAGATCCCACTCCTTCAACTAGTGCACACCAACAAGAAATACAATGAACTCTGCTCAATACCAATCCAGCTACTAGGACACTCCTAGTCTTGTCTTCACAAATTGAAACACATTCAACTAGAACTTTACTCCATGGAGAGGCTGGCCACTAGGACCTTTATTGGTTTCAATATTACTCCTTCACCTATACTTTTCATCAGTACTTCAATTCGGTTCATCAAACCATGCCAATTGCACCCAAAAATAGGCTGCTAGCAATTAGGCCTTTGTCAAGCCTTTTTGTTTATATTAAGCCACCTAAAGGGCTTAGGATTCAGATGCCCTTTATTGAGAACTCCAAGATATCTAAGGTCTTCTCCTCCTAGATTTTTTGTACACCAACTCCTATAGCCATGCCTGAAAACAAGTATTTTGACACAACTTGGACAGTCTGACTAAGAGTTTGTTTTCTTAGCAACCAAATAAACTCACCCAATCTTCTAATTTGACTTGGGGATTCTTTAGATGTGTGTCTACCTCTCCATGAGATTTTAGTTGAAGCAACCAATGCATTCAACTTGTTGTAATCTTCTTGTAATGATTTGTCATCCCTAACTGTGCTCAACTGACTCACCTAGGACATCATTGCAAACATAGAAAATGAGCTTCCCAGGGCCCCTCCTTCCAAACATATAGTACATGGAGTCTCCTCACCCATTCCAAGAGCCCGTACAAAATTGACAATGGAATGATGAGCTAAGATTCCATTTGTTCAACCTGCCTGGTTCAAACCAACGATAGGGTACTTAACAAAAGAATTAACAAACTAGTTGGAATGCTTCAAAACTCAAAAAAAACACAACACAGAATAACAAAACAACTTGTACTAACTTTTCCAATAGACACTGCGAGCTATCTAATCCATTAATCAACTGACAACAAAGAAACAAAAAAACTCAAGAATTCACTAAAACCGTGTTACTCTACAAATCTTCTTAATTCCAAATGTTTTTCCCCCCAACCTTTTGCACAGATCGATGGAGGCCTCTTATAGTTGATCTGATGCCTAATTCAATGGTTTCATATAGTTACATAACCATCTTACTCGAAAATGCTCCCTTGCACAAATGTTGTCAATGTTGTGAATGACAACATTAACAACTTGTTACAACCTTTGGGATTTTGGTTCAAAACTTATTGTTCAAACACCATAAGACCCTAACCATGACTTAGTTATGCTATTTAGACCTCACATAGGCCACTTCTACACTTCTTTGCCCAATTTGACCCCTAAATGCTTCATTCCCACTTTTGCCACAATATTGGTAACTTGGGTACAAATTGGCACTTGCCTTCACAAAGGTCACACATGAGGACATCTCACAGTGATTGATTGTCCCTTGTGTAATTGCCACTTGAATGTATTGCTATTGAACCACATTAATGCTTTTCTTCTTCAACAAATGAGGACAGTCACTCTAAAGACAACATGATAATGTACACTCACTGTAAGGACAGTCACAAATGAGGACATCTCACAGTGACTGTCCCTTGTGTAATTGCCGCTTGAATTACACAAGGGACAGTCATTGTGAGATGTCCTCATTTGTGACAAGGACAGTCACACATGAGGACATCTCATAGTGATTGTCCCTTGTGTAATTGCCACTTGAATGTATTGCTATTGAACCACATTAATGCTTTTCTTCTTCAACAAATGAGGACAGTCATTCTAAAGACAACATGATAATGTACACTCACTATAAGGACAGTCACAAATGAGGACATCTCATAGTGACTGTCCCTTCTGTAATTGCCACTTGAATGTATTGCTATTCAGCCACATTAATGCTTTTCTTCTTCAACAAATGAGGATAGTCACTCTAAAGACAACATGATAATGTACACTCACTGTAAGTGTACATTATCATGTTGTCTTTACAGTGACTGTCCTCCTTCAAGTGGCAATTACACAAGGGATAGTCACTGTAAAGACAACATGATAATGTAGAGAAACGTTGTCATTTGTATTTTCAACAGCGCCGAGAGAGATTCCGTCCGCGAAATCACAGCTACAATTTCTGAGTACGTTGGGTTTATTTTTCTTTTGTCATTATTATGTAATCTGGTATTCAGCTGTTAGAGAGCTAAAATACCCAGAAATGAGGACATATCTGTGTTGAATTTATTGTTAGCGGCTTTGGTTATTTAGAAGTTTAATTTTATTTGTTCATCTTTCAAGCACAAACATTTTGTGGACCGTAACATCTTCATTGTTTTGGGTATGCAATGAAACAGCCCTAACTTGCGACTACCTTCACGGTACTTGTGTACATTATCATGTTGTCTTTACAGTGACTGTCCTCATTCAAGTGGCAATTACACAAGGGACAGTCACTGTGAGATGTCCTCATTTGTGACAAGGATAGTCACACATGAGGACATCTCACAGTGATTGTCCCTTGTGTAATTTCCACTTGAATGTATTGTTATTCAACCACATTTATGGGCCCATTTGGAGCATGACACATAGTAGCATCTACAGAGAAGAAGTTTGGTATGCAATGGTCTTGAAACCTCCTGAGAAATTCTTGGTATGCATTTGTGTGGTGCAAAAGCTTCATTGAAAGAGAAAAAGAAGAAAAGAATAGAAATGATTTTTTTCTTTTTATGTCATATACTGTAACCAGCTACTTATAACTTGCAAAAATTATTATAACCATTTGAAATTGAAACTTGGTTTAATGTGAAACTGAGAACTGCTTTATTAGAGCTTTCTGTGATTTAGATTCAGACATCAAGAACATTGTTTGCCTAATATTGTGATTAATGCTTATTTATTAATATCTCATACTAACAGACAATTGATAATTGTAGGGAAAATGTCATTGGGGGTCTTTGAGGATCCACCAGAAGCCAAGGAGAAAATGTATTCAAATGCTAAAGATGGTGTAATAGTCCTTACAGCTGTTGAACCTTGCTGTGTAGATCATCTCTGATTCTCCAAGTTCAACAGTACTGTGGTATTCCTTTGGATACTTCTAATGGTAAATTTCAGACATCAAGTTCTTTTCGTATGAAACTACTACATTTGTAATCTGTAGTTTTAAACTTTTAGTTTATAAATGTTCATCAGCTTTAGTTCGTATGCTGCCATTTCAAGTATGATTAATGAAGTTACCTTTATCACAGGATGAAAGTGAGCAGTTAGCATACTGGTACAGAGCTGGCAGCATTGATACGGTGACTAGGACATCGTTTAATGGTGGTATTGTGTTTTCCCGTGTTTAGGGCATCGGCCTTTTGAAGCATTGCCTTCATCTTTCTTAAGTCTAAGTTTTAAGTTTGTTTATCTCTCTCGGCGCTGTTGAAAATACAAATGACAACGTTCTTGTTTGTTTTGCCCTTATATCCTGATGTGATTTCGCAGAGGGTTACGACACTATTGAAAACACAAATGAAAACACAAATCCCTTGTGTAATTGCCACTTGAAGGAGGACAGTCACTGTAAAGACAACATGATAATGTACACTTACAGTGAGTGTACATTATCATGTTGTCTTTAGAGTGACTATCCTCATTTGCTGAAGAAGAAAAGCATTAATGTGGCTGAATAGCAATACATTCAAGTGGCAATCACACAAGGGACAGTCACTATGAGATGTCCTCATTTGTGACTGTCCTTACAGTGAGTGTACATTATCATGTTGTCTTTAGAGTGACTGTCCTCATTTGTTGAAGAAGAAAAGCATTAATGTGGTTCAATAGCAATACATTCAAGTGGCAATTACACAAGGGACAATCGATCACTGTGAGATGTCCTCATGTGTGACTATCCTTGTCACAAATGAGGACATCTCACAATGACTGTCCCTTCTGTAATTGCCACTTGAATGAGGACAGTCACTGTAAAGACAACATGATAATGTACACATACAATGAGTGTACATTATCATGTTGTCTTTACAGTGGCTGCCCTCATGTTGTATATTCTTCTCTGTAGATGCTACTATGTGCTAGGGAACTTCTTAGAACTGTTGGTATTCTTACAACTTGTTACACCTGGGATATTCTTCTCTGTAGATGCTATTGTGTGCCATGGTCCAAACAGGCCCATAAATGTGGTTGAATAGCAATACATTCAAGTGGAAATTACACAAGGGACAGTCACTGTGAGATGTCCTCATGTGTGACTATCCTTGTCACAAATGAGGACATCTCATAGTGACTGTCCCTTGTGTAATTGCCACTTGAAGGAAAAAAGCATTAATGTGGTTCAATAGCAATGTATTCAAGCGGCAATTACACAAGGGATAATCACTCTGAGATTTCCTCATTTGTGACTATCCTTACAGTGAGTGTACATTATCATGTTGTCTTTACAGTGACTATCCTCATTTGTTGAAGGAAAAAAGCATTAATGTGGTTCAATAGTGATGCAGAGTAGTCAGCAAGAAACTTGGATCTATGTCCCAACCCACTTCAAGACACCAAAATGACTCAACCAATCAATTAGGCTCTGATTTCTATAGGTTAATGTTTAAACTCTGCAAAGTAATGAATTTGAAGGTTTCAAGGATCACACAACAACTTATGGACTCAATCCCATTCAATAACAAATTTCCTTTTAGGGACAAGTTCCCTGAATTTCTATCAAAAGAGACTTTTAAGGTTCTAGATCTTACTTCCTACAGAAAAACTTAGAAACCCCTTAGATATCATCTAAA
This sequence comes from Chamaecyparis obtusa, assembly GCA_027943335.1. NCBI lineage: Eukaryota > Viridiplantae > Streptophyta > Pinopsida > Cupressales > Cupressaceae > Chamaecyparis > Chamaecyparis obtusa. The sequence goes on along the minus strand of BSBK01005649.1, from coordinate 1,440,289 downwards.
TAACAAGAATCATGCATTGGTTGTGATCTAAACAACCCAAGACATCAAAATAACAAACTGACCTAGTGACCCTAGTAGGTCTCCCAAACCTGCTCTGCAGCCATAACTCTGCAACTTGCCAAAGGACTCTAAGAAGTTATATGTTTTCTGAGTACCCTTTTTGGATTTCTAACAGACCACCAACTCCCAGACCCTGACTCCACTCCAGCATATCAATGTCTTCATTGAGTCCGCAGACCTAATGCATGCTTTTAGGTGTGGGTTCCAAAACAAAGCATTGAAAATGGGTGTATGAAACCAAGATCAGAGTTTTGGAGTGTTCTCCTAATCCAGATAAACAAGAATGCACAAGTTTTCAAGTCCTCAATACGATGCAAGCTTCTGATTTTATTCTGATTACCATCTTCCCAGCCAAAAACATGGTAGTTTTTGATCTAGGGCTCACTCTCAACAAATGCAGATGCAACCCCCTACCTCAGGGCTTTTAGAATATACAAATATACATCCTTAACTCTCATTCCACCAAGGAAGAAGGAATTTCAATGGTTGAAACGTGAGTTAAGGTCTTTACATCAGTCAAACCCTGAAAATGAGGGTTTGTAAACAATGCACAGAAAATTTGAAATAACTTAGATATAAAACAAAGAGAATCAATCAAACCAACTTCCAAAGCATTAGATGTCACTATTACAACTTCCAAGCAAATTTTATCATCCAACCACCATCCGTACAGCCGTACAGAGTTCGTTTTTCACCAGAAATGCACTAAAACAGGGTTATTTTTATTTTTTATGAAAGCAAAATGATTACAATACTGGTTCTCTGTCTGTCTTCGACCATTTGAAGCCTAAAATAGGCTCTCCAAATGTTGGTTCAACCATCTAGGTGGTTAGAATAGTTTATCCAACAAATGTCAACTTTGCTAAGCAACTTTTAAAGTTGCATTACAACTTTGCAAACAACTTTGCCGAGAAGGTTAAAAATGTGTTGTGAAACTTTAGGAACCTTATTAAAGTTATTTTGGACCTTCAAACTTCTTAACAACATCTAAAAGACACCTAATAAACACTTACTATGCTCATTTCATCCAAGGACTCAAAAGATGCCCAAGGTTTATAAGTCACCAAGGGGTCTTGTGTCCAACAAGTGGATGTTTATAAGGAGATAAAATCAATCCTTAATATTTATTACAAACCAAGAAAACATCTAAAACTCCTATTCTAATTTATTGTCATTCAAAAAGACTCTGATTTGTCATTCAAAAAGACTCTGATTTGTCAATCAAAAGGACCTTTCACCAGTCAATCCTTCAAAGCTCCAAGGTGAAAATCTTATGTTCCAATTGATAGGATTTGACTCCTTGGCTTCATGGCAACTTCCTTCAATCATGGTGTCTTTGGCTTGCATTAGGGATGCCCCTGCATCAAATAGCAATGCATTCAAGTGGCAATTACACAAGGGACAGTACATGCCCATTAAAGTTGGTGTTTTGTTATCCAGCATGACAATGGAGACAACATACTCTGTGTCAATTTTACTGATCAAATTTCCCTCCGCCAGGCAAAGCAACAATCTAGGTATGATAAGGTGAAATTTTGTAGTCCTTTTGGGTATGATAACAGTTCCAGTTTCCAATAAGATGGTTCATTTTTATAATCTAGCTTCACTTTCTCTTGTGAAAATCTTTTTTTCATTTTATGGGTGGTAAAATATAATTATTATGCTAGAGGTGTGTACTTATGGATGATAATGAAACAAAATGATAAGATTTAAGACTCTTGTTTTTTTTTTAAATAGCAATTTAAGTTTCCTTCTATTATAAATTACTGTTTTTCTATTTTTTAATGTATCTTTCTAGATCTTTTATATCAATTTTATTTATGAAATATAAATATATTAATAATGTTTTAGTGTTTTTAGGATTAGTTTATATCAATTCTATGTATCATCATTCGTCATTCAATTGTCAGTATTATTAATTTAGACTGTGCAATTGTAGAACTACTCGAATATGGGTTGGATGGATACTCAAGCAGGGGAACCCTCCTCAAATATCTCAAGCAGTGAACTTGGAAAAATGTGTCCTGAAGGAACCCTTTCCATCAGAGAGATAAAAGTACAAACAAGTAAAAGAAGCAGGCTCTGCAAATATGTTTTTGAGAAGAAAAATGATAGATTATTTGAGTATGGTTCATGAGGTATATCTAAAAAGACATTTTTTTTCTTATTATAATAAAAGAGGAAGTTGTGAATGTCAAAGTTGAGTGAAACAAAAATTATTTTCATCAAATTTTGTTAGGCTTGCTTTTGGGAATAGTTTCTTACAATATTGCTATTAAGATTTTTATTGTGTAGTTTTTAGATTAGGTTTATAAAATTATATTTCATGAGTAGTGATTCATATTAATCAATTAACGATACTTTTGGAAGGTATTTTCAATGTGTCAAATTTTGATATTTTTACAAGAATTAGATTGTGTAATTTTTTTAATTAAAGTCATTGACTCATATTTCATAAATAATAGTTCTCATGAATCCATCTCTTATAAGATTGAATAGTCTATTTAGGAAGTATTTCTGATAGTATGTCAAATTATGATATTACTATTACCATTAGATTGCATGGCTTTGAAGTCAACCTCATTGACCCATATTCTTCTCTGTAGATGCTACTATGTGCTAGGGAACTTCTTAGAACTGTTGGTATATTCTTACAACTTGTTACACCTGGGATATTCTTCTCTGTAGATGCTACTATGTGCCGCGGTCCAAACGGGCCCATAAATGTGGTTGAATAGCAATACATTCAAGTGGCAATTACACAAGGGATAGTCACTGTGAGATGTCCTCATGTGTGACTGTCCTTGTCACAAATGAGGACATCTCACAGTGACTGTCCCTTGTGTAATTTCCACTTGAATGAGGACAGTCACTGTAAAGACAACATGATAATGTACACATACAATGAGTGTACATTATCATGTTGTCTTTACAGTGGCTGCCCTCATGTTGTATATTCTTCTCTGGAGATGCTACTATGTGCAAGGGAACTTCTTAGAACTGTTGGTATATTCTTACAACTTGTTACACCTGGGATATTCTTCTCTGTAGATGCTACTGTGTGCTGTGGTCCAAACGGGCCCATAAATGTGGTTGAATAGCAATACATTCAAGTGGCAATTACACAAGGGACAGTCACTGTGAGATGTCCTCATGTGTGACTGTCCTTGTCACAAATGAGGACATCTCACAGTGACTGTCGCTTGTGTAATTGCCACTTGAATGAGGACAGTCACTGTAAAGACAACATGATAATGTACACAAGTACCGTGAAGGTAGTTGCAAGTTAGGGCTGTTTCATTGCATACCCGAAACAATGAAGATGTTACGGTCCACAAAACATTTATGCTTGAAAGATGAACAAATAAAATTAAACTTCTAAATAACCAAAGCCGCTAACAATAAATTCAACACAGATATGTCCTCATTTCTGGGTATTTTAGCTCTCTAACAGCTGAATACCAGATTACATAATAATGACAAAAGAAAAATAAACCCAACGTACTCAGAAATTGTAGCTGTGATTTCGCGGAGGGAATCTCCCTCGGCATTGTTGAAAATAAAAATGACAACATTTCTCTACATTATCATGTTGCCTTTACAGTGACTGTCCCTTGTGTAATTGCCACTTGAAGGAGGACAGTCACTGTAAAGACAACATGATAATGTACACTTACAGCCCGTGTACATTATCATGTTGTCTTTAGAGTGACTATCCTCATTTGTTGAAGAAGAAAAGCATTAATGTGGCTGAATAGCAATACATTCAAGTGGCAATTACACAAGGGACAGTCACTGTGAGATGTCCTCATTTGTGACTATCCTTACAGTGAGTGTACATTATCATGTTGTCTTTATAGTGACTGTCCTCATTTGTTGAAGGAAAAAAGCATTAATGTGGTTCATTAGCAATGTATTCAAGTGGCAATTACACAAGGGATAGTCACTCTGAGATTTCCTCATTTGTGACTATCCTTACAGTGAGTGTACATTATCATGTTGTCTTTACAGTGACTGTCCTCATTTGTTGAAGGAAAAAAGCATTAATGTGGTTCAATAGCAATGTATTCAAGCGGCAATTACACAAGGGATAATCACTCTAAGATTTCCTCATTTGTGACTATCCTTACAGTGAGTGTACATTATCATGTTGTCTTTACAGTGACTGTCCTCATTTGTTGAAGGAAAAAAGCATTAATGTGGTTCAATAGCAATGCATTCAAGTGGCAATTACACAAGGGACGGTACATGCCCATTAAAGTTGGTGTTTTGTTATCCAGCATGACAATGGAGACAGCATACTCTGTGTCAATTTTACTGATCAAATTTCCCTCTGCCAGGCAAAGCAACAATCTGGGTATGATAAGGTAAAGTTTTTGCAACAATTTCTTGCTGCTGCTAAGGTTACCATTGTTTATGGTTTCTATTATATAGTTCTATCTATATTGCTATATGGCCTTTTGTTTAGGATTAAGTAGACGAGGGAAAATATTTCTTTTGTGGATTGTAAACAAAACATTGAATTATTTCAGAGAACAGATCTAAATCTATAAGATGCTACGATGGAGCACATGACCATGTATTTGTGAATATTAGGATCCATGTTAATCAAATGACTGCTTTATGTAAATTACTTTTGAGTAAGTAAAAGGCAATACAATTTTTTGAAGTGTGCAAGGATTTTTATGATATACAGGTGTACGAAGAAATGAATCTGTGTTGTTTTGTATCAATATCAAACATCTCTGATATATTTTCATGTTTTTATAATCTATTTTGCAGATGGAAAGTTGAAATGCCAGCTATCCTAGAGCAGTCAATAAGAATATTGTCTGATGCTGGTCTTGGTATGGCCATGTTCAGTCTGGGTATGTTTTGAATTCTTCTCTATCTCTCTGATTGAGGAGTACTCGATATATGCATGTGCTTTTTTCTTCTTTGATGGTTGTGAAGCTCTGTTTGTTCTAAATACCACCGTATTGCAATTGTATTAGTTTCATTATTTTCTCTAAAGTCACTATATTTTTTCTTATTATAATAAAAGAGGAAGTTGTGAATGTCAAAGTTGAGTGAAAAAAAATTATTTTCATCAAATTTTGTTACTATCACAAGGGACAGTAACAAAGCCCTAGCTTTTCCTCTGATATAGCCTTCTCCCATACCTCATCCTGAGATTCTTTGTCTTCTGTGTCATCTGATCCTCCTATACAAGTTGCAAATGAAATTGATCATTCATGTATAGACTGAGATAATATAATGCACTCGATATTTGAATCATCGTACATGTATAGAATGACAGAATATAGTGCATTCAATATTTGTATTATCGTTCATGTATAGATTGAGATAATATGATGCATTCGATATTTGAAAAAAGTGATCGAATACCTTCTTTCTTGCCAAATGTGTTTTTACAACCTTCACATCTGCATCCATTTGAGCAGCCAACCCCTGCCTAAAATAAAAGATACAAGCACTAATCAGAATACACATAAACTACTCTCCAGCCTTTAACCTTAAATTAAGCAATCAATTGAAGATATCTACCTGATAGCATTCACAATATTTCTTCAGACACATTGATTTCTTACAATTGCAGCCTCTTTTGTGCCTTGCCGATGTTGGAGTCTCGGTGCACTCTCTCTGCTGAAGTAAGATAGCGAGAAAGATAAGAACTCTCCATAGATAGTTAAGTAATAGTGATACTATAAAAAGAAAACACCAGAACAAAGGAAAACCTCTCAGTATTTTCTCACCCCATTAGTTGGTGGAGAGTCAGCACCATGAACAATTTTAGGAGCAAAAGCAAGCGGATTGCATGATTATATCTGCTGGCATGTGCCAACAACCATATCTGTATACTCAGGATTGTTAAAGCACTCTTGACATGTGCAGGACTCAACGCAGTATACTCCTACTGCAAAACACTCACAATACCTGCAAGAGTACTAGTAAGAATTTCATTTAAATTAAAACTATAAATCTAGTCATGTCAATACATGAATTGAAATGCAAAAATCCAAAAACATCTATTTATTTAATTATCTGATTTGCTACATCTAAGAGGTACGTAGAATGTTCTGGATTGCAATTTGCTTTTCTTAAGTGCTAACACACAGACCTTCATAGCAATGTTCAAGTTCCGAGACAAATAGAAAAGACATAGGAACCAAATAATAAACCCACTCTAGTGCACAAAGACTCACAATTTAAGGCATTTTGACTTTTTACAATTGCAACATTTGCAGCCTTCTTTATCCCCAGTCATGGCAGACTTTCTTCTGGGCATTCAAAGAAAAAGTCAAAGCTAAAGAAAAGGATGCAAAAGTGAATTCAAAATTATCCAAACAATAAAGCATTACAAATGAAGACAAATCTCTGTAAAGTTGATAAAATCCTACAATTACCTTTTCTTCTTAGGACTGCTCTGATTATACTCTTCCCCTATACCAAATCCAGGTTGTCGAGAAATATCTTGTAGCGCTAGCCTCTTCTTGTCAAGTGGACTTGAGTTCATATATTCAATTTTAAAAGGTTTCCTACATTGCAATGGCTTTATGCCAACTGTTAGGGATCAGAAACATGTAGTGGACTTTTTGACTCCAATCTGTGTGTTTCCAGAAGACTGCACCTCCTGTTGATCAATTCTAGTCTTTTCCACAACTGACACAAGCATTCCAGGAGCCATGCTTGTATTTGTTGATACTGAAATATTTCCACCTGAGCTTACAGGAAGTAAAGAACTTGTTCGACTGTCACTGGGAGCCTCCTTCACTCCAGATGAAGTCAGCATCCCCTGCATGCCAGCAGCTCCCTTTGAAGTTGTTAGCAGCCCAGTTCCACAATTTAATGACATTGAAGAGGCAAGGCTATTTAAATGCAAACCAATCCCAGTTGGCATACCCACTGACATAGAAGAATGCCCATTATTTCTAAGTGAGCTGTCAGACTTGTCTGAGTTACCCTCAGATGTTTTATAAGAGCAAGATGAAAACTGTCCAACAGATAAAGATTGGGAACTTCTCCCAGCATCTGTACCTGCATCTCTCTTATATACTACAAGTTGCTTGCCATCAAAAATTGCAGTTCCCTCACGTGACATTGATGGTGAAGTGTTCTTTTCAGAACCATCATCTGTGGTTACCAATGCTCCTGTTTTAGGCAATAAGTTTGTTGCATTCCATGAGCCATTGGTCAAGTTTCTTCTACGAGCTTCTGATGCCTCAAAATCTAAGCAGCGCCTACGCATGCCTCGTTGTGGTTGATTATCATTCTGTACATGAATTATAATGAGTAATCAGTTTTGGGCCTTGGAATCTTGTATGTAACATGCATAGGCATTTCATGGCTAAATGAATCTATTTTAAAAGCATCAAATTTTCTTACATGATGTTGGATACATAAGTAGAACAAGCGTATATCAAATTGGAAGCAATCAGAACTCCACAATGACATATTATTTAGAGTACTCTTCAGTTTAAGTAATAATGCATATATTGACACTGTAAAGACAACATGATAATGTACACTCACTATAAAGACAACATGATAATGTACACTCACTGTAAGGACAGTCACAAATGAGGACATCTCACAGTGACTGTCCCTAGTGTAATTGCCACTTGAATGTATTGCTATTCAGCCACATTAATGCTTTTCTTCTTCAACAAATGAGGATAGTCACTCTAAAGACAACATGATAATGTACACTCACTGTGAGTGTACATTATCATGTTGTCTTTAGAGTGACTATCCTCATTTGTTGAAGAATAAAAGCATTAATGTGGCTGAATAGCAATACATTCAAGTGGCAATTACACAAGGGACAGTCACTGTGAGATGTCCTCATTTGTGACTATCCTTACAGTGAGTGTACATTATCATGTTGTCTTTACAGTGGCTGTCCTCATTTGTTGAAAGAAAAAAGCATTAATGTGGTTCATTAGCAATGTATTAAATAAATTATTTTTTTTATCCACCCACGGGCGTCGCAATTGCGACGGGCGCCCGTCGTAATGCGATGCAGGCGCCCGTCACAATTGCTTGGGAGGCCCGTCGCAATTGCGACGGCCCTCCAAAGCCATGCGACGGGGGGGCGACGCCCATGCCGCTAACAAATCTTAGCGACATTGCGATGGGAGGGCGTCGCAATTGCAACGGCTACCCATAGATGTCGCAATTTGCAACTAAAAAATAGCGACGTCTATGGGTGTGGCTATTGCGACACATAGCCGTCGCAATTGTGACACATAGCCGTCGCAAAATGCCCCCAAATGTATTAGTGGAATGACAATTTCCACCACCACAAATCTAGAAATTGACTTTTCTATTAGGGTTATCTCACACAAATGCTACCAATCCAATTAGTTGGACATCATCCCCTATATGGTAGTGGAGTAGGCATGGAAAATCATCAAGAAGAAACACACATGATCTTTTTGAGCTCCAGCTGACTCAGCTTGCCGAGAACCTCAACTCAATCTAGACTTTAAAGAATTCCATGTGTAAGTTTGGTTCTTTGCTAGTCTGTCTATTCTTTTACATACAGAAGTGTTTTCCTACAATTGGAGGTGTGATATGGGATAAGAAGAGACCCATTACTATACAAATAAGTGAGTTCATAGGTCAGATAGGAGATGGTTTTAATGGTGTGATGGAGAACTATTTTTTTGAGTTCAAAAAGAAAATGAGGAAGAGGAGTAGAGTCCCTGTGTCATTAATTGAGAAGTATAACAAGGATATATGTTTTCTAGTCAACAAAGACTTTACTTATGCACAAGTAGTCTTTCCTAGGGTTTCATGGCTAATGCCATTACCCTATGAAGTAAATATAGATGAAACTAATACTGCTATTACAACCCTCTTAGCTGAAGAAATTGATGATAAAGTACCCTATTTTGGAACATACAATGAAGCCAAATCTAAAATCACTATGGGTTTGATGGCTACAACTATAGAGAGAAAGAGGAAGAAAATAGTAAAGAATCTAGAAAAATATGTGGAAGAAATAGAGAAAGATGCACCACTTGAGTTAACCCAAGGATTGGGAGAGGATGAACCAAGTGACTCTAGTGATAGTGAAGAAGAAGAAGAAGTTCAAGTAGAAAAGAAGAAAGGTAAGAAGCCATTAATTGTCGAGCCCCCAACCAAAAGAAGGATACTAAAACCTAAAGTGTCATCGACACCTATGATTAGGCCTAGAACAAGGGGAGTAGCTACTGAGACATCATAGAAATCCCCTACATCAAGTAAACAAAAAGCTATTCAGCCTAAGGCAGTGCTGAGCAAGGCCATCAAAAGGCCTAGGAGGAAATGTGTTTTGGAACAGGAAGATGATGAGGAAATAGAAATTGATGAAGAGGTGAAGAAGAAAATTGAATTACAGAATGTAAAACCTACTATGAATGAAATATGCCACAAAATCATGAGCACTATAGGAGTAGAAGAATTAAAAGGATTAAAATTTGGAAGCATGAGTATAGGAGACAAAGAAAAAGTTGAAGATGCTATTCTTGAAATGCTTTGCATTTTCAAGATGTTACCTATTCAGTTGGAAAACTAGATTCCTAAGGAGTTAAGCAATAGGGTAGCATAGAAGTGGGAATATTCTCTTAATACAAAGAAACAAATAAGGGAGAGCACCCTAGCACAAGTTGAATCAAGTTTAACCCCTGCAAACATTAGAAAAATTGTGGAACAATACAGAGAAAAATTTGATCCTAAGCTTAGAGCTTATTTAATCCTTCAACACAAGGTTGAAGATGTTGTACAGGAAAGTCTAAGGACTTGGAAGATAGTGTTTGGATTGTCAATTGATAGGGATGCAGATAAAGATGCTAGTACATCTAAGGTTGTTGAGCCTGACACTGAACAGAATGCAATGGAATTACACAATCCGGAGACTGAAGCTCCTAAAGTGGAGGAAATTCAAAAGGTATCAAAAGTAAAAATTATTGATATAATAGAGGACACCCCAATAAAGACTCAGGTATTGACCGAGGAGGATATACAGGCCACAAAAGCAAAAGACACATCTTTGCCAAGCAGCACTACTGTACTTTTACAAGTAAAAGCTTATTAGTCAATTGATGAGACATCAACTATTAACACTCTTCTCGCCAAACCTGAAGTTGTTATAGTTGAAATGTTAGTCGATACAAGCACTACTAAGGAACAGGATCGATCAGCACTAGAAAATCAACCCACATCTTTCGAGGAATTACAAAAAGATCAAGGCAAGCAGTCAAAAGTAAAAGCTACTAGTCCTCATGTGAAGGATAAGAGAACAGGAGAAAAAGAAGTAAAAGACAAAGCATTGAGGTACAAGAGCCTAAGGAACAAGAGGCAATACAAGCTCTTGTACAGATGCCGAGTGGGAGCACACCAAAGAAGGCACTTAAGAAGAAAGTGAAAGTCTTTTCACTAGAGGTAACCATTGATGAAGTTATTATTATTCCAAAATGGGATTCTGATAACTTATCTTATGCGCAAATACAAGTACTACAAGATTTAATGAAGAGGAAAGGAAGACAGGAAGAACTTAGAAGAGAACATAAAAAAAAGTAGGTTCTATATGAAATCAAAGAAATCTTCAATGATGCTTTTGAGTTGTCTAATGTAAATAGTTCTGCTCCCATAGTGGAACAACTTGTCCATATTGTTCAAAAAGTAACTAATCAAGAAAGTGGAGCTAGTGATAAGTTGTTGTAGTGGTCAGAAAGAAAGTTAGAGATCAAGATGATGGAAAAAGTATTTGCCAAGATTGCAGTGAAACAGGTACCACTTTCCACTTTGGTAACAGAGTCAGAAGAAATCGTTGTGAATGCACAATCTCTGCTTACCAAACTTTGCAATGTAGAAGAGTTCACTGAGGATAATCAAGGACTGGTTGATAAACTACAGCAAGAACTAAAGTCCACTAGTCAAGCCATAAGCTTGGATGCAGAAACTAGTGCAAGATATTATGCCAAGCTTATGCATACACAAGGATGGATAACCGAACTGGTGGCTAATGATGGAAAGATAAGGGCTCATCTACTCTCTATGCAAACAATTTTGACACCTCACCTGGAGGCCATACAAAGAGAGTTAGCCAAGGCAAAGGACTTAACACAGAAGGATCCAAATTTGTCCACAGTCGAGAGCCTAGTTCATCTAGCTGCCAAGCTAGAAGTGTAGTCCAAAGTTTTAAATGTTGCTACAGGAGGATGGGAAACTACACTACACTTGGTTATGATGCTGCACAAACCATTTCAGGAGAAATACTTCATGATCCCCACTACAGAAGAGATTCGTTGTGCCAAAAACAAGGGGGAAATTAAATGACATGACATGACAAAGGGAAGGTAACAAAATTTTGTATGTATATATATCTTAGGGGGAGTATTCTGCTTATACTAAGTACTTTTGTAAATACAAATATAATGTCATGACAAAGTGTTTTTGCCACTAATGTCAAAGGGGGAGATTGTAGATCTCTATAGTTTTGTTGACTATTAGTGACTCACACTTACTCATTTATCTAGGCAATGATGGTTGGTCATCACTGCAACCAAGTCATTATGTAAAGGCTGAGTTATGTAATGTATACTTACCGAGCATTAGTATTGCCAAGTAAAACTATGGTCACTATGCATTTTTTTCTATTAGCCGAGTCAATTTTTGTCGAGCCATGTATGCAATGATTACCAAGTGATAGAGATATCAACATATGCTGAGTACAATGAATGCGGAGTATCAGGAACATCATTTGTCGAGTTAGCTAGAAATGACATATGAGTTTGTTATGGCACAGTGATCAAGGTAAATCATTTTGGCTGACATTCATGTTTTGTATTTTGTTTTTTGAGGTAATTATAGAGGTAATTATGCATCTATTTTGCAATCATTGATCCCTATGTAATACTTAGAGGCAATCAGAAATTATTAAGGCTTAGGCGGGAAAATGAGTTAATCTGAATCGTAGATCTTGAATCATGAAGATGTTTTGTTGTTTATATATAAGTATAAGATTTGAACCCTAAAAGGTAAGAGAGAGTAGAAGAGAGGATGTGAAGGGTATGAAGGAATGAGTAGAGAGGCACATTTAGTTTTGGTGAAGCATTCAGACAGAGTTCAGTGACCGAGTTAAGCAGTGAAAGGATAGAATAGAGATAAATCTGATAGAAGAGATCAATACAATACTGTAAAGAGAAGATCTATAATCTGCATATAGTGCAAACCGAAGGATCAGGTACTGAGACATTCTAACAAGTGTATCAGGGTAAATCTCTTAACCAAGTGGTCCTAACAGACCTATTGTAATCTCTTAATTGAGTGCTTACTTTATTGTAAGTTTTAAATCCTTTAGCAAGGTAGACTGTATAAGTCTTTGAGCTCTTAACAAGGCAGACCCCTCACAGGGTAGATCACATTTTGATCAAATTTTGTAAGCCCTAACAGGAAAACTTATTATTGCAATAGTGAAGATTTGTGGGTGTCATCCCCACCCCAGTTTTACCTTTCAAGGGTTTCAGGGTAACCAAAATTACTGTGTTATGAGTACTTTCATTGACTGCTACTTAGTATGTTAGTTACTTTATTTTGAGGAATTATTGTTGATGCTATGCAAAAATTTTATACAATGTTAAAAGATAAAGTAGGTGATATTTGATTGACCCCCCCCTCTCAGTATCTTTTCCCAACTATATTTCTAACACAGTCAACAACTTCCTACTCAAAGCATATGCTACCTTATTGTGCTGTCCCTTTTTATGCTTGATGGTAAAAGTAAAGGATTGGAGGTATTCCATCCATTTCAAAGAGATATTCCAACTCTTTTGGGAGCAAGTAATGTCTCCATTTCTTTAGAGACTGAACTAGTGTATATAGCTCCAAATCATATGTTGAATACCTCTTCTTTGCATCATTGAGCTTCTCACTAAAAAATGCCACAGGCCTTCCTTCTTGGTTCAATACACCCCCTACTACAATGCCACTTGCATCACACTCCAATGTTAACAACTTGTCAAAGGTAGGAAAAGTAGGATGGGTTTTGTGGCTACTTCTTGCTTCAATTGTTGAAATGCTTTGTCAACATCTTCAATCCACTTGAACTTGGTTCTCACTCCTCCTTTAATGGTTTCAAGAAATGGTGCACAGATGCCAATGAATTTTCTTACAAACTTTCTATAAATTTTTCCAAGCCATGAAAACTCCTAACTTTAGTCCCTATTTTGGGTGCAGGCCAATTCAAGATTGCCTCAACTTTTCTTGGTTCCATCTTCAAGGTACCCTTGGACACCACAAACCCCAAGTAGACTAGCTCTTGCTTCAAAAATTCACGCTTTTCTAATTTGATTTCCAACTTCTCTTCATGTAGTCTCTTTAGGACTAACCTTACATGCTCAAGGTGCTCTTCTTTGGTTCTTTTATAAATGAGTATATCATCAAGATACACCACCAAAAATCTACAAGTATAATCCTTCAACACCTCATTCATCAACCTCATGAAGGTTCTTGTGGCATTGGTAAGCCCAAATGGCATCACAAGCCATTCATACAACCCCTCTATGGTCTTAAAAGATGTCTTCCACTCATCACCCTCCTTAATTGTTATTTGATGGTAACCACTTTTAAGATCCATCTTAGTAAAGTACATAGCACCCCCTAAAAAAATTATAAGATCTTCTATTCTAGGAATTTGAAATATGTACCTTATGGTGATCCTATTTATTGCCCTTGAATCATTACAAAGTCTCCACTTACCTCCTTTCTTTGATGCTAGCACCACCAGGACTGCACATGGGCTGATTCTCTTCTTAATCATTCCTTGATCCAATAATTCTTGTACTTGCCTTGCCACCTCCTTGTTTTGATCAAGTGTGAGCTTGTATGCTTCTTTATTTGGAAAAGATGCACCAGGTAAAAAATCTATTTGATGGCTTATAGCCCTTCTTGGAGGAAGTGTTGTAGGTGCTCCGTCACTCACTATGTCTTTGTATTCTTCCAACATTTTCTTCACCTCATTAGGTGTCTCTATCTGCAACTTTTGATCATCATCCTTTGGCTTCACAAAAATGACACATCCTACTATTTCATCTTCTTGAAATAGGTGTAAGAACTCTTTACCAGTGCTAAGTAAGACACTTGGTGTCCTTGCGGCCCCTTCATCATTCTTTGTCAGGGGTTGGATCTTGAAAGTTTTGTTATCCTTCTTAAAGGAAATTGAATTCTCCTCTCCATCATAAATCACCTTCCTGTCAAACTACCAGGGCCTTGCCAATAAAAGATGATAGGCATCCATGGGCATTACATCACAAAGGATCTTGTCCTTATACCCTCCAATGGAAAATTCCACCCAAGTTTATTCATTGACCAAAAAACTTTTCTCTTGATTCAACCAAGTTACCTTGTATGGGTTAGTGTGAGGGATCTTTGTGAGCTTCAGCTTCTTAACTACCTCATCTAAGATGATATTATTAGTTGATCTTAAATCAACTATTACCTTACATACCTTACCAAGGATCTTGCATCTAACTTTGAAAAGAGCTCTTCTGTGCTTGGGTTCTCCTTGAGTTGGTTGTCTAATAAGTACCCTCCTGAACATAAGATTCTCCCCCATCTCTGATTCCAATTTACTAATCTCATTGGTACATGAGCTAGCTCCATCTTCTTGGGCATAGGCTACCCTCTTCTCAGTATTAGAGCTAGAAGGTATATCAGGACACCTATAAGAAGGATGTCCAAGTTAACCACATTGGTAACATTTCATTGTAGAAAAATAGGAACTACTTCTCCTTGTACTCCTTCCTCTACTTGACCCTCCATGGGATCCTCTTCCTCTACCAAAAGTACCTCTTGTACTACTCTCTCCACTTTGTTCAAATAGTCTATTCTCTCCCTGAATTCTTGAGTCACTTCCTCTGCCACTAGAACCTCCTCTTTGACCCCCTCTAGAGTCTCTATCTCTACCTCTATTTTTGGAGTTAGGCTCTTGCTTCCTTCTTTGTTTTTCTTCAATCTTTTGTGCCATGTGTTGACACCCAAGGACTGTAATTGGAGTGAACAAATTCATCTCCTCTACTATACTCCACTTCAATCCACTCAAGTATCTTGCAACCTTGATACTCTCTTCTTCTTTCACCTTGGATCTCAGGCTCAATTTGTGAAACTCCTCTGTGTAGGTGGAAAAATCCATCTCTTTTTGTTTGAGGTTCAACCTTCTCCTATGCTATTTTATTTCAAAGTCTACAGGTAGGTAAGCTTCCCTAACTTTTTTCACCATGGCTTTCCAATTAGGTATTTGATTTTTCCCTTCCTTCTCCCTTTATTCTTGGAGATAGTTCCACCAAGTCAGAGCTTGGCCCCTTAACCTAGATTTGGCCACTTTGACCTTTTGTGCCTCAAAGATCTCTTCACACTCGAAATGGTTCTCCATGCCCTCAATCCACTGCATCACTAATTCAGTGTCCATTCTTCCAGTGAGTAAGGGTACAAATTCAAGGGCTTTACTAGTTATGGATTTTATTTCTTTCAAGAATTTCTCATCTTGTATAGGAGGATCAGGTGTAGGAATCTCATCATCCAAGGTATTTCATTTTTCCTTGGCTTCATTCTCCTCTATCTTGTCATTGACCTTATCTACTTTAGCTTGGACATCATCCAAGATTTTCTCTAACTGAGCCAACCTTTCTCTTAGGAGTCTATTATCTTCCTCCTAGTCTTCAACCTTCTTTGCTAACTCTTCATTAGTCACCATTTTCTCCTTTTTAGATGACCCTACTAATTCTAGAGGTTGAAACATCCACCCCCTTAGACTATTCCCAAGTCTTAAATTTCTCCAATAATAATCTAATGGGGAGATTGGGATAGACTAGCCTAGTCTATGCTCTTTGATCTCTTCCTTGGATCAATAGGTGTTCTCCTCACACCCTGTGGTCTCTAGGACTTCCTTTTCTTGTGGAATCCCCTGACCTTTCCCAATCTAACCACCAAGAAGAAGTACTTCAACTTCTAGGCTCACCTTTGCTTAGCTTTGCTTCATTCCCTTACATATGCTCATAAGGGCTCAACTTCACCAACACCTTCTCACTTCCTAGCAAGGATGAGGATGGCTTCTAAGTTTTTTTTTCAATCTTCCATGTGACCCCAAAGGCCTGGTTGATTCATCTTCCCTACCGATTGCTTCATTTTCCCTCAAAATAGGGCTACAAGGAATGAGCCCCAATTAGGCCTCCATTCCGAATTTATAGGGCCATCACCAAACCTTGAAAAATATTGGCTAACTCTCCAAAGAGACTCCTATTTAATAACCAAATTATCAAGGATTTTCTAGGTTTTAGGACCCCAAATGTCCGTACAATTCCCTAATCCAAACTGAGGGTTTTCAAGGGTTTTTAGGCTTGACAGGGTCACTGATTTGTTTTGATAGCTTCACCACCTTTTTTGGATTGGTAGAGGCTCCTCCTTCACACAAATGAGGCTTCACTATCCTTACTTCAAATCCTTCAAGGAATATTCCTGCAAATCTCATCCCTTCCTTCTAGAACCTCTGCAAACTCGACCTTACTTAGCCTGGCATAGTCTAGCCTCGCCTAGGACTTGGTCTTAAAATTGCTTGCTCAAACTTCCCAAGGCCTTTCTTGCTATGATACAATATAAAATGTCTATACTTCCATATCCCATGGTTCCATGAAGTTTCCATAGTGGGGATAGGAGCTACAGACCCATCTTCACAAACGAGTCAAAACTGGATAGTGAACTGGTAGATTCAAACTAATTACAAAAGAACACACAAATTTGAAAAGAAATCTAATCTAGGAACTTGAAATAAAATATTATATATAAATAAGGATTCACAGCACAAAAAGACTCATAGTCTATTCATTAACTTCACATCCTTGTTCACTGTATGCAAACTAGCACCACAAAATAGTGTAATAGTCTAGTTTTTCCTCTATCGACCGTACAATCTGATAACCAACCCTTAACTTAGGGTTTTTCCAAGAATTTTATGTCTTTCCTTCGGGGTATGAGTTTGGTTAGGGTTTCTAGCTTCCATTTTAGGGTTATAACCTTTTAGAATAAAAGTTACTAAGCAACTTTGAAAAGTTGTGCAACTTTTTAGCAACTTTTGTTGCTTGAGAATTTTTTGCTCTTCCTAAGCTTCTAGACCTTAATAAGGTCATATCCAATTCACACACATTCCAAATAAAACCCAAACCCATACTTTGGACTTTTACCTCTCCTAGGACTAGGTGACATCATCCACAGAGTCCCTTAGCAAATCCAAAACAAAGGTAGATTGTTACCTCTTAGGACCCTAACTAGGACCTAATCTCACACATTGAGCTCTAAGGCTCTTATTGTATTTACAAGGCTTCATTAGGAAGCATATCACAACAAAATGACAATTTGGTGGGAGCCCTATAGAACCTTTTTCTTGCACCTACTCATCATTTAAGAAATCATTTCTATAAAATAAATAACCATATTCTCTAGGACATAAAAATGACTAGAAATTCTCTTGATGGTTTTTGTAGAGCACTTGCACAAAACTCCTCCAACGTTTCACTAGTATGTAAAGTAGAATGAAGGGATCATAATAGTTCATGGTATATTAAAAAATCCACATGATATTTGCAACAACAAGTATTTTGAATCTTAAGAGGTACACAAAAAAATGGCTTAAAGGCTTCAAAATCCCTTTGTGATATCTGTAATTTTGGATGTGTCTCACAAATATTTTTGAACATTGTTTGACTCACCTCCAAATAATTATTAGTATGTGGGGTGTGGTCTCAAATTCTAGTTCTCACCTTCAATACATCCTTCACATTTGGTGACACTCTTGAGTTAGATTTCCAGAATACTTGAATTTGATCCTTCACAACATTAATAAGCTTCTTATCACAATGTGGAAGTCTCCCACCATAAGCCCATGTATTATTTTGAAGAGGATCATCAAGTATTTCTCTTCTTGCAAGTGCTCTATCCAAAGTTTTATGATTTAGGTTCAAGTCAACACAAGTTTGTCTCATCAAACGAGCCGTTCTAAAATGATGACTTGCTAAGGAGGTTGTAATAACCCTCTGAGCAACTCTATTGTATTTTTATTTGGTAGTCTTTCCAATGGAATTGAGAGCACTAAAAAGATTTATCACAATGATATAACTCCTCTCCATTTTCTTGTTACACACGAATCTTCAATTTGACTAGTATAGGCCTCATCTTCTACATCTTTAACAACTACACAAACATTTGGAATTTCTCGACCAATGACTTGTGGCTAAAAAATTGATCAAAAAGTCTTGAAGCCCACAATTGAATGGTTCTTTCTAATCTCTTGCCATCGAAATTGATCATAATTTTCTCATCAATTTCAAGTAACCATTTTTCTGTTCTTGAAGGTCTCAAAATTGAAGTTTGTCTTTCTTCCTCTTAAGGGACTTTATTTCACATATAATTTGGAGATGTGTAATGTTGATTTGGTTCTTGTGCACCTTTATCATTGTTAATTCCTTCATATTCAATCAGTGGATTGTCATTTCCAATGACTACACTTACATTGTCCACATCTACATGTTCATTTTCAAACCCTACATTTTCATCTTCAACCCTTACATTCTCATTTTCAAGATTATTGGCATAATTCATTTCAAATTTAATTTCTTCTTTACTTGAAACTGAATTTACGAGTGGGACTATGGCCTTGCCTTCATTAATATTTAACATACCTTGTCTCTTGTTCTGATGGCTAACTCTATCTCTTTCTCTATACACTTAAATTTCTTTATTTGTGAGCTTCATCTTCCGTTTATGCTTTCAATGACTGCTATTCCCAATGATGAGACCAAAAAGGTGATGCAAAACCTTTGATAATCAAGAAATTTCTAGTAAAAAGGGTGGAAAAAGTTTTTTTTTGTCTTCCATAGTTCCAATCTCATAAAATATCCACAAAAAATGTGGTTCTTAGATTGAGGGACACAAATAATAATAATTTGGTCTTGGATGCCAGTAAAATAAATTAAATATCTGAACAAAAATCAGATATATGATATTACCGAATATTTGATTTGCTCCAACCCAAATTTTGGTTTTCATTTGAAATTTCAATATTTTCATTTGAATGTTATTTTCAATTTTGATTTTAGTTTTTAATTTTAGTTTTAGATTTCATTTTTTATAATATAATATTATGATATTATTATTATTTATATTAGTATTGTAAAATAGTATAATATTAGTATTATATTATATTAATATTAGTATGATATTTAGTAATATTAGTATTAGTATTAATAAATTAGTATTATATTATTATTATATTATATTATATATATTAGTATTCTATTATATGAATTAGTATTATAGGAGAGAGAGAGAGAGTCCTATTATCTCTTATGAAACCCTTAGGACCCCTTACCAGACACTAATGTATGGTAGGGGTCATAATGTGTCCTAGGACCCCTTAAGACCCATCACCATATGATAATGTTTGGTAAGGGGTACTAAGTGGTCCTAAGGGATCTTAAGGGGTCCTAGGACACATTAATGTGTCCTAAGACCCCTTAAAAACCCTTACTACCCCTAATATGTATCGTAAGGGGTTTAAAAGGGTCTTGATGGGTTTGAGGACACATTAACATGTCGTAGGATCCCTTAAGAACACTTACAACCCTTGAGATATATGGAAAGGGGTCCTAAAGGATCATGATGTGTCCTAGGACCCCTTACGCCCTGTTATCATACACTAATGTATGGTAAGGGGTCCTAGGACACATTAATGTTTTTTAGGACCCCTTACCATATGTTAGTTTATGGTAAGGGGTCCCAAGGGATTGTAAAGGGTTCTAGGACAAATTAATGTGTCCTACGACCCCTTAAAAACCATTACAACCCCTAATATGTATGATAGGTGGTTCTAAAGGGTCATAAGGGGTCATAAGACACATTCATGTATCCTAGGACCTCTTATGACTTCTTATAACCACTTATAAGCCTTACCATATAGTAATGTATGGTAAGGTATGTTAAGGGGTCCTAAGGGTTCTTAAGGGGTTATAGGACACACTAATGTTCCCTAGAACACTTTATGACCCCTTAGAACCCCTTACATACACTTATGTATGGTGAGGGATCATAAGGAGTCTTAAGAGATCCTAGGACACTTTAGTATGTCCCAAGTCTTAAGGGATCTTAAAGGGTATTAAGACCTCTTTATCCTTACCATACACTAATGTATGGTAATGGGTCCTAAATGGTCTTAGGACATATTAATGTATCTCAGGACCTCTTAAAAACCCTTACTACCCATAATATGTATGGTAAGGGGTCCTAAAGGGTCTTGAGGGGTTAAAGGACACATTATGTCCTAGGACCCCTTAAGAACACTTACAACCCCTAAGATGTATGGTAAGGTGTCCTAAAGGGTCCTAAGGGGTCATAAGGGGTATTAGGAATTTAATGTTTCCTAGTACCCCTTATGACCCATTACCATTCACTAATGTATGGTAGGGGGTCATAAGGGGTCATAGGGAACATTACTGTGTGCTAAGACCCTTTAAGACCCCTTACAACATATTAGGACCCCTTAATAAACATAAGTGTATGGTAAGGGGTCCTAAGATACTGTATGACCTCTTAGGACCCCTTACCATACACCTTAGGGGTCATAAGGGTTCATGGGACCATACACAACCCCTACGATGTATGGTAAGGTTTCCTAAATGGTCACAAGGGGTTTCCTAGAGAGTGGGAGAGTGTGTGTAATATAATATAATATAATATAATATAATATATAGAAATATATATTATTAAATATAATATATCACATAATCTAAAAGGGAATATCTAAGAACATATATTTTTTTAATTTTGTGCATTATTTAAATAATTTTATGCAGATAATATTTTAATTAAAAAATATTATAAACAAAATGTTTGAGTTTATGAGAAAACAACCCACATCTCCCAAGAACAGCTGCATGCAAATACCTATCATAGAAAGAGAGAGAGAGAGAGAGAGAGAGAGAGACGCAAGAAGCTAGAGAGGCCTGAATCCACAAGAGAGGAGAAATCATTGATGTACAAAAAAAAGTTACAACTCTAATGAATAATTTGTTCTACAAAGTTATGAAAACAAGAGGAGATCAATCCTTATAAAAGGAGATCGAAACCCTAAAAGAGTAAAACCTAGGTTGCACAATAATAATTAATAAAGTAATTAATTATGATATGCCTAAAGTTTAGCTTAAGTAGAAAGAGATAATAAGTGACTTAGTAATTAAAACAATGTGATTTAATTAATAAGTAAACACATTATTACTCTAACACAAAATATAAAATAAAATAATAAATAAATTAAAATACACCAATGAACAAATATAAATCAAAAAATCATAAATTCAATCCTTATAAATCAACTAATGAAAATTTCAAATCAAAAAATAACTCAAATGACGTTAGTGAGAAAAGTGAAATTTTAATTCAAACCTATCCAAATCGGGTATCGGATTATATTCTGAATACTCAATTAGGCTCTGGATTTGCCTCTGGTTTTTTCTGAGTAATGTCAAACATGGATGGTCAACCCCAAAAATGTGTTTACCATATTTCCTCTGATCACCAGACTATTGATCCCTAAGTTTTATTATCTATTAGTGTCTTACACTTTGTCATTTTCTAGGCAATGTTCGTCGGTCATCACTGCGACCGAGCCATCTAGTAAAGGAAGAGTTATGTGTAGACTTGTATCTTGTACAATTACCGAGTAGTAGTTACTGTCAAGAAATTCAAAGGTCACCGAGTACTTCAGTAATAGCCAAGTAGTTTATGTCAACTTGTATAGAAGTTTCAGTGCTGAGTGCCAGTATATGAAGAACAGCTAATGTCGAGTGTCAAAGACTTCATATGCCAAGAAAGCCAGATTTGACATATGTGTTTGTAATGGCACAAACACTTAGGTAAACCATTTTGGCCAACATCTATACAATGTTTAATATTTTTTGAGGAAATTACGGAGGTAATTATGCCTTAGATTTGTAATCATTGATCCCTATGTAATCTATGTATCCAATCAGATTTAGGGAATGCTTAAGTGGCATAATAAGTAGAAAATATAGATCATCGATCTTGATCTAGGAGGATATTTTTTTGTCTATATAAGATGAGATATCAACCCTAAAATAATGTATGAGTGTGAGAGAGTGTGAGAAGAGTATGAATGTGAAGGATCTCATATATGCAGAACAGAGAAGCATTTTGATATAGGTAGAGATTAGTCAGAGTGACCAAGCTAAGAAGTGAAGGACAGAATAGTGATATATTTGATTGAGGAGATCAAATAAGGATTGGAAGGAGAAGATCTTTTATTAGCATCACAGTGCAAGCCAAAGGATCAGGTACTGAGACAATCTAACAGGTGAATTAGGGTAAATATCTTAACAGAGTGGTCCTAACAGGCCTATGTAAATCTCTTAACCGAGTGCTTACTTTGTTGTAAGTTTAAATCCTTTAACTAAGGTAGATTGTATAAGTCTTTAAGCTCTTAACAGGGAAAACCCTTCATAGGGTAGATCATCAAGTTATTATCAAACTTTGTAGCCCTAACAGGAAAAATTTAATACTGTAGTAGTGAAGATTTGTGGGTGTCATCCCCACTCTTGTTTTACCTTTCAAGGGTTTCTGGGTAACCAAAATCTTTGTGTTATGTTTCAATTTCATGGATGAAGATTAGACTGTTAGATCTATTTCAGTATCTCTCAGTATCTCTCAGTATCTCACTGTTAGATCTATTTCAGTATCTCTCAGTATCTCAGTATCTATTATAGTAGATATCTGATTGACCCCCCCCCTCTCAGTATCTCACTTTCCCATATTATATTTCCAACAATTAGTATCAGAGCTAAGTCTCTTAAAGAATTCTAATCACTTGTGAGTTAAGGTCTTGCAGATGGAGGTTTATAAGTTGGGAAAGATCATAAAGAATCAAAAGATTTACATTCATCTTGCACTACATCATCTTGAAGCAGCCAGAGGTGAATTGAAGAAATATCTAAGAAGAAGGAGAGAATTGGCAATTCAACAGAATGAAACTCAATATCAAGAAGAAGATACTAGAGTTCTATTTGACAATGGTAATTCTATTGAAAGTGACAAATATATAATAGATCTACTAGAGAAAAACAACATACTAAGTTAAGACATCAAAAATATGAAGAGAGAACAAGAAATACAATCAGTAAGATTTTGTGAAGTAACCGAATAGAAAAATAAAGCTAAAGAAGACAAGACAATGGCTGAAGAAGACAAAATAGAAATTTTATAAGACTTGATGAAAGGACATGTGACATAAAAAGGATAACAAATAATCAATTGGAGATGGTGAATCAACTACTACTTGCTAATCAAGAGTTGAGCAGGAAAGATGTGGAAATCACAAATTTGAGATCATAAAATAGCCCACTGAAGAGTGAGCTAAGATCGAAAAAAGAACTCAATGAGAGGATAAACAAGCCTAATGAAGATGTGAAATATTTTGAAGAACTGTTAAGGTCACCTAGAAGATCTAGTGATACTTCTAGACTTGGACATGATGAGCACCTGACATCCACTGAAGAAGGAGAATCATCAAAGAGTGGAGGATAGAGGAATGCAAATTTAAAGAACAAGAAACCCACATGCCATCACTATGGAAAGCCAGGACATAGAGAAAACATCTGCAGAAGAAAAATGGTAATTCCAATCCTAAACAAAATTTTAATGGAAATTATTTTAATTGTAAGAAACATGGACATCGGGCACATGAATGCAGGTCAAAGGTCAGTAATCCAGCTACCTCACCTAGATTTCAAGGACATTATTTTAACTATCATAAATATGGTCATAGAGAACAAGAGTGTAGATCCAAGTCTAATTGGACATCCAATAAGAAGACTAAAGCACCTAAGAAAGGTAACACATACAATTAGGACTACAATACATGGTATAGTTGTCATTATTGTGGAGAATATGGTCATATTGGAGTAAATAGTTTGAAGACACATTTTAGAGGCAAATCCAAGAGTTGGATGAGTGGAAGTCTGGTCTATTAAAAATGCAATAAAATTGGTCACATAAAAAGAGACTATAGAGCACATATACCGAGCAATGAAGAAGTCAAGAATGAAGAGACTATTGAACAGAAGGGAAAACCAGATGAATAAGACATGGATAAAGAAAGAGGAAGCACACAGTAGTGGAGCCAGTGAACTTGAGGTAACCCAATCCAATGGATCAGGTGACCACACTACTTCAAACTAAGCAAAGAAGGTATGTGAGGAACTGAATCTTACAATTCTTTATTTTACATCAGTTACTAACATTTGATATGTTAAAGTCCATATCTACATAAATTAAGATTCATTAGGATAGATCTGAGAAATAAAACATATTGTATATTTGATTTCAAGCATCAGTATAAAGGTCATAGTGACTGAGTCACTAGTGTATGTTGAGCTGTTGTGTTAGCCAAGATATGATATGTACCGAGCTGAAACTGAATATTAGTATTAAACAAGCTCATGTTAACCGAGTTAACATAAGAAGGCTGAGACAACTGTATACACCTACCTTATGTACGGATCATTTAATGAAGCCCTAATCTGACCGGTTGGTGTCTATAAAGAAGATTGTTACCATTTATTCTCATTTCACCAATGATTTGAGAACTTATAGAGCAATTTCAAAGAGATCAACCAAAGCTATTTGTGCTAAGTGTAATTAGCAAAGATCTTTACAGTGTGCCTTCGGCAAACATCTAAGAACTGTTGGAACAAGGTATTTATTGAGTAACTCAAAATCATTATTTGAACCCTAAATTTTGGAGATATGGCATCTACATCATCTAGTGCAGCCATGAAGCAAGGAAAGGAAGTATTAAATTTTCAAATTGTAAGGGATGATGTGTGCAAACCGCAGAAATTTAAAGCCATTCTTGAAAGTGTAGTGAAGAGAGATCTCATGGGTGCCCTGTCATTGATCCCACATAAAGTCCTAATGATTAATGATGTACGCACATGCTACATTTGTAAGATTGGAGAAATAGGAGATTACGAGTTAAGGGAAGCATATGACAAGCTATGTGATAACAGAGTGTTGAAGGATGAACACCAGAAGGTTGCCGAGAGAGGGTTAGTTTGTGCCCTTGATTTTTTGTGGAATTTTAAGGTTGAATGGATAAAGATTGTGTTGAGCCAAATACATGACATGAAGATATGGCTGGAGGGTGGACCATTCAATATTAAAAAGGAGATGATACACCAAGTCACTGGTTAGCCTGTTCTTATAAGGAAAAAGACAATGAGATGCTAGATTAAGGAAATTATACAAGCAAACACTCAGGCAGTATGGAACAAAAGAGGGATTTGATGAACTACAACTGATTTAGAACCTAATTGAAGATCTATGATTTGAGATCACTGAGTTGCTGATTAGATATGTAATATGATTGAATCAGTAATATGTTGTCATTGATGTCAACTAGTTTGACAACACTTAGTTTGTAAGTTACAATAACTAAACATCTGTAGAAAAGGAGTAAAATAGATGAAGAACATAAATATCTACATGAGGAAGATGTATATAACAGATGAGGATAAGGAATACATTGTGTAACTTGATGATGAGTCTATGACCTTATGTTATTGACTTGATTATGTTTCATTCATCTATGATGAGGAAAAGAACTAAAAGACACAAAGCAGTGTGGTCGGTTGATGAAGCATTTTAGTATACATCGATGGGATGTAGTGTATATCGACTATAGTATAAACCAAGCACGTGTTCACAGATGCATTTCTTTGCTAACCAAGCAGGAGAAAGGAGCTA
This sequence comes from Chamaecyparis obtusa, assembly GCA_027943335.1. Lineage (NCBI taxonomy): Eukaryota > Viridiplantae > Streptophyta > Pinopsida > Cupressales > Cupressaceae > Chamaecyparis > Chamaecyparis obtusa. The sequence continues at coordinate 1,414,381 of BSBK01005649.1, read as the reverse complement.
AATGATTAGTTTTAGCTGATAAGGATTGCTGAGCTGTAAAGTACATCAAAATCAGTGATGGAGATAATGTTTGTTATGAAGATCAATGGCTAGCATAATTCAAGGAAGATCTAAAGGATGAAATCAAAATGTATTATTGGTACAATTGCCGAGGAAGGTTTAAGTGAAAAAATGAATGAAGGAGAATAAGTGGCAAAATCTTATGGAGGAAAAGAAAATAGTTTACTTGTCTATATAAGAGACTAAGGTTTCATTATGAAACTAATGCTAGAAGAAGGAGACTACAGAACTATCACATGAAAAAGCTTCATGTATGCTTGATCAAACTGGTTAAGGAGAACCAAACTATAGAGTTTACTGAGCATCAGAAAAGCTATTACCGAGTGACAGTAAGTCATAGATTATTGTGATACATAATTGAAATATGATCAGAGGATTTGTATGGGCTAAACATAGATCTAATAATCTACAATTGAAGTTGTATTGTAATCATATCAATTGTTGTTACAGTTTAACCATTGTAAACAAAGAAATCTCTTAACAGAGTGGACTACAAAAGTCTTTTATGTAGCATTCATAGAATGAGCATTATTATCCTATCAACCCCATAGTGAATGTTGGTTGGACAATAACGGTTGGTCTTAAATTCTCTAACAAGGTCACACCTAACTGTGTGTTTGTAAGCTTTAACAGGGTTGGGTCTTCACCGACCTCACTTCAGAAGAGTGAACATTTTTGGGTTGTCGGTCCCAGGTGGTTTTTCCCTTCATAGGGTTTCCACATTAAATCTTTTGTGTTATGTGTTCATTGTGATGATTGTTTGTTATCATACTATACATATTACATGTTAGATTTGGTCGGTAATCATTAGTTTGTTATTGACTAGTAATCAGTAAAAGCATAGATAGTATAGTATTTTAAGTTACCAAGCTACAGAAGTATAAGTAAATTGTTTTGGATTATACATTTTGATTTGGGACTATGGATAACTAATTCCCCCCTCTCTCATTTATTCTAACAATTGGTATTAGAGATGTGGTTTCTTGGAATAGAGTTTTAAGGACTTCAGCACAAAGGTCTCAAAATGTTTAAGAGGGAAGTGCCAAAGCTAAACAAGGATAACTTCATAATATGGAAAAGTTGAATGAAGCTACATATATCTAGGATTGGTAATTCTGCCCTAGATCTGATGAAAAATGGATACCTTACACCACCCAATGGTCCCTTAACCCTTGATCAACTAAGGGACAGTCATGAACATAATGTTACTATGATGGAGATTGTTGCTACCTGTTCAGATGCCGAATTTGAAGACATCAAGGACTGTACTACTACCAAGAAGATGTGGGATAAATTAGCTCAAGCTTATAGTGGTGATGCAAATGTCAAGAGAGCAAGAGCCGCAAGCTTAAGAGGAAGATTCGATGATATGAAGATGAAAGAAGGTGAAAACATTGTGCAGTACACAAATAGAATAAAGGAGGTAGTTCACACTATTAGAGCATCAGATGGATTCATTGATGAAGACACTATGGTAAGCAAAATTCTAAGGACCTTATTACCTATCTATGCCATCAGAATATCTGCAATTCATGAAAATAGGTCAGCACCTAATAGCACACTCACTCTTGATAATCTGATTGGAAAGCTTACAACATTTGAACTAAATAATTATGATAATAGTGTTGTACCATCTATTGAATCCACTTTTATGACTTCTCTGAAGATTGGTAAGTCTAGAAATAAGAATGATGATACTAACAACAATACCGATGATGAGCTTGATGAACTTGAAGCTCTTATGGATAGAAGGTTACCTAAAGGTAAAGGAAGGTATAGAGGTAAGTTACCTTTAGCATGCTTTAACTATAAGGAAGTTGGTCACATTGCTACTAGATGTCCACACAAGAAAGATGATGAAAGAACCAAAGACCGATCTGAAGGAAGCTATGGGAGAAGATACAACAGAGGCTACCGACACTACAACAGATTCAACTGAGACAATAATGAAAAAGGAAAGAAGGTTTGCTACATTGTTAAGGAAGAAGATATCACGGATACCGACACTGATGATGATGTGGAGGTTGTGTTTGTGGCAATAAAGGATGATTATGAAGAAGATGAAAGGTATGTAGAGATAGCACTTATCTCTAAGGTTAATAAAAATGATACATGGATTATAGATAGTGGATGTACACATCACATGACTGGTGATGAAGAAAAATTTGATTATCTTAAAGAATACAATGGAGGATCTGTAAGAATGGGAAATGATGCACCCTGTATGGTAAGAGGTAAATGATCCCTGCTGATAAATCATAGATTAAAATTTCAAAATGCTTATTGGGTAAAAGGATTGAACTATAATTTGCTAAGTGTGGCACAACTAAACAATTCAGGCCATCGAGTTTCTTTTGAGAGCAAAAAGGTGAAAATATTTGATGATGGAGGAAGACTTGTTGGAACTGGTACACAATCTAGAGGTAATCTGTTTTATCTTGATAATGATCGGTCTTCTTGTTTATTGATGAAAGATGAAGATGCATGGTTGTGGCATAAAAGGTTATGTCATGTGAATTTTGATAAAATGATTAAGATCAGTAAAAGGAAAAGAGTTAGAGGTCTGCCTAACTTATCTAAGTTGGATCATGTTATGTGTCATGAATGTCAGAAAGGTAAGATGACTAAGTCTAGTTTCAAAAGAAAAGATTATTCAACAAAGAAGATACTTGAGTTAGTGCATACCGACCTATGTGGTCCTATGAGAACTCAGAGTTATTATGGAGACAGATATTTTATTCTTTTTGTTGATGATTATACTAGGTTGATGACTGTCATGTTATTAAAAGAAAAATATAAGGCATTCAAGATGTTTAAGTGGTATAAAGAAAAAGTAGAAAAAGAGACTGGTAAATATTTGAAATTCTTAAGATCTGATAGAGGAGGTGAATTTATCTCTGATGAATTTACTAATTTGTGTAATGAGCATGGTATTAAAAGATAGGTCTCTGCACCAAGGACACCACAACAGAATGGCATTGCTAAAAGGAAGAATAGGTCAATTGTTGACTATGCAAGGACATTAATGATAGAAAAGAATGTTGCCCAGACATACTGAAGAGAAGCCGTTAGCACTGCTATTTATGTGCTAAACCGAGTACAACTGAAGAAGGACACTAATAAGACACCCTATGAGTTATGGTTTGGACACAAACCCATTGTAAGTTATTTCAGAATTTTTGGAAGAAAATGTTTTATTCTGAAAGATGAAAGAAATGGAAAGTTTGACTCAAAAGGTGATGAAGGGATATTTCTAGGATATTCCAGTAAAAGCAAAGCATACAAGTGTCTGAATAGAGTAACTAATAAAATGATTGAAAGTACTAATGTTCGAGTTGATGAGTTTGATGATAAGAATGCAAAGGAAAGAAGAAAGGAACTAGAAGACTATAGTGGATTCACTTACATTGAACAACTCGAGTATCTACCGACACTACAGACAGTGACAACCGGTCAGCAGGAAAATAATACTGAGGAACAGGAAAGAGAAATCGACGAGCAGGAAGGACCTATCGAGCAAGCAAATGAACCTGCACAGGATGAACAAGAAAGAAGAAATCAGATACTGGCAAGTTTTGTCAGAAGACACCATCCTAAGACACAAAGCATTGGAGACAACCAAGATGGTATGCAAACAAGGAGTAAAGCAAGACAAGGTACATGTCTAGTTTGTGATTATGAACTAAAAAATGTGAAAGTTGCATTGGAAAATGATGAATGGGTTAATGCAATGAAAGAGGATTTAAAACAAATAGAGAAGAAAAAAACCTGTACCTTAGTACCCAGACCTAAAGATAAGAATGTTGTCGGTACTAAGTGGATATTCAAGAACAAGCAAACTGAGAATGGAGAAGTAACAAGAAATAAAGCTAGATTGGTATGTAAAGGATATGCACAGGAGGAAGGAATTGACTATGGCGAAACATTTGCACCTGTTGCTAGATTAGGAGTCAGAATGTTACTTGCATATGTTGCACACAAAAAGTTCAAAGTTTACCAAATGGATGTCAAGTCAGCATTTTCGAATGGAATACTTGAAGAAGAAGTCTACATAGAACAACCTAAAGGGTTCATTGATCCAGAAAAGAAAGATATGGTATGTAGATTACATAAATCTTTATATGGCTTGAAGCAAGCACTAAGAGCCTGGTATGAGAGGCTGCATACTTATTTGTTAAGTATTGGATTTGTTAGAACAAGTGAGAACAACAATTTGTATATGAAAGGAGATACTGATGATACTATTCTTATTGCTGAAATATTTTTGGATGACATTATATTTGGAGGACAAGATCAAATCTGTAAGTCATTTGCTGATGAAATGAGAAGTAAATTTGAAATGTCTATATTCAAAGAGATTAATTTCTTTCTTGGACTACAAGTGATTGAACAAAATGATGGTATATTCATCACACAATTTAAATACATCAAGGAAGTATTGAAGACATTTGGCAAGGAAGATGCTAAACCTGTGGGAACACCGATGGCTACTGGATGTAAAATGACTAAGGAAGATGAAATTATTAAAGTGAACCAGACACTGTGTGTGTGTGAATTTTGTACCTAGTTGTAGACACAACACTTCAGTAAAACATTAGAGATTAGCAAAAATTGAAATCTTGCAAGTAATTGAAACTATGCTAACCAGACAATTTACTACCTTCTAGTAGGTACGAGTATGATGTTCTTAGATTGAAATCGAGATCAATGACAATGCAACACCTAAATGAAGGATTTAATGCTAAAGAATGAAAAATTATATGACTGCAGATTAATCTATTTTTTTGTATTTTGTATGCAATTAGGATGAAAAACTTGATATGAAACTAATCTAGAATGAATTGAAATGATATGAAAATTAATCTAACAATGATATGAATTGATATGAAAATCTATGCAAAAACTATGAATTGATCTCACAAAATTGTCTGTCGCAAAAGCTTGATTCTTCGTATGTAATTTCACCAGAGTACTTGTGCAAATTTGAGAGATATTGATTGAAAGCTTGAGGGATATATTGTGCAAATTGAATTATGAAGAGCCGAGTCTTGTTTTTATAGAAATCTAGGGCTTGAGGATGCATTGAGAAAAGCCATAAATCACTTTTGATAAAATCAGGTTGATTTTTGAGTTAACAAGAAATTAAGAATATTTAATTCATAAAATCATGCAAAAATAGTTTTTATCTCAAAATAGAGCTTAGTTCTCTTTTTTCAACTCATCATCAGATGTTGAGTTTAGAAATTTTACAAATTGAAATTAGCAATTGTTTTAAAGTTGACTGCTTTTGTTGATTGTGCATGATTTAGTATGAATTAATTTAATAAATAAAGTGATTTATTTTCCACTTAACTGATTTTGAATTAAAACAATTGATTTATGGGTTAATCAATTATTAAATCAAACTTTATTCCAATTAAATCATTAAATTTGACAACTTTGATTTAAATCAATTAAATAAATATTCAATTGATTATTTGTAGGAATTTTGATTTATTGTCAAAATAAAAACAATATTAATTAGGAATAAATGCAATTAAATCTAATTAAATAATTAAGTGGCAAAATTAAATTAATTAATTAAATATTCATCATATTCAATTAATCAACTTTAGGATAAATAATAACATTTATCGCCAAATAATATTTAATTAAAGATAATTACATAAATTAGAAATATTTAGGAAATATTCCCTGATGTAGAATTAAGATAAAATCAATTAGGATTTCGATGTGAAGATGTGCCTTTGGTTAAGACTTTTGTATCAATTTTATTTGATGTGTCAATATAGGAGGTTAATGAACCTATAGCCCATTTTTGGGGTATTACATTTTGCCCCTCTTTGAATTATTGTGCGAAGCGTAGTGGTTCAAAGAATAGTCTGTGTATGATATAGATGTATGAAACGGATTTGAAAGATGAACCGATTCTGAGATAGAAACTGATTAAAAGACTAGAAAAAGAGATACCAACCCAGGACCAGAATGACCAGGATTTGAGATGATGCTAACTATATCAAAAATGAACCGGTGATTATGAAAAAAAAGTGTCAAAACGCCTGATTCTGAACCTTATGATTGCGAAGAAGTGAGTGACCGATTCTAGACCTGAATGTCCTTGTATGAATCATATTGGTATCACATCCTGAACCCATCAGTTACGAAGAACCAAGGAAATAACACTAATGAACCGATGGTTACGAAAACTTGGTACAGTTTACAAGATAGATTAGGATACTAGATTGCAATAGATTTACCCCAAGCGACGAGGACTTTAGATGAATCAGCAACTAGATGTGGTTGTTGTCTTGATTATTGAGAGAAAGATTTGATTGACAATATTGAGTTACAGACTTGAATGATGTACAATACCATGCCCCCTTCGGGATTAAAATTGAAATCTGACAAGAAAAGTCAGCGTTAAATGGTTTAGAAGCATGTTAATTGATTTGAGAAGTGGTTATACACGTTCGAGAATGTGTTCTGCATCGTTTAGAGGTCTTGAAGACCAATTTTGACTAGGTTAAACCATGAGTTGACCATAGTTGACCAAGTTGAAATTTTGATAGTTTGATGTGAGATAATCAATTAAGTTGAAAAATAGATTTCTTTAATGTTTAGAAGGTTGATTATGCAAGCAATTTACAATATAAATGATCTCAGATTTTGATTTTGATCCCGAAAAAGGATTCTACTTGCTATTTCATTGGATGGGACTTCGTGTAAGATTTAGCTCTTGTAGTCATGTTTAGCATTTTTTTGGTTTTGAAGAATCATTTAAGTGTTCAAGCAATTTGTGCGATCATGCAAAGTGCAAAATGAAATGCAGAATGAAATGCAAACCTAGGACCTAGGACCTATTCACTGATCATGTGTCGATTCATTCTCATCATTGAACTTTTTAGGTAACCGAATAAATCAATACAATGCCCACTAGTTAGGAAACTATAGACATATGAATATTGATTTGTATGCGCAAGAATCAATACAACGCCCACTGGTTAGATAACCATGGACATATGAATATTGATTTTATTTTCAGAATGTCGGATTAGATATAAGCACCAAGGTACAAATGCCAGGATGACCTGAATATCATGTCCATTTTGATATAGAAATTTTTATAAGCATCAAAATATAGACGTTATGATGATCAGAATATGCCTTGTGTTACAAACACATCAAATAGTCAAGAGATCATTCTAAGTCCAGTGTGAATTACCCATAGTGACCCTTTATCGTTAACATCCTTGGGTAAGATCGCATTTCACAGTAGGAGAAAGAACTCACTCAAAAGGACAATAGTTAGATCAAAATTATTTGAATTTTTCGAGTATCAATGGTCGAGGTACTCATGGCCATCCAATTCGAGATAGAGCCTCTTACAGACGGACACCATTTCAATCCAAAATTTCCAAAGTTGTTAGACTTTCACATACAAGCAAAAGATAAAGAAAAGATTATGCCCCCAGTCATCACTCTCTAAATCTTGTAAATGACATCATCAAAGAGCTCTAAGGGACACAATATGCAAAAATCTCAATGCGGATCAGTAAGCATACAAGGAGATAAAAGCATGAAGAAGCATAGATTGTTTTCAGTTTGTGTTGATGTTTGATTGCGTTGTTGTAGATGCAAAATCCCTTTCTAGAGAGGAGACTGACTGACTGACTCGGATGAAGCTTCAAAGGACTCTAACTAGACATGACTCGTTTGAGGTATACTGGAGACCATAGGATATGACATTGATATCCCCCAAGTGTTAAGCATTGATAGGATACAAACGCTTTTGCTGATTGGTGTACAGACTGACTTTATTGAAACAAGGATATATACAGACTAAAGTAGACTGAAAGCTAGGAAAGACCAAAATTGCACTGATAGATGGAGCATTTTGAAACAAGTGGTGCCCGTTTGCTCGGTTTTCACCATCTTGGCAGAGATTCTATTTTTTCTACCAAGGTGCATGTTTCCAAGTTTTCACCAAGACACTTTTTCTTTTTCTTCTTTTTTTGTATTTTTCATTTTTTTAATTTTTTTGTACTTTTGATATTTTTTACTTTTTTTGTGAATCATAAGGCACCTATTGCTAGCTTTTCACCAAGATGTTCATTTGTTTCATGACTTTTTCTAATTTTTATGATTTTTTCAAGACATTTTACCATAGACTGAATGCCTTAGTTGTAGAATTTCTTCAGATGGAGAACATTGATTGGTTCTCAGAGCTTTTCTCCTTCATTTGTTGAGAGTTGATATGCTTCAGAGCCAAAAGTAGTAGTGATAACAAAGGGACCCAGCTAGTTGGGTTCAAACTTCCCCTTGCATTCTCGATGTGATTGATTTTTAGGATTCTCTCTCAAGACTAGATCGCCAACCTGGAATTCTATGTGTCTGACTTTCTTGTTGTAGCCTCTAGACATTCTTTTCTAATACACTCTGATATGATCATACGCTTCTTGTCTGTGCTCATCTAGTAGTTCAAGTTCTTGCAACCTAGACACTCTATAGTCATCATCAATTACTAGACCATGCATTCTGATTCTTAGTGATGGAATTCTTAGTGATGGGGGCATGGTATGTCTTGAGAAGAGAAGTAAGACTCTTGGGAGAAGTAGAAGAGGAATGAGATCATGGAGAAGAGGAAGGTGAAGACCCAATGGAGGAAGAAGACTTGGAAGATGAGGAATAATGAAAGGACTTAGAAGATGAAAGACATTTGGAAGAAGGAGGTCATGACAGCATCATGCATATGATCCTAAAAAAGGCATCTGATTTAATCAATTTTTCTTTTATTTCTGTCATAAACTTATCACTCATGGGATTTTTGGAGGAATAATACTCTTCAAATTGAGCAATGAGTTCGAGATCATCCATTTTCAAGAGAGGTTCCATAACAAGATAGTTGAAATTCATGGTTCTAGAAGAGGACGAATCAAGCATGGAAGTGATAGAAGAGATGAATAGAAGAAAGTAGACTAGATAATAAGAGGAAAAGAATCAAGAAGATGTGAAGAGTTTTAGGAAGAAGAAGAAGAAGCATGAAGGAATAGGAGTAAGGATGGAAATGGGAGACTAGGAAGACATGGGAGATGTGGAAGAAAGAAGACCAAGAGTCATTTTTTGCAAATTGATACCATTTAAGTTCATTTGGATGTTGAGCAACATGTCATAACACCTAAGATCTAACCCAGGTTGACCAACAAAGACTAGAAATGACAAGAATCAGCTCGCTATTTTGATAGAATTTGGAAGTTATTGCAAATTGGATTTCTAACAACTTTGACTTTGGCTTTGATACGAGTTTTGAAATTTTAGGATGACTTTTTGACACCAAAAAAGATTCTTGCTTTAGATTTGCAAATTTTTCAATTTTTTAGTATCAGTTTGTTTGCAAATTTTTCTGTCTAGTTTTGAAGATCTGTGTAATAATCTATCTCAAACAACCAAGTAAATATCAAGCATGCAAAATAGAAAGCAACGGAAGCAAGAAATCATCTAAAAACAATGAACAAGGGAAAAAGCAACCTTGTGCATGAACAAGCAATAATGACTTATTGTGCTAATCCCTAGAAGTGCTAACTGTGTATGTCCTCGAAAGTTTTTCAATAACGCACATATTCCTAGAAAATGAAAAATTTGGCCTCACTAGGGTTTGTAGTAATGGTCCGACTCTGCAACTTTTGTGATCTCAAGAGGGTGAACTCCAATCTAGGTGCATCAGGGTTTTGACACAGTTTGAGAATTTAATCAATCAGGAGTTTCTAGGGAGATCTGATAGCCTAACAAGAGACCACACTTGTGAAGATTTCCTCCACGAGGATATTTATATAGCAGTTTTTGCTACCATGGTGAAAATGGCTATTACCACTTGAGGTTTTGTCCATGTGGTTGACCCAATTAAAGGAATGTCCACTACAGTTAACCCGCTCTAAAGGTGACTCACAAAAGATACCACATGGAGACTAGATCAGATTCAAGGATCTGGGTTTTTGGTACTATCCAAAAAGGAAGTAGAGCATAATCCCCTAACCTCTTCACTTCACCAAGACAAAGCGGATAGATTAATCTAACATGCTAAGACCAAAATTATCTCGCAAAGATCTATGATGTCAACTGCTTATGATCTATCAACATCTCCAGAAAGAGAATGTATCAATCAAAAGTTGAACATGCACAAATCTAGTAGAATGCAAGACAATCTCAGTAACCTCCCTACCTACAAGGGGATCTATCTTCAAGAAGAGCTTCACATGCATGAACAAGAAAAAGAAGCCCACTCTCTCAAGATCATCTGCAAATAGTGTTCATAGAACCTAATTACTATGTGTAACAGATATGCAAAAAGCAAATCTATGTTCGTTTTAGAGCCCAAAACTGAAGTGTGAATTATGAAAGTTGTAAAGGAACTCAAGCTTGACACAAGAGAGTTTTTTTTAAGTCCCAAAATTAAGTGTTATCAGATGTAATAGAATACCTGAGTTCCTCACCATGTGCTTAGTAGATTTTACTTGTTTTAACAATTTTTGAGCATTTGTCTTCTATCTTTTGTACCCACGGGACGTACCTGCACCTGCACCTACAAACCACTGTTATGAAAGACTTACCTATTCTTGTACATGAAACCCACTGTTATAAAAATCCATAAAAAAATTAATGCAACTTGTCAACCCCATGTGGTAGAAAATCAGGTTAGTCAAAGATAATATGTCATTTGATAATCGAAAAACCTATTGTCATAAAAAATCAAATTCTGACCAGTCTGTACTAAATCAATAATAAATTTTGCAAATCAAACCAAAATTAATCCAAACCAATGGAAAATGAAATCTAACTCAAATAAATTTATAGAAATATAAATTTTGGATCTGTATCATGTCATATGTGCATGTACCAATAAAAACATCAGTCAGATTTCATAAAATCAGGTTCAGACCAGTCTTCATTAAAATGATCATAACTTTTGAAAATAAAAACCAAATATATCCAAACCAATGGAAAATGAAAGCTAACTCAAATACATTTCCATAAATATAAATTTCAGATTTGTATCATGTCATATGTGCATGTACCAATAAAAACATCAGTCAGATTTTACAAAATCAGGTTCAGACCAGTCTTCACTAAAATAATTATAACTTTTTCAAATCAAAACAAAATTAATCCAAACCAATGGTAAATGAAAGCTAACTCAAATAAATTTCTAGAAATATAAATTTTGGATCTATATCATGCCATATGTGCATGTACCAATAAAAACATCAGTCAAATTTATGGAAAAATAGCCCAAAAATTTATCACAAAACACAAAATTAACCTTGTGGTTGTGGGTTCGAGAGAAATGATAGAAATTTGATAGAATAGAATGGAAACCCATTGCAGGGCCCCATGGTGGGTGCCAGAAATGTGTGCGTGAATTTTGTACCTAACTGTAGACACAACACTTCAGTAAAATATTAGAGGTTAGCAAAAATTGAAATCTTGCAAGTAATTGAAACTATGCTAACTAGGCGATTTACTGCCTTCTAGTAGGTGTGAGTATGATGTTCTCAGATTGAAATCAAGATCAGTGACAATGCAACACCTACATGAAAGATTTAATGCTAAAGAATGAAAAATTGTATGAATGTAGATTAATCTATTTTTTTGTATTTTGTATGCAATTAGGATGAAAAACTTGATATGAAACTAATCTAGAATGAATTGAAATGATATGAAAATTAATCTAACAATGATATGAATTGATATGAAATTCTATGCAAAAACTATGAATTGATCTCACAAAATTGTCTGTCGCAAAAGCTTGATTCTTCATATGTAATTTCACCAGAGTAATTTTGCAAATTTGAGAGATATTGATTGAAAGCTTGAGGGATGTATTGTGCAAATTGAATTATGAAGAGCTAAGTCTCATTTTTATAGAAATCTAGGGCTTGAGGATGCATTGAGAAAAGCCATAAATCACTTTTGATAAACTCAGGGTGATTTTTGAGTTAACAAGAAATTAAGAATATTTAATTCATAAAATCATGCAAAAGCAGTTTTTATCTCAAAATAGAGCTTAGTTCTCTTTTTTCAACTCATCATCAGATGTTGAGTTTAGAAAGTTTACAAATTGAAATTAGCAATTGTTTTAAAGTTGACTGCTTTTGTTGATTATGCATGATTTAATATGAATTAATTTAATAAATAAAGTGATTTATTTTCCACTTAACTGATTTTGAATTAAAACAATTGATTTATGGGTTAATCAATTATTAAATCAAACTTTATTCCAATTAAATCATTAAATTTGACAACTTTGATTTAAATCAATTAAATAAATATTCAATTGATTATTTGTAGGAATTTTGATTTATTGTCAAAATAAAAACAATATTAATTAGGAATAAATGCAATTAAATCTAATTAAATAATTAAGTGGCAGAATTAAATTAATTAATTAAATATTCATCATATTCAATTAATCAACTTTAGGATAAATAATAACATTTATCGCTAAATAATATTTAATTAAAGATAATTAGATAAATTAAGAATATCTAGGAAATATTCCCTGATGTAGAATTAAGATAAAATTAATTAGGATTTCGATGTGAAGAGGTGCCTTAGGTTAGGACTTTTGTATCAATTTCATTCGATGTGTCGATATAGGAGGTTAATGAACCTATAGCCCATTTTTGGGGTATTACACACTGTACCAATCTATGATTGGTAAGTTAATGTATGTAGTGCATAGTAGACCAAACATAGCACATGCCATGGGAATTGTTGCAATAATTTATGCAAACTATAGAGAATCACACATGATTGCTACAAAGAGAATCCTAAGATACCTGAAGAAAATAGAAGATTATAGATTATGGTATCCTAAGGAAGGAAAGTTTGAACTTAGAGTCTATACCGATGCTGATTTGGCTGGAAACGTGGATGATAGAAAAAGTACCACCGGAGGAGCATTTTTCTTTGGTGAAAGACTTGTTACATGGACAAGTAAAAAGCAGGCTTGCATTTCTCAGTCTACATCTGATGCAGAGTATGTTGCTGCTGCTAATAACTATTCAAATATTGCATATATTAAGCAAGTATTGGAAGGTATGAATTAGATAATCATTGAGCTGGTAATTATATACTGTGATAACACAAGTGCAATAAACATTTCAAAGAATCCAGTGATGCACTCTAAAATAAAACATATATCTATTAAGTATCACTACTTAAGAGAACAAGTACAGGAGAAGCAAGTTAAGCTAGAGTTTGTTACATCAAAAGAACAACTTGTAGACATATTTACAAATCCTCTACTGAAGGATACATTTGAGTACTTGAGGACTAGACTTGGGGTTTGTTCCCTATCTATCGGTCACTAATGTGATCTGGATGTTGCATCAGCCTAATCTGATCAGAAGATGATTCATGTTGATGCAGCATAGTTCACACTTTGGATCATGTCTAAGGTTGTGAAAAGTTTGGAGAACTGGAATAGATTGCCATATCAGTATACAGAGATACAAAGAATGCACCAGACAATAGAGAGTTACATGGCTACTATAGAGCTGCATGTTTATATGTTTCTCTTGCATTGTTGTCAAAGGGAGAGATAAACCATATGAAACAATATGCATTGATGAGAACATTGAAACATCTATCTAAGGGAGAGACGACTTAAAGAAAGGGAGAGCACTGAAGATCAATTACTGAGAATGGAAGAAGGAATCTGAGAGTTGAAAAGATCATATCTGCAGAATGACAAAGCTGCATTAGTAATGCTATTGAGTAACATAGTGATTAAACATATTAAGCTAGGAAGAGCTTGTACAACATTTGTTCACTGAGTTGTAGAATACATGTTTGGTATGTGTATGGTATATTTCATATTACTTGAGTTGCCATCAATGCCAAAGGGAGAGATTAATGAACTACAACTGATTTAGAACCTAATTGAAGATATGTGATTTGAGATCACCGAGTTGTTGATTAGATATGTAATATGATTGAATCAGTAATATGTTGTGATTGATGTCAACTAGTTTGACAACACTTATTTCGTAAGTTACAATAACTAAACATCTGTCGAAAAAGAGTAAAAGAGATGAAGAACAAAAATATCTACATGAGGAAAATGTATATGACAGATGAGGATAAGGAATACATTGTGTAACTTGCTGATGAGTCTATGACCTTATGTTATTGATTTGATTATGTTTTATTCATCTATGATGAGGAAAAGAACTAAAAGACACAAAGCAATGTGGTCGGTTGATGAAGCATTTTAGTATACACCGATGAGATGTAGTGTATACCGACTATAGTATAAACTAAGCGCATGTTCACCGATGCATTTCTTTGTTAACCGAGCAGGATAAAGGAACTAAATGATTAGTTTTAGCCGATAAGGATTGCTAAGTTGTAAAGTACATCAAAATCAGTGATGGAGATAATGTTTTTTATGAAGATCAATGGCTAGCATAATTCAAGGAAGATCTAAAGGATGAAATCAAAATGTATTACTAGCACAACTATCAAGGAAGGTTTAAGTGGCAAAATGAACGAAGGAGATTAAGTGGCAAAATATTATGGAGGAAAAGAAAATGGTTTACTTTTCTATATAAGAGACTAAGGTTTCATTATGAAACTAATGCCGGAAGGAGACTATAGAACTATCGCATGAACAAGCTTCATGTATGGTTGATCAAACTGGTTAAGGAGAACCGAACTGCAGAGTTTATCGAGCATCCAAAAAGCTATTACTGAGTGGTAGTAAGTAATAGATTATTGTGATACAGAATTGAAATACTGATCAGAGGATTTGTATGGGCTAAACATAGATCTGATAATCTACAACTGAAGTTGTATTGTAATCAAATCAACTGTTGTTATAGTTTAACCATTGTAAACGGAGAAATCTCTTAATAGAGTGGACTAGGAAAGTCTTTTATGTATCATTCATAGAATGAACATTGTTATCCTGTCAACCCCATAGTGAATGCTAGTTGGATGATAACGGTTGGTCTTAAATCCTCTAACAAGGTCACACCTAACAGTGTGTTTGTAACCTCTAACAGGGTTGGGTCTTCACCGACCTCACTTTAGAAGAGTGAACATTTTTGGGTTGCCGGTCCCAGGTGGTTTTTCCCTTCAAAGGGTTTCCACGTTAAATCCTTTATGCTATGTGTTCATTGTGATGATTTTTTGTTATCATACTATACATATTACATGTTAGATTTGGTCAGTAATCATTAGTTTGTTATTGACTGGTAATCAGTAAAGTACAGACAGTATAGTATTTTAAGTTACTGAGCTGCAAAAGTATAAGTAAATTGTTTTGGATTATACATTTTGATTTGGGACTGTGGATAACTAATTCCCCCCCCCCCCCCTCTTAGTTATTCTAATAGGATTACTATCTCTACAATCACCAATCCAGAAATATATTTTGCAGTGAGAGTGATTGCTCGCAAATTCTACCAATCTAGTAGGCTTGATAGTGTTCCTTGTATAGTGGTTGACCAAGCATGGAAGATGGTGAAGAAAGATCATACTCATGATCTTTCCAAGTTACAATTGACCCATCTTGTTGAGAACCTCACTTTTATCAGGAAGGCAAAGAATTAAATGTGTAAATTTGGTTCTCTGCTCACTTGTTTTATTCTTTTATGTTCTGAATAGTTTTCCTACTATTGGAGATGTTGTATGGAATAAGGACTGATCAGTCACCCAATAGATAAATCAATTTATTGATCAATTAAGAGAGAATTTTGAGAGCATGATGGATGGTTATTTTGTAAAGTTCAAAAAGAAAATGAGGAAGAGGATTAGGATTCATGTATCCCTAGTGGAGAAGTACTATAATGATATATGTTTCCTAGTAGATACCGACTTTACTTATGCTCAGGTAGTTACACCGAGGGTATCATGGCTTAGGCCATTACCTTATGAAGTCAATATAGATGAGACATCAACAACCATAACCGCCCTACTAGCTGAGGAAACAGATAGAAAAGCTAAAATTTTTGGGACTTATGAGGAGGCTAAGTCTAAGATAACCATGGGATTGAAATCTGTAATGATGGAAAGAAAGAGAAAGAAGCTAGTTAATAACCTAGAGAAGATGCTAGGAGAAGGAGGAGAGTAAAATGCACATCTTGAGTTGACACAAGGTTTACGTGAGGATAAGTCTAGTGAATTGAAAGGAAGTGAACAGGAGGAGATTGAAATCACAAAGAAAGGAAAGAAGACATCAGTTGTTGAGCCAAGCAAGAAACAACTGCAGAAATGAAAACCCACTCCTCCTGCAATACTTAGACCAAGAACAAGGGAAACTTCTACTGTAACAGCTGCTGAACCATAGAAAAATACCCCAGCATTAGGAAAGAGGAAACTAGTTAAAGCTAAGGTTGTGCTAAGAAACATAAGGAAGAAACCAAGAAGGAAGCTAATCTTGGAGAAAGATGATGATGATGAGGAAATAGATAATGATGAGAATATTAAGAAGAAGGCACCATCACAAAGAAGAAAATTGAATGTGGATGAGATATGCCACAATATGAAGAGCACTGCTGGAATAGCAGGCTTTAAATAAATAAAGTTAGAAAATTTGAACAATGAGGATAAGGAGAAAGTGGAAGAGGATACGCTTGAGATGTTGTGTACATTCAAAATGACACCATTACAGATGGGGAATCTTATCCTTGCTGAACTATACAAAATAATAGATCAGAAATGACAATATGCCATGACGACTAAGAAACAAATAAGGGAGAGTACTCTAGCTCAAATAATGCCAGATCTATCCCTTGAGTACATACATAAATATATGGAGCAGTATAGAAATAAGTTTGTCCCCAAGCTTTGAGCATACTCTATTCTATAGCATAAGGTTGAATATATTGTTCAACAGAGCACAAGGTTATGGAAAATTATCTTTGGACTGATAATTGACAATAGTTTACAACTGACTAAAGGCACATCTAGTAAAGTGAAGTTGGATAATAAGGAAGATCTTGATGAACTGCAGACTATAGAGGAAGAATCAAGACATAAGGTAGAAGTAAGTGGATCACATGATGTGATCACAATTGTGGATATCACTAAGGATACCCCAATAAAATCAAATGTATTAACTAAGGAGGAAATTCAGAAACAAATACTTGTCTAGGTAGCCTCAGATAAGTTTCTATCATGCACCAATCTAGTAATAATTTAGGTACAAGATTATCCAAGGATTGAGAGTTCATCAAATGTGTATACTACACCATTAAGCCCTCATATGGTCACATTTGAACATCAAGCCTCACAGTGCTCCAGTATTGAGAAATAGGACAAGTCAGTACTCACACCTTAGAATGAACTTGTCAAGGAGGAAAAGAAAGAAGAAGCTGAGGAGAGTCTTAAAGAGAAAAAAGATAAGTCTACATATAACAAGTCCTCATGAGGAGGAAAAGAAGAAGATTTAAAAAGAGATAGCTAAGTAAAAACTAGAGCCTAAAGAGCAAGAGGCCATAAAAGCTCTTATACAGTTGTCAAGTGGGAATACACCAAGGAAGAAATCACAGAAGAAGGAGAAATCATCTGGAACATGGGTTACACTCAATGAAGTTATAGTGATTCCTAAGTGGGACATTGATAACTTAACTTATGAGAAGATGAAGATATTGCAAGATCTCTTGAAGAAGAAGAGTAAGCAAGAAGAGATAAGAAGAGAGCATCAGCAAAAGCAAGTCTTACATGAAATTAAAGGTATCTTTATTGAAGCTTTTGAAATGGATGATGTGAATGAGTCAACACCTATCTTGGATCAACTAGTACAATTTGTTAAGAAGTTGAATAGTGATGATAGTGAGTCAAATGATAAACTTATGCAGTGGTCTAAGAGAAATTTTGAGACCAAGGTACTAGAAAAGGTTTCCACTGACAATGTAGTGAAACAGGTAGAACTTTCTGCCTTAGTGACAAACTTAGAGGAAGTTGTGCAGAATGCTCATTCTCTTTACAATAAGTTATGTAATGTTGAAGAGTTCACTAAGGACAATCAAGATTTGATTGATAAACTACAATTAGACTTAAAGTCTACTGGTCATTCACTAAGCATGGATGCAAGTTCCAGCTCCATCCACTTCACTAGATTTCTACATGTACAAGGAAGATTAGTTGAGTTGATGGCTAATGATGGACACATAAGGGAAAGGCTAATTTTGATACAAATAATGATGACACCTCATCTTGAGGTTATGTAGAAGGAATTAGCCACGACAAAGGAGTTATTCCAGAGAGACCCTCATCTCTCTATTGTCGAGAGCCTAGTGGATCTAGCTACTGAGCTAGAAATTAAGACATAGGGTTTGGAGTCTATAAGGTCTAGATGGGACAATGTATTAGGTATGATAATGCAGTTCCATAAACCATTTTTGGATAAATACTCCAAAACCCCTACACCCTAGCAACTTCAAGTGACAAAAACAAGGGGGAAATGATATGCCATGATAGAGTTCAACACATAAATAAGGGAAATGACATGAGGTAATGATAGAAAAGAGTAAGTGAACTAAAATGCTACATAGAGAGAAATACAAGAAGGAATGTATATGACGCTATGAAATACTATTTTGTAATATGTATATATTCAGTTGTATGTCCAAAAGATTCTTATGTATATATATTTGTGTAGAATCTTTTAAAGATTGAGTCAAAGTTTTAGGTGGACTTTTCATATTACTAAGTACTCATGTAATGTAAATGTCATGAAAAAATGTTTTTTCCACTAATGTAAAAGGGGGAGATTGTTGATCCCTGAGTTTTTTTGTCTATTAGTGTCTTACATTTATTCATTTTCTAGGCAATGTTGGTCGGTCATTACTGTGACTGAGCCATCTAGTAAAGGTCAAGTTATGTCTAGACTTGTATCTTGTATAATTATCGAGTAGTAGTTATTCTCGAGAAAGTCAGAGATCACTAATTACTTCAATAATAGTTGAGAAGTTTATGCCGAGTTGTATAGAAGTGTCAGTACCAAGCACTAGTATATGAGGAACATCTACTGCTGAGTGTCAAAAACTTCATATGTCAAGCAAGCTAGATTTGACATATGTATTTGTAATGGCACAAACACTTAGGTAAACCATTTTGGCTGACATCTAGACAATGTTTAATGTTTGTTGAGGAAATCACAGAGGTAATTATGCCTTATATTTTTAATCATTGATACCTATATAATCTATGTAGCCAATCAGATTTAGGGAATGCTTAAGCGGCATAAGTAGAAAATCTAGATCGTTGATCTTGATCTAGGAGGATATTTTGTTGTCTATATAAGATGAGATCTGAACCCTAAAATGATGTATGAGTGTGAGAGAGTATGAGAAGAGTATGAATGTGAAGGATCTCATATATGCAGAATAGAGAAGCATTTTAATATAGGAAGAGATCAATTAGAGTGACCGAGCTAAGCAGTGAATGATAGAACAATGATATATCTAATTGAGGAGATCAAATAAGTATTGGAAGGAGAAGATCTATTATTAGCATCATAATACAATTTGAAGGATCAGGTACTAAGACATTATAACAGGTGAATCAAGGTAAATCTCTTAACAGAGTGGTCCTAACAGGCCTATGTAAATCTTTTAACCGAGTGCTTACTTTGTTGTAAGTTTAAATCCTTTAACTAAGGTAGATTGTATAAGTCTTTAAGCTCTTAACATGGTAGACCCCTCACAAGGTAGATCATTGGGTTATGATCAAACTTTGTAGCCCTAATAGGAAAACCTTAATACTGCAGCAGTGAAGATTTGTGGGTGTCATCCCCACCCCAATTTTACCTTTCAAGGGTTTTCTGGTAACCAAAATCTGTGTTATGTTTCGATTTCATGGATGAAGATTAGAATGTTAGATCTATTTCAATATTGAATTTGATGTTTATGGTATGCAAGTGAAATTATATCAAAATGGATTTAATAGTAGATATCTGATTCACCCCCTCCCCCCTCTCAGTATCTCACTTTCCCATATTAGATTTCCAACACAGACTTTGACCATGTCATTGACGACCTTTTTTTCACCCGAATTTGATGAAACAAAAAGGGTTTATTAAAGAGATTATTAGCTTTCCATTAATATAATTATTGTCAAATTTCAAGTTCAATAAGTAATTATTACTTATTTTCTAATTGAGTTACCTCTAAAGTCCTGATTGATAGACTAATTGAAAAACAACTATAACTTTACACAAATCATAATTAATTAATTAGTTGCAAAAAAATTACACAAAAACATGCATCGCATCTGGGCATGAGTCGACTACTTATATCTAGAATCTTGTGAAAAAATATCATCATTTGATTGTGATTAAGGTGGTCAGACATACACATACTTTTTATCTTTTTCTTGAAATTTTTGGACTACTACATTGAAATCTAAAATTTTGAACAATTAGATTTTTTTTTCAGAAAAGGGTTGGTAAATTAGAAACTACATTCAATTTCCTAAAGATTCTATTTTTTAAAAAATTTAACATAAGGTTGATAAGATGTTTATTTTTTTACGTCAAGTTGACTAACTTTGATTTTTTTATTTTTCATTGCCACTTAAGGCCATAGCTTAGTATACCATGATCCTACACATACCCATTCATGCACTTATGTTGTCAATGATGCATTTGTTTGTTCAAGAAACATTATTGTGCACTTGTCACCCTATCTTTTTTAGAGTTATTTGGAGGGGTGTGACACATTTAACAATTGGTATTTGTTCTTTGGGTCCTTGGAGAAGATCTTAACTTCTTGAGAAGATCCTGATGGTACACAAATTGACTACTCCTATGCTTGATGGATCTGACTATGCTTATTGGAAGGTGAAGATGAAAGTTTACTTGATTTATGTTGGTTCTAAAGTTTGGAAGGCTATTGAGAAAGAATATGTTAAACCAACAACAGGGTTGGACATTCCTAATGAGGTCAAGGCTTATGAGGATAATCTCAATGTAACGTATGTCATTTCCAGTGCTCTTTCTAAATCTGGGTTAACAAAAGTTATATCTAGAGAGTCTTCTCATGGTATTTGGAACAAATTAGAGAGTACTTATGAAGGAGATGATACAATAAAATAAGACAAGTTATAAATTGCTAAAGCTAAGTATGAATGCTTGTAGATGGAAGCAGATGAAAATATAACAAGCTATCTAAAAAAAAAAGGATAATATTGTAAATGAGATCAGAGGTCTTAGTTGTGAACTAAAAGAGGATTAAATTGTGAAAAAAGGTACCTAGAACTCTTACTAAACCCTATAGCTCTAAGGTTTATTCTATAAAAGAATTTTAAAATTTGAACAAGTATACCAAAGAACATATGTATGGTTCCTTACTTTTGAGCTGAGAGAATTCCGTACTACTAGTGCAAGGACAAAAATTGCATTTAAAGATGCTAAATTAGTGGAAGATGAGGAATCTAACAAGGAAGACGTTGATGATATTGAGGCAAACATTTTGAGGAAGATTAAGAAGGGAATTGGAAAATACAAATGTAAGTTTCCCTTTAAATTTTTAGTTGTGGTAAGATAGGTCAATATGCTTCTAGATGTCCTAACATAATCATATATAGTAAAAATAAAGAAATTGTTGGATACAATTGTCTAAAGGACATTGTTGGATTAGCTATGTGTTGTCTTTGATGTCACACAAATGTCATATCAATTATCTCTCTTAGTATCTACCGAGTTCAATCAGTCAGCTAAGTGGTTCTCAGTATCTACCGAGCTCAATCGGTCAGCTAGGTGGTTTTTAGTGTCTACCGAGTTCTCTCGGGTGTCTAAAGGAAACATCACAGGATAACAGTGTTAACCAAGCCTCCTCAGTTATTGAAGGAAATTAGTGGTTACCGAGCTCTCTCGGTTTCCAAAGGATGTTGTAGAATTCACTGTGGTTACTGAGTTCTCTCAGTCACCGAAGGAAATCCTTTCAGGATTAATGTTTACCGAGCAAGGTTGGCCCTTTCAAAGAATTTTGTTATTACAGTTTGTTTATCCCAGCCGACTGTTATAATAATTATTAGTGCCGACTTGTCAATCTAAATGATTATGAAATGGCATATATATATAGAAGGTCAAATGCTGAATAAAAGATATACAACATGCAGAAATCATTTTGAAGAAAGGTGTGTGTGAATTTTGAAGGATGGTTAGATATCCTTGAGGAGCAGCAAAGATTTAATTGATCAGAAAGGATCTAGTGAAACAGAATAGAGATCTATATTCAGCAATTCAGTTGCAGGTTATTTCATTGTTACTCTCTAGCAATTGTAGCAGTGATATCAAAATCTCTTAACCGAGTTGGTTTAACAACCATTTTGTAAATCCTCTAACAAGGTAACAGTTCTATTGAATTGTTTCAAGACCTCTTACAAGGCCACTCCTAGTAGGGTGATTAAATCCTCTAACAAGGTCACACCTAACAGTGTGTTTTGTAACCTTTTACCGGGTTGGCTTCTAACCGGGCATCACTTCAGAAGAGTGAAAAATAGTAACTAGTTACATTGGTGGTTTTTCCCATATTGGTTTCCAGGGTAAATCTGGTGTCTCTTGTGTTCATGTTATTTTCTTTATTCATGTAAGTTAATCAGTGATGAATGCTTAAGAACAGTTTAATTATTACACATTTCAAGGATCAAGTTTTCAGCATTTCTCTGTATATTTACCGAGTGGCACAGTAAATAATTTGTTAAGATATTTAAGGGATCAGTGGTAATATTTTTGTGGTTAACTGATTCACCCCCCCTCTCAGTTACTACATCTATATTTCCAACAATTGGTATCAGAGCTTTTGGTGCTTGCAGGAAGGGTTTCAAGGACCTAAGCTAAAGATCAGGATGTCTTACAAAAGAGAAATTTCAAGGCTTAACAGAAATAACTTTTCAGCATGGCAAGGTCTCATGAGATTACATCTGGCTTCCATTGGTAATTCAGGATGCAAATATATTGATCAAGAATATACAATTCCTACTGGCACATTAACTGTTGAAGACATTGCAGAAAATAAGAACCATAACACTATGATGATAGACATTGCATCAGCTCTTAGCTATGAAGAATTTGATGAAATCAAAGACTGCACAACTGCTCATGAAATGTGGAACAAGCTAAAGAAAATAATGGCGGTGATGACAATGTGAAGAGAGCCAAAGCAGAGAGCCTAAGAGGACAGTTTGATCAAATGAAAATGAGAGAAGAAGAAAACATTGCAAAATATGTTGAAAGAATCAAGACAAGTGTTAGTGGAATCAGAGCTTCTAGAGGAAAAATTGATGATGAAACGGTTATAAGTAAGGTTCTTAGAACATTACTCCCTATTTATGCAATAAGAGTTTCTGCTATTCAAGAAAGAAGATGTGAAGAAAATCACAATATAACATTGGATGCCTTAGTTGGAAGATTGACAGCCTTTGAACTGGATAACTATGACAACTATGTTCCAACTTCTAAAAATATTGAATCAGCTTTTGAGGCCAAACTTTCACTCAAGAAAGGGAAGAAAATCCAATCAGAAAGTGAAGAAGAATCAGAGGAAAGTTCTGATAGCGATCTTGAAGTTATTGAAGCATTACTTGCAAACAAGTATTCAAGAGGCAGAGGAAAATACAGAGGTAAAACTCCCTTAATCTATTTTTCATGTGAAGAAATTGGTCATATTGCAGCTAGGTGTCCAAACAAGCAAAACAAAGATGAGAAGAAAAATTACAAGTACAATGGCAAGAAAAATTTCAAATCATTCAAGGATAAAGGTAAGAAAACATGTTTCTTAGCTAAAGATTCAGATGATAGTGAAGAAGAAATTGTTTTCATTGCTGTAAAAGATGAATCTGATAATGATGAAGATGAGATGGCACTTATCTCTCATATAAGAAAGA
Organism: Chamaecyparis obtusa; assembly: GCA_027943335.1. Lineage (NCBI taxonomy): Eukaryota > Viridiplantae > Streptophyta > Pinopsida > Cupressales > Cupressaceae > Chamaecyparis > Chamaecyparis obtusa. The sequence goes on along the minus strand of BSBK01005649.1, from coordinate 1,390,429 downwards.
ATGATACATGGATTATAGACAGTGGATGTTCACATCATATGACTGGTGATAGGACCAAGTTTGAACACTTTGAAAACTTTGATGGTGGTAATGTAAGGTTTGGAAACAATGAACCCTATTGTATAAAAGGAAAGGGATGAATTTCATTAACCAAAGAACTTATATGTGATAATGCATATTGGGTCGAAGGACTAAAACATAATCTTCTAGGTGTAGCATAGCTAATCAACATTGGATTCAAGGTTGAATTCATGAATGGTAGAGCAAGACTGCTGGATGACAAAGGAAAACTGATAGGATCAGGCAAACAAACCAAAGGTAACCTGTTTTATCTTGATCTTGGTGATTACTCATGTTTTATTTCTCAAATTGAAGAAAGTTGGCTATGGCACAAAAGGTTATGTCATGTAAATTTTGACAACATGATGAAAATAAGCAAATTCAAGAAAGTAAGAGGTATTCCTACTTTGAAGAAACCTGATGTTGGTCTATGCAAGAATTGTCAAATTGGTAAAATGGGAAAGTCTAGTTTCAAAAGTAAAAACTATCAATCTGAAGATATTTTGGAAATTGTGCATACTGATTTATGTGGACCTATTGGAATTGAGAGCTATACCGGAGAAAAATTCTTTATTCTCTTTGTTGATGATTATTCTAGAATGATGACTGTTATGTATTTAAGAGAAAAGTCTGAAGCATTTGAGAAGTTCAAATGGTATTTAGCAAGAGTAGAAAAGGAAATAGGAAAAAGAATAAAATGCTTGAGATCAGACAGAGGTGGTGAATTCATCTCCCATGAATTCAATAATTTCTACATTGAAAGAGGGATCAAAAGACAGGTATCAGCCCTGAGAACTCCTGAGCAGAATGGAATAGCTGAAAGAAGGAACAAATCTATCATGGACTGTGCAAGGACTCTAATGATTGAAAAGAACATTGCTATGAAATACTAGAAGGAAGCTATCAGCACTGCAGTTCATACCTTGAACCGAGTACAGCTGAGAAAAGACACATTCAAGACTCCATATGAGCTATGGTATGGCTACAAACCAAATGTAAGTTACCTAAAAGTATTTGGTAGTAAATGTTACATCTTGAAAGAATCTAGAAAAGGAAAATTTGATGTAAAAAGTGATGAAGGAATATTTTTGGGATATTCTTGCAAAAGTAAGGCATATAGATGTCTAAATTTGTCTACTCACAAAATCATAGAAAGTGCACATGTGAGAATTGATGAGTTTGCAGAAAAGATTGAAGAAGAAAGCAAAAAGGAACCAGAGGACTACAAAAAATTTGTTTACATCGAACCTGATACATTACCAGACACATGTAAGGAGACTACATCTACTGAGCCCAATACAGTAATCGAGTCACAAGAAGAAGTTCAGACTGAGTCACAAAGTACCGAGTCTTAGTCAGAAGCTACCGAGCAAGTATCTACCGAGCCCAAGCAATCTGAACCTGAAGATGAAGAAGATGACAATGTAACTCATTCAGGAAGCAAGGAACTTGTATTAGCCAAGTATGTCAGAAAGCATCATAAACCAGATCAGATTATTGGAAACAAATCAGATGGTACTATGACAAGAAGTAAACTAAAAGGTACATGTTTATTTGCTGATTTTGAACCTAAAAATGTCAAAGATGCATTAGAAAATGAAAGTTGGATTGAGGCTATGAATGAAGAAATAGAGAAAATAGAGAAAAATAAGACATGGACTCTTGTACCTAGGCCTAAAGATAAAAATGTAATTGGGACAAAATGGGTATTCATAAATAAGTTGAATGAAGATGGTCAAGTATCAAGAAACAAAGCAAGATTGGTATGTAAAGGATATTCTCAAGAAGAAGGAATAGATTATGGAGAGACTTTTGCTCCTGTTGCAAGATTAGAAGGTGTGAGGACTTTACTTGCATATGCAACACATAAAGGATTTAAGGTATATCAGATGGATATCAAATCTATTTTTATCAATGGTATTCTTGATGAAGAAGTCTACATTGAGCAACCTGAAGGATTTATTGATCCAGACAAAAGGTATATGGTCTACAAATTACACAAAGCATTGTATGGTCTGAAACAAGCTCCTAGAGCATGGTATGAAAGATTACATAACTATCTTACTCAGATTAATTTCAAAAGGGCTAATGACAACAACAATTTATACATCAAAGAAGGATCAGATAACAAAATTGTTTTGGCAAAAATATTTGTGGATGATACTGTGTTTACAGGAAATGATGATCAATGCAAAGAATTTTCAGAGCTTATGAACAAAGAATTTGAAATGTCTATGTTTGGTCAAATAAAATTCTTTGTTGGACTTCAGATTCAGCAGAACAAAAATGGTATCTACATTACTCAGTCTAAATATATCAGGGAAATACTTAAGAAATTTGGTATGGAAGATTCAAAACCAGTTGGTACACCCCATGTGTACTGGACTAAAGCTTACCAAAGATGATGATTCAAAAGAAGTAGATCAGACCTTATACAGATCAATGATTGGAAAATTACAGTATGTAGTACACACAAGGCCTGATATTGCCTTAGCAGTTGGAATAGTGGCAAGATTCTCAGCTAAACCCAGAGAAAATCGCATGATGGCAATCAAAAGAATCTTGAGGTTTTTAAGGGGAACTGAAGATTATGGCTTGTGGTATAAATTTGGAGGCAATCTGGATTTAAAAGTGTTTACTGATGCTGATTGGGTAGGAAACATTGATGACAGAAAGAGTACAAGTGGTGGTGCATTCTTTCTTGGCAAGAGGTTAGTATCTTGGACTAGTAAAAAGCAAAACTGCACTTCCCAATCCATACCAGAAGCAGAATATGTTGCTGCAGCAGTAAACTGCTCTAATATTATATGGTTTAAATAGCTTTTGGAAGGCATGAAGGTTGAGATCAAAGAACCAGTTGTTACGTTTTGTGATAATACAAGTGCAATAAATATTTCAAAGAATCCAGTAATGCATTCCAAAACTAAGCACATTGCAATTAAATATCACTTTGTCAGAGAATTTTTGCAGGACAAGGAAATCAGATTGGAATATATTCATACAAAAGAACAAATTGTAGATATCTTCACCAAGCCACTACCTAAGGATGCATTCTTGTATCTAAGAGGCAAGTTAGGGGTCACTCCCCTATCCGAGGTTCACTAAATAAAGTTTTAGTGATGCATCAACCAAAACATGTTGAAGATCAATCAGTTGATGTAGCATAGTCAAGGAATCATTGCATATGAATCAGTACATAAGGTACATTGATATTTACCGAAACTATGTTAATTGTCTTTGGCATGTGTTGTCAAAGAGGGAGAGTTTGCTGTCATTTCAAAAAATTTCTAAGAAGAATAATTTGAGAAGTTAAGAGGGAGAGTTCTGAGTTAGAGAAAGAAGTTTGAAGATGATGGGAATCAGAATGAAGCTAAGTATATGTTTCTTACTCTTGGTTTATCTGTGAAATTTCATTGTGCTATGACATGTGTTTCCATCAATGCCAAAGAGGGAGATTGTTGGATACAATTTTTTGAAGGACATTGTTGGATTAGCTATGTGTTGTCTTTGATGTCACACAAATGTCATATCAATTATCTCTCTCAGTATCTACCGAGTTCAGTCGGTCAACTAAGTGGTTCTCAGTATCTACCGAGCTCAGTCGGTCAGCTAGGTGGTTTTTAGTGTCTACCGAATTCTTTCGGGTGTCTAAAGGAAACATGATAGGATAACAGTGTTAACCAAGCCTCCTCAGTTATCGAAGGAAATTAGTGGTTACCAAGCTCTCTCAGTTTCGAAAGGATGTTGCAAAATTCACTGTGGTTACTGAGTTCTCTCGGTCACCGAAGGAAATCCTTTCAGGATTAATGTTTACCGAGCAAGGTTGGCCCTTTCAAAGAATTTTGTTATTACAGTTTGTTTATCCCAGCCGACTGTTATAATAATTATTAGTGTCGACTTGTCAATCCAAATGATTATGAAATGGCATATATATATAGAAGGTCAAATGGTGAATAAAAGATATACATCATGTAGAAATCATTTTGAAGAAAGGTGTGTGTGAATTTTGAAGGATGGTCAGATATCCTTGAGGAGTAGCAAAGATTTAATTGATCAGAAAGGATCTAGTGAAATAGAATAGAGATCTATATTCAGCAATTCAGTTGCAGGTTATTTCATTGTTACTCTCTAGCAATTGTAGCAGTGATATCAAAATCTCTTAATCGAGTTGGTTTAACAACCATTTTGTAAATCCTCTAACAAGGTAATAGTTCTATTGAATTGTTTCAAGACCTCTTACAAGGCCACTCCTAGCAGGGTGATTAAATCCTCTAACAAGGTCACACCTAACAGTGTGTTTTGTAACCTTTTATCAGGTTGGCTTCTAACTGGGCATCACTTCAGAAGAGTGAAAAATAGTAACTAATTACATTGGTGGTTTTTCCCATATTGGGTTTCCACGGTAAATCTGGTGTCTCTTGTGTTCATGTTATTTTCTTTATTCATGTAAGTTAATCAGTGATGAATGCTTAAGAATAGTTTAATTATTACACATTTCAAGGATCAAGTTTTCAGCATTTCTCTGTATATTTACCGAGTGGCACAGTAAATAATTTGTTAAGATATTTAAGGGATCAGTGGTAATATTTTTGTGGTTAACTAATTCACCCCCCCCTCTCAGTTACTGCATCTATATTTCCAACAGAAATCAAGGGAAAGATAAATAAGATGGCTTACTATGTCACGAAGATGCTAGTATTTTTTACCATGAATCAAATTTTGAAGAAGATGATGAATTTTTTTTTGGATGTAAAGGAATGATGTGATGTTAGGATCTATGAAAGTTACATATGAATAATAGGTTTTTACAATGATTAAATTAAAGGTGTTGAAAGTGAAATTGAAATGCTTAAATAAACATCAAAATAATGAAATGGTGAATTAAAAACAAAGAGAAAGAAGACAAGGGAACATGATTTGATAATAGAGATCACCAAATTGATACATCTCTGTGTCCCTCTCTAAAGAGTGATTGATCCTTGATTAAGCTCCAAAATATTGCTTTCAAGGCATCAACTATTGGAATTAGGAGAGATAGATACTAAGAGGGGAGGGGTGAATCAGTGCCTTCAAAACTTCACTTGTAAAACCTTTCAGATCTATAACTGAATACTATGATAACCGATCAAAATAACTTGAATCTAATTGCATAAATCAATCATCTAGTTAACTTGAGAAAGTAAACAACATGAAATTAATATGAAAATCACATAACACAAGTATTTTGGTAACGTAGAAACCCTTGTAAGAAGGTAAAAAATGCGGTGGGGATGACACCCACAAATTCTTCACTACTGTAGATAGGAAAGGTTTGCCTATTAAGGCTACAAGTTTTGATCACTTCTGGTGATCTTACCCTATTAGGAGTAACATATTGGATCAGCTAGATCTACATAGTTATAGGATTTAGACAACACTAATGAAGTGTGTACTCGATTAAGAGATTTACATAAGACTGTTAAGTCTACTTTGTTAAGGGATTTTATCAAAAAACTCTACTACAATTGTTAGAAAGTAATAGGCAATTATCTGCTAGTTGACAACTCAATTGTTTGAAACAAATCAATAAATGCTCATAAAATATCACCTTGACTGTGATGATTCACTACTCTGTTCTACTCAGTATCCTTCTTTGATTTTGCTCAATCTGATATCCTTTGTACTCTGTTCTACTCTATAAACCAATTGACTTGAAGTTAGGCAATGGCTTCAAGTGCTCTATGATTCATATATATCAATTCACTCACTGCTCTGAATGATGCGAACAACAAAATATATAGTGTTCTATTTTTGCCGCTTTAGCAAAAATTAGGTTACAAAAAATAATCATAACCCTAAGATCTATGGTGCAAAATTAACCTAGATCAACTATTACAATTAGATAAACATTGCAATTAATGAGTATCTTACACAATAAATGTTCCTCGATCTTGGTAAACCATTTTATGATTTATTCTAACCATTTGCATAGAAGAATGTGCCATTTTAGATTACTATGCTATTTTTTGTGATCATCGGTAAACACTATATAAACTGCTCAGTGTATACTGTCCGTTGGTGTTTACTGTCCGTCGGTGTTAGTGTCGCTGGTGCTCGGTAAACTATGTGATGCTCAGTGTAAAGACTTTACCGAATACTCTGTCTTACTTCTGGTTACCGACCAACTCAATATAAGTGACTGACCGACCTATTTAATATCCTTTGATACTAATGAAAACCTTAAATGCTCAATAGAGATTAACAATCTCCCCCTTTGGCATTATTATCAAAACTTCAAATGTATATAAACAAAATGTTTCTATATATTCCTTATGTCTCCACCATATACATATCCATAACAAAAAAATTTCTAAGTATAAAGTACTCCCCCTCGGTGCATGCTCCCGGTAATATACATATCAAAGTATACTTATTTGGCATATACATGTTTTCCCCATTTTTGATAATAATGCCAAATAAAAAAAATAGAATATATACGTACATCTTACCAAAAATGTTTGGATGGGTTTTCTTTACAGACTCCAAGAGGTTGTCCCACTCCTCTTTCAAGTTGGTAAGAGCAATATTCTCAAGACCGACTTGTGCATGCATGTCAAAGATATTATCTAACACTGAAATCTCTGGTGTTGCTACAAGTTGTTCAACTTTGACAATATGATGTTCAAAAAATTTCAGGTAAGGAGTGAGTTCTATTTGTAGCTCTGTGACCTGATCAATGATTTTCTCTTCTTGTTTTCTTAGATTTTCTATCAACCGCCAGAGTTCCTGAACTCGGTGAATATTCTTTAAGAAGGCATTTGGCTCGGTTATAGCTACTTGTGTACTCAACTTTATTTCTACTTCTAAACCTTTTATCTTTTCACTGACTTCTACAGTGAAGGTGTCTGAAGTACAAAGCTTGATAAAAAATTAACAAATTATCTGGGTGAAAGATTTTACCTCGGTAATGACCTCAGATAATTTTACCTTTTTCAGTGCCACTTCTGTACTAATCCTTTCTACCAATTTGGTCTGAATCTTTGATTCTTCCCTTTCTTCTATTCTTTTATCTGCATCTGTATCAGGGGCATTGATTTTGTCGGTGAGTGTAGCAAGTTGATCTATGATGGGAGTATTCTCATCAATATTTGTCTCTGGTACTATCTGTTGCAGAATATCCCTCACATCATGTAACACTTCTGTGCATTTGTGTTCTTGCCTTAACTGTTCTTGTGCCACTTTCCTTGAACATAGCTCCCCATATCTACTTAGTTCCTTGGGGCTTAGGGTTCTCGGGTCACATTCTGGTATAATTATAACTTCATCAATGGTGACCGGCCCTTTTTCTTTCTTCTTCTTCTTCTTCTATGCAAGAGGTGACTTCTTCTCACTAATAACAATAGCTTTTTCTCTACTTTTTGGAGTATCCTTCCTAGTTGACACTATATCTTCCTTCTACTCCTCGGTAGATGGTGTGGGATCCTCAGTTGTAGAGTCAGGTGGGTTCACCTCAATCAACTTTATTTCTTTTGGTTTCTTTATTTATATAGATTGTGCCTCTGTTTTGGTAGACTCATTTGTATCTAAAGGTTGCTCAGGTGCTTGTATTTTAGTTGAATCTTTAGTTTGCTCAGGATGAGAAGCACCAGGTTGTACTTGTGAAAGTATTTCAATGACCTCTACAAGTATAGGAAGTTCACCTGATAGAGATGTGAACACACTATCAGTGTCTAGTACTTCATCTTTGTTTGGTGCAATAGTCACATCTTCATCATCCTTATCATCAAGATCGCCATTAGTGATGTCCTCAATGAGTACATCATCATCATTTTTCTTCTGCAAGTGGATCTTTACTTGATCCGGTGAATCCTATGAAATTCTTATATCCTCATTTTGTTCGGTGATATCAATTACCTCGATAACTGATATACCGGTGTCCTTTATTTTCTTTCCTTTGTCATCATCAATGTGTATACCTTTACCTTTTGAACTGTGTCTCTTCTTAGATAGTTTCAGGAATGCTTCCTATTCAGATCTTTCTTCTGCTTTCAAAATTGATGTCCATAGAGAATCACATGTGACATCCATATCAGCCACATTCTCATCCATTATCTGCATAGCTCTATTCTTGACTAGAAATCTTGCTTGGTACTTTGTCATGTATTCACTTGCTACATCATAGCTAAAGTGTGAGGCTGCACAAACTAATGATTGTTCTCTTTTCCTCTTCTCAGTATCAAGTGCAATAGCCCATCTCTCATTTATTTTGTCATCTAGTTCCTTCAGTAATTGACATCCAAATTCCATTGGTACTTTCTTGAATTTAATCATCATCTGGATGATAGCATGTTCTAGCTTTGTCTTGTCCTCAATTGACATTTTGTTAAATTTGTCTATGCCTGGATCTGCAAGATTTCCATTTTCAATTATATCTTCAATTATTTCTTCTATTGTACTTTCCCTATTACGAACTAACTTGAATTGATTAGGATCATTTTCAGTTTCTATATCCTCTAGATCTTCCTTATTTCTTATGTATTTCCTTTTTTTCTTCGGTGGCTCAGCTACTTTCTTGTTCTTTCATTTTATATATTTCTTCATCAGTGTAGCTGCCCTTATTTTTGCTACTTTTATTATTTCTTCTTTCTTGGTAGGTTGTGCTACAGTTGACGAACGTGTCTTCATTCCTTCAGGTTTTGGTAACTGCATTTCCTGTTCAACATTGGTTGAAGGAACCGATGTGTGATCCTTTTCTTTGTCTAACTCGGTCTCCTTGCTATCATAGGGTTTGTCAGCCAGTAGTAACTGACCTTCAGTTGTTTCTTTAACCGGTGACTCCATAGATGAGGTGGATGCATTTCCATATTTTGTTGTGAGATCTTTTCTCATTTTCTTCGCCCTTCTAGACATTTTTCTGATCTCTATGTCTATAGTGATTCGTTACTTAGCTTCCTCATATACGCCAAACCTACTGGTAGTGATATCTATCGGTAATGCCAGCAATGCATTAATAGATTTCAAGGTGAAATCGTAGTTCATTTCGTATCCCATCAATGCCAGCCATTTTGTTCTGGATTCTACTGCCTTTATCATTGAGTGGTCTGTGTTGATTACAAAACATATGTCATCTTCAAATTTACTTACTAATTCCCTTGGAATTCTACTCCTTTGATGCATTTTTGTTTGAAATTCTTTGAAATATGCATTAAATTCCTTATTCAAATTATTTCCTAGACTCTTCATCATTTCACCAATTTGTGCAGTTATCAGTTTATCTGATTGCTAGTTTACCTTACCGATACTAGGTACATATTTTTGTAGATAGAAAAATGTACAGACAAGTAGTGTTTCGTACTTACATGGGTTGGACTTCTTTGATCTTATTGTCTTTGTATTCTCCTATAGTTGGTGTAGTAGCAGTTTGGCAAGATCTACCTAGTGATCTTTCTTCACAATTTTATATGCCATGTCCATGGCGCTGCAGAGTACACTATTTAGTCTGCTAGACCTGATGACATGAGCTACAAATATTACTACTGGGTCTTTGATGGTTGAGATTTTCAATGCCCTACCATCCCATTGAGCTCCAGTGTTCTTTTCAACATCGAGATGAAATGAACTTTGAAAGGCTTTTTCTTTGTTGGTTGTAGGGTACCCAGTAACCCTACTGATAATCTTCTTTGTGACCTCAACAGGTTTGTCCAACCAAAATTTCCCATCATGCAATCTGCTCAATACAATTCTTATCCAACTAGTGCTGAATGTTTGCGGGAAATGTGTAAAATGTGATAACCCTAACTCCTCGATCTTCTTATAATCGGATTTTATCTTTCCATCTGGTCCACAAACTTGTTGATAAGCAGCAATGGTCTCAAAATCACCTACTTCTCTGATTTTGTAGTGAATATATGCCCTAATGTCTTTTGTTAACAAAACCCTATCTGGAATACTTGAAAATGCACCCATATCATCCATTTGTGCTGCAACCTTGGGATGTGGTTTGAATTTGGCCTCAGCGAAATTAGCCCTAACAATTAATTCTACTTCCTCAATGTTTTGTAATTTTCTTGTAGTTGATGTTGATGCCATAAATTATTTCTTAGGGTTTCGGCAAGCAATAGATAACTAGTGTTTGGTAGTAAATAAACTTACTCTATATCGTCAAAGAATTGTCATCGGTTCGATCTACAGTAGCTTTGAATCTTTTCTGGAAAATCTTTAGCTCGAACTCTTCTCTATAAAATCTCTATTCTTTGAAATCGCAATGTAACAATGAACTCTATTTTCATGTATTTATAGATTTTTTTTTGATATTCCCGCTCAAGCTTTGGTGCATTAAATGCGTGACCTAACTTTTGATACGAAACAACTGTCAGCTTGGTAATGTCTACAGTTTCCTTTGCTCGGTTAACATAGAATTTCTTCATTGGTTTGCAGTGTTGTCGGTTAACCTTGTATAGTGATTACCGATGGGTAATCAACTCTCGTTTCTTCTTTTACCGGCTATGTGACATTTGCAAACTCACAACACATAAACCATAGTTCATATTTATTCATGTAGATTTGGTATTTGTACATCATATATAAGGAACTGTATGTAAAATTTGATCACTTAAAAATGTCAGTTCCATACATACCTTTGTCATCTTAAGTGGAGGTTTCGATGTCACCCAATCCAGTGGATGAGGTTTCACCGATAGTGTTACTTGACTCAGCATTCTCATTAGATGCCTTCTTCCACATTGTGTTCCTTAACTTCATAATTTTTGCAATGTTATATCCACTCTCAAATATATGGTTTTCATCTGGTGCTCGGTCTCTGCAGTTCTTTCTTAAATGACCGACCTTGTGACAGTGCATACATGCCATTCCTGCATTTTTCCAGTTTCTTGATTGTCCAATCCAACTTTTTTTGTAATAGTTTGCTGCAATATGTCCATACCAACCACATACAACATAATTAGTCCATGTATTATAATCCCAAACATATGAGTTACCTTGTGTCTTCAGTTGATATGGCTTTCGTTGTAGTTTCTCTTTAGGTGTCCAGACTTGTTTCATTTTTGCCTTGCAGTGTGCCCATGCTTATTACAAGTATAGCATATTTTCTCCTTGGTAGTATTATTAGCAATGTCATTTTGCTTAGCTCTACATTCATAAGCTGGATGTCCAAACTTACCATAGTAATGACAATATCCATTGAATTTAGGAATGACATGAGGTTTACCTTGTGCTTTGCTTCTGCACACATTAGATGTATGTCCTGGTTTTCCACAGTGATAACATGTCAACACTTTAGGTTTCTAACTTTGATTGTTGTTGACTTTTTTAGCCTGTTGTGATGATTCTCCCTCACCGGTGTAGCCTATACTGGCTCTACTTCTGAATCTCCTCTGATTAGTCAGGAAATCATCAATCTTTTTAGAACTGTCCTCAGCTATCTTCATCATTTCATTATGTTGCTTTTGTATCTTTATTTCATTTCTTAGTTTTTCATTATCTTCTCTAAGTATTGCAACATCTTCAAGTCTTCTTGATAATTCTCCATTTACTCAGTTCATTTCTTGATTAACTGTCATCATCTAATTTGATACTTGGAAGTGACAATCAGTGAGTCTCTGTATTTCACTTTCTTTTGCTTGGAGTTGTTTAGTCATCAGTCTTCGGTCTTCAATAGCCAGATTCTGATCTTGTTCAGCTTGTCTAGCATTGTTCATGATTTCCACCATTCTCACCATTTGATATTCATGACTGATTTGAAGTGCTTTCACTTGCTCAGATAGATGTTGATTCTTTTCAGATAAATCATAGATTATGCTTTCAGATCCATCAGAAATGCTTCTAGAGCTTGATCCAATATGATCAAATATTTCATCAATAGGCTCTTCATGATAAATGATTTCATTCTGTAGAATTGCAAGATTCTTCCTTTCAACCATTAATTTCTTCAGTTCTTCCTTGGCTTGTTTATAGTTTTCCACAAACATCTATATTTTTATCTTCTGATTCACAATAGTTTTGTCAAGTTTGTATCTCTCCATGACTTAGATCTTTACCCTTTAGTGGTTAGACTATTCAACAAGAGAACTATGCTTTGATACCAATTGTTGGAATTAGGAGAGATAGGTACTGAGAGGGGAGGGGTGAATCAGTGCCTTCAAAACTTCACTTGTAAAACCTTTCAGATCTATAACTAAATACTATGATAAACGATCAAAATAACTTGAATCTAATTGCATAAATCAATCATCTAGTTAACTTGAGAAAGTAGAAAAGATGAAATCAATATGACAATCACATAACACAAGTATTTTGGTAATGCAAAAACCCTTGTAAGAAGGTAAAAACTGTGGTGGCGATGACACCCACAAATTCTTCCCTACTACAGATAGAAAAGGTTTGCATGTTAAGGCTACAAGTTTTGATCACTTCTGGTGATCTTACCCTGTTATGAGTAACATATTAGATCAGCTAGATCTACCTAGTTATAGGATTTAGACAACACTAATGAAGTGTGTACTCGGTTAAGAGATTTACATAAGACTGTTAAGTCTACTCTGTTAAGAGATTTTATCAAAAAACTCTACTACAATTGTCAGAAAGTAATAGGCAATTATCTGCTAGTTGACAACTCAATTGTCTGAAATAGATCAATAAATGCTCATAAAATATCACTTTGACTGTGATGATTCACTACTCTATTCTGCTTGGTATCCTTCTCTGATTCTGGTCAATCTGATATCCTTTGTACTCTGTTCTACTCTGTAAACTGATTGACTTGAAGTTAGGCAATGGCTTCAAGTGCTCTATGATTCATATATATCATTTCACTCACTGCTATGAATGATGCGAACAAAAAAATATATAGTGTTATGTTTTTGCCGCTTTAGCAAAAAGTAGGTTACAAAAAATAATCATAACCCTAAGATCTATGGTGCAAAATTAACCTAGATCAACTATTACAATAAGATAAACATTGCAATTAATGAGTATCTTATACAATAAATGTTCCTTGATCTTGGTAAACCATTTTACGATCTGTTGTAACTGTTTGCATAGAAGAATGTGCTATTTTAGAATACTATGTCATTTTTTGTGATCATCGGTAAACACTGTATAAACTGCTCGGTGTATCCTATCCATTGGTGTTTACTGTCCATTGGTGTCGGTGTCACTGGTGCTCAGTAAACTATGTGATGCTCAGTGTAAAGACTTTACCGACTGCTATGTCTTACTTCTTGTTATCGACCAACTCAATATAAGTGACCGACCGACCTGTTTAATATCCTTTGATACTAATGACAACCTTAAATACTCAATAGAGATTAACATGAACAATCTGCTACAAAGATCCTACAAAGTCTTCTTGGACAATAATGTTGGCAAGTTGACTATACTGGTGTATATGACTTAATATAGTGTTATCATTATGGCAAAAAAGTCATATAGTGTTTTGGAGTCAACGCACTTGATGAGAAGATCAGAAATTGGCTAAGTGTTGAAGACTGGATAGTATACAAAGTACTTGAAGGTCAGAGCATCAACGCACATGCATACGATAGAATTATGGTATGCACCCTAGAATTTAAGTTGGTAAGACCATATCCATGCTAATTCTAAGAGCACATGATTAGAAGATTTAGTATGAGGAAGATACAGAGAGTTCAAGTTGCATAGACAGTGAATGCCAGAGAAGAACAGTGCAAGTAGGCGACTGTTGGTATTTTGGTTAGCGGTTATATTATTGTTATGTAAGGGTTATGTGCCTATTATAATTAGATAGACATGTAATTAAATTTTTTTGTAAACACGCTTGAGCCAATTCAATTGGAAGCATTGTATGTAATCGGTTAAACGGCCAACCTAGTTAATTGTTTTGTATGCGCATAGAAATATTAGATGTGTTGTTGTCATGAAGCATGAGAGTTGAAAAAGAGTTGAAAGAAGTAGAGCAGAAGTATGTGAAGATTTTTTAAGATGTATTAGATCTTTGCAAGAGTTCAAAGCATCAACACATCAAAGGAACTGATCAGACAAGAAGTGTCACAGTGATAGTTCATCCAATAGATATAGTGTGTATCTGAGATCAGAAGGTTGTAGCCTTCACCACTTGAGTAGTGAGCTCTAGGACAGTGTGTCCCCACCCCTAATAGGATTATTGTAAAAGACTCCTAACAGGGTCTGACCCTTGACCAGGTCACTATACTAAACATATTGTAAAGCAACTGCTAATAGGGTTAAGGATCTTCTAACAAGGATCATAAAACACTAATACAGATTATTAGTGGGTGTCAATTCCCACCAGGGTTTTTACCTATTTGGGTTTCCCCGTAACTACATTGGTGTTATGTGTTGTGTTCATGTTTCTTATTTATGTTGATGTTCATTTCAGTACTTGAGCATTCAAGTTAATTTTAAAGAGCTAAGTAAAAAGATTAAATACAGTGAACACTAATTCACCCCCCCCCCCCTCTCAATGTTCCCATTCCTAACAATTGGTATCAGAGCTCTGGTCCTCAGCAAAGAATTTTAACCACTTGAGGAGATCATGGACAAAGAAGAAATGAAACATTTGAAAAGGAATCTTGAAGCTGCTCTTGAAGACCTGGATAGATCTGAAAAAGAAATTGAAGAACTGAAAGAAAAAGTCAGTAATGCTCAAGCAGTCATCAAAAGGCTAAGAAAAGATTTGAAAGAATGCTCTACCAGTGATTTAGGGATAATGATCAAAAAGCTCAATGAATAAAATTCATCCCTAAAAGAATAGATTGAAGAATTGGATGATAAGCTGACTAACAATTAGGAAGTCTATGATGAATAGATCAAAGAGAACCTTCAACTCAATGAATAGTTGAGGCAAGCAAACATGGAAATCTTGGAGCTAAGGAACAACAAAGAAAGCTTACAATCTGAATTGAAAGAGGCAAAGAATCACATTGATACATTACACACCAGTTTTGATTTGATAGAAAGTTAGTCGTATGCAAGAAGACTTAAAGGAGATACTAGCTGCATTGGATACAATGAAGCACAAAACTAGATTGATAACATGTGAGCAAGGATGAAAGCACCAAAAGACCTTACTGATACTAAGAAGACTGAAGATCAAACTAAAGATAATGTTGAACCACCTAAGGATGAGTGCAAGCCAGTAGACCACACTTGTTATGCATGTAACAAGCATGGGCATATAGCAAGGAACTGTAAAGAGGTAAGACCTTTAAATGGTTGATGTTACTCATGCAACAAATTTGGTCATAGAGATATGAATTGTAAGACAAGTCAGAAGAACAAGACTTAGCATAATCAAAGAAATCAAAATTAGTCAAATGTAAGAAGTTCTCAGAATGTTACATGTCAAATATGTAACTATAATGGTCACTCAGCTAGACAGTGTAAAATAGTAACCCATTTCAATGCACCGAGGAATATAAGGCCTTCAATCATTTGTCACTCTTGTAACAAGGCTGGACACATCTCTAAGTATTGTAGATCAATGACGCAAAGTCAAGAAAGCCCTAAAAAGAAAGAAGAAACAATATTGGATACCGAAGGAGAAGTCAAGTTTGTGAAAGCTTCAGAGGATGCAAGCTTGATTTGGTTAGAGGCAAAGAAGGATAAGGTTGATGAGAATGTATTGGATGCATCCACAATGGACGCACCCTCTACATCTGGATGAATGGCCCTCAGGGTCATAGGGGGAGCTTATTTAGCTCTAAACCCCTATGCTACCAGTATACTCACTCTCTGAGTATGCGCCTTTAGACTTAACCTTTTGGAGACTAGCAGAACCTATGTGCAAGAGCGCACTAGCTAATTGTTTACAGAATAAAAGTTAGAGATTTTCAATGAAAGTCCGGTTTACACGGCAAGCATTAATGGCAGAATTTTTACTTTAAAGTACACAGAAGCTTTTAGATCTCTCATTGCATTCAAATTCAAAGTGATTGGAGAGTAGAGGATCCTTAGCATTTGAGTGTGAAGGATTGCAGATTGATTCACCAGTGTTTAGCAAGTGCATTTGATCGGTTGCGAAAGCCCTAATCTGACGAGATGATTTAGAAGTCTTTGAGATCATTTGGAAAGTAATATACAAGTAATGGCTACTCCCATTGTATTTGATGTGGCTGAGAAGAAGAGATGTGTATTTAAGAGGCATTTGTTCAAATTCACACTAGATGACCTAGAAGGTGCATTCTCTCGCACTCATGTGGGTGTTATGCATGTGGAAGATATTAGGGCATACCTACATTGTAAGAAGGAACCAGTAGGTTTGGATAGAATAAGAGCGCACATGGAAACAATGATGAAACTTGATAAAACCTTCATGGATGAGTACGTGTAGTTGGAAAATCATCCTATAATAGAATATGCTATGGCATATGAGTTCTATGAGTTGGAATGGATCAAGATCCTACTCAGCAAGATCCATGATGACCTATTTTGGATAGGTGGTGCCAGTTAGGATAATAGGAAACCTAATTCATGAGATGATAGGACTCTCAAGGACAGGTGTCGTTCTTCCAGTGGGCAAGGATGTCATAAAACTTATAGAATAGGCTTGCGAATCAAGAAGTGATAGGTGTAGAATGACAATAGATCCTATAGAGGAGAAAGACATCAAATTGATGTCCATGATATTGGGATACAGGTTCCAGCACACCAGCAGAGTAAACAATGTGTCAACAGCCACCATTCTAGCAGCAATAAGCTTGGTGAGATAGCAAGGAGAGTTTAATCTATGTGAAATCTTGCACACACAGTTAATAGACAACATAAGAGCCATCAAGCATGACAAGACCAAGATATTTAGGTTTGGGTATTTAATAATCTATATGTACTTCCATATTCTTGGAAAGGTGTTTGATTTGTATCTAGACAAGTCTATTCCCACTATGCCACAGATATCCTTTACGGCATCCACAGAAAGTACCCTTAAGGATTACATGACACTGGAATTGAAAAAATTGAGGGATAAAATGCAAATGAGATATAGGGTTCCAGAAAGCATTGTAGAGAAGTACAAAGACACCATTTGTTTCATGGTAAATACTGATACAACATGCATGAAGGTTGTTGAACCAAGAACAAAGTGGATTCATCCACTTGGATATGAAGTTGAAGAGCCTATTCTAGAGGCTTATGCTCAAGTTCTATTGACAACACCTAAGGACCCCAATGAACCTAAATGGGGAACTTATGAAGAGAAAATAAGAGAATTAGATGTTGTATTGAACATCACAACAAAAAGAAAAGTTGCCAAGGTTACAGAGATTTTGAAAATTCATGGAGTATCTCAAGAAAACTTAGACAAAGCAAGGAAAGAGAAGATTGATTCGGAGATAGAGAGTGCAACTGCAACAAAGATAGAATCTAATGATCCAAAGATGAAGAAGGTGAAAATTGAGAAATCTGATGATCTGAAGGGTAAAACAGGTGATACCCCTTATGCGCCCAAGGTAACTATTGACCTTACTGCTCCTCTTGAGTATAGGACAATGCCTAAGAGGAAGAAAGAGATTAGCACTGGTCATCCATCCTCATGAGTAACAAGAAAAAATAAAAATACACAAGCACCTCCAGAAGTAAGTTTCAAACCCAGTCTCAGTGTGCTAAGTTCAAGGATTATTGATGAAGGCAGGATAGATCAAGTAGGGAAGTTCTGTGAGAAGTATAGTGAAATTGACAAGTCAGAAATTCATGGAATGATTGTCAAACATATGCTAAAGTTCAAAAAGATAGTCCTAGAACTGAAGACTATGATTCCAGATAATGTATGGAACATAATAGAATTCCTAAAAAGATAAGACATTGAAGAGGACCTAAGGATAAGGGAAAAGATCTTAGATGAAACCATCCCAGTATGCTCACTAGAAGAGAAGACTTTATTGTTGGATATGGTGAAGCCACATCTTAGAACCAAGTCAAGGACTTTACATATAATGGACAAGAATTATGAATTTGTTTCTAAGGAAACAAATAAAGCCTTTGAGAATGTTTTCTTGAGCAGGCACATGTACCCACCTATTGCGCCCACAGCCCAAGTTCCCTCAAAGGAATTCAAGGTGGTAGAGCCCACTAATGTACCTATGATAGGTCCCCATGACTCAACGCCTGTAGTTGTAGCACCCATAGAGGTAGAGAAGCCTGTGCCTATGGCAGAAGCACACAAGGATGAAACAATTTTCATTGACAATGTTGAAATTGCATTGGCGGCCTTAGACATTGATCTGAAAAAATTTGAAGAAGCTTTTGTAAGCACTCAAGAGGCTGAGAATTTATGTGGTAACACTTCTCCCAATCTACAAGAAATACTGATTGAATATATGACAAAAGTAGAAGAAGAAAAGAAAGAAGAAGAAAAAGAAATAGAAAAAGAAAAAGAAATAGAAAAAGAAGAAGAAAAGAAAGAAGAAGAAAAGATGGAAGATGAGAAAGAAAAAGAAGAGGAAAAAGGAAATGAAACAAAAGATAAGCCATCTATCAAAATACTAAGAAAATTAAAGCTAGAAGTGATGGATAACACTCATATCACTCCCTCAGCATCATTGTTGTCAAGCTTGACGCCTGGCACCACTAGTTTGGACTCATGGGGAGAAGAAGACCTGATCAAGTTTAGTGTCTTAGCTATGGAGAAGGCCAAGGAGAAATAGGTAATGGGGAATCCCCTCCTTATAGAATCAGTCAACATCTTGAACAACTTGCTACCAGTAGATAAGAAAGTGTCCAAGGTACACTCTATTGATGATGTAAGTTCAATTCTTTCACAATTCAAGAGTAATTTCTCTAGCCTAGAAAAATTAGCATCATTATTTGTAGAGGAGAAGTATATGTAGAAAAGATTAAATGAGTTGGTCAGCAACTTCTCACTATACCTTAGTTCACTCAAAGTTGGACAAGCAACTTTGAAAGCGTTTGTAGCAAAAGGAAGAAAAATTATTGCTGACTGTATGAACCAAGATAAGTTGACAGCCGACCACTACAAGAAGATTCAAGAAGTAGAGGCCTTGATTGAAAAGGTGAGGTAGTCAGTAGAAGATCCATATACTGATATAAACATGTGTAACAATGTATATCAGGGATAGATTGACAAAATTGAGAAGGCAGAAAAGGAGATGTCAAAGATAAGGGCTAGGTAGACTAAGCTTAGAAATGCTCTTGTGCCCTCCCTAGATGTGTTGAATCAGAATATCAAGGAGATCGATGCCACCATGGTGACATATGATCAAGGTCCTAGTTCAGATTTGGAGAATATGGAGAAACTATAGTATGCCTTATGCGCCCATCTCCAAACAATCAATGCACTGATTGCATTTTGGAAGCAAGAGATCCAAAATTTATAGATTGCATACCCGAATGTACTTTCAGTGTAAGTACTTGTATAGGTTCAGTTTTGTAACACCTTTTTCATTAATGTCAAAGGGGTAGTATGTATAGAATATGGAGCTATAGCTATGTAAATAAAATGTATAGTAAGAAGATATAAGGGAGATATAAGATAGAGTATGATTAAGTATTTTTTTTTATTAAGGGACAATTAGTCACTTTGCATATTCCTTTGTTGCCATCAATGAAAAAGGGGGAGATTGTTGGAAAATTGACTATACTAGTGTATATGACTTAATATATTGTTGTCATTATGGCAACAAAGTCATATAGTGTTTTGGAGTTAGCGCACTTGATGAGAAGATCAGAAATTGGCTAAGTGTTGAAGACTGGATAGTATACAGAGTACCCGAAGGTTAGAGCATCAGTGCACGTGCATATGATAGAATTATGGTATGAACCCTAGAAGTTAAGTTGGTAAGACCATATCCATGCTAATTCTAAGAGTACATGATCATAAGATTCAGTATGAGGAAGATACATAGAGTTCAAGTTGCACAGATAGTGAATGCCGCAGCCGACTGTTGGTATTTTGGTTAGCGGTTATATTATTATTGTGTAAGGGCTATGCACCTATTGTAATTAGGTTATAAACATGTAATTAAATTTTTTTGTAAACATGCTTGAGCCAATTCAATTGGAAGCATTGTGTGTAATCGGTTAAAGGGCCGACCTAGTTGATTGTTTTGTATGTGCATATAAATATTAGATGCGCCATTGTAATGAAGCATGAGAGTTGAAAAAGAGTTGAAAGAAGCAGAACAGAAGCATGTGAAGATTTTTTAAGATATATTAGAGCTTTTCAAGAGGTCAAAGCATTAGCACATCAAAGGAACTGATCAGACAAGCAGTGTCATAGTGATAGTTTATCCAGCAGATATAGTGTGTATCTAAGATCAGAAGGTTGTAGCCTTCACCACTTGAGCAGTGAGCTCTAGGATAGTGTGTCCCCACCCTTAATAGGTTTATTGTGAAAGACTCCTAATATGGTTTGACCCTTGACCAGGTCATTGTACTAAACATATTGTAAAGCAACTCCTAACAGGGTTAAGGATCTTCTAACAAGGATCATAAAATACTAGTACAAATTATTAGTGGGTGTCAATTTCCACTGAGGTTTTTACCTATTTGGGTTTCCCCAAAACTACATTGGTGTTATGTGTTGTGTTCATGTTTCTTATTTGTGTTGATGTTCATTTTAGTACTTAATCATTCAAGTTAAGTTTAAAGACCTAAGTAAAAAGATTAAATATAGTGAACACTAATTCAGCCCCCCCCCCCCCCCCCTCTCAGTGTTCCCATTCCTAACAAATAATAGAGTCTAGAAAATTCCCTTTCTTCAAGTATAAAATAACTTGTCTATAAGCCCTCCCTAGCTATCTACAAAGAGTTAAATTACCTCACCATCCCAATTGCCTTTACAAGAACAAAAAAATCCCAATTACCCTCTCCTAGGAATTTTGAACATTTTACTCCAGCTCCTATCCCTAAGTGAAAGAACAACCCATTTAAAACATTGTAAAAAGCTAAATAGGGGTTAACAATAAAATTTCCCAATTCAACTAAATAGAGATCTTAAAGTTTTTGATCATTGGGCTTATTTAAATTGTCATGGGTTGTCATATTTTGAGTCCAAAATCCTTTTAAAAATAGGCTTTTACCAGTTTATTGATATAACAAAATAAAATTTGCATAGCAAAAATATTGCATTAATAACCCCATGGCATAGTGGCAGGGAGTGGTGCCCCCCTGAAATGTAGGGTTAACGGTTTAAATGACCAACCCTTTTTTATCCTTCACCCAACATTAAAGTAGATTTAAATAGAGCTAGCATGTTTCTAAATCCTTAAAAGAGTGCCTTTATGAGTGGTGGATAGAAAGAATAGGAGGGGAGATGTCATAAGTTTGACCTTCCAACAAACCAACTTTTTAAACAAACAAACAACTCTTTCCTCTGAGCTTCCACATGGCACCTAGCCATTGGACAACATCATATGCCAATTTATATGCGACCTCAACATTCTACCATGTACCATCACCTGGTTGGTCCATGTCCATTGTACATGCCACCTCAACATCTTACCATGTTTCATGCTCTAGTGATACCATGTCAATAGTGTTGGCATCATTTATCCTTGATCAACCCATCTTTTTGGAAACTTTAACCAGCCATGTGTTTTTCAAATAGACTTTGTTTGAGCATGTTTAAGTTGTGTTGGAATAATCTCAATGATCTATATGGAATGATGCTAGTTTCGTCAAATTTTGAGATAATATTTTTTTAGGGGTTTTTAAGATTCACTTGGATCAAGGAAGAATCTTGTTTATATTGACCCTGGTAAAATTATGAAAGATATTTCTCTAGAATTTGATACTTATGGTGCAGATAGTATGACTTTTTCTTTTCTTACTAGAAGAGATAGAGAATTGGATTACTGAAAATAGATGTTCAAATCATATTACTTGTGACAAGAGTAAGTTTGTGAAGCTTGTGAAATATGATGGATTTTTTGTTTGATTTGGAGATGATCAAACTTCTAAGATAGTTGGAATAGGTTCAACCATTTTTTATGACAAGTATAATATTGACAATGTTTACTATGTTAAAGGGTTAAATTATAATTTTTTGAGTGTTGGTCAAATGTGTGGAAATGGATATAATCTTGTTTTTTAGGATTATGGTTGTGAGATTAGGAAAAGGTCTGGAATAATGATTTCTAATGAAAAGAAGACAAATGAAATTTTTTATCAGTTGAAGATTGCTAGTGGATATTGTTTGATGACTCAGATCAACGAGAGTTAGTAATGGCACTAGAGAATTTGTAACATTAATTTTGATAATTTGGTGAGGATTAGTTCAATTCAAATTGTGATAGATTTTTTTGAATCTTACAAAGCTTGCTAATGCTTTCTATAGAGAGTTTCAAATTGGAAAACAAACAAGGATAAATTTTAAATTAAAGAACAATATTCTACTACGATATTGGAATTAGTGCACACTAATCTTTGTGGTCCACATAGAACAATTCAACAAGGTAACAATGAGAGTCATGTGATAAAGAGGCACTTGTTTACTCTTTGACTATTGTAGTAGAATTGTGTGGCTGAGAGAAAGAATAAAATAATTTAGGTTGCTGCTAGAATAATGATGAAGGAAGCAAATCTACCAAAAATCTACTAGAGAGAGGAAATACAAACTGCAATATACATAGTCAACAAAGTGAAGATTAGAATAAAATTTGGAAAGACATATCATGAGCTATGGTATGGATGGACTCCTTCTGTGAAATATTTCAAAGTTTTTAAAAGTAAGTGTTATATTAGAAGAGATGAAGAAAACATGGGAATGTTTGAAAAAAGAGTTGATGAAGGTATATCCATTGGCTACTCTATTAAAATAAAATGTTATAGATGTCACAAAAAGAAAATGAGAAGGATAATTGAGAGTGAAAGAATACATAAGTGGAAGATGGATTTGAAATAGATGATTCAACTAGAAAAGAACAATAAGAAAAAGTTGAAGAAAAAGAAGTACAAAATGACACAGAAAATGCTCTGGTAGTTGCTCCCAAAACTCCTACATATGTTTAGAAGAATCATTCAGAGAAACAAATCATTAGAGACAAGAACAAATGTGTTATCAAAAGAATTAAATCTACTAAAGAACATGTAAAATTATTTTTGACTTTAGAGATAGAACCAAAGAATGTGAAATAATATTTCAAGGATCAGTATAAGATGAGAGCTACAAAATAACTGGATTAGATTGATAAGACCCCAATTTTGGAACTTGTCCCAAGGCTAGTAGATAAGAATGTGATAGGAACTTGTATCATCTTAGAATGGAAGCACTTCCATGTTAAGAGCGTTTAGCCCTCTGAGTAAGTGGTCAGGGGTCATGTCAAGCACCTTGAATAGGTCTTTGCATGGATCTATCTTTTTCCCCCCTGTTTTGCTTCTCTCCACTTATTTCCAACCTTTTTTCCAACACCTATCCTGAGAATTTGAAATATGTCACCTCAGGGTCAAAGTCAACCTCCTGGGTCAAAGTCAACCTCACCCCTGACCTAGGGAAAAGTTGACCTTACCCCTGACCTAGGGAAAAGTCAACCTTGACTCTGACCTAGCGCAAAGTTGACCTCAACCCTAACCCTGGGTCCAATTTCCATGTTCCAGAGGTTTCGGGATATTGGGCTTCAGAAAGTTTTATTTTCCTGCTTCCGGGTTGGTTGTTTCAGATTTCAAAATGGTAAATCTTAAATTACATTTAATCTAGATCCATTTCTAAGGGTTAAGGTTAATTGGGATTTAATTCTCCAATGTCGGCCTCTCTAGAAGTTTGTGCCCTAGATCACTATAAAAGGAGGCCTTCCTCTCTCATTTTCTCCCTTCACTTTCATGATTAATTATTCATGAGCATCCATCAATTTTTGGCATCAAGTTTTGAGATCAAGTCTTATACCAAGAAAATCAAGTGCGAAAGCATTCAAGCAATCATCCATTCAAGCATTCAAGTTCTCCATTGAAGATCAAGGATTCAAGCATTCAAGCCTTTGAACGGATTTGGTTCAAGCATTTAAGATTCATCATTCAAACCCTAGATCTATCGATCATGGTAGTGTGATCTTCCTTCAAGATCCTTTGTTCATCTTCAAGATCCATTCATTATCCCTCCAAGGTACAGGTACAGGTACAGGATAATGAATTAAAGTGCAAATCTGGATACCCTTTTCACCGAACTTCTGAGATTCGCAAACAGAATTTCCATTGGAGCAGTTGGGTCAAGTGCCCTAGGGTAAGATTGTGCCCCGCTATCTGGGTCAAGGTTGACCTACCCTCAGAAAAGAAAAAGATTTCTAGGTTTTGTAGATCTCATAGTTTTGGTTTAGGATCACAAAAATCAACAGTTTCTGAGACTGTTTGATAGGGTTTTCACTAGTTTCTTTTTCAGAGGTGAGTACTTTTATTTCTTCATTTAAATATTAGCATTTTCAGATTTACATTCCATCCCCTTAGAATTCAAATGTATGTATAAAATATGGGTTTAGGGTCTCTTTCATATGCATTATTCTAAACCCTATTCATCCATATTTTATCCCTTACATTTTGGTGAACCCGCGATAGACAACTCTTTATTTTTGGTGTTAGATCCTTTTTTTTAACATTAGATTTTATGCTCTTGCATTTATATTTCAAAAATACAAAAAAATATTGCAAAATTTCTTTAAAAATACAAAAATATTTCCATTTTTCATAGTGTTACTTTGTGTTCAACATGTATGATTTTTGTTTTAAATACTTTGATGAAGATTTTATTACAAAAGAGGATAGATCCCTTAATGAGGTACATGGCAGTGAGGATGAAAATTGTTTGAATGAGATCTCCATTGATCCTATTCCTATTTCACCCTCCTCCACAACCTCTTCAATTGACCTTTACAAAGATGAGTTGGGGATTGATGTTCATTCTTCTCCTCATATATGTCTTTTCTATGAGCCTATTTTACAATATAATTTACCTTCTTTACCCTTTAGGGAACAAGCTTTAGTGACTTATGGAGATCTTACAATGTGCTTTATTGGTAGGGATGATAATCCTCCTATTTGGGATGAACCTTTGGATTTGGATGTTGATTAATCTCTTCCTCATGAAACCATTGTGGATAATTCTACATTTTGGGATGAACCCTTGGATAAAGACATTGATTTATCCCCTCCTCATGAAGAATCTTTAATACAAGAGGGTGATTTATTAATGGATGACATATTCTCTAAAACACACTCCCCTTATGCGAAAGATGACGACATTATAGATCCTTCACCTCCATTTGGGATTCCTTCTAGTGATGAGGCATTAGCAGAGAAGGATATGAATTCCCTTAATGCTCTTCCTCTTAATGATGATCTTATGGAGAATCAAGATCCTACCTCATCTCCTCCTAGGATATCTTCTTTTCTTCTCTCTTGTGAATCTATTTGTAGTGTTGAGACACCTAACATAGTTTATCCAAAACCCTTGTTGACTATCAATGGTTGTCCTCACATTACTATCAAAGGTAAACCTATGGAGTCTTTAGATTCTTTCAATGATCAAGATTTGATAGCTCACACCTATCATACATGGAATAACCCTCAACCTAATCTGGTGGTTTCTACTTCTTTACCACCTTCTCAATCCATCATTCCATTTTATCTTACATGTTCTCAATATCACCATGATACCTCTCAAGATGTGGCTAAGAAGGTGAATGTCAAGTTAATGGATTCTAAGAAGAAAGTCTTTAAACCTATGCTGAAAGATTCTCTCTCCAAGTACAAATATCCTCTTCACTATAGTAATACACATTTACTTGTTGATTATGTACATTTCAAGATATATATTATAGAAAGATCTGCTTTAGGAATTATATCTCAATCTTGTGTGGTATTACAATTTCTTCATAATTTTACCCCTCATTCTGATATAATATAGATCTCTTCTCTTCTTGTCTCTTGACTGGGGGGCAAGAGGTGTATTTTCATCCAGTCTCCTAGGATCCATTAGGCTTTTAGCATATCTTGTGTCTTGAGCTTAATCAGCATTATTTCTATCCTATCTCTCTATGGTTTTGTATTATGTTTATAATCATCCATAGATTCTATTCAAGATATCTTTCCTAAGACATTTGTTTTGCAAAGGTATCCCTTGTCTTCATCCCTAGCGGGCAAGGTTCTTCCTTCTTTCTCTTTGTCTAGGGGTATACTTTCCTTAGCTTAGTGGCATTTGTTTATATTGCAACACTATTTCATTATATTGACTGATGTTTTGACCATGGATATCCTTTTATATGAGAGGTTGTTGTCCTAGGTCATCACCTCTTCTTTATTTTGCAAATTATGTTCTTTATAAACTCTTACCCTTCCTTTGGTGTTAGAGTTTTTTCCCTCATTTCAAATATTCCTCTTCCTCTTGATTGCAGGGGGCTAGATGATTGAATCTTTGTTTCTTTGTGAAAGATGATATTTTATCTAAAAGCACTCCTCTATGGTGGGGGTCTTGTTGATAAGATCTCTTTCTCTTTGAGGATCCTTTTTCCATAAGCGACATATCCTTTTCATGATTATCTATACTCTTGGATGTAGGGGTCAGTACCCTTCACTAAGAATATAGTGTACATTGTTGTTAACAGGATATCTCCATACATTGTGAAGTAGGTATCCTCTTTCTCTTTCTTATCATGTAGAGTAGACAGCCACGATAAGGAGGGGGGCATATATAGAGTGTCCCTTGTACTATAGTTTTTTATTTATATGCTAAATCCTCTGAAGGTAACACACATAAGTTGCTAAATCCTAAAGAGACGCGCACTTTTCAATTTTCAATATGCTAAATCCTCGGAAGGTAATGCACATAAGTTTCTAAATCCTGAAGAGATACACATTTTTCAATTTTCAATATGCTAAATCTTCTGAAGTTAATGCACATAAGTTGCTAAATCCTGAGGAGACACACATTTTATATTCCATGGTGATACAAGAAGGTGGATCTATGGATATTCCAGAAGCCCTCAGAAGACACATTACAATTACAAAGCACAATTTATGGGTGAACTATCAGGTTTGGCCACCTGTTTGGCTCTCCCTCCTTGGTGATTCATGGTAAGGTGGGCATCTTACTGGGTGAGGTAATCACTTTCTCCTTTCTCTCTTTTCTCTTGCATGCTAGTAGGACTGGATCATGAAGCTATGTTATATATAGTGTTTCTCTTGTCTTTCTTATGTAATCATTTATGCTATTATGATAGCTTTCCAAATATGATATTAGTATAGGAAGCATTTCTTAGCAAGGTTTCCTTTACTAGTTGATTCGGGTTTGTTTTAGTACTAACCCCTCTTTTTGTGTCTTTTAGCTTTGCTTTTGTTTTTCTCTTTGTTTTCGCACCCTTGTGCGTGTATGTTGAGTTAGAATCCTTAGTCTGGGGGCTTGTTTCCTTAGCTAAGTGTTATTTTATCTCATTGTGAATCCACTTGGATCTCTTCTTTCTTCTCCTTTACCAAGAGTTTGCATTGAGTCCATACTCTTGCTAAAGTGGGGGCTTAATATATCATCTTAAAATGGAAGCACTTCCATGTTAAGAGTGCTTAGCCCTCTGAGTAAGTGGTCTAGGGTCATGTCAAGTGCCTTGAATATGTCTTTGCATGGATCTAGATTTTCCCCCCCTATTTTGCTTCTCTCCACTTATTTCTAGCCTTTTTTCCAGCACCTGTCTTGAGAATTTGAAATCTATCACCTCAGGGTCAAAGTTGACCTCACCCCTGACCTAGGATAGAGTCAACCTCGACTCTGACCTAGGGAAGAGTTGACCTCAACCCTGACCCTGGGTCCAATTTTCAAGTTCTAGAGGTTTCGGGATATCGAGCTTTGGAAAGTTTTATTTTCTCACTTCCGGGTTGGCTGTTTCAGAATTCAAAATGGTAAACTCTTAGATTGCATTTAATCTAGGTCCATTTCTAGGGGTTAAGGTTAATTGGGATTTAATTCTCCAATGTCAGCCTCTCTAGAAGTTTGTGCCCTAGATCACTATAAAAGGAGGCCTTCCTCTCTCATTTTCTCCATTCACTTTCATGATCAATTATTCATGACCATCCATCAAGTTTTGGCATCAAGTTTTGAGATCAAGTCTTCTCCCAAGAAAATCAAGTGAGGAAGAATTAAAGAAATCATCCATTCAAGCATTCAATTTTTTCATTGAAGATCAAGGATTCAAGCATTCAATCCTTTGAAGGGATTTGGTTCAAGCATTTAAGATTCATCATTCAAACCCTAGATCTATCCATCATGGTGGTGTGATCTTCCTTCAAGATCCTTTGTTCATATTCAAGATCCATTCATTCTCCTTTCAAGGTACAGGTACAGGACTATGAAATAAAGTACATATTTGGATACCCTTTTCGCTAAACTTCTGGGATCCACAAATAGAATTTCCATTAGAGCAGTTGAGTCAAGGACGACCTTTAGTGAGGGGTACAATTGTGCCCCAGGGTAAGATTGTGCATCACTATCTGGGTCAAGGTCGACCTACCCTCAGAAAAGAAAAATATTTATGGGTTTTGTAGATCTCAGAGTTTCGGTTTAGGATTGCAAAAATCAACAATTTCTGAGACTGTTTGACAGGGTTTTCAGCAGGTTCTTTTTCAGAGGTGAGTACTTTTATTTCTTCATTTCAATATTAGTATTTCCAGATTTACATTCCATCCCCTTAGAATTCAAATGTATGTATAAAATATGGGTTTAGGGTCTCTTTCATATGTATTATTCTAAACCCTATTCGTCCATATTTTATCCCTTACAGAACTAAATGGGTATTTCAGAACAAACTGAATGAAGATGGATCCATATTGAGAAATAATGAAAGACTTGTATGTAAAGGTTACACATAGGTGGAAAGAAATGATTTTTAGGAAACTTATGCTCTTGTGGAAATAATGGAGACAATTAGAATGTTTTTTGTAACACATAAGGACTTAATGTTTATCAAATAGATGTGAAATTTTTATTATTGAATGAAGAACTAAAAGAAGTTTGCATGGAGAAACTGGAAGGACTCAAGCTATTAGATACACCATATATGGCTTACAAATTAAAGAAGGCATTTTATGGGTTAAAGTAAGCTCTTAAAGCTTGGTATTCAAGGATTGACAAGTATTTACTGAAACCAAATTTTTTAAAAGGTACTCATGATAGTAATCTCTATTTTTCAGGTTTAATAAAATAGAAATTTGATTGTAGTTGTTTATTTGGATGACAAAATATTTGGAGGAAATTATAGTATGTACAAGAAGTTTGTTAATGAGATGCAAGATAAATTTGAAATGTCTATAAGGGGAACTGAATTTCTTTCTTGGGTTACAAGTTAATTAGAAAAATAAAGGTATTGATTCACAACCAAAGTACATCAAGGAAATATTAAAGAAGTTTGAAATGGAAAATGTTGAATCGGTATGTACACTTATGGCTACTAGCTATAAGTTGAGTAAAGATGTTGAATCTCCTATGATTGATGAGAGTAGATAGAGTTCAGTAATTAGAGGATTACTATATTTGACTACTACTAGGCTAAATATAATGCATGTTTTTTTGTCTTATAAATATATTTCAAAAATATCCCAAACAAACACATGTTGATGTGAAAATAATTTTCAGATACTTGAAAGGCACAAAAGACTATGTATTATGATATCGTAGGTGTTGGTGTAATTAAATAATCACCTAATTAAATTTTAATTAAGCTTACTTAGGATAATGCATTGCATAGTAGTTTGCATATGAGACACTTAGGACTTTGCATCTTTAGTTTCATGTGGTGTAGGAGAAATTCTACTTTAGGTTGTGATATTTGTTATCACATTCCTCTTTATGTTTTGTCTCCACCTTTAGTGCACTTATAACTTTATCATGGTCCACATGTTGTACATAGTTTATTGCGCAACGGAGGATGATCCACCTTTGGTGGACATCTTATTTCGCCTTGTGTGAGTGATAAGTTATATCCTCTTTATCATGGTCTCTTATTGCCTTGCCTATATAATCAGGCACATCTACATTGAGTTTAGTTGGTCATTAATTATCCACTCCCATTTAGTTATTGCATATTGATGAGAATTGAATATATTCTTGTCCATCTTGTTTATCTTATTATTGTGCTATTCATTAGCCTCTAGATCCTGGGTTGTTTCTATTGGAAACTTCTTACATGGTATCAGAGCCATTGGAGTGCCATTGGATAGTCTATTTCAAGAGATCTTGGTATGCTTGAAGGAACATTTTTGCAAATCAAAGGACCAATGTTCTTTAGGAGTATCCTATGCCAAATTAGAGCTCACCATTGTGTCTAGAAGGCCATTTTGGTGAATTTTGACTATATTAGGTGAAATTAAAATTTGCAGAATTTTTTTTACTAGATCAAGCCATATGGCCCAATTTACCATCTCTAGTATGACCATAAAAAAATTTTAAAAATTTATTCTGCATTTACAATTTACATTGCATATTTTTTTAATATTATTTGGGAAAATTTTGTGGGGTTTTTGGGCCCCATTATCTATCAGACATCGCAAGTTTTTGCAAATAAATTCATACTCCTCTGTATTTTGGCAATGAAAGTCCTTCATTGTCGAGCACATACAGGAAACTAGGTAGTCACATCATGACCCCCTACCCAATCAATTCTAGCAAACATCACTAAAAATCGTGACCATAATTACACTATCATTTGTAGAGACCATGGTCACATTATAATTTACTAACCCTTTGGCATATAAATTTTTTTAATTCTCACCATGACCACAATACGGGACTAAATATATATTGGTTATCACAAAAGACACACAAAGAGTTAACAACCAACACCATAAGTTCATACCTGATGATTCACACATGATGAATGCTATGTCTTCCACATGACGGTTGCTAAATTTGACATGTAGACTGTCAAATCCTACATGTAGAAAGAGAGGACATGTAGCATCATCTAGAGGCTCCACACAAATAAATTATCACTATATATCTTTGAAATGTCCCCTTTCTGATTTTATATGATATTTAAAGCCTCTAATCAGATTTTAAAATCAAACAACCAATATTTCAAAAGATCAACCAATTTCTCAATAAAACCCAAATTGGGTATGCCCAAAATAGTGCCAAAAACTTCACAGCTTCACATATTATTGATAAATCTGAAAGTAGAAATTTTTACAGAAATTTCACCAGCATAACAGCCTAAAAAATGACATTTCCAAATCTGTATAGAGTTTACACAACAGCTCCCAAACGGAGGACAAAAACAATGCTCATCGGGCTCCCGAAAACAACACAAAATGGCCCGAAAACACCACACAACACTAATAATTTATCACAGAAGTATAACCATGACCCAATAAATATATTAAGCTCTATTTTAATATTAAAATGTTTTCAATATAGCAGCAACCCAAACTGATATGAAAAACTCAACCGGAAACATCAAAATCTTACAAAAACACACCCGAAAATTCACAAATCTGCACTGTTCAGCACAAGGGAAAACTCTGCATGAGCTTGCACATGGAATGGCCAAAAAATCTCATCCTTAGCCTTCCTAGAAACCTGAAAACTCCCATCCTTGGATCTCCTTCTCCACAGGTTTGGCAGCCTCTGAAGAACAACAATGCAATGAGCAAAAATCAAGTCCTAGAATGAGCCCGAAATGCCTCCAAACCCCTTTAAAAGAGGGAATAACCCTAACTCACGACCAAGAGGGGTAAATAATACATATTTTAATAAGAATTTTCATTTATTAATCCATTGGTTTCCAAAGATTAGCCCCTTTTCCTGAAACTTCACTTTTTGAGCCTGCCAGCCTTAGCAAAGTTATTATTTTTAATTATTTGAAAAGGGGACATGACAAGTCCTCCCTCCCAAATATTGTTTGTCCTCAAGAAATCAAGGTTGGGATGCTCAATAATATGTGTTGCTTCCCAATTTGCATCCTCCAATGGTAATCCTTTCCATTTGACCAAATGCTCTATGATACTCCTATTTCTCAATCTTTTCTCTCTTGTATCCAAAACCTCTTTTGGTATCAAAACTAATTTCCCTTCATCATCAAGAGGTGGTAATTCTATAGATACTATGGTTTTCTCACCTAAAACCTTCTTCAGGCAAGAGACATGGAAAACATTATGTATTTTTCTGTTTGGTGGGAGCTCCAATTCATAAGCCACCTCTCCTACCTTCCTGATGATCTTATAAGGCCCATAGAACCTTGGCTTGAGCTTCTCTGCCCCACTCCTCTTCAAGGTACTTTGCTTATATGGCTGCAACCTGACAAATACCAAATCTCCCACCTCAAAAGATCTTTCAGTCCTTTTCCTATCAGCATACAACTTCTATTGGTTCTGTGCATGTTGTAGATTATCCTTGAGGGACCTTATTATGTCTTGGCTTTGCTTAATGAAATCACTTGCTGCAGACACTCTACTATCTAAAAGTACTAGATCAACAAAGAAAAGGGCATCATAACCATAAAGAGCATGAAAAGGAGGCATACCAATAGACATGTGATGAGATGTATTGTAACAATACTCCCCTAGGTGCAACCATTTCACCCAAGCATGTTGTTGATTTGAAACATAGTTCCTCAAATATCCCTCTATCCATTTATTAACTATCTTTGTTTGTCCATCTATTTGAGGGTGATAGCTAGTACTGGGAGTGAGTTTAGTTCCTACCAAATGAAAGAGCTCCTTCCAAAAAGAGCTGAGGAATCTACTGTCCCGGTCATTGACAATGTTTCTAGGCAAGTCATGTAACCTGAAAATTTCCTTGAAGAACAATTTTGCCACTTGTGATGCCTTGAAATCAGATGTGATGGGAAAGAAATGTGCATACTTAGTTAGTCTATCTACCACCACATATATGCAATCCTTACCTTGAACCTTGGGCAACCCAGTGATGAAGTCCATGGAAATACTTTCCCATTTTTGTTTAGGAATAGGAAGTGGCTGCAACAACCCTACAGGAAAAATTTTCTCACTCTTGTTTTGTTGGCATACCATACATTCCCTAATGTGTTTAAGGACATCCTCCTTCATACCCTTCCATGAAAACCACTCTCAAAGTTTCCTGTATGTTTTTAAGTATCCTTGATGACCAACCAAAGGTGTGTCATGAAAGGCCCTTAATATCCTCTCCTTAGTTTTTGATCCTAGCACTAAGAAGATCCTATTCTTGTAATAAATCAATTCATCAACAACCTTGTACCTGTTATCATCCACTAACTTATCCAAAATCTTGGTGGCAAAGGAATCTTTAGCATACTTTGAAAGTATGAAGACTTTCCAATCAGCAGAGATAGATGTTAAGGAACAGAAAGTGGGCTTTCTTGAGAGAGCATCAGCAACCACATTATTCTTTCCTTTCATGTATTCAATATCAAAATCATAAGCTTGCAATTTGCTTACCCATTTTTGTTGACAATCATTCAAATCCCTTTGGTTCAAGAAGAACCTAAGGCTATTATGGTCTGTCTTTACAATGAATTTCCCACATACCAAATATTGTCTAAACTTATGAAGTGCATGCATGATTGCCAACATTTCCTTATCATAAATGGAGTAACCTTTCTCTGATTGATTTAATTTTCTACTCTCAAATGCTATTGGATGTCCCCTTTGAGTTAGGACAGCCCCTATACCTCTCTAGAAGCATCACATTCAACAACAAAAGGTAAAGAGAAATATGGAATTGCAAGCACAGGGCATGAACTCATTACCTCCTTAAGCTTATCAAATGTTTTTTGTGCCTCTTCTATCCAAATAAAAGCTCCTTTCTTTGTCAAATTAGTCAAGGGGGTAGAAAGCTGAGAAAATCCCTTGACAAATCTCCTATAGTAGCTACACAACCCAAAGAAACCTCTCAACTATGTAAGATTAGTGGGTGGAGGCCAATCCAAAATTGCCTGGATTTTTTGTTGATCAACCTGTACTCCTTTAGAACTTATAATATGTCCCAAATATAGGATCTCTGTCAAACCAAACTCACATTTAGATAGCTTAGAATAGAAGGATTGCTGCTCCAAGATTTCCAAAATAGTGTCTATGTGCTTTAGATGCTCTTCCCATGTTTTACTGTAAATCAAGATATCATCAAAAAATACCAAAATAAATTTTTGAAGATGCTTGTTGAATACCTTATTCATACAAGATTGGAATGTTGCTGGTGCATTAGTGAGGCCAAATGGCATAACAAGAAATTCAAAGTGCCCATAGTGACATCTGAAAGCAGTCTTTTCCACATCTTCCCTCCTCATGCGGATTTGATGGTACCCTGATCTTAAGTCAATTTTTGAGAAGTATACAGCACCATGTAACTCATCAATGAGTTCATCTATGCATGGTATGGGATACCTATTTTTTTATGGTCTTCTTGTTTAGAGCCCTGTAGTCTATACACATTCTCATTGTACCATCTTTTTTCTTGACAAGTACCATAGACGATGCAAATGGACTAGAGTTAGGCCTTATGAATCCCATGTCCAGGAGTTCCTTAATAGTTTTTTCTATTTCTTCCTTATAACCTCTTGGATGGCGGTATGGAGTTGTTATAACTGGTTTGGCACCCTGTTCTAACTCTATAACATGCTCAAAACCTCTATCTGGTGGTAATCCCAGGGGCAAATCATTGAAAACTATACTATGCTTATCAAGAATATTTTGAATTTCAAAATGGAAATTACCTTGATTCTTTGGAGAGCTTGTTGGATGGATTATGACTCCTACTACCCATGCTACTTTTCCTCTTCAAAAAGTCCTCTCCATCCTCTTTACAATGACCACCTTAGGTGCTCCATTTGATAAGCCTCTCAATAAGACTTCTTTCCCATTGGAATGAAATTTAAACTCCATAGTTTGATGGTTCATGTAATAGCCTCCAATAGAGTGCAACCATTGAACACCTAATACAAGATCTGTCTCGCCAATGCCAAAAACATAGAAGTCATCACATAACTCATAATCTCCTAAGGTCATATTGAGTTGTTTCACAACCTATGTGCAAGGCATACTGAATCCATCAGCTACAGTAACATTGAATCCCTCAAAATCTTCTGCTTTAAGCCCTCTTTTCATGACAAATCCCTCATCAATAAAATTGTGAGTTGCCCCACTATTAAGAAGAACTATCAACCTTTGCCCTGCTAGTACCCCTCAAATTCGAAAGGGATGGTATCTTGGGACTCCTGATAATGTTGCTAAAGTGCCATCCTTGCTGATTTATTTTTCTTTCTCTTCTTCTTCCTCCTCCTTAGTGTCATGAAATTCCTCATGCTCATCTGAAGCAACTTCAACATAGTGCACTTGACCTTTCCCCAAACATCTATGTCCTAGAACCCATGGTTCTCTACAAGTGAAACAAAT
The DNA here is from genome assembly GCA_027943335.1 of Chamaecyparis obtusa. Lineage (NCBI taxonomy): Eukaryota > Viridiplantae > Streptophyta > Pinopsida > Cupressales > Cupressaceae > Chamaecyparis > Chamaecyparis obtusa. Next base: position 1,355,071 of record BSBK01005649.1, on the reverse strand, counting down.
ATTTTTCCTTTGTAATTCACCCTGAGTCTCTTCATCTACCTTCTTTTTTGCTACATTTATCACATTCTTTGGTGGTAGTGCTGGAAAAGTCTTTTTTTGAAAATTCCCCTTATGTTGCCAAAGATTTGGGGGTTTTTTATTAGTGGCTGGTTTCATAGGCACACAAGTTTCAAGTTGCAAGCTTCTTTTGATAGCTTCCTGTAAGGTTGAGGGTGAGAAAGCCTTAACCAAACCCTTAACAGAATCTTCCAAACCATCAAGAAAAAGATAAACAATCCTCTTTTCACTCATATCAGGTACCATAATAGCCACCTTTTGAAACTCTTCTATATACTCATTAACTAATTTGGTTTGCTTCAACTTTGACAATTCTTTAAAATACTCTTCATCATCCTTGAGATCAAATCTATCTATCACTCTTTGACTGAAATCATCAAATGTAGTTACCTGATCATGACCTTGAGTAGTCATTCCATGATACCACCAATCATAGGCTACATCTTCCAAGTGTAGACTTGCGAATTGAACGACATCACTCTCCTTCATGGGGTTAAGTGTGAAGAAGGTCTATAATTTTTGTACCCAAGCTCTAGCTGAAATTTTATTTGTTCCATCAAAAGTAGGTGTTGTAAACTTGCTTATTTTATTTTTGAGCTCTCTTCCACTTATGTCATGCTCCCTCCTATACTCTTTCTTGGGCATCAAAGTGTTCATCATATCCACATATTCTCTAAAAGGAACCAAACTGCGAAAGTCATCATCTAAGCCATTATGAGTAGCTCTTAATGTAATCAAGTTACCTGTAACCTCTTCCATAGGACTAAGGTTTGGATTTGGTACTGGTGGCTCATCTATAGGCAAGAAAATAGTTTTTTTTTATTTAGAGAGTGTGGGTTTTAGATTTATTGGCTCCTCTGAAGTGCTCCCTTTCTCATTAGTAGATACAACTCCTTGCAGTTTTTCTGTCAATATCCGAAAAGCCTCTCTAGTTTCTGCCAAACTATCCACTGTTTGCTTCTGAGTATTTTGGATGTCCTGGAAGAATTTATTTTCCATCTCATCTGGGTCAGCCATACTTGTTCCTTCCTTGGATTTTGTACTTTTATTTTCAACTGGAGGTTTGATCAAAATTTCTTTATTCTTTTCTCGCTGCAAATATCTCTTTTCTCTTTCACTTAATTGCATACAAACTTCTACAAACCCTCAGGCTGGCAAGATCATTGCTTTGATACCACTAAAATTTCCCCTTTCTGATTTTATATGATATTTAAAGCCTCTAATCAAATTTTAAAATCAAACAACCAATATTTCAAAAGATCAACCAATTTCTCAATAAAATCCAAATCGGGTATGCCCAAAATAGTGCCAAAAACTTCACAGCTTCACATATTATTGATAAATATGAAAGTAGACATTTTTACAAAAATTTCACCAACATAAAATCCTACAAAATGACATTTCCAGATCTGTATAGAGTTTACACAACAGCTCCCAAATGGAGGACAAAAACAATGCTCATCGGGCTTCCGAAAATAACACAAAATGGCCCAGAAACACCACACAACACTAATAATTTATCATAGAAGTATATCCATGACCCAATACATATATTAAGCTCTATTTTAACATTAAAATGTTTTCAATATAGCAGCAACCCAAACTAATATGAAAAACTCAACCGGAAACATCAAAATCTTACAAAAACACACCCGAAAATTCACAAATCTGCACTGTTCAGTACAAGGGAAAACTCCACATGAGCTTGCAAATGGAATGGCCTCAAACTCCCATCCTTATCCTTCCTAAAAACTTACAAACTCCCATCCTTGGGTCTCCTTCTCCACAAGTTTGGCAGCCTCTGAAGAACAACAACGCAATGAGCAAAAATCAAGTTCTAGAATGAGCCCGAAATGCCTCCAAACCCCTTTAAAAGAGGGCATAACCCTAAATCACAACCAAGAGGGGTAAATAATACATATTTTAATAATAATTTTCATTTATTAATCCATTGGTTTCCAAAGATTAGCCCTTTTTTCTGAAACTTCACTTTTTGAGCCTGCTAGTCTTAGCAAAGTTATTATTTTTAATTATTTGAAAAGGGGACATGACAATCTTGGATGCACAAACATTGACCCCTGCACACGTAGACTCCAACAATTTAACATATGGATAAAGAGAGGTAATAAAAAAGGATGTTTTCTAAAATAGATAGGCAAGAATATAAACACATCAATAGTAAAGTCAATGCCCAATCAGAAAGATGTATTGTATGACCACCTAGTTGGCATCCTAGTCAACATCTCTAGAAAATTATTTTGTGCCACACAAATCTTCATTGTGCCAAAATTGACAATCATCTACCTGTCAAATCTAGGCATGCTATCTTCTTTATGACAATCATTTGACCGTCAAATTTAGTTGTGCCTTCTGCTAACATCCACAGGGTCTGCAAATTTTTTATCCCTTTCCATTTAGTTTTTTATTTTACAATCTATCTTTGAAGGCTCATAACTTACTCATTTTAAGTCCCTTTTTCAAGCATTTTTTTTTGTTTGGAGGTATAATTTTATGAAGTTGACAGTGGTGCAGATATTTTCTTATTTTGGTGGACAAATTTTGTAGATTTTATACATTTTTATGATTGTACATATCTAACCCTCAATTATACAACTTCTAGGGCTCAGTTCAGGCTCATGTGAACATATTTTTAGATGTCATTTTTTTTATAAGTGCATTTTTTTGTCTACTTGTAATGTCCCGACAGGAAACCCAGGAGAAATTAACCTAAACACGCAACTAAGTATACAAAATAATTGTTTTCTCTCTTAAGTGTTAACAAAACAACAACAATAATGTTTTACAATGCAAAAGCAATACGGTACAATTTTGCAACTCACATAGATTATAAATCTCAACATAGATTACAAATCCCAAGGGTTCCTTGATGTATATTACGTAAGCATTAATTAATTACTTTAGATTAGGTATAATTACAAATCTCATGTATAAAAATGAATGATAACCACAACATCATATAATGGGTAACTTAAATACAATTAGTACCAAAAGGTATCCATCATAATCCACATCCACTGCACATGTCGCAGGGTATGTAATACAATAACCAAAATAAAATACAACATTCTATCACCTAAATAATTTGATACAAGTTTCCAAGAAATCATAGAATAAGAAGGATAAGAACACATCTTCATCAATGAATAACAAGTAGGATCAACTCCCACTAGGATCATCCAACACTGGTACATGAACGTCAGAATCTCAAATGGTAAAAGAATCACTACCACCCAACCTCGTGGAACCTAAATGGTCCACTCCCATTGTGCTAAGGAGATAACAAAATATCTCACTCAGATAAAAAACATCAACAAAACAAGCTAAGGAAGAGTGTTAGGAATGATTGCTTAATATATCCTATGGGAGTATTGGCAGCCATTATGTAGCAGTTGTTGTTGCATTCATGACTATGATTGTCATTGATGTCAACACAGTGATCTACTGGAGATTAGCAGAGGAGAAGACAATGTTTTGATTAGTGCTCATGGGATATTGCAGATCAAGCTATGTGATGTTGAGGATTTACTCTTTGATATGTTATATGTTCATGGTTAAGAGCACAGAAAGTAATTCATTTATTCATCAAAGTTATGAGCATTTTGGTGGAAGCAGTATTCAGGCAGTGTTCCTGAGTAGCGATTTATGGAAATCGGATGATATCTCCAAATCAGGATGGAATCTGGTTTTGTGCAGTTAAAGGGAAGTTGAAGACATGTTGATAGTAATGTGGATGACAATGTAAACTTTGAGGTCGCATGAGTGAAGAATTATTCTAATTGGAAGCTGACGGTTTTGTGTAAATTTGATGTAACGTGTGGAAAATTTTATTTTGTAATTGGATGTCAAATCATTTGTAATTACTTGAGTGTGGTATAAAGGAAGGAATATTTTTCCTTTTTGTAGTGTGTGTGAAGTAATGGAAGAGTGAATGATTGTGAAAGTGAATTTATGAAGGAAGACATGCGAGGTATAGAGATCTGAAATTGAGATCTGGTGTAGCAGTGAATTGCGGTTTGGCACAGTTAGAGAAGAGGTAACATATTTTTTAGATAAGTAATGATTTGATATTATTCTATTGAATAATCTAGAGATCATTTGGACAGTGTGTTCAGTGATCTTTCCATTGAAGTTGTTTGGACAGTGGGTCCTTTTATCTTCCATAACTCCTAACAGAGTTAGAATCTTTTAGCAGGGATTCAAAATCTCCTAACAGGGATTCATATGTACTGAATATATTTCATAAGACTCCTAACAGAGTCCATCCTTTCACAAGGAATATTCATATTAGTGCATCTTTTGTGGCATCATTCCCACTGGGGTTTACTCTTTGATCAAGAGGTTCCCTAGTCAACATATATTGTGTCATTGTGTTATTGTGTATGAATATCTTTCTATGGTTGGTAATTATATTGCTTACATGGTTAAACTCTATTGAAGTTGATAAAAGTTATAATTATCAGATAACTAATTCACCTCCCCCTCTCAGTTATCTTGGTGGACTTTACTTTCTAACAAAGAGATCTTAAAAGCTTCCTAACTCAAAAGGTACAATAGGATAACAAGGTAAGACTTACTCAACCAGAGGCAACCAACAAACATAGGAAACCTAAGATGCATAAAGGGAAGTGTCATCACAAGAGCCAACTCTAAGGTTATCCTAGTAGTCTCTCAAGACCCTAGCTCCCTAGTGACTCTATGTGGTATCAGTAACCTCTTGTGTAGATGAGGTACTAACTATGCCATATCCAGTCCATGTAGGCGGCAAGCATCTTCCCACTCCCATCCTAGTAAAAACTCAATCAAGAACTCATGCATGAGTGAGGCACATAACATCTTATGAATTTATTTTAAACCCTTAATGTCATTAATTAACACTTATTAAGCCACTTGCAATAGGATATCCTAGTAGCCACTTGCGGGCTCCAGCACCAATTACAAGCCACTTCCCACTTATACACTTAGTTAACCTACCTAGGTTCACAACCCAAATAACATCAAAAATAATAATGTCCCTCAGGACTATTCCACAAAACAACAGGAACATGCAACAAGTCTCTAACCATAACAACACAAAACACTCTCCAAGTACCCATAATAAATATACTCCTGATCCCATCGATAGGACATATAAAGTGAACACCATATTCCCCCATGTAGAATATGAAGCAAAACATAGTTATACAAAACATCACAAAAGAGTATCATAGAACCATCTTCACATAGGGTTGGGTCAAGTCAATCAATTACAATCAAGTATGAAAGGCAAACAAACATGATAAAACATCTAATTCACACCTATGGATTACATTCCCACTGGCTGACATTCTAACCCCTTATTCCACCACATAGGGTAATAAAAGACTAAACATGATTTAATTAATAATAGACTAATTTGTAATCCAATGAAAACTTAATCCATGTAATACTCACTAAAAGACTATAATTATAAAATACAATTAAATTCTTATCCTACATATCAATTCATAACACCCACAAAATAAATTAATTTCATGCATTAAAATTACTGATCAATTATAATATCATAGTCTCAAATTATAGGAACCAAAATCATGTCGATTATAACAAAACATTTAGCCAATCAATTAAATAAACATTAAATAAAAGCATTAAAATGCCTAATTTGGATATTTATTGAGAAAAGACTTCTTATTAAATATATTAAATAATCATATTAATTATTGCTATTTTAAAAGAGACAGTTAAAAAATATAATTTATATTAATATATAATTTACCTGTTTATAAAATTTACCAATATAAATTAAATTGAAAATATAATTTACAAGGAAATAATTTACCTTTTTGGCCCCCTATTGCGCGCAGCAGCCCAGGGACTGTCATGTTGCAGTCCCTCGTGGGCACTGCACACGGTAGCCCCTTTAGGGAGTGTGTGCGTTAGTACCCCACGGGGTACTGCGCACAACAGGCCTCCCTTGGGTATGCCAAAAAGGTATGGGGGGTATGAAACCTCCCCAACCTTTATTTTAATTCTTTTATTATTCAATTTTTTTTTTAAACAAAGTTTTAATACTAAACATTTTTTTTTACAAAAAGATTATATATATATATATATATATATATTCAATAACATCAAACTGGTATAAAACAACAAGGTAGGAGGAACTTATAAAAAAAAAAATTTAATAGAAATAATTGTAGAATAAATCGAACAACTAGAATAATGGCCAAATAAATCCAAGGTAATATCTAGGGTTTCACAACAAACTTCAGATCTACCAGATACATCTACAAAACCATACATTCCAAGCCTAGGGTTTCTAATTGGTCCAATCCCCATAGAAATCCCAATTAACATCAATTTAACCAGAATTACACAAAATTCATCCTCAATGAAATCTATTCTAAAATTTGAAATTAAAGAATGCACATAGTGTGAAGGGGGAGAAGATGCATAGAATAGAGTTCCTGACAGGCAAATACAACTAGGCATGAAGAATACAGTCCTTTCAAAATTTACAAAACAACATATTCATAAAGAAAATCAAACCCTACCTCAAACATCAAAGAATAATATTCAAATGAAGACCAGATCTGGAGACAAATTCCAAACTTTTGAAGCTTTTACAGAATGGAATTCTTCACCCAAAATTCTTCAACCTGTCTCCCTCAAAATCATGGCCAAATCTCCAACATATAGGAATTCCCATTCCACATGCGAGGGTTTGGAACTCAACTCCACCAAAAATCTTTGCCTGAATTAAGCTCTAATTTTTTCAAATGAACTAAAGTCTCTCATCCACTTTTCCTTTGTTGAAAAACACTTAACCAAAAATTAACTAATACCTTTAATTTAATCTAATCAATTCTGATTGTGCAACTTAATGCATCCAAATTAATTAAAATAAAACATTTAGTCTAAAATAATTATTACATGCTAATTTAATTCTTAAATTAACAAACACTTCTTGATTGAAAAAGGTTAAATTTACAATCAAATATTTCTAAGGTGAATGTATTTAATTAATTCTCATTAATTAAATACTTCTACCATACAATAAACTTTTGAATAATAATCAAACTTGATAATTGCATTTAATCAATTTCCAATTAAATAATATCTCATAGCTAAAAATAGGAAAGATCTAATTATAGAAATCACACCAACAACCAAAAATAAAAATCAAAAGAACCTAAAGACCCACATTCATACTCAAGAATAGGGATATAAACTCACGTCAACTGGATGAGTTTAAAAGGGTAGGATAACAAAATCTTGTCCACTATTTCAAGATAATATCATGGCTTAGGTTAGGATTTGGATCTGAATATTATCTCCCCTCTTTTACCATTGAGACTAGTGATAGGGCATACTCATCCTGACAATTCAGGGAAGTCGATGTCTAGTACCTGCAAACCTGCATAAAATACAAGCATGTACATTCATGTATAGATATATAATAGATAATGGCGGGGATCGGTCGATCGTGTGGATCTCACAAGCAAGTAACTATGACTTTGTCCCTCAACCACATCAAGCACATCAAACAAAAATATAAAACACACATGCCAACCATACACATGCAAGTATGGGGTCAGTAAAACCATAAGTATCAATGATATCCTAGCATATAAATAATTATCCTAAAATAATCATAACATATATAAAATCAGACTATGGGAGGGCCATTACACTACTTATCATTTATGCTATCATAGTGTGCTCATTGTGAGTAGACATTTCCCTTTTAACATATAGTCTATTTTGGTCTATTTTGGAAATTTTATTTTCTTGGATCTTTAGGAGATCTTATGCATTATTTATTAGGGTCTAAAATAGCCTAATTTGGGTAGATGTAATCATTGAAATCAAAATTCAACTTTGCCTTGTTTTACAAAGTGTATTGTGGGGGGTAATTATTTTTTATCTTAATTTGTAATGTGAGAAGTGTATCATTGATGTAATTACAAGTTATACAAGACATCCTTGTGTAATAACTTTGAATAGGGGTAATTATGAAATATGGGTAAAAGGAATCAATGCACATTGAAGATGGCTTAATCTCTTGCCTCATCTTTATGGACTCGTACCTGAACCAAATTCATAGTGGAGTCAATTAATTTGGGGAGATAAGAATGATCATATCGGATTATTGATTGCTAGAAGCATCAGTTCATGTTTCTGCCATGATATCTACCCAAATTAAAGAGGCATTGAATACCCACACACAATTTGGACCATTATTTGTGAACCTTTTAGAGATCCTCATTTTCCTCCATTCCTAGATGATCCTATTGAATATTGTCTCATTCCACTTGATGATGTAGACAATATTCCCTTTGATGATGATGCCTTAATGCAAATATTTGATTGGATTTAAGATCCATAGACTCTACCTACAACTCCTACTTCTCAAGTTCATATCACACATTCATCTCTTGTTGGTGATTCTAGTGAGTCAATGCAAGATATATCTATTTGTTTTCCTGATTGGGATTCCTATTTACCAGATATTAGTGCATTAATTATAGAGTCTCACATTTTAGATTTGTGTGACATACTTGAGGGAGTTTCTCTTGTCTTTGATGACAACTTCATCATAGTTGGAGAATCTTCTTCACCATCTTTGGAGATTATCATTCACGAGCCTCATCCTTCAATTGATATGTCACATTTCTTGGTTCAAGTTGATCATGTTTATGTGATGGATTTTTAAAGTTTGGAGACTCTCATTTAGTTTTCAGAGGCATCATTTCTATTTGATGATAGTTGTGGAAATAATTTTGTCACTTCATCTTTGTCTTTGGAGCTTATTCACAATCATTTTCCATTAGTTCATTGTATGTCGCCTTCTATTGTGATTGGGTATAATCTTGATTGGTTCATGGAATCTTCGTCATCCAAGAACATGACAACCCATAAGAATATTTTAAAGAGAACATCATCATACTACATTTGGGCTCCACTTCCTAATTCCTATCTAGAATGGGAATAATTCTTACATTTTTACTTGGTCTATCTTCTTCCTAGGGGGATAAATGTTGTTTTTAGGAATTGGACTATTTTTTGTCTTTGATCATTCACCAATGTTGTAGGAGATTATTCATTATGGGGGGCTATGTTTTTGCCTTCTTTCCCTCCTATAGAGGTATACTTGATTGTATATACATGATGTATGTATTTCTTGGAGGTTCTTAAGTCCTTTTGGGTGGATATTTTGCAACTGATAGTTATAGGAAAAAATCCAATCGCAAAATAGGTATACCCACCACAGCATATGAGACAATGTCTCTCCTACCTTAAAGGGAAGGCTCCCCCTTCTCACTATTCCTTGGATCAACTCAAGGTAAGCAATAAGTTAAGAGATTATCAAATAGGATGTTATAAATATTCCCCCTTCTTATCTTTCAAGAAGGAATCCACTTACTCGAAGAATGAGTAATGGGAAAAAATATAATCTTTAACCTACAGTTCTATCTAAAAGCTAGAAACAATATACTGATAAACCAACACCAAATCATAGGTTGGTTGAAAAGTGTATAAGCTTGGCTCTAAGACCTGTTTATCTAATCTATAAGAAATACCTCTACCATTGGGGCACACAGACTTCCAAAAGTAGAGACTTTCTAACTATTCTAACAAAGTGCATGAAAATAAGATGGTAATATAACCTACAGTCATAGCTTCTAGTTTTATATTACCACAACCACTCCCAGTCATAGCTTCGACTTTGATTATTTTTGATATTCACTTTTTTCTTAATAAAACAAAAGAATAACATATTTATATAAAGACAATAAAACTAAATTGCAGTCATAGCTTCCAATTTGATTCACCACAATTGCACTCAATCACAGCTTCAGCTCTAATTGTTTCTTTCTATTTAATTTTCACCAAAATAGTACTACATAATCACAGTTATGCTTGCACAGGTTTGGAAGATCTTTCTTGCATAAAAATAAAGATGGTTTTTACAATGAGAGAGGCATTCCTTTTATAGGAAAAGAAATGAGAAAATGAGGAAAAAGTGGGAGCAACTCAACTACTTTGACCTCGTAAAACTAGGTGAGAATAATTATTGGATTACATGTCATGAGAACATGCAATCGAATTACATGCAATTCATCTTCTCCAATCTAGAAAGCATGAAAACGAAAACAAAAAGGTGAAGAAAAGTGAATCAATCCTTGAAATTACCAAGGCCTTATATTTGACAATACAATCATGAACCATAGAAAGATCAGGAATCTTCATTGTCTCTAAAATGGATTCAACCCTAATTACATTTGTATGTGCCAATTTCATAATTTTGTAATTATCTGCAAGATAATCCCTTAAGTGTTTTTCCACAAATTTATATGCAAAAAAATTTGCTCATCGTTTGCGCTCCAAATTCTTCAGAATCAAAATCAACATTAACTGTGTCAATGTATTTTATAGTCATTTCCTCTTCAATAAAGAGGTTATCATCTTTAGTAAGAACTTTGCATCCTATTTGCCTGAGATTGTTGCTGACACCCACTTCTATTGTTTGACTATTCTCTAGATCCCCATGTAGCTTTGCCAAAATATTTTCCATTCCATGAACTTTGTGGTCCATGATTCCCTGATATTGATAGAGCATGTTCATGGATGGAATGATGTCATATGAGATAAAAAAATCTAAATCATTGTTCACCATTTTCTCCCAAGTGTTTAGGTCTTCTTTCAGGATACTGATGTCTTGGCTGAAGGAAGCAATCATGTGATGGAGTCTTTCCTTGACTTCTTTGATACATTCAAGAATTTTGTGCACATCTTTGATTGATTGAACTCCTTCTAAGATGACTTCTTCAAACCAAGCCTTTTTTTCTTCTATTCTCCAATTTACCTTAGCAGTTTGTGATGGAATGGTCATGGATTGAGATGTTTGTTGATGAATAATCTCATGAAGATGAGCATTCTCTTGTTTTAACAAATTCTTCTTTTCTCAGAACTCATGATTTCTTTTTGACACATTTGAGAGTGCATCTTGAGCATCTTGTAAGCATCCTAGTCGTGATTTTTTACCAAGTTCAACCTTGGTGAACTTGTAATCAAAGCGAGTAAGCTCTTCAGTTGGTTTATCTACCAAGGTTTTTGCAATTTCAACATATTTGGTCTTCTCAGAATCAACCACGATTCTTTAGACAACCTTGGCATTTGAGGCTTTATATTTACCCTTCTTGGTAGAGAAATCATCTAGGGGTAATGTGACCTTTCTCCTCTTTATGGTGATATTTCCCAACCATGCTGGAAAACTGAAACCCTCCTTTGTTGAACTTGGAATAGTGATCATGGTAGGCATTGACCTTGATTATATGTTTGTTGTCATGGTACACACCTACATTTGTATAGTATAAATAACAAGTGTTCCTCAGGATGACTCTCTCTTGAATTTTTAAAAACCTACAACCAAAGTATCAAGTTGGGAAACTTGACCTTCCATGAGATCTATGAAATCACTAAAAATGTTCACCAAATTCTTACAATGCCCCATTGTAAAGATGGAAGGGGCTGTAGAAGAGATGGGAAATGCAAACATGTCCACCTCCAAAATAGCAATAGTAGGTGTGAATACAGTGGAGAATGAATCCACATCATTATCTACAACATCTAGTAATGGCTCTTCCTGATTAGATGGATCCTTGTTGTTTGGTAACTGAGGAGGAGATATGATCATTGTTTCTCCTTCTTCTTCATCTAATTCTTCCTCTTTCAGGGGTGATTGAAAAGAACCTAAGGATCCATCTAACCCTTTTTCTCCTTTGAGTGTAAACTTGATAGTTTTAACTGGTTGTGAAGAAGATGAATCATCCTTTCTTTTGACTTCTACATGAGATCTCTTTCCAATAGGGCCAAAATTATTGTAGTCTACCCCAATTTTTAGATGTACTCTCTTGAGGACTTTTCTTTTTAACCATTTTTTTGTATTCATCAAAATGGATTGGAATCTATTGAAGATAGAATTCTCTTCCTTTTGTTGTCACTGAATAGGAAAAGCGATGAGATCTTCAAACTGAGTATTGTAATACTTTGGATCCAGGACCAATCCATCATCTTCGACCTCAAAGCCTTTTGGAATCTCAATCATATTAAGATCAATGATTTTTCATAGTGTGAGTCTTCAGTAATCCATTCTCATGATGTCTACTTCAATGTGCAAGTCAACCCACACATCCTCCATGCGATGAACATGGGTGAAGGCCCTTTTGATTTTGGAATGCATCCCTCGATAATTGAAGTCAAATCTAGGTTTGAATTTATTCAATGTAATAAGCTGAAACTTTGCTTCCATGGCTTTTGCTTTATACACTAAATTGAGTGTATATCGACTAATTTGGAGGGGTTTGGCGGTAGTGATACTGAAACATGGCCTATGCTGACTGTGCTGATATGATTGAACTTCCATGAACTACCTTTCCATCTCCATGAGCATGATCCTATTAGTAGGATATCTTGGCAAAGTATAGGGTTATCCTTGAAAATAAATAACTCTCAAATGGGTAAAAGTTGGAAAATGCAGGAAGATACACCCAAATTGATTTATCATTTCCCAAGCCTCATTTGATAGTCTCTTAATTGCCAACTCTTTCTCAAAAAGGCACTTGAAATGTCCAAACAATGCATCTTGTACCCTTATGTAATGATATTTTCTTTGTATCAACGTGATTTGATCATGATATTCCAAAATGGGTACCAATGATCGATCACCTTTGGTGGAGAGTTCAGAGAATATCCTCATGGTTGCAACAATGTAAACCAAATAGGAGTTCATGTAGAATGGTACTGATGTTCCCACATGACTCAGTTGTTCACACAATGTTGTGCTTATGATATCTCTCTAGTAGATAGGTTATTTTTTTTCAAGAATTTAAAATATGAATTTATATATCCATGGTTCAAAGTTACAAGATTCTTTGAGACCACGGATTCTATTAAGGAGAGTTATCAAATCATTAATTGTAATGACCTCAACTAGGAGGCTAGCAATTCAAATGTTTAACACTCATTACTTTTTAACCAAATTAATTCAATTTAGGAAAACAATATATAATTTATAATACATTTAGTAATCAACATGTTTAAGCCTCAATTCCTTATCTCTCTTAAACTCAACCTTAGGGAGAACGTGGATTTACTTATCGTAGGATGCTTAACACTAGTACATTCTCTAGGTTTACTCTGCCTTTCCCTACACAACACCAACTATCAACTCCCGAGGCTATAGCAAGGAATTAAGGAATAGACTTCAAACATTTAATTATTTATATTACAAACATATATTCATATAACAATATAATTTTTATATATGTGTGTGTGTGTGTGTGTGTGTGTGTGTGTGTGTGTGTGTGTGTGTGTGTGTGTGTATTGTTGGAATTAGGAGAGATAGGTACCGAGAGGGGAGGGGTGAATCAGCAACTTCAAAAACTTTAATTGAAAAACCTTTCAGATCTATAACTGTGTACTGTGATAACTAATCAAAATAACTTGAATATAATTGTATAAATCAATCATCTAGTTAACTTAAGAAAGTAAACAACATGAAATCAATATGACAATCACATAACACAAGTATTTTGGTAATGTAGAAACCCTTGTAAGAAGGTAAAAACTACGGTGGGGATGACACCCACAAATTCTTCATTACTACGGATAGAAAAGGTTTGTCTGTTAAGGCTACAAGTTTTGATCACTTCTGGTGATCTTAACCTATTAGGAGTAACATGTTAGATCAGCTAGATCTACCTAGTTATAGGATTTAAACAACACTAATCAAGTGTGTACTTGGTTAAGAGATTTACATAAGACTGTTAAGTCTACTCTGTTAAGAGATTTATCAAAAACTCTATCACAGTTGTCAGAAAGTAATAGGCAATTATCTGCTAGTTGACAACCCAATTGTCTGAAATAGATCTATAAATGCTCATCAAAATATCACCTTATCTGTGATGGTTCTCTACTCTGTTCTACTCGATAGCCTTCTCTGATTCTGCTCAATCTGATATCCTTTGTACTCTGTTCTACTCGGTAAACTAATTGTCTTGAAGATAAGCAATTTCTTCAAGTGCTCCGTGATTCATATATATTAGTTCACCAACCTCATAAAATGGTGTGAACATACAAAATATATAGTGTTCTATTTTTTCCACCTTAGCAAAAAATTAGGTTACAAAAATAACCATAACCCTAAGATCTACAATGAAAAATAACCTAGATCAACTATTACAATAAGATAAACATTACATTTAATGAGTATCTTTTACACTAAATGCTCCTTGATCTTGGTAAACCATTTTACAATCTATTGTAACCAATTGCATAGAAGAATGTGTCATTTCAGATTACTATGTCACTTTCTGTGATCATCGGTAAACACTGTATAAACTGCTCGGTGTATACTGACCATCGATCTCGGTGTCGCTGGTGCTTGGTAAACTGTGTGATGCTCGGTGTAAAGGCTTTACCAAATGCTCTGTCTTACTTCTGGTTACCGACCGACCTATTTACTATCCTTTGATACTAATGACAACCTTAAATGCTCAATAGAGATTAACAATCTCCCCCTTTGGCATTAGTATCAAAACTTTGAATGTATATAGACAAAATGTTTCTATATATTCCTTATGTCTCCGCCATATACATATCCAAAAAAGTTTCTAAGTACAAAGTACTCCCCCTCGGTGCATGCTCTCGGTAGTATGTAATATACATAGAAAAACTATACTTATTTGGCATATACATGTTTTCCCCCTTTTTGATAATAATGCCAAATGCAAAAAAAATATATAATGTATACTTACATCTTATCAAAAATGTTTTGATGGGTTTTCTTTATAGACTCCAAGAGGTTGTCCCATTCCTCTTTCAAGTTGGTAGGAGAAAGATGCTCAAGAATGACTTGTGCATGCATGTCAAAGATATTATCCAACACTAAAATCTTTGGTGTTGCCACAAGTTGTTCTACTTTGACAATATGTACTTCAAAAAATTTCAGGTAAGGGATGATTTTTTTTTGTAACTCTATAACTTGATCAGTGATGTGTGCTTCTTGTTTCCTTAAATCTTCCATCAGCCATTGGAGTTCCTGAACTCGGTGAATATGCTTTAAGAAAGCAGTTGGCTCGGTGATAGCTGCTTGTGTACTCAACTTTATCTCTGTTTCTAAACCTTTTATATTTTCACTGACTTCTACAGTGAAGGTGTCTAAAGTACAAAGCTTGATGAGAAATTGACAGATTATCTGGGTAATAGATTTTACCTCGGTAATGACCTCAGATAATTTTACCTTGTTCAGTGCCACTTCTAGGCTAATCCTATTTGCCAATATGTTCTACATCTTTGATTCTACCCATTCTTCTATTCTTTTGTCTGCATCTGTATCAGGGGCATTTATTTTTTCGGTGAGTGTGGCAAGTTGATCTAAGATGGGAGTATTCTCATAAATATTTGTCTCTGGTACTATTTGTTGTAGAATATCCCTCACATCATTTAACACTTCTTTGCATTTGTGTTCTTGCCTTAACTTTTCTTGTGCTGCTTTCCTTGAACATAGCTCCCCATATCTACTTAGTTCCTCGGGGCTTAGGGTTCTCAGGTCACATTCTGGTATAATGATAACTTCATCAATGGTGACCGGCCCTTTGGCTTTCTTCTTCTTCTTTTCTGCAAGACGTGACTTCTTCTCACTTATGACAATAGCTTTTTCTTCACTTTTTGGAGTATCTTTCCCAATTTACACTGTATCATCCTTCTTCTGCTCCTCGGTAGATGGTGTGGGAGTCTCGGTTGTAGTGTCAAGTGGGTTCACCTCGGTTGACTTTGTTTCTTTTGGTTCCTTTGTTTCTATAGACTGAGCCTCTATTTTGTTAGACTCATTTGTATCTGCAGGTTGCTCAGGTGTTTGTATCTCAGTCATATCTTTATTTTTCTCAGGATGAGAAGCATCGGGTTGTACTTGTGAAATTATTTCAACTACCTTTGCAAGTACAGGTAGTTCACCTGGTAGAGATGTGAACACACTATTAGTGTCTAATGCTTCATCTTTGTATGGTGAAATTGTTACATCTTCGTCATCCTCATCATCAGGATCACTGTTAGTGATGTCCTCAATGAGTGCATCATCATCGGTTTTCTTTTGCAAGTGGATCTTAACTTGATCTAGTGCATCCTGTGAAATTCTGATTTCTTCCTTTTGTTCGGTGATATCAATTACCTCGGTAACTGATATACCGGTGTCCTCTATTTTATTTCCTTTGTCATCATCGATGAAAATACCTTTACCTTTTGAACTGTATCTCTTCTTAGACAATTTTAGGAATGCTTCCTATTCATCTTTCTCTTCTACTTTCAAAATTGATGTCCATAGAGAATCACATATGACATCCATATCATCCACATTCTCATCCATGATCTACATAGCTCTATTCTTGACTAGAAATCTATCCTGATACTTTGTCATGTATTCACTTACAATAGCATAGCTAAAGTGTGAGGCTGCATGACTTAGTGACCATTCTCTTTTCCTTTTCTCTGTATCTAGTGCAATAGCCCATCTCTCAATTATTTTGTCATCAAGTTCCTTCAGTAATTGACATGCAAATTCCATTGGTACTCTCTTGAATTTAATCATCATCTGGATGATAGCATGTTCTAGCTTTGTCTTGTCCTCAATTGACATTTTGTCAAATTTGCCTATGCCTGGATCTGTAAGATTTCCATTCTCAATTATATCTTCAATTATTTATCCTATTGTACTTTCCCTATTATGAACTAACTTGAATTGATCAGGATCATTTTCAATGTCAGTCTCCTCTCTATCTTCTTTACTCCTTATGTATTTCCTATTTTTCTTCAGTGGCTCAGCTACTTTTTTTTTCTTTCTCTTTATGTATTTCTTCATCGGTGTAGTTGCTCTTCTTTTTGCTACTTTTACTGCTTCTTTCTCAATATATTGTGTTGCAGTTGACGAACGTTTCCTCATTCCTTTAGGTTCTGGTAGTTGTATTTCCTGTTCAACATTGGTGGGAGGAACTGGTGTGTGATCCTTGTCTCTATCTGACTCAGTGTCCTTGCTATCATAGGGCTTGTCAGCCAACTGTAACTAACCTTCAGTTGTTTCTTTAACCGATGACTCCTTAGGTGAGTCAGATGCATTTCCATATTTTGTTGTGAGATCTTTGCTCATTTTCTTCGCTCTTCTAGACATTTTTCTGATCTCTATGTCTGTTGTGATTCGAGACTTAGCTTACTCATATACACCAAACCTACTGGTAGTGATGTCTATCGGTTGGTAATGCTAGCAATGCATTAATAGATTTCAAAGTGAAATCATGGTTCATTTCATATCCCATTGGTGCTAACCATTTTTTTCTCAGTTCTACTGCCTTTATCATTGAGTGGTCTGTGCTGACTACAAAACATATGTCATCTTCAAATTTACTCACTAATTCTCTTGGAATTCTACTCCTTTGTTGCATTTTTGTTTAAAATTCCTTGAAATATGCATTAAATTCCTTATTCAAATGATCTCCTAGGCTTTTCATCATTTCACTGATTTGTGCAGTTATCAGTTTGTCAGATTGCTAGTTTACTTTACCGATACCCGGTACATGTTTTTGCAGATAGAAAAATGTACAAAAAAGTAGTGATCCGTATTTACATGTATTGGACTTCTTTGCTTTTATTGTCTTCATATTATCATGCAGTTGGTGTAGTAGCAGCTCGGCAAGATCTACCTGGTGATCTTTCTTCACAATTTTATATGCCATGTCCACGGCACTGCAGGGTACACTATTTGGTCTGCTAGATTGAAATATCTTGTACCCGATGACATTTGCTATGAATTTTACTGTTGGGTCTTTGATGGTTGTGATTTTTAGTGCCCTACCATCCCATTGAGCTCCAATGTTCTTTTCAATGTCGGGATGAGATGAACTTCGAAAGGCTTTCACTTTGTCAGATGTAGGGTACCCAGTAACCCTACTGATAATCTTCTTTGTGACCTTGACAAGTTTATCTAACCAAAATTTTCCATCATGAAATCTACTTAGCATGATTCTTATCCAGTCATTTTGGAAGGATTGCGGGAAGTATGTAAAACACAGTAACCCTGACTCCTCAATCTTCTTGTATTTGGATTTAATCTTTCCATCCGGTCCACAGACTTGTTGATAAGTAGCAATAGTCTCAAAATCACATGCTTCACTGATTTTGCAGTGAATATAGGCCCTAACATCTTTTGTTAACAAAACCCTATCTGGAATACTAGAAAATGCACCCATATCATCTATTTGTGCTACGACCTTGGGATGAGGTTTGAATTTCTCCTCGGTGAAATGTGCCCTTACTATTAATTCTACTTCCTCCTCAATGTTTTGCGATTTGCTTGTAGTTGATGTCGATGCCATAAATTGTTTCTAGGGTTTCAAAAAGCAATAGATAACCAGTGTTCTGTAGGCAAATGAACTTACTTGATATCGTCGAAGAATTGTTGTCAGTTCGATCTATAGTAGCTTTGAATCTTTTCTAAAAATCTTTAGCTCAAACTCTTCTTTGTAAAGTCTCTATTCTTTGAAATCACCATGTAACAATGAACTCTATTTCTGTGTATTTATAGGTTTTTCGATATTCCCACTCAAACTTTGGTGCATTAAATGTGTGACCTAACTTGTGATACAAAACAACTATCAGCTTGGTAATGTCTACAATTTCCTTTGCTCAGTTAATCATAGAATTTCTTCATTGGTTTGTACTGTTGTCAGTTAACCTTGTATAGTGATTACCGACGGGTAATCAACTCACGTTTCTTCTTTTACCGACTATGTGACATTTGTAAAATTATAACACATAAACCATAGTGCATCTTTATTCATGTAGATTTGGTATTTGTACATCATATATAAGGAACTGTATGTAAAATGTGATCATTTAAAATGTCAGTTCCATACATACCTTTGTCATCTTAAGTGGAGGTACCGACATCACCCAATCCAGTGGATGAGGTTTCACCGACAGTGTTACTTGACTTAGCATTCTCATTAGATGCCTTCTTCCACATTGTGTTCCTTAACTTCATAATCTCTACAATGTTATATCCATTCTCAAATATATGGTTTTCATCAGGTGCTCGGTCTCTACAGTTCTTGCTTACATGACCGACCTTGTGACAGTGCATACATGCCATTCTTGCATTTGTCTAGTTTCTTGATTGTCCAATCCGATTCTTCCTATAACAGTTTGTTGCAATATGTCCATACCGACCACATATAACACAATTAGTCCATGTATTATAATCCCAAACATATGAGTTACCTTGTCTCTTCAGTTGATATGGCTTTCGTTGTAATTTCTCTTTAGGTGTCCAGACTTGTTTCATTTTCACCTTTCAGTCCCTTGCAATGTGTCCATCCTTATTACAAGTTTAGCAAATTTTCTCCTCAATAGTATTATTAGCAATGTCATTCTTCTTAGCTCTACATTCATAAGTTGGATGTCCAAACTTACCAACAATATCCATTGAATTTTGGAATGACAGGAGGTTTACCTTGTGCTTTGCTTCTGCACACATTAGATGTATGTCCTGGTTTTCCACATTGATAACATGTCAACACTTTAGGTTTCTGATTGTTGTTGACTTTTTCAACTTGTTGTGATGATTCTCCTTCACTGGTGTAACCTATACCAGTTCTACTTCCGAATCTCCTCTGATTAGTCAAGAAATCATCAATCTTTTTAGAACTATCCTCAGCTATCTTCATCATTTCATTATGTTTCTTTTGTGTCTTTATTTCATTTCTCAATTTTTCATTATCTTCTCTGAGTATTGCAACATCTTCAAGTCTTCTTGATAATTCTCCATTTACTCGGTTCATTTCTTGATTAACTATAATCATCTAATTTGATACTTGGAAGTGATGATCAGTGAGTCTCTGTATTTCACTTTTTTTTGCTTGAAGTTGTTCAGTCATCAGTCTTCGGTCTTCAATAGCCAGATTCTGATCTTGTATAGCTTCAGTCTAGTCCACTCTGAACTGAGACCTCATTGCCAACCCAGTGTTTAAGGTGCTTTGTTTCTTACGTGCTATCTCAACCACATATCTTGCTATTCCTGTAGACCTCTCTGTCTTGTTTTTGTGATTGTCCCTTTTTAAATACTTCTTCTGCATACACGTTTGGTTCCTGGAATTAACCTGGAATAGGAAAATGGGAATTGGTGAATTAGCATAAGTTAATTCTCATTTTGGTCCAAAATGAGAATTCATCTAATCCTAGGTTCTAAGAGGAATTAGATGAATTCTCATTTTGGACCAAAATGAGAATTAACTTATGCCAATTCACCAATTCATGTTTTCCTATTACAGGTTAATTCCAGCAACCAAATATTTATGAATCATACTTTATATGTTATCATTTCCATAGGTGTGGTTGTGACCTTGTTCTATAATGCCGACATTTAGGGTTTAATTAATAATTTATCAAAGTCAAATATTTTTGACTTGTTATTCGACTTAGCACCCATATTTATATTTATCACTATCAACTTGATATTGTCGATTTCTCATTGAATTCGATGGATCATATTTAGATCAATTACATTGATAATATGAATTGATATTATTAATATTAATTGTGTATTGGTTAAGAGAATATTAATATTAATTATATATTGATTTGATTTCTGTTATATATATATATTAATGATACTAATTAATTATATTAATGAATTATAAAATTAAACATTGATTGATTAATTATAATTTTAATTACTATTATTTACAAGATTGTATATACATAAGAACATATTTGTGCCTACATTAAATTTGGTTCGTGATAGTCCACCCTTCCCAAAATTTGCTTGTCCTCAAGAAAATATATGTTTGAACCCCTTATGTAGAAATTCAAAACCAAACTCAAGACGAGTTGAATGATAGCAAGCTACAATTCATCTTTCTTAATTTATTCTATTATCCTAGATAAACCAAGTAGAATCACACAGGGAGTATACACTTGAAAACATATGCATGAATATAGGATTAATATGGGAAGACACAAAGTATACACGAAGCAAACACATCAATGCATGAAGACACATAACATACACAAGTTATATAGTTCGAAACAACATTATTAAAATTCTTCATTTTATTGATTCTCTCTTTTCTCTCTCTTTTTTTTTAATTTTTAATTATTATTTTTTAATTATTATTTACATTTGTAATAAACCACATTTCCAATTATGCTTAAAGGGGTTTTATGTTATTACATTAATATTGCTTTGCGGAAGGTGGTCGATAATCTATTTCCAAAGTGTTTGTAGCTACTAGAGGGGTTCCTCCATAAAGCTCCATTTGTTTCCCAACCCTTCATCTGTCTCTTGGATGCTTTTGAGCTCCCCTTCATCATGTCTTGCATTTTTTGGGGGGGTTCTATCTGTTTCTCTATCAAGTATTGTTTTTATGTTGGGGCCTCGCTCTCTCTTTCCACATCTATGCTCTAGGTCCCATTTCTCCTTACATCTGTAGCACCATTTTTTCTCTTCTGGTTCCTTTTTGTGACAAGAGTGTCCCCGTTCCCAAGGTTCTTGGCATTTGAAGCATAAATTCTTTTTCTTAAGCTCATCTATGGGTAGGAAGTCCTTCTGATGTCTATCTTTCTTGTGGAAAGTTTTTGTAATCTCATTTGTCTCTTTCATATTTTTGGATTATGTGTCTAATCTTAGAGCTATTTCAATGGCATTGTCTAGGGTCAATGGTTTGAGTGCACTTACCAAACCTTTTAGTGAATCTTTTAATCCTTCCACGAACAAGTAAGTCTGTCTTCATCTACCCTTGAAACTTGAACTGAGAATTTCTAGAGTTCGGCAATATAACCTTCGATTGATCCTTGTTGCTTGATTTGAGTCATCTTTTTAAAATCTTCTTGGGGGTGTCTTCTATCAAATCTTTTAATAATCCTTTGTGAAAATTCTTCATAGGATGTGATGTTTTGATGGTCCTAGGTGTGGATTCCATGGTACTACCATTCGTGTGCTATGCCCTCTAAGTGGAGAATAGAAAATTGGAGTGCATCCTCCTCTGTCATCAGGCTAAGGGTGAGGTAAGTGTTTAGTTTTTGCAGCTAACCATGTGCTCTGATTTTTTCGAACCCATCAAAGTTTGGAAGGGCTAGTTTGTTTATTTTATGTTTTAAATCCTTGTTTGGGTTTAACCTTGCCCTTATTTAGATCAATTACATTGATAATATGAATTGATATTATTAATATTAATTGTGTATTGGTTAAGAGAATATTAATATTAATTATATATTGATTTGATTACTATTATATATATATATATATATATATATATATATATATATATATATATATATATATATATATATATATATATATATATATATATATATATATATATATATATATATATATATATATATATATATATATATATATATATATATATATATATATATATATATATATATATATTAATGATACTAATTAATTAGATTAATGAATTATAACAATTAATTATTGATTGATTAATTATAATTATTAATTACTATTATTTACAAGATTATAAATACATAAGAATATATTTGTACCTACATTAAATTTGGTTCGTGACGTTAAATTTTGGAGAGAAATCAGATCTATGTATTGTCTTTGGCCATCTAGAGAAATTTGATCTTTTATTGACCAACCATTGATCATTCATGTACTTTTGATAATCTGACTTGTTTTGGTTCCATAATTGTATAGACATATCTTTAGACAAGTTTGCACATTTAGGATTTGCAAGAATTCTAAAAATCTATTCAATGATGTCTGGATCTAGGCTAAAAATCACTTTACCATCTACATCTTTAACTATCTTTCCTTTGGGATAGAAATGGCATGCACACTCAAAGATGAAATCAGGTTCCAGAGAAGCCATAGGAAAAGTAGATATCAAGTGAATATTCCTCCTCTTGATACGTCGTAATTCCCTATTGATGGGATCTTCAAGCCTTTGCAATAAATTGGTCATGTCAACAGACCCAATCTTTGTATTTAAGATTTGATCAAGAGTTGATGAAACAAGGGAGGCTATGGTATGAGCCAGCTCTTTGTCATATTGATATTTCATCTTTCCTTTGACTTTTGAAATTCCTATGCAACATGGAAATTCCAATGGGTAAATACATCATCTGAAGAGATTAGATCTATGAGAGGGCTAGGCTTTGGATTGCAATGATAGATCTATGAAGAACAAGGTGTTCGGAGTATTGATTAGATAATCATAGAACACATGTGTTGGCTGGAAGTGAAACAAATAGCACATGTATGTGGGCCAAAAAGGGGCAAAATTGGACTTATAGAGATGGATTGCATGTGGGGCTTTGTTTTTATGGTTAAGAATGCAAGTTGGAAGCACATGGGTATGTGTAAATGATAATTTGGTATCTAAAAGAGTGACCTTTTACTAAAATCGGGTTCTTTAGAGGAAATTACATGTAATGAAAATGACTTGTTTTTTTACATGTAATGGGCTTGAGAGATGAAATTGCATGTGTAAGAGAATGAAGGATGAATTGGAATTAATGAAGGAATCATGTATGCACTTGCATTCTTGAGAGGATGACTTCAACTTTCTTCCAAAAAAAATGAAAACAACACAAGAAACAAACAAGCAAGCAAACAAAAATGAAAACAAAAACATACCTCTTGCTATTGACTCAAACATGACAAACTTGAAGGAATTCTTCTACATGCAAATCCGTTTTTGGATTTTGGATGTTTTTTATGCATTTGCTAAAAGAAGAATTCAACTTAATAAAACACAAAATGGAAAATATATGGGCTGCATTTAAATAAATGGATAAAAATGAGTCATATAATGCAATAATGTAGGAAAACAAGTGAGAAATAAAAGCAAAATTAAATAAATTTACTTACTTGGAGCTCAATGAGCTAAAAATGGAAGAAGAAGAAGAAGAAGTTGGAATGAACTTGTCTTTCCCAAAATCGGATTCTCCAAGTGCATTTGCATACAACAACTTAGAAGCTTTTGACCAATTCCAAGTTGCAAATCGTAGTCTCAAGATGCAAATGCATGAGACGTTTTTTCATGTATTTGATGTAAAACAATCTTTCAAACCCTTCTCATGCAAAATGTTTTGGCAAGAATGAGTTTGTTGGGCATTTTTGGAGAAAAACACACCCTAAACATGCCTTTGCATGAGACATTTTTGGCTGGAAATGCTAAAAGTGTCTTCTTGAGATGAAGATACATACATTTGAGAGAAAAATCAGACTCTTCAAGTGCATTTGCATGAGCTATTATTGGCTAGAAATGCCTTTGTGAATGACATAAAGCCAAAACACACCCTCTAGATGCAAATACATGTTTTATTTTGCATGCAAATATCTTGGAAAGTGACTCCAAGAAAAATTGTGGCCTCAAGATGCAAACACATGGGACATTTTTGCATGCAAATGATATCTTTGATGTAAGTCGGACTCTCCCAATGCATTTACATATGTTATTTTTTAATAGAAATGCCCTTTACATGAAAATCACACTCTCCAAGTGCATTTACATGTGTTTTAAAACTTTCTTTTACATGTAATGGGCATGACTTGGGCTTTTGCAAGCAAATCACACTCTCCAAGAGGGATTTCATGTATGCACTACATGTTTTTACATCAATTTTTTTTCCTTTTACATGCAAAATCGGATTCTCTAGATGCAATTGCATGTAAAGTAGGAAAATAAAGCCATGTTGTTGACTTGCACAACTTAAGTAATTTATTTAGCACATGTCTATCTATTTATTGAGTCTAATATTACTAAAGGAGTCAAAAATAACATTTACACTATATAGTTGTATATATAATGTGTAAACATTATTTGATGCGGGAGTATCTCGGGTCCTTGGCAATCCTGTGTCAATAAAAACAATTTGAAGTTTTGTCTGTGTTGCTCAGTTCCTACTTTGATCAAGTTGGTCGGTAGTTGGTCGGTTTCCTTTGGTTACCGAGTGTGGTCGGTTCTCTCCTGGGTGGTCGGTTATTTCACTGGCACTCAGCATTGCCTGTCTGCTCCTTGGTTATCTTGCTTGCTGACGGGTTTAGTTTTAGTTCCTATTGTGGCTGACTTGTGCATTTATATTGGATTTTGGATTTAATGCTAGAATCCATCATTGGGAAGCATGTGGTCCCAGATCTAACCATTCCTCCTATTCATTATGCATCTAAAGACCGACTCAGTTTAGTAGCTTCTTGTATAAATTTAGATGTTTGGTTATAGATTAGGAGTCAGTTTTTGGATAGAAAATAGTAGGCATTAGATTGGAGATTTGTAATAGATCCTCACATGTTTGAGGACTTCTGAGATTCATTGTAATATCAAGCCATAACCGGGAAGGCCTTACAGCCCGGCATGTATGGTTCTATTTGATGATAATATATGAAAGATCTGGCATTCTCTCTCTCACTGTTGTTGTTTGTTGCTTCCACATGTGTTGGGCAGGCTTGGATCATTAGGGTGTGCCATTTTTTTGCCTCTCTTGCATCTTGCCTTGCGTCAGGTGGTATCAAAGCTAGGTGAGATCTTGATCTAGTTCTGTGGATCTAGGTTTGTAGGTTCCTCTTGAAGCCCTAGTTGAATTGTTGTGAGGTAGCAGATTGTGATTTGACCTGCAATTGTAGAGGGTTGTCAAGATGGTTCATGGGAGGCAAGATGCAAATCTAGGATTGGCAGATATGCTAAGGTAGATTGTTGCTAGGTTAGAAGCTATTGAAACAACCCAAAGAAGAGGCAGACATCTTGAAGATGTTAGTGATGATGAAGTTGAAGAAGAATAGGTGAATGCAGAACCTACACCTATTATGGATCAAGGTGAAAAAATATTTTTGAAGGCTTTGACAAATCTAAAGTCAACACCACATTTCAATCCTCCTGAGTATGGTGGAAATCTAGACTCTGATGAATTGGTGGACTGGATCACCAAGATGGAAAAGTACTTTGAATATGAAAATATTCCTGAGGATAAGAAGGTGAAGATTGCAAGCACAAAGTTGAGAAGTCATGCATCCTTATGGTGGGAACATCTACAGCTGGATGGGAAAAGAAAAGGAAACGACAAAATCAAGGTATGGAATAAAATGGTGAAAAAATTGAAAGGAAAGTTCTTACCCCTTGATTATCAGATTAACCTAGTTCGGCGAATGCAAAGTTTGAGGCAAAAAGATAGCTTGATAAAAGAGTATACTAAGGAATTCTATAGATTAGATATCAGATCTGGACATGATGAAGATGATGTGGAAAGAATCAGCAGATACCTAAATGGTTTGAGAGTTTCCATCCAAGAGAAAATTAGTATGGTCAAGTTAGAGAACATTGAAGAGGCTTATCAATTTGGTTTGAAGGCCGAGGAGAAATTGAACAAGAGACATGAGAAAAGACAAAGAGGTCGAGGTGGTAGATTCCCTAGAGGAAGAGGTAGATCTAATGGTGAAAATGGTAGATTTGAACTAGAAAAGACAAATTTGGACAAAGGCAAGACTAAGTGGAAAGGTGAAAGTTCTAGAGGTAGAGGCAATAACTACCGAGGTGGTTATGGTAGAGGAAGTTTCTGAGGAACTTGTTATAATTGTGGAGATGAAGGACATAGATCTTTTGAATGTACACAGGCTAGTAAGAAGGCTGGTAGCAGTAGAAATGCCTTGGTGCAAGAAGAGTCATTGAATGAACCTAAGAAAGAAAATAACTTGATCGTAAGGAGAGAACTATGGAGTGAAAGCAAGAAGGAAGATCCAATAAGGAAAATTTTGTTCAAGACCAGATGTAGAGTTTCTGACAAAGTTTGGAAGGAAATCATTGATAGTGGTAACTCAAAGAATTTGGCATCTGAAGAGACGGTCACAAAATTGCAGTTGGAAAGGTTGGTACATCTGAAACCCTATCAGATTTCATGGATCAAAGATGAGCCTACACTCCTGGTAAGTGAACAATGTTATGTAAATTTGAAGATTGGAAAATATTATGATAAGGTGTTATGTGATATCATGCCTATGGATTGTTGCCATATTTTATTGGGTAGACCTTGGCAATATGATAGACATACTATATATGATGGGAGATTTCATAAATATACTATTGTGGCTGATGGAAGGAAACAAATCTTGTTATCCTTGATGGAAGAACCTATTAGTAATGTTTGCACATCTGTCAAAGTTTGTTTGATGGACGAAGAAATTTTGTTAACTCTTTGAAGAAGAATGATGTATGTTTTGATGTAATCCCTAACAAGCCAAGTAAGAAAATAGAGGATAATTTCCCTGAGGAGATTGATAAGTTACTCACCAAGTATAGTGATATCATTTCTGATAATGTACCTAATTGTTTGCCACCAAAAAGAAGTATTGATCATTGTATGGATCTAATCCCTAGAGCTAGTTTACCAAATAAGGCACCTCATCGGTTGACACCTACCGAGAATCAGGAATTGAACCGATAGATTCAAGAGTTGCTGGAGAAAGGTTTGATCAGAAAAAGTTTGAGTCCTTATGTAGTACCTATTGTATTGGCACCAAAGAAGAATGGAGAATGGAGAATGGAGAATGTGTACTGATTCCAGAGCAATCAATAAGATAACAGTGAAGTATAGGTTTCCTATACTGAGAATGGATGACATAATGGATAGTTTGACTACAGAAAAATATTTCACAAAGATTGATTTGAAAAGTGGATATCATCATATCAGAATCAGAGAAGGTGATGAATGGAAGACTGCTTTCAAGACAAAAGAAGGTTTGTATGAGTGGTTGGTTATGCCTTTTGGTTTAACTAATGCACCAAGTAATTTTATGAGGTTGATGAATGAAGTTTTGAAGAAATTCTTGGGTAAGTTTGTGATTGTATATCTTGATGATATTCTGATATTCAGTAAGACTAGAGAAGAACATTTGTTGCATGTTAGACAAGTTTTGCAGAGTTTGAAAGAGGAGAAATTGCTGATAAATCTGAAAAAGTGTTCATTCATGAAAGAAGAGATTGTGTATTTGGGATTTGTTATTTCAGCTGATGGTTTGAAGATGGATCCTGAAAAGGTTGAAGCTATTTTGAATTAGCCTACACCTATGAATGCTAGTGAGGTAAGATCATTTCATGGTTTGGCAAGTTTTTACCAAAAGTTCATAAGGAATTTCAGTTCAATTTGTAATGTTATGATTGAGACTATGAGAGGAGACAAAAGAGAATTCAAGTGGACACATGGAACTGATAGAAGTTTTGAGACTCTGAAGCAAAAGGTTGTTGAATTATCTATGTTGGCATTACCTAATTTTAGTAAGGTATTTCAAGTAGAATGTAATGCAAGTGGAAGTGCAATTGGAGCTGTGTTGAGTCAAGAAGGTAAACATGTTGCTTTCTTTAGTGAAAATTTGAATGATGCTAGAAGGAAATATTCTATGTATGATCAAGAATTATATGCTATTGTTCAAGCACTGAAGAAATGGAGACATTATTTGATACCGAGTGAATTTGTGTTGTATACTGATCATAAGGCTTTACAATATTTGGGTAGTTAGAATAAGTTGAATCAGAGGCATATGAAATGGGTTGAGTATTTTTAGAGTTATACATATGTGATAAAGCATAAGAGTGGAGTCACTAACCGAGTTGTTGATGCATTGAGTAGAAGAAGATCTTTGATGACTGAGATGAAAATTGAAGTTCTTGGTTTTGATGAGATGAGAGATTCTTATGAGTTTGACCTTGATTTTTCTGAGCTATGGAGAAAATTCAAAGCACATATTCAAGATCAACAAGATACTAAATGGGATGAATATTTCATTCAGGAAGGTATGTTGTTTAAAGGTATTCAGTTGTGTATACTGAGAGGATTAATGAGAACTAATCTGATAAAGGAGAAACATAGTAGTGGTTTGGCTGGACATTTTGGTATTGATAAAACATGGAATTTTCTTAAGGAGAAGTACTATTGGCCACAGTTGTATAAATATGTTCAGAAATTTGTGAAAATTTGTGGAATTTGTCAAGTTGCAAAAGGAGTAAGTCAGAATAATGGATTGTATACACCAATTTTTGTTCCTGAGAAACCTTGGATTGACATCAGTATGGACTTTGTTCTTGGCTTACCGAAGACAATAAGAGGTAATGATTCTATATTTTTTATTGTATATAGATTTTCTAAGATGACACATTTTATACCTTGTAGAAAGACATCAGATGCAATACATGTAGCAGATCTTTTCTTTAAGGAAATTGTCAGATTGCATGGATTATCGAGGAGTATTATCTCTGACTGAGATAGTAAATTTGTTGGATATTTTGAAACCCTTTGGAAGAAATTTGGCACTGAGTTGAAATATAGTTCTACATTTCACCCACAAACCGATGGACAAACTGAAGTTGTGAACAAAAGTTTGGGAAATCTTTTAAGATGTTTAGTTGGAGACACACCGAGTAATTGGGATTCTACGTTAGCACAAGCAGAGTTTGCATACAATAATTCAATGAATAGGAGTATTGGAAGGACACCATTTGAGATTGTGAATGGCACACAACTGAGAGGAATATCTAATTTTAGAGACATTGCTTATGAGAATAATAAAAGTGCTGAAGGAGTAAAGTTTGTTGAGTACATGAAAACATTGCATGAAGATGTGAAGCTGAAGTTGGAAGATAGTAATCAAAAATACAAAGACAGAGCTGATAAATCAAGGAGACATAAAACTTTTGATTTTGGTGATGAAGTGATGGTTCATTTGAAGAAAGGCCAATTTCCTGTTGGAACATATGGGAAACTGAAGATGAAGAAGTTTGGACCTTGCAAGATTCTGAAGAAATTTGACAGTGGAAATGCATATGAAATTGAGTTACCTGATGACATGGACATATCACCTTTTTTCAACATTGTTGATTTGTATGAGTATCATGAACCTGATGAAGAAGTAATAGGACCGACAGAATATCCTAAGAAGTAGAATGATGAAGTTGAACAGATTTTAAAGGAAAGAGTTAGCAAGAGTACAAGAGGCAAACAGTATATGGAATATTTGGTTAAGTGGAAGAGTAGACTGATGGAAGATAGTTCATGGATTTCACAATCAAAGTTGGATGCAACTCAGACCAGACCTACCAAATGATTCAGAGAATCATTTCAAAATAACCCCAAGTGTCTGATGCAAGAGCATCTTGGGTCCTTGGCAATCCTGTGTCACCAAAAACAATTTGGAGTTTTGTCTGTGTTGCTCAGTTCCTACTTTGACTGAGTTGGTCAGTAGTTGCTTGGTTTCCTTTGGTTACCGATTATGGTCGGTTCTCTCCTGGGTGGTTCGTTATTTCACTGGCGCTCGGCATTGCCTATCTACTGCTCAGTTATCTTGCTTGTTGACGGGTTTAGTTTTAGTTCTTGTTGTGGCTGACTTGTGCATTTATATTGGATCATGGATTTAATGTTGGAATCTATCATTGGGAAACATGTGGTCCCATATCTAACCGTTCCTCCCGTTGATTATGGATCTGAAGACCGACTCAGTTCGGTAGCTTCTTGTATAAATGTAGATCTTTGGTTGTAGATTAGGAGTCAGTTTTTGGGATAGAAAATAGTAGGTATTAGATTGGAGATTTGTAAAAAATCCTTGCATGTTTGAGGACTTCTGAGATTCATTGTAATATCAGGTCATAACCAGGAAGGCCTTACAGCCCGGTGTGTATGGTTCTATTTGATGATAATATATGAAAGATCTGGCATTCTCTCTCTCACTATTGTTGTTTGTTTCTTTTGCATGTGTTGGGAAGGCTTGGATCATTAGGGTGTTCCATTGTTTGGCCCCTCTTGCATCCTTCCTTGCATCATTATTCCATAAAGTAATATTTAACTTATATGTCTTTAAAAATATAAAGAAAAACTCAACATTAAATTAGAACTATATAGTGATAAAGTCACTTACGTGAAAAATTTAAAAGCAACTCAACATTAAAATATAACATAAAGTGTACTATAGTCACTTAAGTGATAAAGTAACTTTAAAATATAACATAAAATGAATTTATGTTATATTTTTCAAAAAGTGCAACTCAACTATAGAAAATAACATCTATTTTTTTAAATATGCAGTTGAGCTTGGAGAGTCCACTTTTTGGGCACTTAAATGGTCATATCTTTTGACTGATAAGTTTGATTAAGCCCTAAGATAGATCAAATCAAAGGGAAAATTGAAAGCAAGAGATTGGATGAAACAAAAAGACTAAAAACAACTAAACACGCACTTGAAAACACAACAAAGGACGTTGAAGGATTCAAAAATTAAGTATACAAAGATAGACTAAAAAAATGAAAGAGACTTGACAAAAGCCTTCAGAAAAAAGATTCATTAAACATATTGAGATCAATTGATTGATTAATATCAGCTAATTAAATAGTGAGTTATCATAGAGAGATGTGAAACTAAGCTCAAAATTTTTGTACTATTACCTACATTTTCTGGTGACAAAATGCAAGACAACGGGTGGCTCTGTCTAGGGAATGTTACTCATTTGTTCTTGGAAACAAAGAGTGACATAGAATCTAATTCTCTAAGTTCTTTTATCCACTCCATTGGGTAATAGAGTCATATGACTACTAAAAATCTAAAAACTAAAGAAAAATCTACGACACAAAAGAAAACTTATGTACAAGGGATACTTATCTGATAAGCACTGAAAGTAATATTTCAGATGTTTCCCACTGTGTGGCAATGGCATTGGTGTTCCATGCAAACCAGAAACTATTTTCACCTGCAATTTGATGAATTGTGAAATGACCTCGCCACAGGGAATCAAACTTGCCATGTAATCCTTTATGTTCTCACCTTTTATCCCAGAGTATAACAAGATCACCAATTTGGAATTCTTTGTATTTGGCCTTTTTATCAAAGATGACTTTAACTTGTTGATGAGCAGCAAGTCGATCCACCACTTCGTTTCTTTTCTCCTCCAATTGCTAAAGAAACATAATTCACAAATTCAATGAGTCTGAATAAGTTTCATCTTTGATGGCTCACATCAACTTAAGAGCGGGAAGCTCTAAAATTATTGGAATCTCAACATTGATCTCGTATAGCAACAGAAAAGGTGACATTCCAATTTCTCATTTTGGAGTAATCATGTCATCCCACAAAGCATCAAACAATTCTTTGTGCCATGTTATTTGATTTGCTTCCACCAACTTCTTTATGATAGTCACTAAATATTTATTGCTAGATTTGGCTTGACCATTACCCTGTGGGTAATAATCTGAAGCATCAGCTAAAGTAATCCCATGAGTATAAAAAAGCTCAATAACTTCCTTGCAAGAGAAAGCAATTGCATTATCTACAAAAACCTTGTTGGGAACACCAAAATGAGAGATGATGTTCTATTTCAAAAAATCACAAATTACTTCTGATGTGGAGCTCTTTACAGGGATTGCATCTACCCACTTGGTAAATTAGTCTATTACTACTAAGATGTAAGAATGAACCTTGCTTGAGGATGGGTTGATAGTACCAATAAAATTAATTCCCCACTACTGAAATGGTTCTTCAATCACTACTGGCTTCAAAGGTAGAGTAGCAACATTTTTCCTTCCTATGATTCCTGACATGATTCACATTTCTTTACCCACTGATAAGCATCCTGAAAAAGTATGGGTCAATAGTATTGAGATCTCAAAATTTTATGTGTGGTAACAGGTGCTGAGAAATGTCCTCGACATGCTTGATTATGGAAGGAATCCAGAATCGTACTTGTTGGTTTTTTTCAACATATCAGAGCAAACTCCCATCCATCACATGCTTGTAAAGGGAATTTTCCCATAGGATAAATCCAGAAGCTTTGAGCTTGAGAGTTCTCTGCTCTTTATATGTTAAATGTGAGGGGCATTCTCCATAACTTAGGTAATGAGCCATATTATAAAACCACCCATATGTAATGCTGACGAAAAGGATAGTAGGAAGAGAAAGGGAATTCTCTTTCTCTATTTGTAATGATACATTTTCAACCATAACTTGACAAAGACCCTTACCTTGGACCAGTTTGGTAGGTCTTATCTCCATGTCATATTCTTGAATTTTGGCAATCCAATTCCTCTCTTTGTACAAAAATCTTGTTGTTTCAGAATGATCTTGATAGTAGTATATGGAACCAAGGCTATGACATGAGAATTCAGTATGTAAACCTGAAATGCTTCACATCTTTGACCACGGCATAAGAATGCTTCTCCATCTGAGTGTACTTTTGATTTTTAAAAGGATAAATCATAAATGAAATGGGTGATTTGATCGCTTCATCATTTTTCTGCATGAGGATAGTAGAGAGAGTGTGCTCAGAAGCATAACTATACATGATGAAACCTTTTGTGTAATTAGGGAAAACAAGCACTGGCACATGTGTTATTGCATCTTTGATTTCTACAAATGTTGTTTTTCCTAATTGACTCCAGTGAAAGGCATATTTTCCTTTCATCATATCAACAATATGATGAGTGTTTTTAGCAAAATCAGGCACAAATATTCTTAAGAGATTCACCTTTTCGAAGTAAGACTGAATTTTTGTCTTATTTGATGGCAAAGATAGGCCTTGAATGGATTGCACCCTATCTAGATCAGTTTTGATACCTTCCTTGGACACAATATGTCCTAGCAACTTACCTTCCATTAAGCCAAAAATTGACTTTTTGGTATTGAGAGACACACCATGTTGTCTACATCTTTCCAAGACTTATCAGAGATGACTGAAATGATCTTGACGTGATTTGGAGAAAATAGTCAAATCATCCAAATACAAAATGATGCATTCGTTGATTAATCCTTTAAAAGAAAAATCCATTGCTCGATGAAAGGTTTCTCCTGCATTGATTAGACCAAGAGGCATCTGACGTTATGAAAAAGTACCCCATGGGGTAGTGAATGCAGTCTTATATTGATCGTCCTCTTGAACTTCAATTTGGTTGTAACCCAAAAAACCATCAAGCATAGATAGCATTTCTGAACCGGTGACATATTGCAACACTTGATCCATAATGGATAATGGATAATTATCTTTGAGAGATAATTGATTCAAATTATAGAAATCCACACATATGCAGATTTCTCCATTCTTCTTTCATACAAGAACTATATTTTCTACCCATGATGAATGGTGAATAGGAAAAATAATACCTGCATCCAACATCTTATGTATTTCAACAAGAATGGTTCATGAAATCTTTGGATTATAATGCCTCTACTTTTGATGGAAAGTAATTGTGCCAAACTTTAGTGGAATGTCATGTTGGATTTCCTTGGGATGGAAAGACTTCATATCTTTGTAGGAGTAAGATAGAACATCCTTATATTCACAGAGCAATGTTATAAATTTCTCCTTGTCTTCATTGGAGCACCAGTTACCAATGTTAACCAATTTTGCCTCTTCTTTAGTCCCAATATTGTATTTCTCAAAATGTCCCGAAGAGGAACTCGCCCTTGTGTTTTGTTTTTCTTCAACATATTTGTCATGTTGGTCAAACAATTTTTCCAAAGAAATAAGGCCCTTAGGGATCTTATTCCCCTTCAACTGAATAGTGTCCTGATCAGTATCAAGATCTTTATCATAAACAACATCTCCTGGTAGGTTGTCACTACCTTCAAAATATTGACCATCAAAGATTTCCTTGGACTCAAGGAAATTTATGATCTGATCATCATCATTGAACACCTGCCAGTATTCACAATTGTTTGGGATACTTGGCAGGAAAACTAATTATATCTCATAACTGTTGTTTTCAAAATCACTGTGAGGGATGAGCAGAGTAGTTGACACCACAAGTGAATAAGCTCTATCATTTAGTTCTCTGGGAGCGACTCAGATATTGAAATCATAAAAAATCTTGACATAGTCCCAAAATAAGTCTCGGTAATGCCTAAGTTGATCATTATGGCTTGGTATTGACCTTTAACTTAACATACCACTAGCTCAGCATCTCCTTTCACATGTAGATTTTTTATTCCATTTGCTCGAGCTATTTCCAATCCTAATATCAAGGCTTCATATTCAGTCATGTTATTAGTATTGGCAAACTGTAGCTTGAAACACTAATACATTTAATCCTAATTTTCGACCAACATTTCCGACCAAGCATTAAAATGGTTTTTCTTGGTCAGTTTATAAATGGAAATTTTTTTATTTATTTTTAATCCATTCCTGTATAACCAAAAAAAAAAAGAGTTTTTTAATTTGTTATTATATAACCTAAAGCTTTCATTATATTTGTTATTGCGAATTGACCTCTGAGTGCTACGAACATTGATATTTCATTTGTTATTGTTGAGAGTTGAAGGAGGCCGGAAGGAGGGCATCGATCTTAAGGAGGGAATTGACCTTAAGCTCTATTGGTGACCACAATCAAGTGTTTTACATTGATATTTCATTTGTTATTGTGGCAATGCAGAGTTGAAAGAGGCTGAAAGGAGGGCATCAATCTTAAGGTCTGTTGGTGACCACAATCGATCATTTTACATTGATATTTCATTTGTTATTGCGGCACCATAGAGTTGAAGGAGGTAAGAAGGAGGATATTGATCTTAAGGAGGGCATCAATCTTAAGGTTCACGGGTATGCTTTCTAAGTTTATTAAGTATGCTTTGTTAAATAACTCACCTCATCAAATTCAAATATGTTGTAAACATTTGCAACATATGTATGTTGTGTATGATATTTTCTAATATTTATCATGCTTCTTCCTCTTTGTGTCATTTAATACTTTTAGCAATCACCATTTATGAGTTTTCTTCGTAGTTATATTTTCAATCCCTACTGTCACATGTAAATACATATTTTATCACTTTAAAAGGCATTCATTCAAATATTTGGCAGGGTGTTCCATGTAAACAACAATACCGATACTGGTGAACCCTTGCTTTTGGTAGAATACAGAACACATTTTTATAGAAAACCAGTTGAAATAAATTTGTAGGAAACATTTCTTAATGCTTTGTTTGGCTTCATTGTGTTTATTTGACTTCAAGATCTCAACAAGAGGTAATTCAGCCCTCAGACTCTGTGTCAACCCCATGCTGGATGGTCTATTACCATAAAAGAAAAAAATTTGTATATGAATAGTATACAATTTAGTTTAACAGTTACCATTTGTCCTTATAAATTTCAGTCCCATTACTAAAATTTAAATTAAAAAAAATACAGGGGCACTTGTAAAGGTTCATGTTCCCAGAATGGCATGAAATAGAAACTTGAGTTTTGCAAGACCTTGATTTCAAACTCTAACTGATTTGGTTGCAATTAGGCTTCAAGAAAGACATTATAAACACCATTATGTTAAAACTCAAACATGTTCTTATATTGAATCTCATTCAAACCAAACTCAGATGTTCTAACATTAAATCTCATTCAAACCAAACTCACCTTATATCATGAGCACATCCTTTAGAACATATGAGCTCATACCACATCATACTTTCATCTAACTCTTCCTTTCAAAGTCATCTCATTATGACCACTTTGAGATAAACACATTTTCACATACTCTATCAAACATGTCTTTTGACATCAATGGAAAAACATGCCAAAGTCAACAAACTCCCCCTTTGGAATTGATGTAAAAACTCTCTTCCTTCTCCCCCTTTTAACAACATATGACAAAGGGATTATCAAACTCTCAATCAACTCCCCTGTAGTGGGCGCTTGTAGAAACATCTTCAACATTGGTCGAGCTTCAATGTTTGAAATTAGTAAGTCACAAATTCGTCAATCTTGTCCTGATTGTATTTGTTGCACTACTAAACACCACTAGAAGTTCTGACTCTCATGATCATATTCAAGAATGTCACTAGATTAATCAAACACCAAATCATATTAGAGGCTAATCCATGTATAATATACTTTTAAATTATGAAGTAGATCACCTCATTCCAGATCTATAAGCTTTTGTATCATGCTATTTTCAAAAATGTCAACATTACTCAACAACAACAATTTTTCGTTATAAAAATTGTACTTCCTGTCAACTTCCTACCATTTTTTGCATCTGTTGTTTGCACTACTTTACTTGCAAATCTTCTTCCATTCCAATCAAAGTACATTTTTGTATTTTATTTTTGCACTTCTTGTTCTCCACTTCATGTCTTTATTTTATGCATTTCCTATCAACACTTTCTTCATTCCTAGTCTGTAATTTCTTCATTCCCAATCTACACTTTGTTTTGTACTTGCAGTCTACACTTCCTGTCATTTCCTATCTGCACTATTGCACTTCCCACCAAATAATGACTAGTAAACTTCTCATAAGGGCTAATTAGTCCACTTTTACAAAGCATGCACCACCAAAGCTTGCACAATTTAATGACAAGTGGTTCTATTTGTTGAAAATCATCATCAAACCAATAAATCTACCATCTCTATTAATTTTCCACCACATCCAACTGATATGTGAAATGATGCACTATATGAGTAAAGAATAAAAAAATTCACTCCTGATAATGTCAAAATGGTTGTATAACAAAATGACCACAATGTTTTCATATTTGCCTTATGTATAGACAAAAACATGATCATCAAGTTGAAATAATATTCATAGCACCTACAAGCCTTAGTAACTTACTATCAAGCATGTGTTTTGTCACAAGTCTACACTACTTCATGTATAGATACATTCACTACCTTATCTTCATACTTTTTAAACCATTCTTTTTCTTTAATGGCTAAACAATCATTGATCCTTGATCTCATAACACCTTTATTCCTCCATACTACTATAAGTCCTACACCACAAAAAAAATTTCTATTAAAGTAGTTAATCAAAATTGGATAACATTCACCTCTATAGAGAAATTTGAAGAGAATCCAAGTATCATAAACTTAGCCCCCAACTAAATATACAGTTGCCAAAATGGGGGAAGAAACATAGCACTATCTACTTGCATGTTTACATGTGGTTATATATACTTTTTACATCAGGGTTTCATTGTATAAAACTGCATATAAAAGCAAATATTCTGCTTTCAAGACTAGTACATAGCAAAAAGGTTATTATCATCTTAAGCTTGATGTTGTGAAATCCCAAATGAATACTTTATCAGCTTAGAAAGCATACCCGTGATCAAATGGATGAATGTAATATACTTTTCTTCAATGAAATGTAAATTAAACAAAACTGGCCATGTCTCTGCCCGTGAGGGTACAGTCCTCTTATTGGTTGCCTAAAACACTTTCTTTCATTGCAATATGGATAGAAAAGATAGATGTTAGTATGATTATTCATTTATATGTTGATTTGGATTGATTTCATAGAAGAATTCTATGAATGACAATCATAATAATATGCAAGTTGGGGGACTCCAAAACTTTAAAATATATTTTATTGTAAACGAAGGTATATGGTCGATTGGAGATCAAATGGATGAATGTAATATACTTTTCTTCAATGAAATGTAAATTAAACAAGATTGGCCCTGTCTCTACCCATGATGGTACAGTCCTCTTATTGGTTTCCTAAAACACTTCCTTTCATTGCAATATGGATAGAAAAGATAGATGTTTGTACGATTGTTCATTTATATGTTGATTTGGATTTATTTGTGAAGATTTTGAAGTGTTTGAACCCTGTTTAGAGGTGACTATCCCTGGACAGTCAGGGTGTGCAATAGTAAATTTCCTTGGTGAAATGATGGATTGGTGAGGGCCCTCACTCCCATGGATGTTATGATGCAGAGGTAAGGGTGGTGGTTGATGATAAACAAGCAAAGTTTATAAATTTCAGAGGTTTAGGCATTATACCCTCCCAATCCTCAAATGCTTCAACAAGGCTTAAACTTCCCAAGACTCTTCACAAGACTTATAAGTGATATATTTGGTGTTATAGACTTATATTCACTTGGATTCAATTAATTTCAAGGTTCTAAGTGATGCAGGAGCATCTTGGGTCCTTGGCAATCTTGTGTCACCAAAAACATATTTGAGTTTGTTTGTGTTGCTCGGTTCCTACTTTGACCGAGTTGGTTCAGTGTTGCTCGATTTCCTTTGTTTGTCGGTGTTGGTCAATTATCTCTTTGGCACTCAGTGATTCTTGTCTGGTGCTCGGTTGGCTTTTCTTACCGATAGGTTTCTTTTGAGTTTCTATTGAGGCTGACTTGTGCATTTATTATGGGTCATGGATTTAATGCTGGTATCCATTATTGGGAAGCATGTGGACCTAGATCTGTTCATCCCTTCCATTGATTGTGGATCTAAAAGCTAACTCATTTTGGTAGCCTCTTGTATAAATGTAGTTGTTTGGTTAGAGTTTTAGGAGGAAGTTTTGGGATAGAAGATAGAAGATTAGAGATTGTTGGCAGATCATCGCATGTTTGAGGACTTTTGTAGTTGATTGTAATATATGGCCATAACTGGGAAGGTCTTACATCCTGGCATGTATGAATCAATTTGAAGATAATATATGAAAGTCTACATTCTCTCTCTCAATGTTGTATGTTTTTTGGCTTTCGTGTGTTGTTTTGCAAGGTGGACCTAGTAGGGTGTGCTATACCTTGGCCCCTCTTGTCCTTTGCTTGCATCAGGTGGTATCAGAGCGAGGTGAGATCTAGATCTAGGTTTTTGAATCTATATTTGAAGGTTCCTTCTTATGAAGCCCTAGTTGAATTATTGTGGGATAGCAGATTGCGATCTGACCTATAATTGCAGAGGGTTTTCAAGATGGTTCATGGGAGGCGTGATGCAAATCCAGGATTGGCAGACATGTTGAGACAACTTGCTGCTATATTAGAAGCTGTTGAAACAACCTAGAGAAGAGGAAGACATCTTGAAGATGTTAGTGATGATGAAATTAAGTTAGAATAAGGTGATGTAGAACCTGCATATGTGATGGATCAGGGTGAGGAAAGATTCTTGAAGGTTTTGACAAGTCTAAAGTCTACACCACACTTTAATCCTCCAGAGTATGGTGGGAAATTGGATTATGATGAATTGGTGGACTGGATCACTGAGATGGAAAAGTACTTTGAGTATGAAAATGTACCTAAAGATAAGAAAGTGAAAATTGCAAGCACAAAGTTGAAAAGTCATGCATCCTTATGGTGGGAACATCTGCAGCTGGACAGAAAGAGGAAAGGCAAAGACAAAATCAAGGTATGGAATAAAATGGTGAATAAATTGAAAAGAAATTTCTTACCTTTTGATTATCAGATTAACCTAGTTAGGTGAATGCAAAGTTTGAGGCAAAAAGATAGCTAAGTAAAGGAATATACTAAGGAATTCTATAGTAACGCAAGGCGGGGAGCAAGAGGGGCCAAGAAATGGTGCACCCTAATGATCCAAGCCTGCTCAAAACATGCAGAAGAAAACAAACACAAGAGTGAGAGAGAGAATGCAAGATCCTTCAAATATTTTCATCAATTGAACCATACATGCTGGGTTGTAAGGTCTTCCCAATTATGGCTTGATATTACAATAAATCCCAGAAGTCCTCAAACATGGGAGGATTTGTTACAAATCTCCAATCCAATGTCTACTATCTTCTATCCCCAAAACTGCCCCCTAAACTACAACCAAACAACAACATTTATACAAGAGGATACCAAACTGAGTTAGCCTTCAGATCCATAATTAATTGAAGTAATGATAAGATCTAGGACCACACACTTCCCAATTATGGATACAAACATTAAATCTGTGATCCAATATAAATGCACAAGTCGGCCACAACAAGAAACAAAACTACACCCATCGGTAAGTACAATAATCGAGAAGCAAACAGACAATGTCGAGCGCTAGTGAAATAACCAATCACCCAAGAGAGAACTGACCACACTCAATAACCAAAGAAAACTACCCAACTACCAACCAGCTCGGTCAAAGCAGGAACTGAGCAACACAGACAAACTCCAAATTATTTTTGGTAACACGGGATTGCCAAGGACCCAAGATGCTCCTGCATCAAACACCTCGGGTTATTTTGAAATGATTCTTTGAATCATTTGGTAGGTCTGGTCTGAGCTATATCCAACTTAGACTGTGAAATCCATGAACTATCTTCCATCGGTCTACTCTTCCACTTAACCAGATATTCCATAGAATGTTTTCCTCTTGTACTCTTGCCAACTCTTTCCTTCAAAATTTGTTCAATCTCATCATTCTACTTCTTAGGATATTCTGTCAGTACTCTCACTTCTTCATCAGGTTCATGATACTCATACAAATCAGCAATGTTGAAGATCGGTGATATATCCATGTCATCAGGTAACTCAATCTCATATGCATTTCCACTGTCAAATTTCTTCAAAATCTTGCAAGATCCAAACTTCTTCATCTTCAGCTTCCCATATGTTCCAACAAGAAATTGGCCTTTCTTCAAATGAACCATCACTTCATCACCAACATCAAAAGTCTTATGTCTCCTTGATCTATCAGCTCTATCTTTGTATTTCTGATTACTGTCTTCCAGCTTCAGCTTCACATCTTCATGCAATGTTTTCATGTACTCAGCAAACTTTACTCCTTCAACACTTTTCTTATTCTCATCAGCAATGTCTCTCAAATCAGATATTCCTCTTAGTTGTGTGCCATTCACAATGTCAAATGGTGTCTTTCCAATACTCCTATTCATTGAATTATTGTATGCAAACTCTGCTTGTGCCAACACATAATCCTAATTACTCAGTGCATCTCCAACTAAAAGATTTCCAAGACTTCTGTTCACAACTTCAGTCTATCCATCGGTTTGTGGGTGAAATGTAGAACTATATTTCAACTCAGTGCCAAATTTCTTCCAAAGTGTTTTCCAAAAGTATCCAACAAATTTACTGTCTCGGTCAAAGATAACACTCCTCAATAATCCATGCAATCTAACAATTTCCTTAAAGAAAAGATCTACTACATGTACTACATTTGATGTCTTTCTACATGGTATAAAATGTGCCATCTTAGAAAATCTATCCACAACAAAAAAATATTGAATCATTACCTCTTACTATCTTCGGTAAGCCATGAACAAAGTCCATACTGATGTCAATCCAAGGTTTCTCAAGAACAACAATCGGTGTATACAATCCGGTATTCTGACTTACTCCTTTTGCAACTTGACAAATTCCATAAATTTTCACAAATTTTTGAACATCTCTATACAACTGCAGCCAAAAGTACTTCTCCTTAAGAAAATTCCATGTTTTATCAATACCAAAATGTCCAGCCAAACCACTACTATGTTTCTCTTTTATCAAATTAGTTCTCATTACTCCTCTCGCTATACACAACTGAATACCTTTAAACAAAATACTTTCCTCAATAAAATATTCATCCCATGTTGGTCTTGAATACATGCTCTGCACTTTCTCCATGGCTCAGAAAAATCAGGGTCATTTTCATACAAACCTTTCATCTCATCAAAACCAAGAACTTCAATTTTCATCTTGGTCATCAAAGACCTTCTTCTACTCAATGCATCAACAACTCGATTAGTGACTCCACTCTTATTCTTTATCACAAATGTATAACTCTGCAAATACTCAACCCATTTCATATGTCTCTGATTCAACTTATTCTGACTACCCAAATATTGTAAAGCATTATGATCAGTATACAACACAAATTCACTCGGTATCAAATAATGTCTCCATTTCTTTAGTGCTTGAACAATAGCATAGAATTCTTGATCATACATAGAATATTTCCTTCTAGCATCATTCAACTTTTCACTAAAGAAAGCAACATGTTTACCTTCTTGACTCAACACAGCTCCAATTGCACTTCCACTTGCACCACATTCTACTTGAAATACCTTACTAAAATCAAGTAATGCCAAAATAGGTATTTCAGAAACCTTCTGCTTTAGAGTCTCCAAATTTTGTCAGCTCCATGTGTCCACTTGAATTCTCTTTTGTCTCCTCTCATAGTCTCAGTCATAGCATTACAAATTGAACTAAAATTCCTTATGAACTTTCGGTAAAAAAATGCCAAACCATGAAATGATCTTACCTCGCTAGCATTCATAGGTGTAGGCTAATTCAAAATAGCTTCAACCTTTTTAGGATCCATCTTGAAACCATCAACTAAAATAACAAATCCCAAA
Organism: Chamaecyparis obtusa; assembly: GCA_027943335.1. Lineage (NCBI taxonomy): Eukaryota > Viridiplantae > Streptophyta > Pinopsida > Cupressales > Cupressaceae > Chamaecyparis > Chamaecyparis obtusa. Next base: position 1,311,910 of record BSBK01005649.1, on the reverse strand, counting down.
TACACAATCTCCTCTTTCATGAATGGACACTTTTTCATATTTATCAACATCTTTTCCTCTTTCAATCTCTGCAAAACTTGTCTAACATGCAACAAATGTTCTTCTCTAGTCTTACTGAATATCAGAATATCATCAAGATATACAATCACAAACTTACCCAATAATTTCTTCAAAACTTCATTCATTAACCTCATAAAAGTACTTGGTGCATTAGTTAAACCAAAGGGCATAATCAACCACTCATACAAACCTTCCTTTGTCTTGAAAGCAGTCTTCCATTCATCACCTTCTCTGATTCTGATCTGATGATACCCACTTTTCAAATCAATCTTTGTGAAATACTTTTCTCCAGTCAAACTGTCCATTATATCATCCATTCTCAGTATAGAAAACCTACACTTCACTGTTATCTTATTGATTTCTCTAGAATCAGTACACATTCTCTATTCTACATTCTTCTTCGGTGCCAATATAGTAGGTACTGCACAATGGCTCAAACTTTCTAAGATCACACCTTTCTCCAGCAACTCTTGAATATGTCGGTTCAATTCTTGATTCTCAGTAGGTGTCAACCGATGAGGTGCCTTATTCGGTAAACTAGCTCCAAGGATTAGATCCATACAATGATCAATGCTTCTTTTCAGTGGCAAACCATCAAGTTCATTATCAGAAATGATATCACTATACTCGGTGAGTAACTTATCAATCTCCTCAAGGACATTATCCTATGTTTTCTTACTCGGCTTATTAGGAATCATAGCAAAACATACATCATTCTTCTTCAAAGAGTTAAGAAACTTTCTTCCTTCCATCAAAAAAACTTTCATAGATGTGCAAACATTACTAACAGGTTCTTCCATCAATGGTAACAAGATTTGTTTCTTTCCATCAACCACAATAGTATACTTATGCAATCTTCCATCATATATAGCATGTCTATCATATTGCTAAGGTCTACCCAACAAAATATGACAACAATCCATAGGCATGATATCACATAACACCTTATCATAGTATTTTCCAATCTTCAAATTCACATAACATTGTTCGCTTACCAAGAGTGTATGCTCGTCTTTGATCCATGAAATCTGATAGGGCTTTGGATGTACCAACCTTTCCAACTACAATTTTTTGACCATCTCTTCAGATGCCAGATTCTCCGAGCTACCACTGTCAATGATTACCTTCCAAAATTTATCAAAAACTCTACATCTGGTCTTGAAAAAACTTTTCCTTATCGGACCTTTCTTCTTGCTTTCATTCCATAGTGCTCTCCTTACCATAAAGTTATTTTCTTTCTCGGGTTCATTCAGTGACTCTTCTTGCACCAAAGCATTTCTACTACTACCAGCCTTCTTACTAGCTTGTGTACATTCAAAATATCTATGTCCTTCTTCTCCACAATTATAACAAGTTCCTCAGAAACTTCCTCTACCATAACCACCTCAGTAGTTACTGCCTCTACCTCTAGAACTTTCACCTTTCCACTTGGTCTTGCCTTTATCCAAATTTGTCTTTTCTAGTTCAGATCTACCATTTTCACCATTAGATCTACCTCTTTCTCTAGGGAATCTACCACCTCGACCTTTCTACCTTTGCTCATGTCTTTTGTTCAATTTCTCCTCAGCCTTCAAAGCAAATTGATAAGCCTCTTCAATGTTCTACAACTTGAAAAACACCTTTTGAGATTGTGAATGGCATACAACCAAGAGGTATATCAGATTTGAGAGACATTGATGATGAAAGAAAGAGAAGTGTTGAAGGAGTAAAATTTGTTGAGTACATGAAGACATTGCATCAAGATGTGAAGCTTAAGCTGGAAAAGAGTAATCAGAAATACAAAGATAGAGCTGATAGATCAAGAAGACATAAGACTTTTGATGTTGGTGATGAAGTAATGGTTCATTTGAAGAAAGGCATGTTTCCTGTTGGAACATATGGGAAGTTGAAGATGAAGAATTTTGAACCTTGCAAGATTTTGAGGAAATTTGATAGTGGAAATGCATATGAAGTTGAGTTACCTAATGACATGGATATTTCACCTATATTCAACATTACTGATTTGTATGAGTTTCATGAACCTAAAGAAGACATGATAGTACCGATGGATTATCCTAAGAAGAAGAATGAAGAGGTTGAGAATATTTTGCAGCAAAGAATTGGTAGAAGTACAAGAGGAAAATAGTATATGGAATATCTGGTAAAGTGGAAGAATAGACCAATTAAAGATAGTTCATGGATTTCATAGTCTGAGTTGGATGCAACTCAGATCATACCTACTGAATGATTCAAAGAATCATTTTCAAATAACCCCAGGTGTTTGATGCAGGAGCATCTTGGGTCCTTGGCAATCCTGTGTCACCAAAAATAGATTTGAGTTTGTTTGTGTTGCTCGATTCCTACTTTGACCGAGTTGGTTTGGTGTTGCTCGGTTTCCTTTGTTCATTAGTGTTGGTCGGTTATCTCTTTGGCACTCGGTGATGCTTGTCTGGCACTCAGTTGGCTTTGCTTACCTACGGGTTTCTTTTGAGTTTCTTTTGAGGCTTACTGGTGCATTTATTATGGGTCATAGATTTAATGCTGGTATCCATTATTGGGAAGCATGTGGACCTAGACCTATTCATCCCTTCCGTTGATTGTGGATCTAAAGGCCGACTCAATTCGGTAGCCTCTTGTATAAATGTAGTTGTTTGGTTAGAGTTTTAGGAGGAAGTTTTGGGATAGAAGATAGAAGATTAGAGATTGTTGGCAGATCCTCACATGTTTGAGGACTTCTATATTTGATTGTAATATCTGGCCGTAACTAGGAAGGCCTTACAGCCCAGCATGTATGAATCAATTTGAAGATAATATATGAAAGTCTGCATTCTCTTTCTCAATGTTGTATGTTTGTTGGCTTCCATGTGTTGTTCTACAAGGTGGACCTGGTATGGTGTGTCATACCTTGGCCCCTCTTGTCCTCTGCTTGCATCACTAAGTTACCCTTACACTCTCATTCTTCAAATTCCTTCTAAACTGCCATAGAGGCCTAATGGCTTTGCCTTGTAGCCCTGCAGAGACCTTCTTAGTCTTTGAATTGTACACTTCCCCAAAACATTAGGAGAACTAAACACATATATAGATACCCTTTAAGCCATACATAACATATCAAGGATTGATTTATTGTTGTTTGGAACAAATTAAGGTTCCCGGACTGTACCCCTGCAAATGAGCCCCAAAAATGGTAGATTAACAAAGCAACACCTACTTCTATATTTCCACAGGACTCCAACTCCTAGACAGAGTCCTCTTATTCTATAAAATGAATAAATCTGAAAGGAATTAGGTTCAAACCCTCAACAAGACCAAAACCCCCAATTTGGTCACTCCAAACCCTTGGAACTAGGGCTTTGTCAATGTCGACCCTCCAAACACTCCTGCATCAAATTGGTGATTGATACACCATCTCTCCAAAATAATAAGATGAACCAAAACTTAAAACATGCCCCTTGTTCAAGCCAAATAGCCACTACTATACTTGTGCCATGAATGTCAATGTAAACTCTTTGTTTTCAACCAATGATTACTTTAACTTTCAAGTTTCTGCAAATGCATGATTAGGTAATTATGATATAGTATTATGTTAATCAAATTCCATGGATTCTATGCCTTTGAGTCCATGGAATGGTTAGTGTTTACAAGTAAACTTCAAACAAGGAAATAAATCTGTATAAACATGGTTGCACCACTGTGTGTGAGGGTACAGTCATGTTAAATGACTCAAAATATTCAAAATATGCAATATTGCCTTCCAAATGTCTTATTGAATCCTTGTAGATCTTATCCAACTAAAGCTTACATGAGGATCCACACACAATATACAAAAATGAAAGAGAATGTAGTTTTATTGATTCTCAGTCATTGTTACACTAGCATTAACGCATGGAACAGTCAAAACAAAAATCTTCAAAACATTCAATGGATGAAAGTGAATTTCTAAAGTTATCCCTTATTGCATATTGAATTAGAATCTAATCAAAGACTATTAATCTCTCTAGAAAACACAGATTGTAGTCAAAACTTTATATTTTATTCATTCACTGTTCTCATCTGTACACACCAGATGCCTGTCCACCCGTACAATGGGTTCAAAATATAAATAGACATCTCCATCTCAACTTCCCCAACCACTCCTAATTAGTTAGAGGGATTAGTTGAGTGTTTTGACATTAAAACTTTAACTTCCCTCCCAAATGGCTAACTAGTCATTATGTTTTAAATATTTGAAAATTGAAACTATGAAAATGCTTTTAAAACCTTATTAATTGGAAATTAAGAACTCCAAAGGTTTTCCAACACCTAGGAGACTTAATTGCAACACTCCTACAACTTTAAACTGCCCTAAGACATCCATTGGACACTAATGGTCCATTTTACAAACATTTGATCCTTTCAAGGATATAAATTAAGTCCACATATTGCAATGTCATCACATGACATTAAAACATAATATGTTCCAATAACTTGTAGTTGATGTGATTAACCCTATTTTCCCTCTAGTTCTCCCTGAAAGTCTTCAAAGGCTTCATAGTCTTCATGATTGCACTAGTTGTCTTCATGCCTTGTTTTTTGATCCTAGGTGCCCATGCACCATTATGGGAAGTGGAAAGGAATTTAAATGTGTTATTTGTATGTTTCCTCATGTGTTTGTTGTAGGGTTGAACAGGGGTGAAGAGTTAGAGGTCTCTAATGGAGACAAATTGTTGATTGAAGGGTCACATGTGATGGGACTAGTCATGGTCTAGGAGATTGGTCCATTATAGGACTACTTTTTATGACATGGATGGTTATGATATGGATAAGAGATGGTTTTGGATCCAATAAGGGGATCTAGAAGTTCTTGGAGATGCTTGGAAGAGAAATCCATAGGTAAATGTACCTAGAATGGAGGGTTTTGATGTTGGGTGATTAAAACTTGTTGTATTCTCTTGAAAAGTGAAAAATCATTAGTTTAGGATCATTTTATAACTCTATTTTTGGGTTAGAAGTTTTGGGAAGGTGTTTTGATAGCACTTTCTTTGTATTTGGAGACCTATTGGAGGGGTAAAAGCTTTTACACCAGCAATTGTTCATATAGATGTTCCAAAGAAGTGATAGTTGGTTTTTAAGTATTTTATGCAATAAAATATATTTTATGCAATAAAATGTATTTTAAAGTTTTGGAGTCCCTCAACTTGCATATCAAGTCCACCATAACAATGTAAAATGTATTTTATGCAAGTTTCATGTCTCTGCCCATGAGGGTACAGTCAATGTATTGGGTGTCCAAAACGTCATTTTCATAGAAAAAATGGATTCAAATGAATGTTATTATGATTGCAATTCATATAACTCTTCTATGAAATCAATCCAAATCAACATATAAATGAACAATCATACTAACATCTATCTTTTCTATCCATATTGCAATGAAAGAAAGCATTTTAGGCAACCAATAAGAGGATTGTTCTCTCACAGGCAGAGACAGGGCCAATCTTGTTTAATTTACATTTCATTGAAGAAAAGTATATTAAATTCATCCATTTGATCTCCAATCAACCATATACCTTTCTTTACTCCTCCTCCTCTCCCCTCTCACTTGGGTCACTTTCACATTGAAGTCTCTCACAGATTCTTCCACCAATTCCTCATAAAATCCCTAATTTTGGGGGAGTTAGGAGTTTATTTGTATTAAGATCCATGTGCGTGGAAGGAGAGAAGTAGGGTGGGATGTGTAAGAGACCAAATTTGTAATGATTCCAATCAATAAATAAAAATCATCCTTGCAACAGTAAATCTCTGCCCGTGGGTACAATCACTACAAGAGTGAATTAAATTGCTTATGGAAATGTGTTCTTGAGTGAATAGTGATGTACGATCATTGCCTTGTGTTTTACTTACACGTTTGTGAAATCATTTGTGTTTTACTCCTCTAAGGATCCCAATACACTCAAATCATACACTCATTAACATCTCAATCCATTCTTGTGACCATTATATCTCCTTGCACCAAACTATATGTAATGTCCCTGTTAGTTTGTAACCTTGGAAAGCCAGCATTGAAATAGACTCAAACTCTTCAAAGAAACCCGACTGCAACCACCTAACTTCCCAAAATTGTTCCATAACAGTCATAAAACTAACTGTCAAAACCAAATAGATCAATGATCAAAAATTTTAGATTCTGAGAACACGTATACTCAGTGAAGGCTATAAGAAGGGATATTTTTGAAGATTTACTAGATCTCTAAAATTATACAGAATATCTTCTTTACTGAGTTGAGGTGGGAAAAATGTAGCATATCTTTATGAAACCTTCACAAATATCCCTTCTTTGGCCCTCACTCATACCTCTTCTCAGAATCTAGAAACTTTTTAAAGAAACAGGTGATGAACATGCAGATTTTCCTAAGCACTACTGGGAGCTAACCCAGCAACACATGTACTATGAAAATCATCACAAGTCCATTTGTTGTCGAGTCTAGTTCCCAGTAAGGCTTGGTAAAATCTGCATGTTTGTCAAATGTAAATGGAATACTTTGTGCCTAACATACTTAAATGGAATACACCAAGAAGTACCAAATGATGAATGCTCAATTGGTGTAATGGCAAAGCATCATAACCGTCCATTTCTAGAACTTGATTTTCTATAGTCTTAATGATTTTTCTATAGTCCTAATGATTTTTTATTTTTTTTTATTTTGTCCCTTTTTTATTTTCTATGTCTGTGCTTGGTGATAGGATTTTGAACATTGTTGACAAAGCGTGTTTCTTTTTTTTTATTGTCATGGGGTTTCGCACTACTGGGAGCTTACCCAAAAACACATGTACTATTGTAAAAATCATATCACAAGTCCATTTGCTATTGGGCCAAGTTCCCAATAATTGTTAGTCAAATCTGCATGTTCTTCAAATCTTAATTGTTAAAGAAATTTTATTCATTGGTTGTGTGATTAGAGAAGGTATATGCACAGGTGATGAATATGCAAATTTCATAATAATACTTTGAATATTATTTTGACCTCTTCTCATAACAATAATAATATTAGTTTGTGTTTTACATGATTGCATTTTGCAAATCATTACTGGCAAAATTTTGAACATATCTAAATAGAATACTTTTTGCCTAACATACTTAAATGGAATACACAAAGAAGTACCAAATGATGAATGTTCAATTGTTGTAACAATAAAGCATTAGAGCTGTCCATTTCTAGAACTTGATTTTCTATAGTCTTAATGATTTTTCTATACTCTTAATGATTTTTCTATAGTCCTAATGATTTTGAAAATTGTTGATAAAGCGTGTTTCTTTTTGTGATTATTTGATTGATCCTCTCACAAAATTAGAGTTGACAAAATGGTTGTTCAGCGACTGTATCTTCCATTAGAGCCACTTCATATGCACAGGTGATGAACATGCAGATTTTCCTAAGCACTATTGGGAGCTTATCCCGCAACACATGTACTATTGTGAAAATCATCATTGCAAGTTCATTTGTTGCAGGATGAAGCTCCCAGTAATTTTTAGTCAAATCTACATGTTTTTCAAATCTCAATGATTTTTCTATAGTCATAATGATTTTTCTTATTTCTTGTCTTTTGTCCCTTTTTTATTTCCTATGTCTATGCTTGGTGACAGGATTTTGTCACCTTTTGATGGTATATTTCATTCACTCTATGTGGAATACTATTTTGTTTATTATTTTATTTCAGCTTGATATTTCATTCATTTTTCATATACACAAAGACTACACATGCTGATAAAAAAATGAGCTATTTGATTTAGGTTTATTTTTCATGATTGTAAATGGTCAATATTTTTGATGGTACTCCTCGGTGTATTCCATTTAAAAATAATCAGGTTTCTATGGCTATGATAAATGTCCCTTTGTGTTGAGAAAATTAGAGTTGACAAATTGGTTGTTCAGTGTCTGTATTTGCAGGTTGCAAACAAATCATCCTTCTTCCACCAACGAGTCATTCCATTCAAGAAAGACCATGTCTGACAATATTAACTTAGAACAAAATAAGGTGACAATTGCTAGATTTTGATCTAACTTTAAAAGAAAAGGTGATGAAAAATGTTATTGTCCCTGCAAAATTTGCAAGGGCTTAAAGACTCGAAGATATCTAATCAAAACAGTCAAGGAACATTGTAGGCAGTATGGTCACATTGAAGGGGGAAATGAATTGTCCATTGGTATGTATTTTAATAATTTATAAAATACATAAGACATGATTTGATGATAACATCATGGTCATGGTTAATTTAAGTTCATCATTTTGATATAGGTCAACCACCTTGGGTTTCATATTATGGACCATGACAATCCGAAGAATGTGGATTTCCAAATGAGGGAACATGGAGGTGTGAATATCGAAGTAGAAGGTAATGATCCCATGGAAGAACATCACAATGATCAAGAAGATCACGATGATCAAGATGATGATGATGATGATGCAGATGACCTTGATGTACCTATACTTGAGAAGGCATATGAGACCCATATGATGGCTCCCAAACAACTCTTCTTGACGTTGTATTGTTGTTGGTGAACTTGAAAGTTATGAATGTTTTATCCAACATAGCAATGACACGTATATTAAGGTATGCCATATTTTTTTATTTTTTTAGTCATAATCTCCTTACAGTTAACAAAGGGTAAATCATGTAGCAATTAATATTATTTATATTAACAAATTATATTTTTGGTCATAGGTTGATAGGTGAGTGTTTGTTACCACCATCAAACATTCTAGCTCGCTCGTACCAAGAATTATCTTCCATTATGAAAGATATTGGAATGGAGTATCAAACAATACATGCATGTCCGAGTGATCATATTATATATCATAAATAGCATGAATTTGCAACTGAATGCCCTGATTGTCATATTAGTAGATATCAATTAGATCAAATAACAAAAAAGGTTCCTCGCAAAGTTCTTCAGTATATTCCCATTATTCCACATCTGCAATGATTATTCAGGTGCAATAGCTTGACACAATTTATGGATTACCATGCACACAATAGAAGTTGAGATGACATTATGTGACTACCTATGGATGGTTTGGCATTTAAGGAAATAGAGGAAACTTGGCCACACTTTAAAGAAGAATCTCATAATCTCAAGCTTTCATTGGCATCGGATGGTGTCAATCCGTTTGGAGAGATGAGATCTATTTACTCGGTGTGGCATGTTTTTGTTATCAACAATAACATTCCTCCTTGGATGTCCATAAGGAGGGAGCACATAATGTTGTAAATGATTGTTCCAGGTATTTTTTCATTTAATAGCCATCTAAATTAATTTATTATAAATAATCCATCAAAATGGTCATAATATGTAATATTTTTGTTCATTCAACTAGCTAAGTACCAAGTTAAAGATATGAATGTATATATTGAGCCCCTTATTGACGAGTTGATGGTGTTATGGAATGGGGTCACTATGTATGACATCTCTAGACCAATAGGACAAAGACAATTTCAATTCCATGGAATGCTTGTATGGACAATACATGATGCCCCTGGGCTAACTCATTTTTGTGGTATGCTCTCTTCTTAACACCTCTTTTTTGGTATGTTATAGTGCTAGCACAAAATTAACATATTTAATCCAATTATACACAATCTTGTAGGTCTTCAGACAAAAGAAAAATTTTCATGTCCAGTTTATGGTCCAAGGATGAAATCTCATCATTCAAAAAGTTTAGGAAAGTAGGTGATCGATGAGCATAGACACTTTCTCCACAAAAATCATAAGTACCGAATTAACAAAAAACATCTTTTCAATGGGAAAGAAGAGACTACATCAAATCCACAGAGAATGACACCTCGCCTATGGAATTTGGAATATAATAAAATAAATCATCGAGGTAATTTGATTTCATTTGATGGTTTTTATTTGAAATTTATATTTTGATATTGTGTTTTATTTACTGATGATGTAATTGATGCTCGTGAAGGTCATCAAGGCATTAATGACCAACTTTCAAAAGGACTAAAAAATTATCCTACACAATTTAGTAGGTTGTCGTACTACAAGAAACTCCTAATCATGCATTTATTTGATGCTATGCATATTGGAAAGAATGTAATAGAGACATTATGGAAAATATTGGATGGAAGGCGTGACAAAGACAAAATTGTCAAAATTTGTAGTGACATTGATGAATCCAACCATGCAATGAAAAATGTTATTTGATCAAATAAAAATGGAGACCAGATTGATATAAGTGTCATTGGTTATTGTCGGAGTAGCAGAGAAATGCTATAAAAGAAGTCATTAAAAAAATATGATTTCCCACAGAATTTGTTGTGAACATAAACAATCTCATATCAAAGAAAAGTTAATTTAGGTCAGGGATGAAAACACATGATTGGCATACATTTATTAAGGTAATTCATGTTATTTTGTATTCACTATATATCTGTATACTGCATGTAGTTTTCATTGCATTATTTTATAAAATATTGATAAGATCATTTTACAATTCTTGCAGTATGTTATACCTCTATCTCTCCCACACCACTTTGACAACAATATCAAACAAGTTATATATGATCGTGGAAAATACATGAGGTGTTCGTCATCAAAATAAATCAATAAAGAAGATATAAAAATTGGAAGAGAAAAATTCTTCATCTTATGTGTGAAATGCAAAAGTGTCTACCTTCAACTTTTTTCAATGCACAAGAACACTACCTCATACATCAAGTTGATGAGATTGAATTATGTGGACCTATACAAACTAGGTCAATGTGGATGGTTGAGAGGCACTTGAAATTTTTGAAGGGATTGGTTTGACAAAGAGCACATTCTGAGGATTCTATGTTGAAGGGATATATGGTATACCAGACCATGGTGTACATTAGTGAATATCTTCTTAAGTTTGCAGCAAAGATCCATGTAGATCGTATTTGGGATCCCAACTCCATTAACAAATTTGAAGGGGAGTACTTGATGGGGAAAGGTAGATTCACGAAAGTGAAAGGTAATTATAAGATGTTATTGTAGGTAATTAATTCTTATAAATCTTCAATACAAGTTATTTGTAATTGGTCTATTTTTTTTATACAGTTGGTCAATAGTGGGATGCAATACATTTGTATATTGTGAACAATCTTGATTGGATGATGGTATGGATTGAACGATGTCAAAAAAATGGTTTCTCATTAACATGGGAAGGTGTTGCTTCATTGGTTAGAGAAGCTCATTATAATGGAGATTCCAATGTTACGCCAATGGTAATTGATCTAACATATGGTTTAAGAGGTAGAGAGGTACATAAAAATTTATTAATGATCATGACCCATATGTTTCATATAAACTCACAATGCAAATAATTTTCACATGCTTGAAAAATTACAAGTCAAACACCGCAAAGCTATGTATTATCATGGCCACAAATTTCGCATAAAAAATTTGGATGACACAAAGAAAACTTGTGATTCTGGGATAACTACAGTCTTCGAGGTCACTAATATATCATCTAGAAATGACATACATCCTCAAAAATCTCAAAATTGATACTATGGAATCTTGGATAATATACTTGAGTGTGACTTTAACTCTTTCAAATTAGTTATATTCGTCATCAAATGGTCCTGATAGAATTGTTATTCAACATGATAATGGATTTACAATGATTAATACAAGGTCATTTGAGCCAGTTGGAGATGAGTCATATGTTCTTCCAAGCCAATGTGAGCAAGTGTTTTACTTAGAGGTTCCACATAAACCGGGTTGGTCATTTGTTGTTAGACATGATCCAAGAGGAAGGCTGATAAAGTATAATGTGATGGAAGAAGAAGATATTGAAAATGATGAAGAAGAAGAAAAAGATGGTGGTGGTGGTGGTGGCGATGATGATGATGATGATGATGATGATGATGATGATGGATGAAGAAGATGATAAATGACATGATTGAAATGTACAAGGTATGTGATTTAATTATTTATATATATTTATATTTATTAATATATATATTTACTGATTGAATTATTTTGTGACTATTCTGTTAAAGATCTTCACTCTTGACTTCAAGTTTATTGTTGAATTTATATCCCTTAAAATTGTTGAATTTTATTATATCTAGGACCTTAGCCATATTTTTGGTACCATGGTTTATGGGGATGGCTCACTTCAATCTTTGCTTAAAAGACCTGAAAACACATCATAAGGTATGATCCTATGATTTCATCTTAGTATAAAAATGGTGACCATGTATTAAAACAAGTTTTATAGTATATAGTATATACTAGCTTACTGACTCTAAATTTGATTTCTTAGTAACAAATTAAAATGCAATTCATGTGAAGAAATCTTAAAAAATTTATAATATGATATACAATTCTTCATTATTAGTGATCTATCTAATCACTAAGTTCATCTTTTTCAATATACACAGTATATAGTATATACTCGCTTATGGTCCTAGATTTTTTTTCTTGGTAACTCAATAAATCACATTTCTCATGCATTGAAAACTAAGATAAATTTATCAACCCTTAAGTTGTTTAATGGGTTGATACCAAACTGAGACAGGAAAGAGAAATGTGAAAAGAAAATTGTTTAATGGAATTCTAGAATTGAATCAATCCAGTGATCATTGTTTACTCCATATACTTTGTGTCTGACATACTTAAATGGAATACACCAAGAAGTACCAAATGATGAATGCTCAATTATTGTAATGGAAAAGCATCAGAACTGTCCATTTCTAGAACTTGATTTTCTATAGTCTTAATGATAAAAAAAAATGAGCTATTTGATTTAGGTTTACTTTTCATGATTGTAAATGGTTAATATTTATGATGGTACTCCTTGGTGTATTCCATTTAAAAATAATCAGGTTGCAAACAAATCATCCTTCTTCCACCAATGAGTCATTCCATTCAAGAAGGACCATGTCTGACAATACCAATCCAGTACAAAATAAGGAGACAATTGCTATTATCCAAAATGCTATATCCTCGATTGGATTTGCATCATCCAAAATGCTATTAATTTTTGCATTAACTTTTTTTAGTGTTTTCTTGACCATATTTACAGGGTTAGGGATATTTGGGATATTTACAGGCAATTAACTACACACATCATCACCCCTTCTGTTGATGATCTTTAATTCCATATATAAGGTAAAGGTAATTTGTTCATGTTTACAATCTTGCATATTGTTCATGTTGTCTTCTACGTAATTTGTAGCATACGTATCATGTAATTTTTAGCTAACATAAGATAAATGATTCACATATGCATTAGTGAAACTCCCTTTGTTTAGTTACAACATATGTGATTTACAATTACCAATGTATTTCTTATGATGCTTAATTAATTGTTGTTGATACATGTATATATTTTGTTTGATTGTCACCCTTTCTAGAAACAGGCAATTGACTACACACATCCTCACCCCTTCTCTTGACGATATTGCATTCCATATATAAGGTAAAGGTAATTTGTTCATGTTTACGATCTTGCATATTATTTGTGTTGTCTTCTACATAATTTGTAGCATACGTATCATGTAATTTTTAGCTAACTTAAGATAAATGATTAACATATGCAGTAAATTTAACCCCTTTGACGAGGATCCTGCACACTGACATGGATCACCAGGTATAAGTCAATAAATAGACATAATTTTCTTATATTCTTCATGTTTATCACTAAACATGTATGTTGCTTGCGTGCTATGCTAAGGATATGACTTGTCTTTGTCACTTTTCTAATCCTTTTATATGGTTCCTATTTTTTTGTGTCTTTCCTTCATTTTCAAATTACATTTTATATCTCCCACGTATAGACAAAGAAGAACCATATGGGTCACGACTCTATTCAAGACTTGATTATTCTATATATATTATTTAATTATTATCAAAATTATATTTGAAGCGGGGACATGACAATATCTCATTTTATAGATTGCAGGACCCGCCAAATAGGTACTTGTCAGATCTATCTTCCTCGAATGAGGAAAATGCAAGAATGGTAGATGAAAGTTCTACATGTAGTACTGCTAAAATAGGGAGATCAACTAGAGGTCAAAAGATTAGAAAAAAATTCAATAAATGCATGCAATTTTTCCTTGCTCAAGAGGGGTCACATTCTTATGATGATGAGACCAAAGGTGACATAAAGGTGCCCTTTCGGTACACACATCTTGAGAAAGAATGGGTACCCAATGAGCTACCTCTAATTAACACTGATTTTTGTGTTAACAAGAGGATATATTGCATAGCTCCATCCTCATTACATGGTTTGGGTCTATTTTCCATGGATGGGATAAAGGTATGTTACAACAAAGTTGTTGAATTGATGGAGTATGTCGGAACTTGTTACAATTACAATGATTGGATGCGGATTGTTCAATATAAAAAAAGTATGCGTAGGTATGCACTGTCAGCAAATTATATACAATGGAAAGAAAATGATCAAAGTAAAAGATGTTCTATGTACATTGATGGGAGACCAAAAGAAATAGGGAATATTGCAGGTTTTATAAATAGTACATGACCTTCCTCATCTAATAAGTAACCCAATTGCATATTTGAGGTGCATGAGGGGAATCGTGTTTTTGTATGTACGATAAAATCAATAAGTGCAAGGGAAGAAATGCTAATAGATTACCATTTAAATCGCATAAATACAAACAAATTTACTATCATGGGGGTGGTAAGTACTAATATATACCATTTAAACTAACCTCAAGTTTATGACTCCAATATACCATTTTATTAATAAGTTTTTTTTGCTAAGTCTATTGCTTTCAGTTTGCTGAAGTTTTTATATTTAATCTTTGTCACAGGATGACATGGGTCCTCCACATGATAGAGGTCGGGGGGATGATCCTCCCACCCATTCTTCAAAAATGGTAAACCTTATTGTAATTGTACAAATTAGATAGTTGAGAAATGTTATATTATTATGTTATTTTATTTAGGGTATTGGAGTTATTCTGATATTTTTACTGATATTCCTGTCACAAATTGATGTCCAGGCTAGGGGGAAAGCACCTACAACAACAGAGGCAATAGTTGTAGATACGGATGAGGATATCCCAGATATCCCTAACCCTATAAATATGGCGAAGAAAAAACTAAAAAAATTAGTGCAGGAATTCTTGGCATTTTGGTTGATCCAAATCCAACTGAGGAGATGTTGGTGAGGAAAGAGGAATTGATGTAGCAAGCACGTTGTTATGAAGTAAGTAGTAATGAATCTTTAGTTATAACAAAAGTTAAATAAAGGTTTATATTTTATACTATTTTATGTTGTGAACTAAAATATGTATGTATTCTTGTTACAGGATTTTTTGTTTGCTCAAGTACTTGGTCATGGACATCACAGTGAGGCCATTACTAGCAGAACTCTGACCACCTCAGGTAAAATAATCCTTAAGTTAACAAGTTACAAGGAATTTTTTATTTGGAACATTCAAAAATTTCATTGGACTTATTGATTAGAAGTGTACATTTTTCATTTGACTTACTGATACCATAGATACAACTATAGGAAAAGGTACAGTTTCAACTAATTCAAAATTTCTAAGAAAATCTTCACTCAAAATTTATTGAAAGCTACTCTTACTTTTATTATTTTAGAATGTCTTTGCTAACAATGTATTGTTCAGGTCATCCAATGCAGGCGACTCCTCCTAGAAGGTCAAATGACATCCATCTGAGATTTCCAAGTGCAATGTCGGCAACAAAGGGCATGCAAACATCGATGCCTTCATGATCTATGCCTGGTAAATCCTTGTTTTTCTATATTTGGTTTTGTGTTAATTATGATTTGATAATTTGTAATTTAATCTTGGGTGCATCTCATAGTGGATTAATTTTGTGGAGTAGGAGATACATCGATGCCATCTGCTATGCCAGATACAAATCAGAGTACCTTTATTGGTGATAATTCACCATCATTTATTGGATCTGCATGTATTTCTAGCATGGGAGTTATGTAGATGTCATTGTTGATTGACGATAAAGAATTGATGCCTTTAAAATGTCCTAAGCTTCTAGGTACTTTAAAATTATTATTTATATTGTAATATGCATTTATCTATTCATAACAAGTTTTGGATTGATGATCCCATGACATTTTTGCAGGAAATGATTCTTTTTATAAGACGCTTTATGACTTCATATTGAAGATATTTGGGCCCACCATATGTACAAGGTGGAACATCATAAGTGAACTAACCCTATCCCACTATTTTTATTTCATATCATTAATTGGTACAATATTTTTCCTTTCATTCAGACCTTTTCTTTTACTATATTCAAGGTACACAACTTTAGTTAATTTTTCTATCTAACAATTTTGTGTTTTTTCTTAAAAGGTGGAACTTGCAAGAAAAAAATTAAAAGATCAACTCATAAAAGATTTAGAGCATGAGTTTGGTAGTAACATTTTTTAGGAGAAGAAAATTTTAGAAAAAACTGCCAAACATCTTAAGACTGTGAGGGACTCATATAAAAGGAGTCTCATCCAGAACCCAAAGTACGAGCGTCCTCCCTTTATTTTAGTGAGGCATTGGAATGATTTCATTTTGGATGCAAGGGAGAAAGGGGATGCTCAAAGAGGAATTACACCAGAAAATGAGAGAAGGTATGCGATAGTATTAACTACTAGTAGAATGTAATAATGCAATAATTAGTAATCTTTATATCTATATCATCTAACATATTTCAAACTTTTCATAGGTTGCAGGACACATCAAAGGCAACAAAGGCTAGACTGCAAAAGATTGGGTAGCACAAACTTGGCTCTGCTGGATATTAAAAAATTCAAGCACGAATTGTAAGTAGCAGTAAATGAATTCCAGATCAAAATTATTTATAAAATGAAAATAATTTTGTTTAATCAAAAAAATGCAGGGCTCAGAATTTAATTTAGAGGCCATGCTAGAACACAAAAAAAGTGCCATCAAGGAAGGCTATTACCGTGGTTGAACGCCTACGCCAAGCTTCCACTGGCCTAACCCAAGAGTCTCCTACATCGGTTGAATAGGTAAATATGCCAACAAAAAATATTTGAAATTGAATACTTGAGCAACAATCTATTTGATGTTAATTTCGAACATAAATTGACTATTTAAAAAAAAAAAAAAAAACAATGATAATAATGTGCATGACATTCCAATGCATCCTCGTAATCCTAACATAGAACCTATGTTGCATGATGAAGGCACTAATGTGAATCATAGTGTCGATGGAGGTGTTCATTTTCTATTGAAAATTAATTACGTAATTATTAATACAATTTAACATCTTAAATTGAAATTGGTGTAACCTTTTTCATGTATATTTTAGAGCATACAGAATGTCATGTTGAACGAGTGAAGAATGTTCAAAGTGATCACCATGTAGATGAAGTAGTGGCACATTCAGGTAAAGAAAATCTATGTTTTGTTCTTTAAAATTTCTTTTTTGATTTATAGTTCTTTTAATTATTGAAATACTTGTAACACTAATATAAAATGGTGTGAATTTAACCCATGACGTAGTTGTCATTGCAATAGACCCCCCTTTGGCGTAGTAGCCTCCTATTCCTGAACAGATGAGGAGGAGACATGTGTTGAGATGAGAACAAGTAGAGGAGGGGAATAATGAGGATATTGATGCTCCGCTTAGCCGTTACCTTAGAAAAATGAGCAAGAAACAAAAAAAGAAATGATGGTAATTAACATTTTTTGCTAATGAAATAACGTTGTCTTTATGGATGTATTTTTGTACTAGTAAATGTTGATGAATGATGTGTTAATGAATTGTTCATGAATGTTGTACATTGATGAATTTTATGTGTTAATGAATGTTATGTGATTATAATGATTGAATGTTATATTTCAAAAATGGATGAATGAATGTTATTAGATGTTAATGGGGAATTTAGAGTGATGTTAGTGGGGGAGGGGCCAAATGAGCTTCCACCTTCACATGGTTGGCCTTGTTAAGTAGAGAATATTAAACTATTCTCAAAACCAAGTGAATCTCAAACTAAACCAATGATGTAGATTCAATGGTCAAAAACACCTACTTCTTATTCCATATTATTTCTCATTCACTTTAAGAAATATTTTACTTCTTAAACATGTTCATCAACCAATCTGCATCACCATGTTCATCAAATTAGATTTGTAGATAAGAGAGTGAAAACTGCAAAGTAAAGCTCAATAGAAAACAAACACAAGGAAATATATTGATAACAGCAATGTATCCTTCTTCATATCCCACATCACCCTTGGTTGAGAGGATTCATTCATAACCTGTCATGACACCCAAACAATACATAGTGTATACTCTAACTGTACAAGAACAGTCACCTCTATGTGGTTTTCAAACACACTAAAACTTCTCCAAAACACTTTGAATTTATTAAGAAACGTAACATAATATTAAACCATCTATTTCTATTCATATTCTCCATGAAAGAGCAGTTTTGAGCATCAAATATACCAACTATACCCTCACGAGCAGTGACAAGGTCTTTTGAAATGTATTTACATTTTATTGTATCAAGGCATATGTTACAATGTTTTTGTGACACAAAAATCTTAAAAATATCTTCTTAATCCTCTCCCCTCTCCTAACTCATGACTACACCATCAAATAGCAACACCAAAGACCAGTTGATGGTTAACTTCCATGTCAACCACACACAGTCAGTTATTATGACTTTTATAATTAGTTTTTTGTTTATGTTGGTTGTCCAGTTGACAACAAGTTTTCAACTTCGACAACTTCTACTCCTTTTCATTCATATCAACCTTTTAGAAAGGTTATCTTACTTCCACTGCCCTCCTAAACCCTTTCTAATCCCAACTAAGCCTTTGTTTAGGCCTATTTTTCCATTATAGGTAGATTACACACTTTGGCACTTTTAGTGCTTTTACAATATTTTGTTGGCCCTAGTGGCCACATTACATTTATTATAGACCTTGTAGGTCTTTAGATCCCTCTACTAGGCTAGGATCAGCATAATGACCCTTATTGACCCCCCTAGGTGCATTTTGACCTTATAATGCCATTCACCTCCTATTACCTCCTATTTCATAATTTGGTAGAAGCATTCAATGTGTTGAGAATATTTTGTCATTCCCTTTAAATCACAATCATGTTAATAGGAGTCATTGTTAGTATATTATGATCCTTCAAAATATAATGAAGTGACTCTTAGATTAGTGTCTATGATAGAAGAAATACTTAAGATCATTTTAGGTATGTACTAGAGTGATATCTTAGTCTCTCACTTTGATTTGGCAATATATATCTCAAAAAATGGCTTGAGTAGTCATGTGAACGTGAAGAAGGATTTTCTACAACTCAAGATCTACAATATGCAAGAAACTTAGAGAAAATATCAGCTATTTTATTAGAGATTGTTGTTATCCTACACTTATAAATATAACATAAGCAAGTAGATGGTGAACATTTACAATGATATTTGAACATGTGAAAATATTGAACTCATCATTTCACATTGGTGGAACAATGGATATGATATGTGCATTTCTAACGATTATTTGATAGTTTTTCAAATAGTAGAATTGCTTCATGGTTTAAGGAGGATAGTAACTTAAAGATCAAATGACTAGTACTGCTATTGATATGTGTTTGAGTGAAATTAATGTGTCTGATGCAAGATTGAAGACTTGAAACAAATAGTTCTGGTATATCCTTAGATAATTTGCTAGAGTTGATTACATTTTAATAAAAACTTTACATGTCAAAAATAACAGTGAGTTCTTAGTAAAATCTTGGATTGTGAATATGTGGTTGACAGTGATTAATAGATCTAATAATGGTCGATGCTCCTCATACAATATTCGATGATTTTGGCAAAAATATAGATATTATGTTTTGATAGTGCCATATTATTTGACACATTGGTGATTTCATTTCTGAACATACATCTGATAGTAATTCATTATCTATTGCATTTGCATTTGCAGTTGCATAATTATTTACACAAACATTGAATTAGTGATTACACATTCAAATAGTTAGTGCATTAACTAGCCTTTTTGGTATATTTGATTATTGATTTGTATTATCAGTGTGATTCTATCCCATGGTATCTTTGGTATTCCAACTAGTGCATTTTTAGTGTGGTTTTTTATAGTTGTTCTATAATTAATCTTCAATGGTTTACTCCTAATTAGTGGCTTGGTCTCAGGGGGGCATGTTAGAGTCTTATTTTCTTAACCCCTTTTTGAGTTATGTGTTATGATGGATAATGTGGTAATTCTTAGATTCAGTTTAGAACTTAGTTAATTGGAACAGCTTGGTTATCAATCTCAAATCAACAAATGGAAATGGTGGAATATATCAGTGACAAGAGGTTTTGAGTCCCTTCATATACTATGATTTGATTGATACAAGCTTATTTAATTCACATTATTGATAAAATATGTATCTTTTTTTCATTAGATATTAGTGGCTCATATATCTTTTTCTCTAATAAGTCATTAGTGTTCTTAACAACTCTCATTAGTAAGTCATTAACAACTTGTTACATTCATAGTATATAAGTTATTAATGACCTATTCCATATAAGGTTATTTCATTTCAAGTACTAAGTTGGGAATAAGGAACATTACAAGAATAATCTTTTCCATTACAATCAGTCTGGCAATTTGAAATAACTACCTTTTAGAGCTATTGGTCTCAACATTGACAATTATTAAGTTTAGCATTTTTTTGGAATGATTGATACTTGTGGCATATCATTCTTGATTGTGTTATATATTTAGATATTTGATGCACAATGATGTGACTAGCAATAGAATATGGACAAGTATATTAAAATCTAGTTTTAGACCAATATTCACAAGGTAAGTTGTTTGATGTATGGCTTATAGAATTCATGATACTCCTATACTGTGAATAGGGTAGTAGTACAGAGCTCATCTTTAGGAGGATTTGTTCATGCTTATTCAATGACCCTATGATCCATGATTGTATAGTTCACTATACATTTATGTATCATATATTCACTTTCATTTTGATTTCCTTGCAATATATTAGTAGTTTCTCCTTTGGCATTATTGTCTAAAGGGGAAGAAAAGTGATACTTTGTAGTGATTTGATTTTGTGGTGATAGTGACATTTTGATGTTGTCGCATTTTTTTGTATTACAGTGGCATTTTGATTCATACAATGACATTTTGATGCATTCTGAATATTATAATTTCATGAATTGTATTATCAGTGGTCAATGTATGTGATTCATTTCATTGGAACTAAAGATTTGATAGTGATACATGTGTGTGTGAAAATTGTACCTAATCTGTAGACACAACACTTTAGTAAAACATTAAAGGTTAGCAAAAATCAAAATCATGCAAAATTGAAATCTAATTTAACCAAGTGATTTACTGCCTTCTAGTAGGTGTGAGATTGATGTTCTCAGATTGTTATCGAGATCAGTGACCTAGACGACACCTAAATGAAGGATTTGTATGCAAAACTGATATAAAATATGAATGCAATTATTCTATTTTTTGGGATTTTCTATGCAATAATATGAAAAATGATATGAAATCTAATCTATATAAAAAAACTGATATGCTATGAATTGATCTAACAATAATATGAAAACAAAAGTGATCTCACAACAATGTTGATTCACAATAAGCTTTGATCCTTCCAATTGCAATTCTCCAGCGTGATTGTGCAAAAATATGAGATGAATTATGAAGAGCTGAGCCTTGATTTTATAGAAATCCAAGGCTTTGGAGGTGCATGGAAGAAAGCCATAAATCACTCAGATTAACTCAGCTTGATTTTTGAGTTATCTGATAATAAAGATAATTTAATTCACAAAAACATGCAAATCATGCAAAAATAGCTTTTTAACTCAAATTAGAGTTTAGATCAGCTTTTTGAACTCCAAAAGGATGTTGAGTTCTAAAAAGTCAACACTTTGCATTGATTTTCTAATTTGGAGTTTAACTGTTTCTTTGATTGTGCACATGGATAATTATGAATTAATAAATAAATAAAGTGATTTATGCTCAACTTAATTGATTTTTGAAAATAAATAATTGATTTATGGGTTAATCAATTATTTAATCAAACTTTTATTAAAAACTATATTATTAAATAATGACAACTTGCTTTAATTAATTAAATAAGAATTTAATCAATTATTCATAAGATATTAGATTTATTGTCAAAATTAAATAATACAATTAATAATAGATAGAATTAAATTTAATTACACAATTAAGTGGCAAGATATTAAATCTAATTAATTAAATATGAAAATATTCAATTAATCAAACTTAGGATAAATGTGATTTATCGCCAAATAATCATTAAATTAAAGATAATTAAGATAATTAGGAATATTGCTAGGAATATTCCCCGATGCAGAATTTAAGATAATCAATTAGGATTTGATGATGTGCCGATGTGCCTTAGGTTAGGACTTCGATGTTGATTTCGTTCGATTTGTAGATGTAGGAGGTTAATGAACTTATAGCCCATTTTTGGGGTATTACATTTTGCGCCTCTTTGAATTACTGTGCGAAGCACAGTGGTTCAAAGATAGTTTGTGTTTAATAAAGATATGAAACTGATGTTTGAAATTGATAATTGATATGAGACAGAAGTTGATTGATATTGATTTGATATGAAGATAATAGGTCTGGAATGACCAAAGATAATGTTCACTATAACAGCAAATGAACCTATGATTGCAAAAAAGTGTCAAAACGCCTGATTCCAAACCTTAGGATTGCAAAGAAGTGAGTGACCGGTTCTAGACTTGATTGTCTTAGCAGAACTAGCAGGTATCACATCCGAATCCTTCAATTGCCAAAGAACCAAGGAAAGAACACTATGATCCGATGGTTGCAAAAATTGATACAGTTTACAAGATTAGGAGAATACCATATTGATATGGATCTTGATGAATCTGATATGCCCCGAGTGATGATTTATTTGCCCCGAGTGATGAGGACTTTTGATGAATCAATAACTAGACGTGGTTGTTGTCTTGATTACTGAGGAAAGATTGATAGAATTTGATTTACAGACTTTGAATGATGTGCAATACCATGCCCCCTTCGGGATTAAAATTGAAATCTGATAAGAAAAGTCAGCGTTGATAGTTCAGAAGCATGTTAATTGATTTGAGAAGTGGTTAAACATGTTCAAGAATGCATTCTGCATCGTTTGGAGGTCCAGAAGACCAAGTTTGACTAGGTTTGACCATGAGTTGACCATGGTTGACCAAGTTGAAATTTTGATAGTTTGATGTAAGATAATCAGTTAAGTTGAATACTAGATTTCTGTGATGATTGAAGGTTGATTATGCAAGTAGTTAATAATATGAATGGTCTCAGATTTGAATTTTGATCCTGAAAAAGGATTCTACTTGCTATTTCGTTGGAGGAACCTTCGTGTGGGATTCGGCTCTTGTTAGATTGGAAGAGGTGATTGAAGAATCTTTTAAGTGTTCAAGCAATTTGTGAGATCATGCAACATGCAAAATGCAAAGAGACATGCAAAATAAAATGCAACCTAAGACCTAGGACCTAGTCACTGATCATGTGTCGATTTGTTATCATCATTGAACTTTTAGGTAACCGGATAAATCAATACAGTGCCCACTAGCTCTAAAACCATAAACATATGAATATCAATTTGTATGCGCAAGAATCAATACAACATCCACTGGTCAACAACCATGGATATATGAATATTGATTTTATTTTCAGAATGTCAAATTAGATATAAGCACCAAGGCATAAACGTCAGGATGACCTGAATATCATGTCCATTTTGATATAGCAATTTTTATAAGCATCAAAACATAAACGTCGTGATGACCGGAATACTCCTTGCATGACAAACACATCAAACAGCCAAGAGATCATTCTAAATCCAATGTGAATTACCCGTAGTGACCCTTTATCATTCACATCCTTAGGTAAGATCGTGTTTCACAGTAGGAGAAAGAACTCACTCAAAAAGACAATAGTTAGATCAATACTTCTTTGAATCATCTAGGTATCAATGGTCGAGGTACGCATGGCCATCCAATTCGAGATAGAGGCTCTTACAGTCGAACACCATTTCAATCCATAATTTCCAAAGTTGTTTAGATTTTCACATACAAGCAGAAAACAAAGAAAAGATTATGCCCCCAGTCATCACTCTCTAAATCCTATAAAGGACATCATCGAAGAGCTCGAAGGGATACAATATGCAAAAATCTCAATGCGAATCAGTAAGCATACAAGGAGATAAAAGCATGAAAAGCACATATTGTTTTCAATTTGTGTTTGATTGTTGTTGTAGATGCAAAATCCTTTCTGGAGACAAGACTGACTGACTGACTCACATGAAGCTTCAAAAGGACTCTCACTAGATATGACACATCTCAGATACATGGGAGACCATAGGATATGACATTGATTGCCCCCAAGTGTTAAGCATTGATAGGATACCGACGCTTGAGCTGATTGGTGGACAGACCGACTTACTTAAAAATTGGAAATGTAGAAACAAACCGAGAGATATGTACAAACTAAAGCAATGAATAAAAGCTGGGAAAGAGCAAGATTGCACTGATAGATGGAGCATTTTGAAACAAGTGGCACCCATTTGCTGGGTTTTCACCATCTTGGCAGAGATTCTATTTTTGCTACCAAGGCACCTGTTTCCAAGTTTTCACCAAGGCACTTTTTTTTTTTTCATTTTTTTTCATTTTTGATATTTTTCAATTTTTTTTAAGATTTTTTTTTTAGGACATTTTACCATAGACTGAATGCCTTAGGCGTAGAATTTCTTTAGATGGAGAACATTGATTGGTTCTCGGAGCTGTTCTCCTTCAGTCATTAAGAGTTGATAGGCACCAGAGCCAAAAGTAGCAGTGATTACAAAGGGACCCAGCCAATTGGGTTCGAACTTCCCCTTGCGTTCTCAATGTGATTGATTTTTAGGATTCTCTCTCAAGACTAGATCGCCAACCTGAAATTCTCTGTGTCTAACTTTCTTGTTGTAGCCTTTAGACATTCTCTTCTGATATACTCTGAGATGATCATACGCTGCTTGTCTACGCTCATCTAGTAGTTCTAGTTCTTGTAACCTAGACACTCTATAGTCATCATTAGTTACTAGACCATGCATTCTGATTCTTAGTGATGGGATTTCAACCTCAATAGGCAGTACTACTTCAGACCCATAAACTAACGTGAAAGGTGTAGCCCCTGTGGGCATTTTGATACTTGTTCTGTAGGCCCAGAGAGCTGGATTGATGATGAGATGCCAGTCTCTTCCTGTTTTACTCACTATTCGGTGCAAGATTTTCAAGAGATTCTTATTTGAAGCCTCTGCTTGTCCATTCCCTTGTGGATAGTAGATAGAAGACCAATGTTGGGTGATCTTGAATTTGGCACATAGATCATCTAGGTCTTTATTCCTGAATTGCCCACCATTATCTGTGATTATGGAATGAGGGATCCCATATCTACATATGATATAGTTCAATATGAACATAGATGTTAGCTTTCCAATTGCTTGTGTCAAAGGGACCACTTCTACCCATTTTGTAAAATAATCTATGGCTGTGATTATATGGGTATGTCCGTTAGAAGAATGAGGATGAATCATCCTGATAAGATCAAATGCCCATTGATGGAAAGGCCATTATGTTGTAAAAGGGATTAGATCCCTCCCTGGAGCATGAATTAAGTTGCCATGCACTTGGCACTTTTGACAATTCTTAGCAAATTTGATAGCCTCTTTCTCCATTTCAGGCCAATAGTACCTAGCCCTAATAAGTTTTCGAGCTAGTGTTAAACCGTTCGAGTGTGACCCACAAATACCATCATGGACTTCCTCTAATGCACGTTGAGACTCTTCCCATTCTAAACATCTAAGTAGCATACCATCTAGACCTCATTTGTATAGATCGTGACCAATGATGACATATCAAGAGGCATTACGGATAAGGTATCTTTTTTCATGGTGGTTGAAGGTATTGGGAATGATTTGGTCTTGGAGATAGGAAAAGAGGTCTGTGTATCTGGATGAATCATGACCAACAACGGTGCAAATCATGTAGGTTTCGAGGGATTCATATGCAAGATAAGAGAGTGCTTCCACCAGGAACTCGTAGCATAGCTCATGTTCAGGTTGTTGTAATAAAGTAGATAGTGTTGCCATTGCATCGGCAGCCTTGTTCTTCGTTCTAGGAATTTGTTCAAATGTGATAGATATGAAATATTTCTTAAGATCATCTACCATTCTCTTGTAAGGAATGATCTTTTCATCTTTAGTTTGGTACACATCATTAACTTGATGAATAACAAGTTGAGAGTCTCCATGAATGTGTAGCTCTGTTACTCTCCATTCAATTGCTATTTTCATACCATTCAAAAGGGCTTCATATTCTGCAATATTGTTTGTGCAGGGGAACTTTAGTCTGAATGCTTTTGGGATGGAGTATCCTTGAGGAGTTATGAACAATATGCCTGCTCCAGATCCATTCTGTGTATAGGAGCCATCAAAGAACAATTGCCATTCTCTAGAAGATAGGTGCATAATAGAGGAGTCTGGAAATTCCATTTGCATTGGTGTGTCATCAAACATGGGTACATTTTCTAGTTGATCAGCAATAACTTAACCTTTTATAGCTTTTCTTTCAACATATTCAATGTCAAATTCGCTTAGAAGCATGACCCATTTAGCCAGTCTACCTATGAGGGCAGCCTTGCTTAGTAGGTATTTCAGTGGATCAATTTTTGCTACTAGATGCATGGTATGAGCTAACATATAGTGTCTTAGTTTCTATGATGCAAAGATCATAGTGAGACAAGCTTTCTCAATCATAGAATAGTTCTTTTCATACGCCACCAATGTTCTGCTTATATAATAAATGGCTCTTTCCTTTTTCCCTTCATCATGTTGCACTAGCAATGCCCCCAGTGATGTGGCTGTTGCAGAGACATATAAGATCAATGGCTTCCCATGAATAGGAGGCATCAAGATAGGTGGATTTGATAGATACTTCTTGATATGGTTAAAGTTTTTCTCACATTCTTCATTCCATGCAAAGGTCACACCTTTATGTAATGTTTTTGTAAAAGGCTGTGATATGTCCGCTAGCTGTGATATGAATCTTCTGATAGATTGAACTCTTCCTTGCAATGTCCTCATTTGACTGATATTCATGGGAGGTTGCATCTCTATTATAGCCTTGACTTTAGCCAGATCAACTTCAATGCCCTTCTTTGAAACTATGTATCCTAAGAGCTTTCCAGAAGTGACACCAAAAGCACACTTCTTAGGATTTAGTCGGAGACTAAACTTTTCCATTCTATCTAGGATCATGCTCAAGTCCTTTAGATGTTCAGTTCTGATCATAGATTTTGCTAAAGTATCATCAACATAATCTTCCATAGTTCGATGCATCATGTCATGGAAAATAGATGTCATTGCTCTTTGATATGTAGCACCAGCATTTTTAAGCCCAAATGGCATGACATTCCAATAGAAGGTGCCCCATGCACATGTGAAAGCAGTTTTCTCTTGGTCCTCTGGAGCAATTTTTATTTGGTTATATCCAGAGAAACCATCCATTAAGGAATACATCTTGAAACCCACAGTCATGTCCAGTATCATATCAATGTTAGGTAGTGGAAAATCATCCTTAGGGCATGCTCTATTCACATCTCTAAAGTCTGTGCACACTCTGATTGACCCATCTGGTTTAGAAATAGGTACAATATTAGAGATCCACTCTGCATAGTCAATAACTTAGATGAATCTGGCATTTAGGAGCTTCTCTAATTCAGCTTTTACCAAGAGTGCAACGTGAGGATGCATCTTTTTCAATTTTTGCTTGACAGGTTTGACATTTGGAGCAATAGATAAATGATGCATTATAAGATTAGGATCCAATCCTAGCATATCTGAATATTTCAATGCAAAGTTGATCTTCTTCTCTGTTAGGAATGTTGTAAATTTTTGCTTCTCTTCTTCTGATAATGATTGTGCTACATGTACCAATTGTGGTTCCTCTGTTGTACCCAAATTGATGGATTGAGTGGGCTCAATTAGAACTGGAGATCTATCCTATAAATGACTCGGAAGGACATCAAATATCTCATCCTTAGGCACCTCAGAGAGGTTTTCACCTTTGGATATGTCTTTTATTTTTACTTTTGTAGGTTCTGAGACTGCCACAAAGTGGTTTTCACCCTCAGAACTCTTTTTCTTTTTCTTTTTATTCTTATTTTTCTGACTAAGATATTTGATGTCCAACTCGGTCATGCTGATGCTCAGTTCACTAATGGAAGTACTCAGAGGCTCAACTACATTGAGGTAGCAAGCAAGGGCATAGTCATTTGGGAAGGCATAAATACCATGGCTCGAATTCATGGAGGTTTGATCAATAAGTTCTGGATATTTGATAGTCAAAGTAGGGAAAGATTGGGAAATAGTGTTTACGGATATGGATCTATCATCATTGGTCCTAACCTGATGATCAAGTTCAAAGGTGATACTACAACTTAAGACATCCAATTCATGAATAGGTTCAATGTCATCGTGGGAGTCCAATTCAGCCATAGGTGGATCAGACTCGATAGGTTCATCATTTCGCTCTAGACTTACGTCAGTTTGAGGTGCATATTAGTAAATAACATCAACATGTTTCTCTATGATAAGCTCATCTAGTTCTGGGATGACTCCCCATTCATAGTCATTAGATTCATCTTCTGATTCAGGATCTCTAGGAAATCTTAGAACATGAGTAAAGTCAGGGTGAATACCCCAAGAAGGGTTACCCTCAGATTCTGATTTGTATTCATACTCGTGAGAATCTGTCTCAGAATCACTACCACTTCCCTCTTCTAGATTATTTTCGAGATTAGCTGGTTCTTGTGTTGCAACTATCTCTTGATTGATAGTAGGTTCTTGTGTTTCTACTACATTAATTCTCTTGATAGGATCATCTTTATCATCAAGAAGGTCTTTGATCTCTTTAGGCAATTTTTCATAGGGGATGAGTTCTGAACTATCTGAATCACTATCAAATGGTTCTATTTCTTCTTTCTTAAGAAGAGGTTCCCCTGGTGTGATCTTCTCTATGACATGAGAGCAATTACCTTTGAGGTGATAGGGTTTCTTCTTAAAGCCTAAGCCAACTTTGTTTTTATTTTCTCTACCAGTATGTGGGAGAGGTACCTCAAGACCTTTTCCTCTGATTCCTAGAGGTCCTTTACCTAAATATCCCATCTTAGCTATTAATTTATCTCCTAGACCATATGACTTGGAAGGGAGTTTGGAGAATGTAGAGTCACTAGTTTGAACAACTTGAGATTCAGGTTCATCTTTGTACAGCCATGATAGCATAGCCTCATCCTCTTCAAATTCTTGCTTGGATACTTGTTCTGCTACAAAATTCTTTTTATATGCTTCAAGAGGTTCTTTAGAGTCTAGTTTGGATTGTTTCAAAGATTGCCCATAAGACTTAGGCGAGATAGGGAGAGATGTCAAAGATAAGACTGGCTCAATAGTATATTCTCCCATACCATTTTCTTTGATATTAATCTCTTTTGCAAGATCTTCCATTTTAGATGTGGATGCTTCTTTAGTTGGTTCAATGGAAGATTCTATGTTATTAGGTACAAGCTTATCTGCACTTTCCTTCAAGGTGTTGCAAGTTGTATTCAGATCTGCGGGGATAGTAACCTCTACTCCTTCATAAAGAAACTTCAAACATTGATGGTATGTAGAAGGAATAGCTTGCATTTCATGTATCCATGGTCTCCCTAGAAGGACATTGTAGGCCAAAGGTAGATCAAGCACTTCACAGATGGTATCTTTGATAACTGGACCCATTTTGATAGGTAAGACAATGGTGCCTTTAGAAGATCTTTCTTGTTCATCATAGGCCTTGATAGTTATTTTCTTTCTAGGATCAATAGCCAATTCTAAAAATCCCAATTGTGTGATCAAGCTGTAAGAACAAATGTTTAGGCCAGCGCCCCCATCTATCAACACACGTTTGACTCTACAGTTCTGGATCAAGACTTCTATATGCAAAGGTTGATTATGTGGGTGACTCAAGGAGTTGTCATCTTCCTCTGAAAAGGAGATATATTTTGGAGATGTAAGATGTCCAACCATAGTCTGGAACCTGTCTAAATCAAGGTCATCAGGAACATTGGAACCGAGCAAAGCTTTATCGAGAATGGCTCTATGAGCTAGAGATATTCGAAGCAACTCAAACATGGAGATTTTTGCATTAGTGTGTTGGAGTTGTTGAACAATGCTATAAGATGTAGGCCTTGTATCCTTTCGATTGGAAGATTTGGAAGTAGCCTTCTGTTTAGAAGCAGATGAAAGATTGAAGGGCACCTTAGGGACATTTGATGGATCTGGGATTTGTACTTTCAGATGTGTTTGAGCTTGTGATCGAGTAACTACATTAGCTGAGGAATGATCTATGTCTCTTCGTACAATTGTGATGGCATTACAACTTTCAAGGAGACATGGTTCAACCATATTGATGACAGCATTATTTCTAGGGTAGGCATAGTTGACTTTTGCCCCCATATTAGGCTGAGAAGTCAAAACTTCTTGACCATGTTTTGGAAATGGTTCTGTGAATGTTGTATGATCATTATTGCTCTTGGGATTGTCAATTGTGATGTCTCCACTATTGATCAGATCTTGAATGGTATGCTTCAAGTGGTAGCAACTACTAGTTTTGTGACCTTTACTCCGATGGAAATCACAGAATTCATTTTCTCTCCACCATTTCGGTTTGGGGTCCTGATCATTTGGTCGAATTGGTGGTAAAGAGATGATGTTATCAGCTAGTATATTTTTCATAGTTGATTCTAAAGACTCTCCTAGAGGAGTAAATTTTCGATGTTTATCCCATTTTTTGTATTCTGGCTTCCTTTGAGATGGTGGAGAAGACTTTTGCTCTGAAGCTTTAATGGCTTGAGTGCCAAGAGTGAGATTGTAGGCTAGTGCCTTTGATGGGGCATGGACAATGTCAACAATGCCATCTGTGACGATGCCTTTGTTCTTGTTCCAATTTTTGTTCTTGTCTTTAGAACTGGATCCTGATTTGTACTTGTCTTTTTGAAGTGTGATTTCTCCTTTTTTCACAAGCACTTTTTTGATTTTGATAGCATTATCCACCATCTTATCAAAAGATGTATGATCTTGCATTTGTAGAGGATAATTGATTTCTGGAACAAGGTTGTTGATGAAGATTTCCAATTTTTTTGTTTCTGGAATAAGTCTGGCATATAGAGAGAACTTCTTCCTCCATCTCTTGATAAATGTTAGGAATGGTTCCCCTGGGTATTGTTTGAGATTACAGATATCGATCATGGTGACTGGGTGCTGAATATTGTAGGAGTATTTTTGATAAAACAATTTTATCAACTCCTCAAAAATTTTGATAGTAGAAAGCAATTTTGCAAACCAATGAATGGATGCTCCCCCTAGAGATCGAGGGAAGAGGTGCATAAGGTAGGTCGGTTCATGCATGAACTCCATCGATTGTGTACAAAATTCCCTGACATGATCTTGAGGGTCAGAGTGCCCATCATATTTATCATACTTCGGCATCTCCACTCTTTTTGGAAATGGTGGCATGTACAAGTCTTTGTCAAATGGAAAAGGACATAGAGCCTCCATGGAGAACTCTTTAGGTTCCTTCTCTTTCTTGAGATTGTTAAGTTCAACTTGTATAGCATGCATTTGTTTCATCATAGCCGTGAGTGGATTCTCTTCCTCATGTGTAATGATGTCTTCAACATTAAATTTGGGAGGAATTTTAGCTCCTTGATGAGCTAATTGTAAAAAGTATTCTTCTCTATCTTCTTTCAAGAAATGCTTCATCATTCATTTGAAGTTATCATCATTTTGATATTGAGCAATTTCTTCAGGTGTGGGTTCCTGATCTGCACCATGTTGAGATTGAGCTCTTTGAGAGCCAAAATTTGTCCCTCCTTGAGACATGGTAGGAGTTTGTGGACTCCCTAGATTAGATTGATGAGGGGTATGTTGAGTACCTCCGTGAGTTGATGGAGGAGGTATGTAACCAGATTTCAATCAATAGTTGCCAAGACCGTCGTCCTCGTAAAGACCAGAATTGATGAGTTGCTCAAGAGTTGGAGTTTGGAGAGTGGTGATAGATTTCTTGTGAGAGGAAGCTCTAGTCTCCACCATTCACCTCAAGTGAAACAAAAGAATAAGATCCAGATAACCGAAGAATGAATTGAATCAAGATGATCAACTGACGCAACCTTGTCAAGGTTTGATTGATTTGAAGATTTGATTAGACGTGGATGAAGGATACTATGCCCTAGATGTATGGGTAGGTTCCCAAAAGATAGCGAACAAGATATCACAACACTTAGTCATTTTGATGATTGATTGAAGATTGATAGTTATGACAAGGTTTTGACACAGGATGATAAGGACTCAAATCGATTAAACAGAAGGTTGAATAGAATTCAAAAGGCCACTTTAGGAAAATGATTGGACTCTTAATAGCTACTGCTCTATTCTTGACACATTGATTCATTTCACAGATTCTGAAATTAGGCTGAAAAAGCTAATTATCTGGCAATTTTGATCATTTTTTGACAACTTTCAAAAATTTCCCAAATGACACTCTGCAGACTCGTACAACAGTGGGTATGCTATGAAATGATAGTTGAAAAACTCATACGACAGTTGGGTAGCAATCAAATGACAGTTACAAAACTCGTATGATAGTTGGGTAGCAATGAAATGATAATTGAAAATCTCATACGACAGTTGCAAGGTTTTGACTTTGAGAATTTGCTGGCATGGAAACTTGTACGACACTAGGTACTCAATCATACGACAGATAGGTTGTAATGAAATGACACTTGGAAAAACTTGTATGAATTTCTGACCTCTTGAGATGACTTTTGACTCCAAAAAAGAATTTTACTTCAGATTTTGCAAATTTTGAGTTTGCAGATTCGGATTGTTTGCAAATTTCAATGTCCAGATTTGAGGATTTGTAACAGATTTGTCCATTTTTAGTAACCAGATAGATAAACAAGCATGCAAAACAGCAAGCATGTGATTTCAAGCATGTCTGAAAACAATGAACAAGGGCAAAAGCAACCTTGTGCATGAACAATCAAGTGACTTATTCATCCTAATCCTCAAAAGTGCTAATTGTGTATGTTCCAAAAATGTTTTGCAATAACGCACATATATCCTATAAAATGAAAATTTGGCCTCGCTAGGGTTTTTAGTAATGGTTTAACTCCGCAACTTTTATGATCTAAAGGGGTGAACTCCAATCCCAGTGCACCAGGGTTTTGACATAGTCCGAGAACTTAATCTTCAGGATCTGCTAGGGAGATTTGACAACCCAACAATGAACCATACTCATGGAGATTTCTTCCACAAGGACATTTATATAGCGGCTGTCACTACCATGGTGAAAATGGCTATTACCGCTTGAGGTTCTGTCAACGCAGTTTACCCTGTGAAGGGATTGTCTACTACGGTTAACCCTCTCTAAAGGTGACTCACAGTATGATACCACAAGGGGACTTGGCTCCAGATCCAAGGTTTTTGATGCCTCTTCACTTTTAACCCAAACAAAGCAAGCAGATTAATCTGACACGCTAAGACAAAGTTTTGCTTCACCAAGGTCTATGATATCAACCCCACATGATCTATCAACCCCTCTGGAGAGAGAATGTATCAATCAATAAGGGAAGACACACTAACCAATTTTGATTCACCAAAAGCTCATGATGTCTACCCCACGTGATCTATCAACCTCTCCTCAGAGAGAATGCATCGATCAATAAGAGAAGATGCACTAACCAAGTTGAATGTGAAATGCACTAAGTATCCTCCCTACCTACAAGGATTCTATCATCAAGAAGGATTTCACTGGGAATCCAATCTCTCAAGAATCATCAATAGTGTTCATAGGGCCTAATTACTATGTGAGCACAGATGTATGTTTCCAAAAGCAAATCTACCAAAAGTACCCAAAAAGTAGAAAGAGGAACACTTAACGCTTAAAGCGAATATGAGATGAGTCCATGAGGTGGAACACTTAACACCTCACACAAGCTGAAAATGAGTCCCCAACTTAGAAAACAAGTGAGTTCTTAAAAGCACAAAAGGGCTGCTTGGTGGAACACTTAACGCTTCTTTCCTGTAGACCCCTCCCCTTTATGGCACTGAGATTGCAACCACGGGGTGGAATGAGGGGCCAGTAGATTAGTGAGTCCAATAACCCAAGATAGCAATCAAGATCAATCACAAGTATCTGAGACTACTTAATGAATCCTTAAGGGGTCACAACCTAGTATCAATTATGCAAGTGTGTAGAAATAGACAAAAGCATGAAAAGATGCACACAAGTTAGAGACACGAGAGATTTATTTTAAGCCCCAAATCAAAATATTATTAGCACAAGTGGAATACCTGAGATCCTCGCAATGCGCTTAGTAGATTTTTACCTGATTTTAGCAAACTTTACACTTTTTTTTTTCAATCAAAAATAGAGAATTCCAACTGTTAAGATTAGTTGTTAGTCAAAATCTGAAAATCAAATTTGACAAACTGCCTGCAAAAATGAAACGATAGTTAAAACTTGATGCTGAAACTTGTACGACAGTGGATCTGTTACCAGACGACAGTCTGAAACTCGTACGACAGTGGGTATGCTCCCAGACGACAGGCTGGAAACTCGTATGACACTGGGTGTCTGATGAAATGACAATCCAGCTTCCAAACAATAGTGGGTGCCTGATGAAATGATACTCGGTCAATTGTCGTACGACAGCAGGCTCTAACTCATATGACTTTTGTCAGAAAATCATACGAAGATTGTACAGACAAAAAATAAAAATCATATTTTTGCATAGAAATCGAGGAGAGAAAGATAGAAATTGATAGAATTGAATTGGAAACCCGTTTCAGGGCCCCACAGTGGGCGCCAGAAATGTGTGTGAAAATTGTACCTGATCTGTAGACACAACACTTCAGTAAAACATTAGAGGTTAGCAAAAATCAAAATCGTGCAAAATTGAAATCTAATTTAACCAAGCGATTTACTGCCTTCTAGTAGGTGTGAGATTGATGTTCTCAGATTGTTATCGAGATCAGTGACCTAGACGACACCTAAATGAAGGATTTGTATGCAAAACTGATATAAAATATGAATGCAATTATTCTATTTTTTGGGATTTTCTATACAATAATATGAAAAATGATATGAAATCTAATCTATATGAAAAAACTGATATGCTATGAATTGATCTAACAATAATATGAAAACAAAAGTGATCTCACAACAATGTTGATTCGCAATAAGCTTTGATCCTTCCAATTGCAATTCTCCAGCGTGATTGTGCAAAAATATGAGATGAATTATGAAGAGCTGAGCCTTGATTTTATAGAAATCCAGGGCTTTGGAGGTGCATGGAAGAAAGCCATAAATCACTCAGATTAACTCAACTTGATTTTTGAGTTATCTGATAATAAAGATAATTTAATTCACAAAAACATGCAAATCATGCAAAAATAGCTTTTTAACTCAAATTAGAGTTTAGATCAGCTTTTTGAACTCCAAAAGGATGTTGAGTTCTAAAAAGTCAACACTTTGCATTGATTTTCTAATTTGGAGTTTAACTGTTTCTTTGATTGTGCACATGGATAATTATGAATTAATAAATAAATAAAGTGATTTATGCTCAACTTAACTGATTTTTGAAAATAAATAATTGATTTATGGGTTAATCAATTATTTAATCAAACTTTTATTAAAAACTATATTATTAAATAATGACAACTTGCTTTAATTAATTAAATAAGAATTTAATCAATTATTCATAAGATATTAGATTTATTGTCAAAATTAAATAATACAATTAATAATAGATAGAATTAAATTTAATTACACAATTAAGTGGCAAGATATTAAATCTAATTAATTAAATATGAAAATATTCAATTAATCAAACTTAGGATAAATGTGATTTATCGCCAAATAATCATTAAATTAAAGATAATTAAGATAATTAGGAATATTGCTAGGAATATTCCCCGATGCAGAATTTAAGATAATCAATTAGGATTCGATGATGTGCCGATGTGCCTTAGGTTAGGACTTCGATGTTGATTTCGTTTGATTTGTAGAGGTAGGAGGTTAATGAACTTATAGCCCATTTTTGGGGTATTACAATACATTTGGTTCTTTTTTATGCTTTCTTGAACTTTGAGATCCATAATTTTATCTGACAGCTTCTATGACTTATGACAGGGAAATTCTTCTGCACAATTCAATGACATTTCCATTTCAGGTATATTATTTTCAGTTGACATTTGGCTTTGATATTGGTCTTATCATATTGGGTTTGAAATTAATGCCAAAGGGGGAGTTTTTTGTCTCCTTTGGCATGTTTTTGGCATTAATGTCAAAGGCAATAAGATAGTAACATATTCATTGATAAAATATGTATCTTTTTTTCATTCGATATTAGTGGCTAATATATCTTTGTCTCTAATAAGTCATTAATGTCTTAAAAACTCTCATTAGTAAGTCATTAACAACTTGTTACATTCATAGTATATAAGTTATTAATGACCTATTCCATATAAGGTTTGTTCATTTCAAGTACTAAGTTGGGAATAAGAAACATTACAAGAATAATATTTTCCATTACAATCAGTCTGGCAGTTTGAAATAACTACCTTTTAGAGCTATTGGTCTCAACATAGACAGTTAATAAGTTTAGCATTTTTTGGAATTATTGATACTTGTGGCATATCATTCTTGATTGTGTTATATGTTTACATATTTTATGCACAATGATGTGACTAGCAATAGAATATGGACAAGTATATTAAAATCCAGTTTTAGACCAGTATTCACAAGGTAACTTGTTTGATGTATGGCTTACAGAATTCATGACACTCCTATAATGTGAATAGGGTAGTAGTACAGAGCTCATCTTTAGGAGGAGTTTTCCATGCTTATTCAATGACCCTATGATCCATGATTGTATAGTTCACTATACCTTTATGTCTCATATATTCACTTTCATTTTGATTTCCTTGCAATATTTAGTAGTTTCTCCTTTGGCATTATTGTCTAAAGAGGAAGAAAAGTGATACTTTGTAGTGATTTGATTCTGTGTTGACAGTGACATTTTGATGTTGCATTTTTTGGTATTACAATGGCATTTTGATTCATACAATGACATTTTGATGCATTCTGAATATTATAATTTCATGAATTGTATTATCAGTGGTCATTGTATGTGATTCATTTTAGTGGAAATAAATATTTGATAGTGATACATTTGGTTCTTTTATATGCTTTCTTGAACTTTGAGATCCATAATTTTATCTGACAGCTTCTATGACTTATGACAGGGAAATTCTTCTGCACAATTCAATGACATTTCCATTTCAGGTACATTGTTTTTAGTTGGCATTTGACTTTGATGTTCTTATCATATTGGATTTTAAATTAATGCCAAAGGGGGAGTTTTTTGTCTCCTTTGGCATGTTTTTGGAATTAATGTCAATGGAAATAAGATAGTAACATATTCATTGATAAAATATGTATCTTTTTTTCATTATATATTAGTGGCTAATATATCTTTGTCTCTAATAAGTCATTAATGTCTTAACAACTCTCATTAGTAAGTCATTAACAACTTGTTACATTCATAGTATATAAGTTATTAATGACCTATTCCATATAAGGTTTGTTCATTTCAAGTACTAAGTTGGGAATAAGGAACATTACAAGAATAATCTTTTCCATTACAATCAGTCTGGTAGTTTGAAATAACTACCTTTTAGAGTTGTTGGTCTCAACATTAACAGTTTATAAGTTTAGCATTTTTTTGAATGATTGATACTTGTGGCATATCATTCTTGATTGTGTTATATATTTACATATATGATCCATAGTGATGTGACTAGCAATAGAATATGGATAAGTATATTCAAATCCAATTTTAGACCAGTATTCACAAGGTAACTTGTTTGATGTATGGCTTACAGAATTCATGATACTCCTATAATATGGTTATTGGAAGTTCTATTTTAGGGTAAGAATTCTATTTTATGGGGGAGAAGCCTATGTGTATGGACTAGATACAAAGAATCAATAATATGGTTATTGGAAGTTCTATTCTAGGGTAAGAAGTCTATTGTATGGGGGAGAAGCCTATGTGTACAGACTGGATACAAAGAATCAATAAAAACTCTTATTTTTCTGCAATTTGGTGTTGAATCCCTGATTTCTTGATGCATTTTGGCATTTGGAAGGTTGTAAGAATGTATTGAAGCATTTTACTATTCACCTTAATCACTGTTGAATGGATTCTATTTTGATCTGAAATTTTGTACGCCTGGTTTGAGCAAATTAGTCTAATTATGGTGTCTTTTTCTGTAGTAGTCTTGAGTCTTTATTAATAAATGGTCATCCCATGAACTCTAAGGGCCCAGATTTCATGAGATGTAATGACTTAACATGTATTATAGTCTTTTAACTTCTGGAATGCAGGAACAAGTGCACATATTGAATGATCTTCATGAGACAGTGAAGGTAACCTAAGAAAATTGACAGGTACAGTGCAGCAGTGGAAATTTGGTCTAAAAGGCATGGTGTTTTTGTGATTCAAATAGTCTTACCATGCTATATGGATGGTGAAACAATAACCATTTGATTTTGAAAAAGACTGGAGGGTGGAGATTTGAGTAACCCTAGGATTGAGGGTTTAAGAGAGGTACATTGGGGTTTTTGGGGTTCTTGGTGGTCTGAACCTTGATCCTTTTGGATTTGATCATTTTTAGAAATTATTTGTCACTGTTAAGATTTGGAGTGATAAGAGTAAAAGGAGGATATTGTTGCTTTATTATTTGGAGGTCTTTTCATGTTATTTAGGGGTCATTGTGTGAGAACAGTCACATTTGGTCCAAAGGATTCCATACCAGGCTTTTAGTAAGTTGAAGTATGGCCTAAAGGGTATCTATATATGTGTTTATTTTCACTGACGTTTTGGGAAAGTGTAGAGTTAAGATCCATTTAACCTCATTGCAGGGCTATAAGACTAGTTCAATTACATCTTTGGGATAGTTTAGAAGGAATTTGAAGAATGGGAGTGTAAGGGTAACTTAGAACCTTGAAAGTCATTGAATCCAAGTGAATATAAGTCAATAACACCAAATATATCACTTAGAAGTCTTGTGAAGAGTTTTTGTGAGTTTAAGCCTTTTGGAACACTTGGGGATTTGGGAGGGTATAGTGCCTAAACCTCTGAAATTTATAAACTTATCTTATTAATAATTAAGAACCACCTTTATCTTATTATAATTTCATGAATTGTATTATCAGTGTTCATTGTATGTGATTCATTTCAATGAAACTAAAGATTTGATAGTGATACATTTGGTTCTTTTTTATGCTTTCTTGAACTTTGAGATCCATAATTTTATCTGACAGCTTCTATGACTTATGACAAGGAAATTCATGTGCACAATTCAATGACATTTCCATTTTAGGTATATTGTTTTTAGTTGACATTTGGCTTTGATGTTCTTATCATATTAGGTTTGAAATTAATGCCAAAGGGGGATTTTTTTGTCTCCTTTGGCATGTTTTTAGCATTAATGTCAAAGGCAATAAGATAGTAACATATTCATTGATAAAATATGTATCTTTTTTTCATTAGATACTAGTGGCTAATATATCTTTTTCTCTAATAAGTCATTAATGTCTTAAAAAATCTCATTATTAAGTGATGTAGAGGTGGTGTGTTTGGTCTCACTACCCATACCTGATTGCAAATGATCAAGTGATGAAACAACTTCCCACTCCTAATGTCCTCTCAAGGCTTCACCTTCTATGTTGCCCCAAATGCATCTAGTGCCTCCCATACACCATATTCTCACATAGGTCTTCAAAATTCATTATAACTTCATAGAACATCTCATCATGGCCTATTCACCATGTTCCATCAACCCACTAAACCTGGATAACAAATCCTTTACCCAACACTCACCATTTGCCCTTATAGCTAGTAGCCCACACCAGTTAGGAATTTTCCCTTTTATCCAACATTCCCTAAAAAAATCAAGAAAGTAATGATGGTTTTAGATACCATTTTGGAACCTTTAAATCCTCCATAAGACTTGGTATAGACTTCTTTGGACCATACCCAAGATCCAATAACCTAGAAACCCCAAACTAGGCCTAATCCTTCCCCATTTACAAAGAAACACATAATCCCACTCACTCCCATGACTTAAAAGTATGAAATAGTCCTTCTAAGGGTTTCAAAACAACACATTTTCTAGTCCTCATGGTTTCACTATTCTCCTATGGTCTTAGCCACTAAACCCTTACTCCTAGGGTCATACACCTAGGGTCTATTCAAAAAGACCTCTATACTCATCTACATATCAAACCAACTGTTCAAACACTTCAATATATACCCCCACATAAGAAATACATCACCAAACACCTTCATTCACAAGGAAAACCTCTTTCCATTTGACTGGTGTCAAATCAGGGCTCATACTCAGTCAGCAAACTCTAACCATCATTGCTCCTCCATCAAGGTTCTCCACTCCCATACATGTGTTTAGTATGGTACAAGGAGTAATGTTACATGGTTTTACTCTCCCACCATTCATAGTGACCATAGAGGGTGGGAGAGTTACAACATTATGTAAGCTTCAAAACAAAAAATGTTGACTATGTCTAACAAGTCACTGGCTCTACCACACCAGTCCAAAGTTCTTGACTTAAAACATGATGAAATAGTAAAAGGAATACAAGGAAAGGTAATTAATAACTAATGCAATGTCCCTACATCATTAAACAGTCCAAAATCATAATTCAAACCACCATTACAATTCATTGTTCCTGACTGTACCCATGGGATAGTGAACAATATGCAGAGAAAGGTTTATTTTATTGAATGAAAACATATCTTACAATGCTTCTCCATTACACATACATCTCCAAATACCAAAGATACTCAACTACACTTCATCTAATAAGCCTTTCAAGGCTGGTATATCCCTGCACAAACCGTAACAGTCAATTACATGACTGTTACTGGTTGGTTACTTGTTAGGATTTGTTGTCTAGTTGACACCCAAGTGTCAACTTCGACAACCTATTACCATTAAGGCCTTATCAACTTTGTATTAACCTTTTTTAAAGGTCTATTACCCTATCAAACCCCTTAGAACTCCTATATCTCCTTACAAGCCTTACTAGGCTTAGTTTTGCCAACATGGGCAAACTACACTATTTGGCACTTTTAGTGCTTTTACAACATTTTATTGGCTTTAGTGGCCACATTACATTTATTATAGACCTTATAGGTCTTTATATCCCTCTACTAGGCTAGGATCAACAAGATGACCCTTAATGACCCCCCTAGGTGCATTTTGACCTTATAATTCCACTGACCTCCTATTACATGCCTTTAGGCTTATTACATTCAAAAGCATCAAATAAAAAATGGACCATAGGTCCAATTACATTCATATTATGATCATTCAACCTTCATAATTCTAAATGACTCTCTTTTCATGTCTTTGCTAGGGTTCCCTACACTAGTAAGTCATTAACAACTTGTTACATTCATAGTATATAAGTTATTAATGACCTATTCCATATAAGGTTTGTTCATTTCAAGTACTAAGTTGGGAATAAGGAACATTATAAGAATAATCTTTTCCATTACAATCAGTGTAGCAATTTGAAATAACTACCTTTTAGAGCTATTAGTCTCAACATTGACAATTAATAAGTTTAGAATTTTTTTGGAATGATTGATACTTGTGGTATATCATTCTTGATTGTGTTATATGTTTACATATTTGATGCATAGTGATGTGACTAGCAATAGAATATGGACAAGTATATTCAAATCTAGTTTTAGACCAGTATTCACAAGGTAACTTGTTTGATGTATGGCTTACAGAATTCATGATACTCCTATAATGTGAATAGGGTAGTAGTACAAAGCTCATCTTTAGGAGTTATTCATGCTTATTCAATGACCCTATGATCCATGATTGTATAGTTCACTATACCTTTATGTATCATATATTCACTTTCATTTTGATTTCCTTATAATATTTTAGTAGTTTCTCCTTTGGCATTATTGTCTAAAGGGGAAGAAAAGTGATAGTTTGTAGTGATTTGATTCTGTGTTGACAGTGACAGTTTGATGTTGTTGCATTTTTTGGTATTACAATGGCATTTTGATTCATACAGTGACATTTTGATGCATTCTAAATATTATAATTTCATGAATTGTATTATCAATGGTCATTGTATGTGATTCATTTTAGTGGAACTAAAGATTTGATAGTGATACATTTGGTTCTTTTTTATGCTTTCTTGAACTATGAGATCCATAATTTTATCTGATAGCTTCTATGACTTATGACAGGGAAATTCATGTGCACAATTCAATGACATTTCCATTTTAGGTATATTATTTTCAATTGACATTTGGCTTTGATGTTCTTATCATATTAGGTTTGAAATTAATGCCAAAGGGGGAGTTTTTTGTCTCCTTTGGCATGTTTTTGGCATTAATGTCAAAGGCAATAAAATAGTAACATATTCATTGTGTTCTATGGCTCCGCCATCTTCACTTGTGGTTGGTTTTGCAGGCTTCATTCTTGCTCCAGCTCCTTCCATGCTTAGGGCTCCACCCTCTCCTCTTACGCTCAGGACTACTGGCTTCTCTCCTGCTGCAGCTGATGTGGTGTGGGAGTCTCCTCCTCCTCCTGTGTTTGGGGTTGCTACTACTTCTACTGAGTTTAGGGTTCCACCTCCTATTGCGAATGAGTTCTCTACTCTGATTGTTGGAGCTTCTTTGTCAGTTGGGTCTTTTTCCAATGTTGTTTCCAAGATGGTTGGGGCTGCGAAGGGATGCAGGGTTTCCACTACCAATGGGGCTCCCATTGCCCTAGTTCCTATTTGTGAGCCTTTATCTATCAAGCTTTCCTCTGATGCTGATAAAGATTTGATGAAAAGTAGTGAAATTTTTTAATCCCACAGATTGATTTGTCAATTTCAAGGATTTTGGCCCAACCTGCCCCAATTGCTTGATTCGATTTCATGTAGACGGGAACCAAAATTAACAGGTGTTGTTAACATCTTTCCAATGGAAAAAGGTTTTTTCATTGCTAAATTTGATAATGTTGTGGATAGAGCTATGATTCTTTGTGATTATTTCTTTTGCTAGGAGAATGAAAAAATTTTGCTCCTAGTCAAGCTATGGCACCCTGGTTTTAGTCCTTCCACTGAAATCTTTAGTTCTATCCCTATATGGGTCAAACTCCCCAAT
The DNA here is from genome assembly GCA_027943335.1 of Chamaecyparis obtusa. NCBI lineage: Eukaryota > Viridiplantae > Streptophyta > Pinopsida > Cupressales > Cupressaceae > Chamaecyparis > Chamaecyparis obtusa. The sequence goes on along the minus strand of BSBK01005649.1, from coordinate 1,268,490 downwards.
CTTCCCCTTCATCTATGGCACGACTCTTCCCTTGAGGAAGTGGGTGGGGCTTTGGGGGATTTCTTAATGACTGATAATGATTCTGATAATATGTATCACTCTACTATTGCTCGTATCCTGGTAGACATTGATACCTCTAAGGGCCTCCTAGCTAAAATTAAAATTGAATCTTTCTTGGGACCTTGGATCCAGCAGCTTGACTTAGAAGGTATTCCTTTTAGATGTCGTAAATGTTTTAAGACTGGTCATATTTCTTCCCAATGTGGCTTCATTTCCAAGAAGAATAAATCTTCTCCTTCTTGGTGGAAGGGTGCTTCTACCCAACACTATATTGTCCTGAAAAGCTCATCCCACCTTGGGATGGAGGTTGCTCCTGATACTAGCTCTCCTCTTCTTGCTGGGGTGAAGGGTGGATTATGTCCTGATATTAAAGTTCTTGACGAGTCTGCTGGGGTTGTTGGCTCTATCCCTATCCTTGTTGTTGGAATGGCAGTGTTTGCTAGGGCTGGTGGTGTTGGCCCTGTCCTAATTGCTGGACCTGATGATTTTGATGGGGCTACTGGCTCTATCCCTGTCCTAGTTGCTAGACCTTTTGAGTTTGTTGGGGTTGTTGGCTCTTCCCCTATCTTGGTTGTTGTTCCTAAAATTTCTACACTGGGTGATACCAGTTCGGTGGGTGCTAGCTTTGTTGGTGACTCAACCCCACTTTTAGGGGTTGATTCCCCCTCTCTGGATTCTTTGTGCTGGCAAAATAAGGCTGCTAGTGTTGAAGAAGGTTGGATTATAGTTAAAGGCAAAAATTATAAGAAGTCCTCCCCGACTTTTGACATGACCCTTCGATCTCATTTGAAGGGGTCTAAAAGATAGTATGTATCTTTTGCTACGGATTTCCAATGTTTTATCTTTTGAAGCGTTGTGGGTATTTCTTTGGCTGAGTTCCTTTGGTTGGTTTCTTGGGGTTGGTGGCCAATCTGTAATACCCCAAAAATGGGCTATAGGTTCATTAACCTCTTACATCAACAATTCAATCAAAATCAACATCAAAGTCCTAACCTAAGACACATATGCACATCAGTTTATCAAAAACCTAATTTATTATGTTAATTTTGCATTGGGGAATATTCCTAATTTATCATAATTATCTTTAATTTCATATTATTTGGTGATAAATCTTATTTATCCTAAATTTGATTAATTGAATATTCTAAATATTTAATTAATTAAGTTTAATTCTACCACTTAATTATTTAATTAGATTTAATTGCATTTATTCCTAATTAATATTATTTTTATTTTGACAATAAATCAAAATTCCTACAAACAATCAATTGAATATTTATTTAATTGATTTAAAATCAAAGTTGTCAAATTTAATGATTTAATTGGAATAAAGTTTGATTTAATAATTGATTAACCCATAAATCAATTATTTTAATTCAAAATCAGTTAAGTGGAAAATAAATCACTTTATTTATTAAATTAATTCATATTAAATCATGCACAATCAGAAAAGCAATTAACTTTAAATCAATTTTCAATTTCAATTTGTTAATTTTCTAATCTCAACATCTGATGATGAGTAGAAAAAAACTAAACTCTATTTTGAGATAAAAACTGCTTTTGCATGATTTTATGAGTTAATTAATTTTGATTTCTTGTTAACTCAAAAATCAACCTGAGTTTATCAAGAGTGATTTATGGCTTTTCTCAATGCATCCTCAAGCCTTGGATTTCTATAAAAACAAGGCTCAGATCTTCATGAAATATCCCTCAAGCTTTCAATCGCATATCTCTCAAATTTGCACAATTACTATGGTGAAATTACATACAAAGAATCAAGCTTTTGCAATAGGCGACTTTGTGAGATCAATTCATAGTAATTCATAGTTTTTGCATAGATTTTCATATCAATTCATATCATTCTTAGATTAAATCTGCATATCATTTTCAATCAATTCTAGCTTATATTCATATAGTTTTTCATCCTAATTGCATACAAAATACAAAAAAAATAGATTAATTTGCATTCATACAGTTTTTCATTCTTTAGCATTAAATCCTTCATTTAGGTGTTGCATTGTCACTGATCATGATTTCAATTTGAGAACATCATACTCACACCTACTAGAAGGCAATAAATTGTCTGGTTAGCATAGTTTCATTTATTTGTAAGATTTTGATTTTTGCTAACCTCTAATGTTTTACTGAAGTGTTGTGTCCACAACTAGGTACAATTTTCACACACACATCTCTAGCACCCACCGTGGGGCGCTGAAACAAGTTTCCCTTCTGTTTAATCAATTTTTTGTCTTTTTCTATCAAAACTGCAATTTTTAATTTTCTATATGTACTTCCATACATCCCTATACAGATTCTCACGTGAGATTTTTCATTGCATCACGTGAAGTTTTGTTGGTTTCAACACTTCCTCATGCGGGACCACATCCTTCGTCACGCGAGACCGTATCTTTCCTTGCGCAGGACCACATCCTTCGTCGCGCGAGACCGTATCTTTCCTCACACAGGACCGCATCCTGACTCGCTCGAGATTTCACATCCAGAGACACAAAATCTATAGATCTGTACTTTCTAATTATTGATTTCTGACACTTACTATTTTTTGTTGATTTGTCTTGATTTTGTACTTTCGGAGGCAGTGTAATACCAGATTGTAGAGTTTTCAGATGTGCACTAAATTCTAGATTACAGAGCATTGGAACTAAGGTATTCTTCTTAATCTGATAATATTTCAATTTGGATTAAAACAAACTCTCACGTGTCAAGCTTGTGTGACTTTTCTTGCTTTCATATCACAGACTTCATTTTGGGCTATAAAATGAACATAGATTTTCTTTCTACATATCTGTTAGACATAGTAAATAGGCCCTACGAACACTATTTGTGGATGATCTCGAGAGAGTGGGCTTCTTTCTCTTATTCACACATGCAGAGCTCTTCTTGATGAAGGATCCCCTTGTAGGTAGGGAAGGTACTGAGATTGTCTTGCGTTCTACTAGATTTGTGTGTCTTCAACTTTTGATTGATACATTCTCTCTCCGAAGAGGTGGATAGATCATAATTAGTTGACATCATAGATCTTTGTGAGATAATTTTGGTCTTAGCATGTCGGATTAATCTATCTGCTTTGTTTTGGTTAAAAGTCAAAAGGCTAGAGGACTATGTTCTACTCCCTTTTTGGGTAGTATCAAAAACTCAGATCATTGAATCTGGAACCAGTCCCCATGTGGTATCTTTTGTGAGTCACCTTTAGAGAGGGTTAACCATAGTGGACATTCCCTTAATTGGTTCAACCACATGGATGGAACCTCAAGCAATAATAGTCATTTTCGTTGTGGTAGCAGCAGCCGCTATATAAATGTCCTTGTGGAGGAAATCTGCACAGGTGTGGTCTCTTGTTGGGTTGTCAGATCTCCCTAGCACCTCCTGATTGATTAATTTCTTGAACTGTGTCAAAACCCTGGTGTGCTTAGATTGGATTTTTCCCTCTTGAGATCATAAAAGTTGCAGAGTCAGACCATTACTACAAACCCTAGTGAGGCCAAATTTTCATTTTCTAGGAATATGTGTGTTATTGAAAACCTTTTTGGAACATGCACAAGTAGCATTTCTAGGGATTAGCACAATAAGCCACTATTGCTTGTTCATGTGCAAGGTTGCTTTTGCCCTTGTTCATTGTTTTCAGATGATTCCTTGCTTCCCTTGCTTACTATTTTGCGTGCTTGATATCTTCTTGGTTACTTGAGACAAACTATTACACGAATCTTCAAAACTGGACAGAAAAATCTGCATAACAATCTGATATTGAAAAACTAAAAAATTGCAAAATCTAAGAAAAAATACTTTTTTGGTGTGAGAACTAAATATTTTGTCGGAGAACAGCCAGCATTGTGTCTCAAAATATTTGCCTCAAAAACTATGCCAACACTATCAAACTTTGTTCTTTTATCACGCGAGATTTCAATTTTTTGGGCATTCCCTCGTGCGAGACAACATATTCTCGCATGCAGCCTAGTACTTCCTCACGCAGGATAGCATTTTCTCATGCGAGACTATCCCCATATCTTCAAAATAGCAAGCTAATTCCTGTCAATTGGTCAACTTTCTGTCAAATCTAATTTTTGTCTAGGTTCCGTATGCCTATTTTCCTATTGCACACTGCTTGAAACTGGATGTCTAGAGTTGAGAAACAAATCCTGAAATCTGTCAAACAAATCATTGTGTCAGAAAAAAAGTAGAACCTATAAAAAATCTATTCATTTTCCTAAAGTGGTCTCTTGAGTCTGATTTAGCCTTTTGATTTATCGATTTGAGTCTTTTTCATCTTGTGTCAAAACCTTGTCAAAATTATCTTCAAATTCAGTCTTTTTACTAAACGGCTAAGTGTTGTGAGCTCATGCCCGCCATCTATTGGGTGTCTACCCATTCTACTATGGCATAGCATCCTTCATTTACATCTGATCTATTCTTCAATCTAATTCAATCTTGACAAGGTTGCGTCATTCGATCTTCTTGAATCAATTCATTCTTCAGTTGTCTTCATCTTTCTTTCTTGCTTCACCCAAGGTTAATGGTGGAAACTAGAGCCTCCTCACACAATAAATCCAGAGAAGCATCTCATACCTTACCTTTGTCTACTCATGTGGGTCCAACCTTTGACAAACTCTATAATTCAGGTCTTTACAAAGATGACGGTCATGGCAATCTTCAATTAAAAACTAGTTACATACCCCCTCCTCCATCAATCGAAGGAGTCAATCAAAAATCTCTACACCAATCTATTCCAGAAAGTTCTAAAACTCCCAACATTTCTCACGGAGGGACACATCACGGGTCTCAGAGACCTCACTCTCAACATGGTATGGATCAAGAACCCACACCTTCTGAAATTGCTCGATATCAAAATGATGATGATTTCAAGAAAATGATGAGGCATTTCTTGAAAGAAGATAGAGAGGCATACTTTCTAGAGTTAGCTCATCAAGGAGCTAAACTTCCTCCAAAATTTAATGTTGAAAATATCATCACGCATGAGGAAGAAACTCCAATCATAGCTATGATGAAACAGATGCATGCCATGCAAGTCAATCTTAACAAACTTGAAAAAGAAAAGGAACCTAAGGAGTTCTCCATGGAGGCTCTATGCCCTTTTCCATTCGATAAAGACTTGTACATGCCACCATTCCCTAAAAGAGTAGTAATGCCTAAATACGATAAGTATGATGGAAACTTTGATCCACAAGATCATGTCAGAGAATTATGTACTCAATCTATGGAGTGCATGCACAAACCAACCTACTTAATGCATCTCTTCCCTCGATCTCTGGGAGGATCAGCCATTCATTGGTTCTCTCAAATGCCTCCAACTATCAAAACTTTTGAGGATTTAATCAAATTGTTCTATCAACAATACTCCTATAATATCCAAGATATGGTCACCATGATCGACATCTGCAATCTGAAACAATATCCAGGAGAACCATTCCTGACATTTCTCAAGAGATGGAGGAAGAAGTTTTCTCTATATGCTAGACCCATTCCAGAAACTGAGAAGCTGGAAATCTTCATCAATAATCTTGTTCCAGAAATCAACTACCCTTTACAAATGCAAAATCATACATCCTTTGATAAGATGGTGGATAATGTGATCAAAATTGAGAAAGTACTTGTGAAAAAATGAGACATCACACTTCAAAAGAACAAGTATGAATCTAGTCTAAGGACAACAACAAAAATTGGAATAAGAATAAAGGCATTGTCACTTACGAAATTGTTGATACTATATGTGCCCCATCTAAGGCACCTGCTTTCAATCTCACTATTGGCACCCAAGCCATCAAAGCTTCTGAAGCTAAAACAACAGAGCCCAACATGAAGCCATCAGATTATAAACCTTGGGCTACAAATCCTAACCGCAAATTCACTCCTCTTAGAGAATCCTTGGAAACTACCATGAAAACTCTATTGGCTAACAAAATCATCTACTTGCCTGAGATAAAAGTCTTTGATCCTAAACCTAAACTGAAATGGTGGAGAGAGAATGATTTCTGTGACTTCCATCGCAAATAAGGGTCATAAGACTACTAACTGCATTCGCTTGAAGCACATCATACAAGACAAAATTGATAATTGAGAAATCACGATTGACAATCATAAGAGCAATAATGATCATACAGCATTCATGGAACCATTTCTGAAACATGGTAAAGAAGATTCTTCTTCTCAACCTAATATGGGTGCTAAAGTCAATTATGCCTACTCTGGAAACAATGTTGTCATCAATATGGTTGAACCATGCCTATCTGAGTGTTGCAATGTCATCACAATTGTAAGAAAAGATAGAGAAAATCAATCAGCTAATGCAGTTACTCAATCACAAGCTCAGGTGCATCTGCAAGGGCAAATACCAGATTCATCTAATGTCCCTAAGGTGCCTTTCAATCTTTCATCTACTTCTAAATAGAAGGCTTCATCTAAATCTTCAAATCCTAAAGACATGAGGCCTACATCATACAGTATTGTCCAACAACTCAAGCATACAAATGCAAAAATCTCCATGTTTGAGTTGCTCCAGATATCTCCAGCTCATAGAGCCATTCTAGACAAAGCTTTGCTCGGATCCAATGTTCCTAATAACCATGATTTAGACAGATTCCAAACTATGGTTGGTCATCTTACGTCTCCATAGTATATTTCCTTTTCAGAGGAAGATGATAATTTCTTGAGTCATCCACATAACCAGCCCTTGCATATTGAAGTCTTGGTCCAAAACCATTGTGTCAAACGTGTGTTGATAGATGGGGGGCGCTGGTCTAAACATTTGTTCTTTCATCTTGATTACACAATTGGGATTTTTAGAAATGGCCATTGATCCTAGAAAGAAGATAACTATCAAAGCATATGATGAGCAAGAAAGGTCTTCAAAAGGAACAATTGTTTTACCTATCAAAATAGGTCCAGTCATCAGAGATACTATATGTCAAGTTCTTGATTTACCTTTGGCTTACAACATCCTTCTAGGGAGACCCTGGATACATGAAATGAAAGCTATTCCTTCTACATACCATCAATGTTTGAAATTTCCTTATGAAGGAGTAGAAGTGACAATTCCAGCTGATTTATATACAACTTGCAATGCATTGAAAGAAAGTGTTGATAAACTTGTTCCTAATAACAAAGAATCTTCCACTAAGTAGTTGGACGTTGCTTCAACATCCAAGATGGAAGACCTTGCTAAAGAGGTTAAAATCAAAGAAAATGGTATGGGAGAATATACTATAGAGACAGTCTTATCTTTGACATCTCTTCCTATCTCACCTAAGTCCTATGAACAAACTCTAAAATAGTCTAAAAAGGAGTCTAAAGAACCTCTTGAGGCATATAAAGGAAATTTTGTTGCAGAACAAGTGTCTAAACAAGACTTTGAAGAGGATGAAGTTGTGCTTGCATGGCTATACAAAGATGAACCTGAATCTTGAATTTTTCAAACATGTGACTCTAAAACATCGAAGATCCCTTCTAAGTCATATGGCCCAAGTGACAAATTGATCACAAAAATGGGATATAAAGGAAAAGGACCTCTAGGACTGCAAGGTAAAGGTCTTATGTCACCTCTTGACCATCGTGGATGAGAAAACAAGAATACAATAGGTCTAGGATATAAGAAGAAGCCTTTCTATCTTAGCAAGAACTCCCCACATGTCTTAGAATAGATTGAGCCATCTATAGAAAATCAATTAAAGGGAGAAACAATAGAATAATCTAATAGTGATTATTTGGACACCACTAAACATCTCATTCCTTATGAACATTTTCCTAAAGAAATTAAAGACCTTCTTGAAGCTGAAGATGATCCAGTAAAAAGAATCAATGTAGAAGAAACACAAGAACCTACTATAGAACAAGAGATAGTTGCACCACAAGAACCACCTAATCTCGAAGGTAATCAAATAGACAAAGAAGAAGGTGGTAGCTATTCTAAGATAGATTCCATGAGTATGAATTCAAATCAAAATCTGAGGGTAACCCTTCTTGGGGTATTCATCCTGACTTTACTCATGTTCTTAAATTTCCTAGAGGCATAGATGAAGAATCTAATGACTATGAATGGGGAGCCATTCCAGAGGAAGATGAGCTTATCACAAAAAAATATGTTGATGTTATTCACCAATATGCACCTAAACCCAACTTAAGTCTAGAGAGAAATGATGAACTTAATGAGTCTGATCCATCGATGGTTGAAGTGGACTTCCACAATGACATTGAGCCTATTCATAGATTGAACATCTTAAGTTGTAATATCACCTTTGAAATCAAGAGTCAGGTTAGGACCAATGATGATAGATCCATATCCATAAACACTCTTTCCTAATCTTTCACCACTTTGACTATCCAACATCCTGAACTTCTTGACCAAACCCCTATGAATCTGAGCCAAGGTATTTATACTTTTCCAAATGACTATGCCCTTGCTTGCTATCTCAATGCAGTTGAGCCTATGAGAACTTCCATTAGTGAACCAAGCATTAGCATGATGGATTCAGACATCAAGTATCTTAGTCAAAAGAATAAGAATAAGAATAAAAAGAAAAGAAGTTATGAGGGTGAAAACCACTTTGTGGCAGTCTCAGAACCTACAAAAGTAAAAATAAAAGATGTATCCAAAGGTGAAAACCTCTCTGAGGCACCTAAGGATGAGATATTTGATGTCCTTCCAAGTCATTTATAGGATAGATCTCCAGTTCTAATTGAGCCCACTCAATCTATCAACTTGAGAACAACTGAAGAACAATAGTTGATCCATGTAGCACAATCCTTATCAGAAGAAGAAAAGAAAAAATTTACTACATTCCTAACAGAAAAGAAGATCAACTTTGCATGGAAATATTCAGATATGCCAGGGTTGGATCCTGATCTTATAATGCACCATTTATCTATAGCTCCAAGGGTCAAACCTGTTAAGCAAAAATTAAGAAAGATGCATCCTTATGTTGCACTCTTGGTCAAAGTTGAATTAGAGAAACTACTAAAAGCCAGATTCATCCATGCTATTGACTATTTTGAATGGATCTCTAATATTGTACCTATTTCTAAACCAGATAAATCAATCAAAGTGTGCACAAATTTCAAAGATGTAAACAAAGCATGCCCTAAGGATGATTTTCCATTACCTAATATTGATATGATAGTTGACATGACTGAGGGCTTTGAGATGTATTCTTTGATGGATGGTTTTTATGGATACAACCAAATAAAAATTGCTCCAGAAGATCAAGAGAAAATTGCTTTCACATGTGCGTGGGGTACCTTCTGTTGGAATATCATGCCATTTGGGCTTAAGAATGCTGGTGCTACATATCAGAGAGCTATGACATCTATTTTTCATGACATGATGCATCATACTATGGAGGATTATGTTGATGATACTTTAGCAAAATCTATGATAAGATCTTAACATCTAAATGACTTGAGCAAAATACTAGATCGAATGGAAAAATTTAGTCTTAGACTAAACCCTAAGAAGTGTGCTTTTGGTGTCACTTCTGGAAAGCTCTTAGGCTACATCGTCTCAAAGAAAGGTATTGAAGTTGATCCAACTAAAGTTAAAGCCATCATGGAAATGCAACCTCCCAATAATATCAATCAAATGAGAACATTGCAAGGGAGAGTACAATCTATTAGACACTTCATATCTCAACTAGCAGACATATCACAACCTTTCACAAAGACATTACATAAAGGTGTGACCTTTGCATGGAATGAGGAATGTGAAAAGAATTTTAATAATATCAAGAAATATCTATCAAATCCTCCTTTTTGATGCCTCCTATTCAAGGGAAGCCATTGATCTTATATGTCTCTGCAATAGATACATCACTGGGGGCATTGCTTGCACAACATGATGAGAATAAAAAGGAAAGAGCTATATACTATATCAGTAGAACATTGGTAGCGTATGAAAAGAACTATTCCATGATTGAAAAGGCTTGTCTAGCTATGATCTTTTTATCACATAAATTGAGACATTATATGTTAGCTCATACCATGCATTTGGTAGCTAAGATTGATCCACTAAAGTACCTACTAAGCAAAGTTGCCCTCATAGGTAGACTAGCTAAATGGGTCATGCTCTTAAGTGAATTTGACATTGAATATGTTGAAAGAAAAGCTATTAAAGGCCAAGTTATTGCTGATCAACTAGCAGATGCACCTTTTTTTTATGACACTCCAATGCAAATGGAATTCCCAGATTCCTCTATCATGAACTTGTCTTCTAGATCATGGAAGTTATTCTTTGACGGCTCCTATACACAGAATGGATCTAGAGCAGGCATATTATTTATCACACCTCAAGGATACTCAATCCCTAAAGCATTCAAAATCAAGTTTCCTTGCATAAATAATATTTTTGAATATGAAGCCCTTCTTAATGGCATGAAGATAGCAATTGAGTGGAGAGTGACAGAGCTACACATTCATGGAGACTCACAACTTGTAATACATCAAGTCAATGATGTGTATCAAATGAAAGATGAAAAGCTCATTCCATACAAGAGAATGGTAGATGATCTAAAGAAATACTTCATATCCATCACCTTTGAGAAAATACCTAAAACAAAGAACAAAGTTGTCGATGAAATGGCAATGCTATCTACTTTATTACAGCAGCCTGAACATGAGCTACGCTATGAGTTCCTAGTGGAAGCACTATCTTAACCTGCATATGATTCCCCTGATACCCGCATGATCTGCACTATTGTAGGTCATGATTCATCCCACTATAAAAATCTTTTCTCTTATCTCAAACACCAAATCATTCCCGATACCTTTAACCACCATGAAAAGAGATACCTTATCTGTAATGCATCCCGATATGTCATCATTGGTCATGATCTGTACAAATGAGGTCTAGATGGTACACTCCTTAGATTTTTAGAACAGGAAGAGTCTCAATGTGCATTAGAGGAATTCCATGATGGTATTTGTGGGTCACACTCAAACGGTTTAACACTAGCTCAAAAACTTATTAGGGCTAGGTACTATTGGCCTGAAATGGAAAAAGAGGCTATCAAGTTTGCTAAGAATTATCAAAAGTGCCAAGTACATGGTAACTTAATTCATGCACCAAGGAGAGATCTGATTCCCTTCACTACACAATGGTCTTTTCACCAATGGGAATTTGATCTTATAGGAGCCATACATCCTCATTCTTCTAATGGACATACCCATATAATCATAGCTACAAATTATTCACAAAATGGGTAGAAGCAGTCCCTTTGATATAAGCAACTGGAAAAAAAATTTCAATGTTCATCTTGAACTACATCATATGTTGGTATGGTATTCCATACTCTATAGTCACATATAATGGTGGACAATTCAAGAACAAAGACTTAGATGATTTATGTCCTAAATTCAAGATTACACAACATTGGTCATCAATCTACTATCCTCAAGGGAATGGACAAGCAGAGGCTTCAAACAAGAATCTATTAAAAATATGGCATCGCACAATTAATAAAACAGGAAGAGACTGGCATCTCATGATTAATCTCACTCTATGGCCCTACAAAACAAGTATCAGAATGCCCACTAGGGCTACACCATTCACTTTAGTTTATGGGTCTGAAGCGGTACTACCTATTGAGGTTGAAATCACATCACTAAGAATCAGAATGCATGGTCTAGTAACTGATGATGACTATAGAGTGTCTAGGTTGCAATAACTTGAACTACTAGATGAGCACAGATAAACAGCATATGATCATCTCAGAGTATATCAGAAGAGAATGTCTAGAGGCTACAACAAGAAAGTCAGACACAGAGAATTTCAGGTTGGCGATCTAGTCTTGAGAGAGAATCCTAAAAATCAATCACATAGAGAGCACGAGGGGAAGTTTGAACCCAATTGGTTGGGTCCCTCTGTTATCACTGCTACTTTTGGCTCTAGAGCCTATCAACTCTCAATGACTGAAGGAGAATAGCTCTGAGAACCAATCAGCATTCTCCATCTGAAGAAATTCTATGCCTAAGATATTCAGTCTTTGCAAAATGTCCTGGAAAATTTTTAAAAATAAGAAAATGTTTGAAAAAAATGATCATCCTGGTGAAAACCTAGCAAATAAGCACCTTGATGTATCACAAAAAAATTGAAAATTATCAAAAGTACAAAAAAAATTGAGAAAATGAAAAATACAAAAAAATGAGAAAAAGAAAAAGTGCCTTGGTGAAAACCTAGAAACAGGCACCTTGGTAGCAAAAATAGAATCTCTGCCAAGATGGTGAAAACCTAGAAAATGGGCGCCACTTCTTTCAAAACACTTCATCTATCAATGCAATCTTGGTCTCTCCCAACTTTTAGTCTTTCTTTAGTTTGTACATACCTCCCGGTTTGTTTCTGCATTCCTATTTTCAATAAAGTCGATATGTGCACCAATCGGCTCAAACGTCTGTATCCTATCAATGTTCAAACTTGGGGGAAATCAAAGTCATATCCTACAGTCCTCAGTATCTCAGGCGTGTCATATCCATTCAGGGTCCTTTGAAGCTTCATTCGAGTCTGTCTGTCTGTCTCCTCTCCAGAAAGGGTTTTGCATCTACAACAACACAATCAAACATCAACACAAACTGAAAACAATCTATGCTTCTTCATGCTTTTATCTCTTTTTATGCTTACTGATTCGCATTGAGATTTTTGCATAGTGTGTCCCTTCAAGCTCTTCGATGATGTCCTTTACAGGATTTAGAGAGTGATGACTAGAGGCATAATATTTTCTTTATTTTCTGCTTGTATGTGAAAATCTAACAACTTTAAAAATTCTAGATTGAAATGGTGTCCATCTGTAAGAGCCTCTATCTCATATTGGATGGCCATGTGTACCTCGACCATTGATACTTGGAAAATTCAAGGAAGTTTGATCTAACTATTGTCTTTTTGAGTGATTTATTACTCCTACTGTGAAACATGATCTTACCTAAGGATGTGAATGATAAAGGGTCACTACAAGTAATTCACATTAGATTTAGAAGGATCTCTTGACTGCTTGATGTGTTTGTATCGCAAGGCGTATTCAGGTCATCATGACATTTATGTTTTGATGCTTATACAAATTGCTATATCAAAATAGACATGATATTTAGGACATCCTAGTGTTTGTGCCTTGGTGCTTATATCTAATCTGACATTCCAAAAATAAAATCAATATTCATATGTCCATGGTTGTCTAGCCAGTGGGCATTGTATTGATTCTTGTGCACACAAATCAATATCCATATGTCTATAGTTTCATAACTAGTGGGAATTGTATTGATTTATCCAGTTACCTAAAAAGTTCAATGATGACAACAAATCGATGCATGATCAGTGACTAGGTCCTAGGTCTTAGGTTTGCATCTCATTTTGCACTTTGCATGATTACATTTATCTCACAATTGCCCAAATCAGCTTGACACTCAAATGATTCTTCAAAACTATGCTAAACATGACACAAGGACTGAGCATTGTATGAAGGTCCCTCCAACTAAACAGCAAGTAGAATCCATTTTCAGGATCAAAATCAAAATTTGAGATCATTTATATTATTAACTACTTGCATAATCAACCTTCTACACATCACAGAAGTCCAAAATTCAACTTAACTGATTATCTTACATCAAACTATCAATATTTCAACTTGGTCATCCATGATCAACTCGTGGTCAAACCTAGTCAAACTTGGTCTCCAGGACCTCCAAATGATGCAGAACACATTCTCGAACATGAATAACCACTTCTCAAATCAATTAACATGCTTCTAAACCATTCAATGCTGACTTTTCTTGTCAGATTTTGATTTTAATCCTGAAGGGGGCATGGTATTGCACATCAATCAAATATGTAAATCAAATCTTTCCTCTATGATCAAGACAACAACCACGTCTACTTACTAATTCATCAAAAGTCTGCATCGCTTGGGGCAAATCTATCATCTCTTGGGGCATATCAGATTCATTGAGATCCATATCAATCTGGTATCCTAAATCTATCTTGTAAACTGTATCAACTTTTCGTAACCATCGGTTCATTAGTGTTATTTCCTTGGTTCTTCATAATTGAAGGGTTCAGGATGTGATACCAATATGATTCTCTTGGGACAATCAGGTCTGGAATTAGGTCACTCACTTCTTCGTAATCATAAGGTTCAGAATCAGGCATTTTGATACTTTGTCATAATCGTCGGTTCATTGTTGCTATAGTTAACATTATATTTGGTTAGTCAGGACCTAAATCTTAAATCTTTAAATCTTTCAATTGGTTTCTGTCTTGGAATCGGTTAATCTTTCAAATCAGTTTCATACATCTTTATCATACACAGACTATTCTTTGAACCACTACGCTTTGCACAGTGATTCAAAGAGGGGCAAAATGTAATACCCCAAAAATGGGCTATAGGTTCATTAACCTCTTACATCAACAATTTGATCAAAATCAACATCAAAGTCCTAACCTAAGGCACATCTGCACATCAGTTTATCAAAAACCTAATTTATTATCTTAATTATGCATTGGGGAATATTCTTAATTTATCATAATTATCTTTAATTGAATATTATTTGGCGATAGATATTATTTATCCTAAATTTGATTAATTGAATATTCTGAATATTTAATTAATTAAGTTTAATTCTGCCACTTAATTATTTAATTAGATTTAATTGTGTTTATTCCTAATTAATATTGTTTTTATTTTGACAATAAATCAAAATTCCTACAAACAATCAATTGAATATTTATTTAATTGATTTAAAATCAAAGTTGTCAAATTTAATGATTTAATTGGAATAAAGTTTGATTTAATAATTGATTAACCCACAAATCAATTGTTTTAATTCAAAATCAGTTAAGTGGAAAATAAATCACTTTATAATTTATTAAATTAATTCATATTAAATCATGCACAATCAGAAAAGAAATTAACTTTAAATCAATTTTCAATTTCAATTTGTTAACTTTCTAATCTCAACATCTGATGATGAGTTGAAAAAAACTAAACTCTATTTTGAGATAAAAACTGCTTTTGCATGATTTTATGAGTTAATTAATTTTGATTTCTTGTTAACTCAAAAATCAACCTGAGTTTATCAAGAGTGATTTATGGCTTTTCTCAATGCATCCTCAAGCCCTGGATTTCTATAAAAACAAGGCTCAGCTCTTCATGAAATATCCCTCAAGCTTTCAATCGCATCTCTCAAATTTGCACAATTACTCTGGTGAAATTAAATACAAAGAATCAAGCTTTTGCAACTGGCGACTTTGTGAGATCAATTCATAGTAATTCATAGTTTTTGCATAGATTTTCATATCATTCTTAGATTAAATCTACATATCATTTTCAATCAATTCTAGCTTAGATTCATACAGCTTTTCATCCTAATTGCATACAAAATACAAAAAAATAGATTAATCTGCATTCATACAGTTTTTCATTCTTTAGCATTAAATCCTCCATTTAGGTGTTGCATTGTCACTGGTCTCGATTTCAATCTAAGAACATCATACTCACACCTACTAGAAGGCAGTAAATCGCATGGTTACCATAGTTTCATTTATTTGTAAGATTTTGATTTTTGCTAACCTCTAATGTTTTACTGAATTGTTGTGTCCACAACTAGGTACAATTTTCACATAGATAGGTGGCCTGTTGTTTTGGCTGCCCTACTGTGTTTTGTGTACTCCTAATGCTATATCTTAAGCTTTTTCTTTGTAAAGGGTTTCGGGTCCCTTCAAAACCTATTTTTTCAATTAATCAAAACATATTCATTATAATTTCAATTGGTGTTGAGTTGTATTCATGTTCATTGTATGTCCTTATTATGGTCTCCACATGATGCAGACAAGGATGGAGGATCCAATTAAGGATTGTCCAAACTTGTAGCCAACACCAACATAGTGGAATAACACAACCCCAAACAAGATCTAAAAGAAAATAGATATCTTTATTCATCAACTAACTGATTACATGCAATGTTTCAGGTTGTAAGGCCTTCTAGTTTATGGCTAATTACAATGCAATAAATAGTTCTACAAGACCACACAGGATCCAAAACCTGTCTCAACTAGCCTAGGTCTGCAACACAATAGGACACTGGTAGGCACTCCAAGAAAGATCTAAACTTGTGCTCACAAGCCACCAAGCAATCCTCTTGCTCCTAAGCTTACAAGCTACTAACTCTCCTACCTTCTATCTAGATCTAATATGATTTCTAGATCTCTACCTCTCCCCCTAACAACTACCCAAACATCCTCTTAAATACTAATCATCAGCCACAAGTTGGCTGGATGAAACAATTAATTCCCCAAGCCAAGTCAGCCTCTACTACAAACAAATATTAAATGCAATACAAGTCAGCTCTCAAACGGCCTTAAAATAATTAAATTATCCATGTTGGCCTCGAGATCCACATAGGAGAATGCAACACGCCAGATCTAGGTCCCCACACATCCAATGGTCAATCCATAACTTGAGGAATGCGACCCAAATTAAATGCACAAGTCGACAAAGCCGATTCACCAAGAACAACTGTCGGTAATCCAAACTAATGAGTATCAGGAAATATACTGAGAAAACATAACAACTAAGCTCCACAAGCATTATCGAGCACCAAAAATGTCGAGTCTCCTTCCATGATCGAGCTTCCTTCAGTGACTGAGTCCTCCAGTGACCAAGCCACTTCAGTGACCGAGCAATAGACATGAACATCGAGACCCCGTCACTAACCAAGCATTGAGCACTGAGAAACAAAACACCAAATCACTGAGTGACCAACATCCACCGAGATCCACTAGACCTTCCAACTGAGGATCACCACCAAGATCGAGAAACTCTAGTCTTCTACTGAAATCACCATCCAAGTAACAGACCTCCACCAGACATTTATCAAGACTGCTAGAATCTTTAGGCACCGAGCAATAAGCTAGGATGCCACTACATCAGACTCCCGGGGTACAAAGAAAAGTGTGTCCCACACTTTCTCACCAAAGGGAACATCTAAAAACCACCAACTCCACTTCATCTTCACCAAAGGTTTCCACTCCATCACAAGAAAGAGAACCAATCTACAACTCAACCAATCAGCATGTCCAACATCCAGAACAAACCGAGCCTTCAACCCATCACCAAGGATCAAAAAAGAATCTCATCTCAAAATCTCATCATAAGACTTATCACTATCAACCAGCAATTCAAGTCCGCAACCAGCAAACAACATCTACACCTCAACACCAAACAAAAGCAATTCGGTAACACCATCATCACAACGGTGTTCAACAAAAGGTAACTCTTCACCAACAGTAGTCTGATCAAGCACAACCAGATGCTCTGCAATTTCCATGTTAGGCACAACTGACTAAACATGAAAACCAATCTCCTCACCAGCCTTAACAAGGTCAACAACATCATCGGTAAGCATAGGTAACTCAGCAACAACCACAAGTTGCACTACAGGTTTCATGGAAAAATCCACCAACTGACCATCAAAACCAATCTCACATACCTCTTCAACCTTTGAACTATCATCAGAATTCTTGCTAAGATGTCTTCTCTCACAAACTAGTCTACAAACCGGCCAGACAACTTTCCTCTGGATCGGCATGCTCCAACTCTGGAAAGCTTTACAAAGCTCAACAACACTTTCCTTCGCAAGGTTCTTAACTTGGTTCAGCAATTCCACTTCCAATTGAGCAAACCTCTCAGAAATCTTCATCTCCACCACATCACAGAGATCTACAAATGCACTAGGGTTCAATCCTCTCAGAGACATCTCCAAAGATCTTCGAAAACTCTCTACAACAAACCCAACACCGACCACCTTGTGATAACCTCTGAGTTGTATGCAAGTTAGATCGCAACCTACCACCTTGCATAAACAACTAGGCCATGATTTCACAAGTTTAGTGCCATGGATATGCAACTCAAATTATGCACAATCTCTTCACCAACAAGATCAACTTTGCAAGATCAACCTTGCTAGGTCAACCTTTTCTCCACAAGATCAACTCTCACTCTGATACCACCTGATGCAGTCAAGGATGGATGATCCAATTAAGGACTATCCAAACTTGCAGCCAACACCAACACAGTAGAATAACACAGCCCCAAATAAGATCTGAAAGAAAATAGATATCTTTATTCATCAACTAACTAATTACATGCAGTGTGTCAGGTTGTAAGGCCTTCCCAGTTACGGCCAATTACAATGCAAGAAACAGTTCTACAAGACCATGCAAGATCCAACACCTCTCTCAGCTAGCCCAGGTCTGCAACACAACATGACACTAGTAGGCACTCCAAGAAAGATCTAAACTTGTGCTCGCAAGCCACCAAGCAATCCTCTTGTTCCTAAGCTCTCAAGCTACTAACTCTCCTACCTTCTATCCAGATCTAATCTGGTTTCTAGATCTCTACCTCTCCCCCTAAACAACTACCCAAACATCCTCTTAAATACTAATCATCAGCCACAAGTTGGCTGGATGAAACAATTAATTCTCCAAGCCAAGTCAGTCTCTACTACAAACAAACATTAAATGCAATACAAGTCGGCTATCAAACAGCCTTACAATAATTAAATTATCCATGTCAGCCCCTAGATCCACATAGGAGAATGCAACACGCCAGATCTAGGTCCCCACATGTACAATGGTCAATCCATAACTACAAGAATGAGACCCAAATTAAATGCACCAGTCAACCAAGCTGATTCATCAAGAACAACTATCGATAATCCAAACTACCGAGTACTAGGAAATATACCAAGCAAACATAACAACCGAGATCCACAAGCATTACCGAGCACCAAAAATGTCGAGTCTCCTTCCATGACCGAGCTTCCTTCAGCGACTGAGTCCTCCAGTGACCGAGCCAGTTCAGCAACTAAGCAATAGACATAAACATCAAGGCCCCGTCGATAACCGAGCACTAAGCACCAAGCAACAAAACACCAAGTCACTGAGTGACCAACATCCATCGAGATCCACCAGACCTTCCAACTAAGGATCACCGCCAAGATCGAGAAACTCCAGTCTTCTACCAAAATCACCAGCCAAGTAACCCACCTCCACCAGACAATTACCAAGACTACCAGAATCTTTAGGCACCGAGCAATAAGCCAGGATGCCATTGCATCACCACAGTAAAGAGATATTTGATTTTTTATTGACATACTTTGAAATTGATAAGTATACAAGTATATAGGATGCATGGTTTATCTGATACATACATCTTTGACACACTATGATATGATTGACATATTATATCATGTATACTTGATTTGGCATAATATCTAATATATTAGTCAAGAATTACCTTATTCAAATTTTCTATGGTGACAAGACATTATTGATTATATGTGCATACAAAAGAAAGTTTTGAAAAGGTTTCACTATGAGGTGATAAAGGCTTGTCATAGCATGTAACAATCTTGATGTGCTCCTTGAAAAAGTCCTTTTTGATGCACAAAATAAAATCTTGTGATATGAACATATCCTAAGGCATGGTTAATGGAAGGCATTAATAATAAAAAAATCTCATGTTTTGACTTTTTTCCACTTGAAGAGGTTTTTCCTCTTTCATATACTAGACCAGTAGGATCTATTGGCAATTTAGTTGAGTTGGTTACATATATGTTTTCATTATGGAAACATATGATCTACATGAAAATCACACAGGTCAGAGAGCTATTATGTCAGAGCGCCATGCGAAATTGTCTAAGTATGAGACAGTGTGTTTTTACTAGTGAACCTGAAGATAGTTTTTGTTTGCGATGTTGACTGAAGTAAGTTCAGTGCTTGTGCACTTGAACATAGACTCTATGGTGACTATTGAAGACTCATCTCAGAGTGCAAGTCAGTACAGCATGTACGGAAGAAGTTATGACAATTTTTCAAAAGATAGTGTTATGCCGACAAGACAGAATATGAAGATAGAATTGATAAAGAGTTAAGGGATTATTTTGTTTATCAAAATAATGACTTAACAATATAAAGGGATGACATCCTAGATGTTAACCCTTGGATAAAGTTATTTTTTAATATGATAGTCGACTGGAAAGTTATTAATCTTAATAACTTGTATAAATGTAATTGTAAATTGTAAGAAGGAAATAATGAAGGAACGAATGTATGTAATAGCAATAGTGAAAGAGCAGTGAAGAGATATTGATGCAAGTAGTATAAGGTTATGTAACTTGACCTAGTTTTGTAATTAGGAAATATTGTACATTACTTGTTTGGGCAGTGGGCTCATCTGGTAATCACTTTTTGTACTACCAACTCCTAACATGGTTGAGGCTTCTAACAAGGCCTATAGTCCCTTAATCAGGAATGAGACACTATATGCATGTAATAGACTCCTAACAGGGTCAACATCCTTAATAGGATACTTTTGATTAGTGGATCTTTGTGGGTACCATCCCCACCGGGGTTTTCTCTTGGCTAGGGTTTCCTCGAAAACAAATAATGTGTTATGAGTTCTTTAATTTTATTGTTATGCATGTTGTTTAGCTTCTTATGTTATGCATGTGTTAAGATAATTTGTTATATCCATAATTGGGAAAAAGTAAAAGTTTGTAGAATACTGATTCACCCCCCCCCCCCCCTCTCTCAGTATTCCCTATTTCTAACAATTGGTATCAGAGCTTAGTTACTCGAAAAAGAATCATTCAAGGAAAGCCTAGCAGCTTGAGTAAGATACCTATGGATATGGATCAACTTTAGAAGAATCTTGAAGAAGCTCTTGAACAGATTGATATGCTTACTGATGAAAGAGATACTCTGAAAAGAAAATATGATGATGCAAAGAACCTCATTGAAAAACTGAAAAACAAGTTGGAAGATCTGAAATCTAAAAAGGAATCTGAAGTTTTCATTGAAGATTGTGATGACAATTTAGAAAAAGAAAATGAGATCCCTAAGCATGAACTGAAGATAGAAAATCTGAAGCTTAGTTTGAAAGATGGAAATGGCAAGAATGAAGCAAATCTAAAATCTGAGAATGAAAGTCTAAAGACTAAAAATGAAGGACTAAAATCTAAACTTGGTAAAGTAACATCTGAACTTGAGAAAGTCAATTTGCAGTATGTTGAACTTGAGAAATACAATGCAATTGTGAAAGGTGAACTGACTCAATCTAAACAAAAACTTGAAAGGCTATATTCAACTAGTGAGAAAATTGATGAACAAATATCTTATCAAAAACCATTCTATGATAAGACTGATCTTGGATTCAACACTTTTAAAGCAAATGAAGAAAGCAAGGAACCAGATTTGAAAATATCTGAAAGCATAGATGAGAAGAAGTCTGATGAGATTAACAAATCTGAAGATACACCTAAGGAAGAAGAATCACCTAAGCAAGAGGAATCACCCAAAGGTATGCAAAGAGAATTCAAAGGTAGATATTTATCTTGTAATACTATTGGTCATATGAAGAGAGATTGCACAGGTAAGCAATTCAAACCTCTTAATGGTTATTGTTATAATTGTCATAGTTTTGGACATAGAGCTATTGAATGCAGGAAACCTAAATTTATTGAGAATAATAATAGTAGTAGAATGTTTAGGAATACTGATGCAGGAGCATCCTAGGTGTAAGGGCAATCTTGCATCACCCAAAAATATTTTTATTTTTGTATTCAATAAGGGCTATCTTGTGCAAAGATGCTATTTATGGAAACTTGCTATTTTTAGTAAGTTGGCCTTACGATCTTGAAATGTTCTGATTTTACATGTGGGATTCATCTCAGTCATATTAGCCTACCAGCAACGTTTCATAGCTAGATTAGGTCTAGTTTTGAAGATATTGAAGATTTTCGATATTGGCAGCAGGGTACAGAAACTTTAAACTCAGTTTTGAAGGCTTTAGAGGCCCCAGATGAGGTTGAAAAATTGGGTGATGAGCGCTTTGCATAGATCAAGCCTGTAGAGCGCTTCGTGGCATTTCTGAAATGGGGTTATAATAGTCAATCGGGTCAACTGGTGATGACTTATGGTCTCTGGAAGTCAGGCCACCTGAAATGGCGGAAAATAATTTTCCTTCAAAATTTTTGTTCGGGTTTCAAAAGTTATTTTGAGCCGAATTTGATGTGATAAATTGAAAAATAAAATAATTCTAAGTTGGGTCGGCCCTTAGGGCTAAATTTTTGGAACCTTCTCGGGCGGTGGAAATTGCCTATATAAAGAAGGCCCGTAGTGTTGTCTAGGGCAGTTCTGGGTAGTAGATCTGGGTATTGATTCGAGGATTTTTCCTACATAATATTGTAAGGGAATGCCCATGTGGCTTTGCATATTGTAATTTTGAAAGTTTGTAATTTCACATTTGTGGAGATAATAAGAAGCCAATTTTTTGTTCTTGCATATTATTGTTGTTGTTTATCTATTTCTATTATGTGTTTGTGGTATTAAGGGGAGCACCCTTCATCAAGTGGTATCAAAGCAGGAGTTCTTGAGTGTGTAAACAGATTGCCGACTGTGAGGCAGTTTGCACCAAGACCGTGGTTAGGGTTTCAATGCGCATCACGAAAATGCCTCCACGAAGAGAATGTGGTGGAAGAGCTGGTGCTGTGACACCTGAGGTTAGAGAGCTGCAGAGACAAGTGCAAGCATTGCAAGAAGAGATTCACAGAGGAATGAATCTTAATGTCAGAGACAAAAGCGAGGATGAAGTCGAAGAAGAATATCAAGAAGCAGAAGCTGAAGTTGTGAATTAGGAGGAAGAAAGACTTTTTCGGGTGATTTCCAAGATTGGGAAAAGACCTAAGATTAAGGTTCCTACATTTTCTGAAAATCTTAACCCAGAGGAATTGATCGACTGGATCAATGAATGTGAGGAATATTTTGAGTATGAAGATGTTGAGGATCCTGATAGGGTCAACTTTGCGAAGGCCAGACTGAAAGGTCATGCGAAGATCTGGTGGCAAGAGATTCAATTGGAGCGAAATAGAAGAGGGAAAGATAAAATCACAAGATGGGATCGGATGGTGGATAAATTGAAGCGACAGTTCATTCATGTTGATTATGAGCTTGACCTACTAAAGAAAATGCAAAGTTTGAAGCAAGCAGGAAGATCTGTTCAGGAGTATACAAAGGAGTTCTATCGACTCCTCATCAGAACAGGCCATGCGGAAGCTGATAAGGAGAAAGTTGCCCGATACCTTAATGGGTTAAGGCCAAGTATTCAGGAGGAGTTGAATCTAGTTCGAATGAACAGTATTGAGGAGGCATACCAATTTGCCCTAAAAGTAGAGGAAAAGCTGAACAAGAAGTTTGAGAGCAGACAAAATGGAAGAGGTCGTGGTGGAAGATCTGGTGGACGGTAATATGGTGGCCAAAATGAAGATCCGAAAAAGAAGGATGAGGCCAGTAGCAGCTAGAATCAGAGAGGAAACAATTCCAATCATTTCTAAGATCAGAATAATAGAGATCAGAGAGGAAGAGGAAGAGGACAAGGATCTGGAAGAGGAAGCTTCCATGGAACATGTTTTCACTATGGAGAAGAAGGTCATAGGGCATTTGAATGTCCTCAGCACCAAGGCAAAACAGACAGGAGAAATGAAAGCCAAGCCAGAGTTGCACATGTAGATGAAGATGCAAGATCATCAAATTATGAAGATGCTGAAAGAGGAGAAACACTAATTAACAGAAGAGTCCTGCTGAGTGGTGAGAATGAACCTGAACAAAGGAGGAGCTTGTTTCACACTAGATGCAAGTGTGAAGGTAAATGTTGTGATGTGATTATCGATAGTGGAAGCACTGACAATTTGGTGTTAGAAGAGATGGTGACAAAGTTGAAGCTCAAGAGACAGAAACACTCACATCCATATCGCATTGCCTGGGTGCAAGATGACCACAAGGTCATGGTCAGTGAACAGTGCCTAATAAAGTTCAAGATCGGCGGGTACCAAGATGAGGTACTATGTGATATAATATCTATGGATGCATGTCATATGTTGTTGGGTAGACCGTGGCAGTTTTACAGATGTGTTGTACACAATGGTCGTGTGAATACCTTTTCCCTGACAAAGGATGGAGTGTGACATAAGCTAAAGCCATTGAAGGAGACTGAAGAAAAGGTATGTGGTAATGCAAGAATAACTTTTGTTGATGGAAGAAAATTCTTAGATGGTATGAGGCATGAGCATGTGTGTTTTTCTTTAATTCCAAAAGCTGGTAAAGAGGAAGTAGAGGATGTACCTGTAGAGGTTGCAGATTTGTTGAATGAGTTTCAGGATATTGTATCTGATAATGTACCTAATGGATTACCACTGATAAGGAAGATCAGTCATCAGATGGATTTGATTCCAGGAGCCAGTTTGCCAAACAAGGCAGCACACAGAATGACACCAGCAGAAAGTGAAGAGTTGAACAGACAAGTACACGAGTTATTGCAGAAGGGGTTGATTCAAGAGAGTCTGAGTCCCTGTGCTATACCAGCGGTATTAGCACTAAAGAAGAATGGAGAATGGAGGATGTGTACAGATTCCAGAGCAATAAACAAGATCACAATCAAGTATAGGTTTTCATTGCCACGAATGGATGATATTATGGACTATTTGAGTGGAGCTGTGTATTTCTCAAAGATAGATCTGAAGAGTGGATATCACCAGATTCGGATCAGAGAAGGAGATGAATGGAAGACTACCTTCAAGACAAAGGAAGGACTATATGAGTGGTTAGTCATGCCTTTTGGGCTAACCAATGCACCAAGCACTTTCATGCGGCTCATGAATGAGGTTCTGAAGGAATTTCTAGGTAAGTTTGTCATTGTTTACCTAGATGATATTTTGATCTTTAGCAATACATTGGAGGAGCATATGATGCATATTCGTATGGTGTTTCAGAAGCTAAGAGATGAGAAACTGTCGATTAATTTGAAGAAGTGCAGTTTTGTGAAGAAAGAGTTAGTGTATTTAGGATTTGTAGTTTCAGTAGAAGGTCTAAAAATGGACCCAAAGAAGGTACAGGCTATCCTTGAATGGCCTACTCCAAGGAGTGCTACTGAGGTAAGATCTTTTCATGGTCTAGCTAGCTTTTACAGAAAATTTATCAGAAATTTTAGCAGTATTTGTGGACCCTTGACTGAAACAATGAGAGGGGATAGAAAAGAGTTTAAGTGGACTAATGGGCAGAAAAGAGTTTTCAATTGTTGAAACAAAAAGTTATAGAACAACCAGTTTTAGCACTTGGTTAACAAAGGAGGAGGTTAACCATCTTGGTTTTTCTCTGCACACCTGAGTCGTGACAGGGTCACTTCTCAAATTACCCCTGGTGTCTGATGCAGGAGCATCCTGGGTGTAAGGGCAATCTTGCATCACCCAAAAATATTTCTATTTTTGTATTCAATAAGGGCTATCTTGTGTAGAGCTGCTATTTATGGAAACTTGCTATTTTTAGTAAGTTGGCCTTACAATCTCGGAATGTTCTGATTTTACATGTGGAGGTTCATCTCGGTCATATCAGCCTACCAGCAACGTTTCATGGCTAGATCAGGTCTAGTTTTGAAGATATTGAAGATTTTTAGTATTGGCAGCAGGGTACAGAAACTTTGAACTCAGTTTTGAAGGCTTTAGAGGGCCCCGGATGAGGTTGAGAAATTGGGTGACGGGTGCTTTGCGCAAGTCAAGCCTGTAGAGTGCTTCGTAGTGTTTCTGAAATGGGGTTATAATAGTCAATCGCGTCAACTGGTGATGACTTATGGTCTCTGGAAGTCAGGCCACCTGAAATGGTGGAAAATAACTTTCCTTCAAAAATTTTGTTTGGGTTTCAAAAGTTATTTTGAGCTGACTTTGATGTGATAAATTGAAAAATAAAATAATTCGAAGTTGGGTCGACCCTTAGGGCTAAATTTTTGGAACCTTCTCGGGCGGTGGAAATTGCCTATATAAAGAAGGCCTATAGTGTTGTCTAGGGCAGTTCTAGGTAGTAGATCTGGGTATTGATTCAAGGATTTTTCCTACATAATATTGTAAGGGAATGCCCATGTGGCTTTGCATATTGTAATCCTGAAAGTTTGTAATTTCACATTTGTGGAGATAATAAGAAGCCAATTTTCTGTTCTTGCATATTATTGTTGTTGTTTCTCTATTTCTGTTATGTGTTTGTGGTATTAAGGGGAGCACCCTTCATCAAATACTAACAATGCAGATAAGAAACCTACTGAAGATGTGAACAGAAGAAATGGAGTAATATGTTATAGATGCAACAAGGTTGGACACATTGCTAGAAATTGCAGATCACATATCAGTCATCCTGGACCAAGATATGGGAACAATGGAATAGTTTCTCAGATATGCAACAAGATTGGACACACAGCAAAGTTTTGCAGAATGAACAATAGATTTTTTCATACCAATCCTAACCCTAGAAGTCATGCAAGAAGAAATGAAGATGCAAGTAACAATCAGAAAGGATGTTGTAGTAATTCAAATGAAGTGAAGTTTATCAAAAGCATAGATCAAGGAGACATATTCAACATTGAAGGTAATCAGGAAGGTGAAGTATTAAAAGGTAAGAATGAATCTTTACCTGACCCATCTCAAAGTACTTAATTTATGAAAATTACAGTACAATAGGAACTTAGATTAGTGTAGAAGTAGATATATGATGAATTGAGTCTTGCGCAGTTAATGCAAGGTATTATATGATGTTCTAATGCTATGGTTAAGAGTGCAAAGAAAAATATTATGTTTTGTGAGATCGCAAGAAGTTTTAAGTTTTGCAGGTTAGCATAATCAACTTTTTGGAAAGAAGCGGCAAAAGAATTGAATGTGATATTAGATCTAAGAGAGATTGAATTAATAAAAGGTCATGATCAGTATTATTTGATCATTAAAGAAAATTCAAGTGTTAAGGAGATCAAAGAGCAGTGATTGGAAGCATTTTGCAAGGATTTGGAGAAGAATTTTGTGTCGAATCTATGGAAGCCCTAAATCATGAAATCAAGGTATTTTACTTGGCAGATCTTTAA
Organism: Chamaecyparis obtusa; assembly: GCA_027943335.1. NCBI lineage: Eukaryota > Viridiplantae > Streptophyta > Pinopsida > Cupressales > Cupressaceae > Chamaecyparis > Chamaecyparis obtusa. Next base: position 1,241,476 of record BSBK01005649.1, on the reverse strand, counting down.
ATCAGTAAAGGAATTAGAGGAAATCATGGATGTTTCTTTAATTCACAATGTCAGAGATAAAAATAGACCTAAGATGAAAAGGGAACCAATAGAACCCTTGGAAGATGATCCTAGGTTAGCTTTATCATCCGTACCAAATGAAGTTTTACATCTAGAGAATGTTAGAAGTTATCTTGGATGCAAACTAGAGACTATTAGTGATAGTGATTTCACCAAGGAATATCAAAAGATCTACAATCAATACATGACATTGAAAGAAGGATTTGAACATTTGAAATGAGATCATTAAGTATGCATTACAGTATGAATTTGATAATGAAGAATGTACTAAGATAATTCTAAGAAGAATTCATAATGGGAAGTTTTGGTTAGAAGATAGAGTGATAGATATCATAGCTGATTTGATTCATGAAGTTACTGGACTATCTAAAACTAGAGCCATTCCTTTAAATGAGAAGAACGTGAGGAAAATAGTCATAGACAACACAAATTCATCCTATAATGGTAGAGGAATTGTGATTAGTAAGATTCAACAAGATGATGTCAAATACTTATGTAAGATCCTAACCACTAAGTTTTGTGCAAACTCAAGAGAGGATGACATGGTAGCTGGAATGATACATGCAGCTTATATGATGTGTGTTGATAAAGTACAAGTTGATATGTGTGAGATTCTGAGAATTCAACAGTTTGAGAATTTGGAAAAGATTAAGAAGACTAAGTATACACAGTTTAGATTCTCATCCTTAATCACCTATATGTTTTTTCATCTATTGAGAAGATTTCCTTACACCATTGGAAATGACTGGAATGATGGCCAAACTACAATGGAAAGGATTAACCTAGTGTACAGGAGGCATGTTATTGATAAAGTGAATGAGAGTGCAGTATTGGTAATCAAGACATTTCAAGATATAGTGTCTAGCAGATCAAGGATCCCACAGTCTCTTGTGGAGAAGTATAAAAATGAGATATGTTTCATGGTTGATATTGACTTTACCTACATTGAAGCAGTAGAACCTAGAACAGAGTTCATAGACCCTCTTGGCTATGAGATATATGAGGTAGAGACAGAAGAGTATGTGAGCAGGTTACTTAAGTGCAAGTTGGACACTCACTGTAACAGGTTTGGAACCTTTGAGGAGAACTTCAACTCCGCAAAGACCTTACTTGAAGAGAAGCAATCAAAGAAAAGAGTTGAGAGTACTATCAAGAAAATTCTAAAAGATACAGGGATGACTGAGCATGAATTCTTGGTAGCAAAGCAAACAGAAGCAACAATCAAAGATATTGGACAAAAAGAAGTTTTGAATGTTCCACCTTTATCATCAATTGCAGCATAGCAAGAAGAAACACAAGTTAAGGTGAAAGTGGAAGAAATTGAGAAGGATCAAGAAGCAAGGATATCCACTAGATCCACTTCCTCCACACCTAGCAAAAGAGTAAAAGAGAGTGCTACTGGACCAGGTAAAAGGCAGAAAACTTTGGTGCAACCAGTTCCAAGGAAAATTGCAGAAATCAAAGATGATGACACTTCTATTAAGAAGAAAACTTGGAAACCTAGAGTTGAGAAGCTTAATGAGTAGATCATTCAAGATGGAGACTTTACAAGAATGAATAAGTATTATGATCTCTATGATTATGCAGAGAGATTAAATCTAGAAAATGCAGTGGTAAAGCATATGATTTTGTCTAACAAGAAGTTTGATACAATTCAGGGTAAGATACCTGATGATTTGTACAATAAACTTGTGAATAGGAAGAAGAGAGCATCAGAAGAAGACACATCTATTAGAGAAAAGCTTGTAAGAAATATTTGTGTTGTAAAAGATGAATCACACTTTAGTCAAATTATGAAAGCTTTAAGCACCCATTTGAGAACCAAGAAGAGAACCATTCAGATTATGGGAGGCAGATATGAAGAAGTTAATGCAGAAACAAAGCAAGCAATCATCAAGGTTATGTCAGAGAATGCTAGAGAACCATCAGTTGCAGCAGAGCAAGCAGGTGAAACAGAACAAGAGGACATTCCCTCTCCACTAGCCATAAACATTGAAGATGAAGTCATGAATGTAGAAGGAACTAAGATCACCTTGGATACTGATGATAATGTATTCAAGAATCTAGAAAACATTGTTGACAATCAGCTTTTGAAGAGCAGGAGACTACCAAAGGAGAAGAGAAAATAGAGACCACAGTTGTAGAACCTAAAGTGACAAAAAAACCAGTACCTATTTCCACTAAAGAAGATATCAATCTTACTCCTGAGACTGGAAAGTAGAATCAAATTGGATCTATAATTGAAAATTTGGGAAAGGAAGTAGATGATGATGATCAGATGGAATTGATCACATCCTTGAACAAGATCATTGGAAAGAATAAGAAAGTAAAAAGTCTTGAAGGATGCCTAAAGGAGCTTACTGAGAAGTTACAAGGCATTGTAACTACACAAATTGCAGAAGTTGACCCTCTGGAGAAAGAAAAGAAAGTGATGAACACTTTTGACAGTGATTTCACAAATTTAACTGATATAGCAAAAGTCAAAGCTCAAGCAGCCTATGAAGCCAAAACACTTTTGAACATTAGCTAGAATATCAGGAATGATATCAACAATCTTGATATCTATATAAAGGACTTGAGAAAGAATTTGGAAAGAGGAAAATCCTTGTACATCCAGTGTACAAAATCAGAGACCTTGACAATAGAAGAAGATTAGAAGATGAAGATGAAGGAAGCAAAAATTCAGAATGAAACTAACTTTCTTTCAAGCCCCAATGTGAAGGTATCTGATGTTGAGAAGAAAATTCGTAAGATATATGATGAAATCAAAATTTTGCAAGATGAAAAGGACAGGAAAACAAAAAGATTCACTCTTTTAAGAGAGCACACTTCTATGAAGCTAAGTATTATTGAAGGGAAATTGGAAGAATGTCTTTCAGCTAAGACATCTTTTCAAAAGTTTAGCTTTGAGAATCTCCAAGCATGTGAGATAGCATCTTATGGATTATGCGCACTACTCAATGTGGCAGATTCCATTAAGAAATCATGGGAGAAGGAGTTAGAGGCTATAAAGATTGATTTTGCAAATTGTGTTGCAAGCCTACCAGCTTTGCAATATTGAATTAAGGTATAACTTTTTGTGAATACAGTTTTGTAACCCTCCTTACCTTTATTTTGTCATTGTTGTCAAAGGGGGAGAGATATATAGTAGAAAATTGATAAGAAAATGATAAGGATTGATACTCTTAGGAGGAGTACTATATTAGAGATAAGATTTTTTGGAGTTATAAGCATAGTATATATATTTTATACTATGGACACAATTTTGAGATTTTGAAGTTGTAAGACTTAGCCAATTTTCTCATATGTTGCCACCAATGACAAAGGGGGAGATTGTTGGAAATTTGGCTGAGTTGGTTACATAGATGTTGTCATTATGGAAACATATGATCTACATGAATATCACACAAGTCAGAGAGCTAGTATGTCAGAGCGCAATGCGAAATTGTCTAAGTATGAGACAGTGTGTTTTTACTAGTGAACCTGAAGACAGTTTTTGTTTGTGATGTTGACTGGAGTAAGTTCAGTGCTTGCATACTTGAACATAGACTCTATGGTGACTATTGAAGACTCATCTTAGAGCGCAAGTTAGTACGGTATGTACAGAAGAAATTATGACAGTTTTTCTAAAGACAGTGTTAAGCCGACAAGACAGAATTGATAAAGAGTTAAGGGATTATTTTGTTTATCAAAATAATGACTTAAAAATATAAAGGGATGACATCCTAGATGTTAACCCTTGGGTAAAGTTATTTTTTAATATGATAGCCGACTAGAAAGTTATTAATCTTAATAACTTGTATAAATGTAATTGTAAATTGTAAGAAGGAAATAATGAAGGAACGAATGTATGTAATAGCAATAGTGAAAGAGTAGTGAAGAGATATTGATGCAAGCAGTATAAGGTTATGTACCTTGACCTAGTTTTGTAATCATGAAATATTGTACATTACTTGTTTGGGCAGTGGGCTCATCTAGTAATCGCTTTTTGTACTGCCAACTCCTAACAAGGTTGAGGCTTCTAACAAGGCCTAGTCCCTTAATCAAGACTGAGACACTATATGCATGTAATAGACTCCTAACAGGGTCAACATCCTTAACAGGATACTTTTGATTAGTGTATCTTTGTGGGTACCATCCCCACCGGGGTTTTCTCTTGGCCAGAGTTTCCTCGAGAATAAATAATGTGTTATGAGTTATTTAGTTTTATTGCTATGCATGTTGTTTAGCTTCTTATGTTATGCATGTGTTAAGATAATCTGTTATATCCATAATTGGGCAAAAGTAAAATTTTGTAGAATACTAATTCACCGCCACCCCCCCCCCCCCCTCTTAGTATTCCCTATTTCTAACAGGATCACTGAAATTTTTTTTCTTACAAAACATATCATCCAGTGCATTAATACTTTTCTTAAACTTCTTATACTTTTCTAATTGAATCTTTTGATCTTCAAGATATTTCTTTAAAGAAACAACCTCTCCTTCAAGCTTATGACACTCAACAGTTATTGCATCCAAGTCATATTTTGTGACTTCCATTAGAAATGTCTCTTAATAGAGAATTATTCTCTACACTCTTTTAAAAAAATCAAGTTCATACTCAAAATTTCTACACATTTCTTCTTTTTATTTCAACTTGACTCCCTTTTCTTCTTCAATTCATTTTCTTTCTTCAATTTGAACCTCCGGTTTCTTGGTTTCTGTTTTAAGGTTTCTAATCACATCTAGAGAAGAAATACGCTCTCCTTCAAAATAAACTACTCATTCAGGGTTACTAACACACTCTTGTATATCTGATTTATTCATATTTACCATGAATTCATCCAGTTCTATATTAGACATATTTTCTTCTACAACTTGTGATTTATCATTTTTACTCATATTCCTCTTTCCCATTGTAAGTACTCCACAAGAAGGAATCCCATAAGTTATTTAAACTTATATACAAGGGTTTGAGTCTGATACCAATTGTTGGAGTATGATACCATTGAGAGGGTGGGGGGTTAATCAATGGTATATCAAATCAAAATGACCTTGACTTAAATTTTTATAACTTTATGAAGTGAAAGTTTTAGAGAATTTAGTTATCAAGTATATGTGAGGGTATTTGACATAAATGAACATAAAGACCATAAATTGATCATAGAGGTTGTGAAAATTATAGAAACCCAAATGCTGAATTATTCAGAAGACTGAAAATTGTAACTTGCAAACCATATTGATCACAAATAATAAGAACACAAAAAAATTTCATGAGGGGATCATAAACCACTCCAGGGGAAGAAAAACCACTCCTGAAGAAAAATCCCGTATAGATGGCACCCATAAATCACTATAATATATTAACAGATTTCATAATGTATTTTATTTATAAAAAAAAAACTTAATTTGTTGTCGATTGTTCGACCACCAAAGACTACATTCGACGAGAATGCTATACTCTCGACAAATTTTTTGACCATCAGTCGTCGATATTTTGACAATTATTTCGACTACACTTCGTTAAGTTCGACTGCAATGCTATACAGTCAACGTGTTTCATCGATCAATTTTCTGACCATATGTGGTCGAAAATGCGACCAACATTGGTTGAAAATGATGAAAGATATGTCAGGCATTCTTCCAGATTGCACTGATGATTTCGACATCGGATCAGTCAAAAGTTCGACAACAATAAAGTTTGAATATACGATAAACATATATTGTGTGGAATAATCGATGCAGAACGTTCGACAACAATAATGGTCATTTGGTTGACCAATTTTCTCGACCAATCCTCATCGAAAATCAAGCCAAAATTTACTAGTGAAAGAGTAAGGAAAAAATTTATGACGCAAGGGCAGGGAAGGTGAAGGCAGAATAAGAGTTAATTGAGACTGCTTAAACCCACAAACATGCTTGAGAAGAGTTACACACAAAAGAAATATAAAAACCATTTGAAAGCATTTAAAACAAAATGGATATGAGACAATGATGAAGGGTGCTCCCCTTAATACCGCAAACACACAACAGAAACAGAGAACAACAACAATTTGCAAAAACAGAAAATGGGCTTCTTATTATCTCCACAAATGTGGAATTACAAACTTTCAGAATTACAATATGCAAAGCCACATCCACATGGGCATCTTCCTTACAATATTCTGAGGGACAAAGCCTCATATGATTACCCAGAACTACTCTGAACCACTCCGAACTGCCTAAGACAACACTATAGCCTTCCGTATATAGGCAATTTTCCACCGCCTGGGAAGGTTCCAGAATTTGAGCCAATAAGGCTGACCAAACTTAGAATTATTTTATTTTACAATTTATTACATAAGAGTCAGCTCAAAACAACTTTTGAAACCCAAACAAAAATTTTGAAGGAAAATCATTTTTCGCCATTTCAGGTGACCCAACTTCCGAAGACCATAAGTCATCACTCGTTGACCCAACTGACTATTATGACCCAATTTCAGAAAGGGTGTGAAGTGCTCTACAACTCTTAAATTAAGAAAACTTCATTCGGCTGAAGTTTCGACCTCATCTGGGGCCTCTAAAGCCTTCAAAAATGAGTTTGAAGTTTTTGTACCCTGCTGCCAATATCAAAAATTTTCAATATCCTCAAAACTAGACTTGATCTGGCAATGAAACTTTACTGGCAGGCTGATATAACCAAAATGAACCTCTAGGGAAGAAAATGGACCATTCTGAGCACGAACGAAAAACTTACTAAAAATAGTAAATTTCCAAAAATAGAAACTCTGCACAAGATAGCCCTTATTGAAAAGAAACCAGAAATATTTTTGGGTGATGCAAGATTTATCTTACACCCAGGATGCTCCTGCATCAAACAAGCAACTGGATGCAACACTAGAACAGTTGTATTAATCCTTCAACATGCCCAGCTGTGAGGCCTTTCGGGTTTTTGCCTTATACAATGAAATTATGAAATCAGAATCATAACTCACATATTATTTCATGTGCCCTTGTTACAATCATCTGGAAACACTCAGTATTACTTATCACCAACTATCACTCCCCTAGCACTGCCCCTTACAATAGTGCAAGCTCCAAATATATAGCCAGCAAAGCCAGTACAAGTCGGCCAGTCAAGCATTTAATTACAATATAGGTCCACTTAGGAGGAGAAACCAAAACTAAAGCAAGAAATAACAAAACACGATGTGAAGTAGGATTTAGGTCCACACATGATCCAAGAATAGATCCCCAACCATGCAAGGTCCAATTTTCCTACACGGAACCGCGCAGGATGAAATACCACACATTTCATGAGCGAAATTGGCATAAAATCGGTGCCTAAGGAGAATTGTGATAACTTCTAGATCCAAGTGAATTAAGATGTGTTCCCTTAGGAGAATGCTCAAGATTAGTTTCACATCATTGCATTAACTTCGCAAGGAAAGAAACCAACAGCAACATCGGTGCTCAAACAAACATCAAACTGGTACAGGAAATAGGAAATATTTTTGGTGATGCAAGATTGCTCAAGACCCAAGATGCTCCTGCATTAGACACTTGGGGTAACAAAAGAACTGATGCCCACATCAGGCACTGCTCAAATTCTAACCTGAACCATAAAGATCTAACTCAACTTGTGTAATCCATGAGTTGTCTTCAACCGACTTATCTTTCCACTAAACTAGGTATTCCCATGTAGTCTTTTCCTCTTGTACTCTTGCTTACTCTGCTATTCAAGATCTTCTCAATGTTGTCTATGTTCTTCTTAGGATAATCCAAATCATCTTCAGTCTCAGCATTTGTTCCAAAGTACTCAAAGATATTGGCAATGTTGAATATAGATGATATATCCATGTCCTCTACTAATTCCACTTCATAAGCATTTCCACTGTCAAACCTTTTTAGAATCTTACAAGGTCCAAACTTCTTCATTTTTAACTTGTTATAGGTACCAATTGGAAATCTATTCTTCTTCAAATGAATCATAACCTCATCTCCAACTTCAAAATATTTATGTCTCCTTCTCTTATCTACTCTTTGTTTATATTTCAGATTAATGTCCTCCAAATTCCTTTTAACTTCATCATGAAAAGTTATCATGTATACTACAAAATCCTTAGCTTCGGCACTTCTTCTGGTCTTAGTAGGTAAATCTCTCAACTCTATGGTTCCCTTAGGATGAAATCCAGTAACAATCTCAAATGGTGTCCTCTTAGTACTTCTATTCACATAATTATTATATACAAACTCTGCTTGTGCCAAAACTAAATCCCAATTAGCATGCTTATTTCCAACTAAACATCTCAACAAGTTTCCCAAACTTCTGTTCACAACTTCAGTCTATCAATCTGTCTGAGGGTGAAATGTAGAACTAAACTTAAACTCAGTATTCATCTTTTTCCAAAGTGTTCTCCAAAAGTAGCCAGTAAACTTAGTATCTCTATCTGAACCAATAGACTTAGGCAAACCATGCAATCTTACCACTTCCTTGAAAAATAATTCAGCTACATGCAATGCATCAGATGTCTTCTTACAAGGTATGAAATGAGCCATCTTAGAAAATCTGTCAACCACTACCAAAATAGAATCATTACCTCTCTGAGTTCTAGGCAATCCAAGAACAAATTCCATACTCACATCTTCCCAAGGCCTATCAGGTACAGGAAAAGGTGTATATAATCCCACATTCTGACTTGTTCATTTTTCTACTTGACAAACTCTACAACCTCTAACCATTCTTTGTACATCTTTGTAAATATATGGCCAAAAGTATCTCTCTAAAATCAATTTCACAGTCTTATCAATCCCAAAATATCCAGCAAGTCCACCACTATGTTTCTCCTTTATTATATTCTCTCTCATAGATCCTCTAGGTATGCACAACTGAACTCCTTTAAACAACATATCTTCTTGAATGAAATAATCAGTCCACTTATCACTTATTGTATATTCCTTACAAGCTTTCCAACATTCTACAAAATCAATGTCAGTCTCATACAAATACTTCAAATCATCAAAACCAAGTACCTCAATTCTCATTTCTGTCAGCAAACTTCTTCTGCTCAAGGCATCAACAACCTTATTTGACTATCCACTTTTGTGCTTCAATGAAAAGGAAAAATTTTGCAAAAACTCAACTCACTTCATATGTATTTGATTCAATTTATTCTGACTTCCCAAATACTACAAATCTTTATGGTCAATATACAACACAAAAATTTTAGGCATCAAATAATGTCTCCATTTCTTCAAAGCTTGAACAATAGCATAGAATTCTTGATCATAAACTGAATATTTTCTCTTAGCATCATTCAACTTTTCACTAAAGAAAGCTACCAGTTTCCCTTCTTGACTCAAAATAGCTCCAATGGAACTTCCACTAGCATCACATTCAACTTGAAAAACTTTACTGAAATCAGGCAAAGCAAGTGTAGGCAACTCTGCAATTCTTTGTTTCAATGTTTCAAAACTCTTTTGTGCTCCATGTGTCCATTTGAAATCTCTTTTATCTCCTCTCATGGTTTTAGTCATAGCATTACAAATAGAACTAAAATTTCTAATGAACTTCCTATAAAAACTTCCCAATCCATGAAATGATCTTACCTCCCCAACATTCTTTGGTGTAGGCCAATCAAGTATAGCTCTCACTTTCTCAAGATCCATCTTCAATCCATTAGCTGAAATTACAAAACCAAGGTACACAATCTCCTCTTTCATAAATGAACATTTCTTCAAATTAATCGGCAACTTTTCTTCCTTTAATCTCTGCAATACTTGTCTAATATGCTCAAGATGTTCTTCCTTAGTCTTACTGAATATCAAAATGTCATCAAGATATACAATCACAAACTTACCAAAGAATCTTTTCAAAACTTCATTCATCAGCCTCATGAAAGTACTAGGTGCATTAGTCAAACCAAAAGGCATAACCAACCATTCATACAAACCTTCATTAGTCTTAAAAGAAGTTTTCCATTCATCCCCTTCTCTGATCCTAATCTAATGATATCCACTTTTCAAATCAATCTTTGTGAAATACTTTTCTCCACTCAAACTATTCATTATGTCATCCATCCTAGGCAAAGGAAATCTGTACTTTACTGTTATCTTGTTTATAGCTCTAGAATCAGTGCACATTCTCCATTCTCCATTATTTTTAGGTGCTAACATAGTAGGTACTGCACAAGGACTCAAACTTTCCCTAATGAAACCTCTTTCAAGAAACTCTTGCACTTATCTATTCAACTCAGTCTTTTCATCGGGTGTCAACCTATGTGGTGCTTTATTAGGCAAACTAGCTCCAGGTATCAAATCCATACAATGACTTATACTTCTCATAGGCGGTAAACCATCAAGTACATTATCAGAAATGAGTCATGAAACTCAGTCAACAAAGGTTCAACCTTAGGTGCATGTTCTAGCTCATCTTGTTTCTCATTTTTCCTTGGAATTAAAGAAAAACAAACATTATGTTCTTTCGTTTCTCTCACAAAATTTTTACCATCAACCAAGCATACTCTGACTGTAGTACAGTGACCTTCATCAAAATTCCCTACCAAAGGAAATAATACTTGTTTCTTTCCATCCATCCAAATAGTATATTGATTCAATCTACCATCATGCAGAGCTTTCTTATCATACTGCCAAGGTCTACCCAAAAGAATATGACAACAATCCATAGGCATAATATCACACAAGACTTCATCATGATAATTCCCAATTTTGAATTTAACAAGGCATTGTTCACTTACAAGTAGTTTATGCTCCTTCTGGATCTAAGCAATATGGTAAGGCTTAGGATGTCTCAATCTCTGCAACTACAATTTGTTAACCATCTCTTCGGATGCCAAATTATCAAAACTTCCACTATCAATGATTACCTTGCAACATTTGTCAGCGATCTTACATATGGTTCTGAATAAACTTTTCCTCAAAATAGGTTCCTCATTAGCTTCTTCATTACACAAGATCCTTCTTAGCATCAGGTTCTCACCATGTTCAGGTTCATTAGACAATTCCTCAACTTATTCACAAGCCAAATTACTTCTTCCATTACCTCCAGTCTTCTTTCCAGAGTTAGTACATTCAAAAGCTCTATGTCCCTCTTAATCACATTTATAAAAATTACCTTTAAACAAAGATTTATCTTCTCTTTTCCCACTATTGTTATTCCTAGAGTAACTAGTATAGCTACCTCGAGAGTAGTTACCTCTTTTAGAAAGTTCATCTTTCCATCCTTTATCTTGTACTGCATCGTCAGGTCTGCTACTTTCTCCATAAGATCTACCTCTACTTCTCTAAAATCTGCCACCTCTTCCTCTTTGTCTTTGTTCATGTCTCTTTATTAATATGTCTTCTGCCTTCAAAGCAAATTGGTATGCTTCTTCCACACTATCTATTTTCACATAGCTGGTCTCATCTTGAATAGATGTCCTTAGGCCATTCAAGTATCTAGCCACCTTCTCAACTTCATCATCCACATGTCTAGATCTGATATCCAATTTGTAAAATTCCTCAGTATATTCTTTCACTCTCATGTCCTTTTGTCTTAAATTTTGCATCTTTCTCATCCAAATAACTTAGTAATCGGCTGGAAGAAACTTCTTCATCTTTCCAAGCATTTTCATCCATTTCTTGATCTTTTATTTTCCTCTCTTCTGTCTCTCAGTTTTCAAATGATCCCATCAAAGAGATGCATGAACTTTCAAATTTCTAACTACTATCTTAACCTTCTTATTATCAGGAGTACTTTCATACTCAAAGTATTTATCCATCTCAGAGATCCAATCCAAAAGTGCGTCGGTCTCAAGTCTTCCATCATAGCAAGCAACTTCAACTGCAAGTCTGGAGTTAGCCTTAGACAAAACTCTCAAGATTCTTTCCTCATCTTATTCAACTTCAAGTTCAGGATTAGGTGCTACCTCTTCTTCATCACTAACATCTTCAAGATGTGCACCTCTTCTCTAGGTTTTCTCTACAGCTTCAAGCCTAGTTGCAATCTACCTCAACATATCCATGATAGCATTATCATTTCCTCTACCACGAACCATCTTGACAATTAGGTTCCAGCAAGATCGTAACCTTCTACAAGTTATAGGTCAGATCTCATATATGCCACCCTACAACCAATCCAATAAGGTTCTCCATGATCCAATCCACAAGAAAGAACTTCGCTATGATACCACTTGACGCAAGGGTAGGGAAGCTGAAGGCAGAATCAGAGTTAATTGAGACTGCTTAAACCCACAAACATGCCCTACGAAGAGTTACACACGAAAGAAATATAAAAACTATTTGAAAGCAGTTAAAACATAATGGATATGAGACAAGCAACTGGGCGCAACACTGGAATAGTTTTATTAATCCTTCAACATGCCTAACTGTGAGGCCTTCCGGTTTTCGGCCTTATACAATGAAATTATGAAATCAGAATCACAGCTCGCATATTATTTCATGCGCCCTTGTTACAATCATCTGGAAACACTCAGTATTACTTATCACCAACTATTACTTCCCTAGCATTGCCCCTTACAACAGTGCAAGCTCCAAATATATAGCCAACAAAGCCACAAGTCAGCCAATCAGGCATTTAATTACAATATAGGTCCACTTAGGAGGAGAAACCAAAACTAAAGCAAGAAATAATAAAACACGATGCGAAGTAGGATTTAGGTCCGCACATGATCCAAGAACAGATCCCCAACCGCGCAAGATCCAATTTCCCCACATGGAACCGCGCAAGATGAAATACCACATGTTTCATGAGTGAAACTGGTGAAAAATTGATGCCCGCGGAGAATTGTGATAACTTCCAAATCCAAGTGAATTAAGACGTGCGCCCTTAGGAGAATGCTCAAGATTAGGTTCACATCACTGCATTAACTTTGCAAGACAAGAAACCAATAGCAACATCAGCACTCAAACAAACATCAAACTGGTACAGGAAACAGGAAATATTTTTGGTGATGCAAGATTTCTCAAGACCCAAGATGCCCCTACATCATTTTCCCTTCTGGTGAGATTATTACAACTCTTGCACCGAATCCCATAGAAGAACAACTTCCATCAAATTCCATGGTCCAAACCTCATCATTAGAACTTCTAGTATTTGCTTCAGAAGAATCTGTAAGAATAATTTCAAAGGAATCTATAGAGTCATCTTCAAAGACAACATTTTCTTCAACATCCATAGGAGATTGATCAAGAACAACCACCACCTCTTGATCTTCATTAGTATCAGAAAATCTATTAGAATCAGAGAGTAAAGATGAACTCTCAAAAATATCTATCCAATCTTTAGCAAATTCAAATACTTCATCAACATGTAGGTAGTAATTACCCATTCCAGCTGACTCAAAAAGAATTTGAGCATGAGTATCATTAGATTTGACCACCACATACTTCGTTTCTCTTTCAGGATGCAACTTCTGCATAACACCCTTGATAGGTATACGTGCTTCTATCATGTCCATGTTGAGTTCGCCACCCACATCTTTACAAAAATTATGGCCAAGAAACATACCATAAGAAGCAGGTACATCTGCAACCAAGACAGTCATTTTGATCTTTTTATCTAGGAAGGACGCAAAGGAAAATTGAGCATCTTTGATTTGTCCTTTCAGAGGTACTTGCTTATTTTCTATGGAATAGCAATTACCGAAGGATTTTGTCAAGGTTAATCCCAAAGAGCCTGCCACTTTAGTCGGCATGACATTATCAAATGCACCAGAATCTATGACACAATTACTCAATTTGTATCCATTGATCAACAAAGAAAGCTAGAAAGGTTCAATCTTTCTTGGGACTGAGGATGGTATAGTGACTAGATTATTGGGCAGAGTTTTAGGCTCTGGGGCAGCAGTATGAGTTTGAGCAGGCTGGGATTCTTTGACAAATTTTGTGAGTCTATCCAGCTGATTTGGATATGCGTGTACGTATTCTACCTTAGACATCTGAATTTTAGTTTGCCTAGTGTGATCTATGATATCAAAAGCTTGGAATGAACTTGCTAAAGAAACACTTTCAGACAGAGGTTTAGTATATGTATTAGGCATATTGGGCTTCGAAATGCTAGATGAAGAATGAGGAAGATCTGCACTTACTGATTTTTTGTTGGTTCATTAGGTAAGGTTGGAAATGGTGCACCTCTTTTTGCAATAGTAACAGGCGATTGAGGAGCATCCAACTTCTTTTCTGCCTCTTATTTTTGTTGAGCCATCTTGGTCTATGAACGTGTCATGGCCGCATATGCTTGTGCAAAATCAATTTCATGGTCCTCATCATGGTATTGAACGTACCTGATAGTAGAGTCTCAATTTTCCTTATTATCTTCATGATTTTGAGCAGGGTTATCCTCGAAAGGATAATCTTCTTGAGTATCACTGACAAGATCATCTTCATAACAACTAGTGGCTAAGTTACTTGGTGGTGTTTCAAGTGCAAGTCTCTTCGGAGGAGGAGGAAGCTTGTTCTGATTCTTGGTTGCATTTTTGTTTGCAGCATTGGGATATGGCCTCCTTGGTATATCCTTGTATGGAGAAGTGAATGATCCTTGTAAGACTTGCTTCTTAAGGGCAAGAAGCTCATTTGCTAGTTTCTGAACCAATGTATCAGTAGAATCTGATGAAGAAGATTCCATGTAGGAATTGTTCTTGAACCGGTTCAAATTTTTTTGAATTTTGCCTACAAGTATCAAGTCATCTTCAATATTTGTTGCCAAAATTTGCACTTGAGCTAGAGTCCTAGGAGAAGCCCTTCTCAGCAAGAAACTAACTCCAAGAAGTTGAGTGTTGATGAAGAAACACTTGAGATTTTCAATAGTGGGTTGTGAAGAAGTTGGAATACAATTTTCCAACTTGTTGAATATCACAATAAACTCTTGCATACTCTCTTGTACATCCTTCATTTAAGTGAGTTGAGAAAGAAAAGCATGCTCATCTTCTGCAGGCTTAAAACATTCTCCAAACTTGGTTTTCAAGGAGTCCCAATCAGTGATTGATCTTGTAGCCAAATTGTAGAACCAATCTATAGCAATACCTTGCAGAGTTTTAATAAAAAGTCTTACAAAAACATCTTGATATTTGACACCAATTATGCCACATGCAATGTAAAATGCTTTGATATGCTCATCAGGGTGTTGTTTCCCATCTCCGTAGAATTTGGGAAAAATCTTACGGGAACCTTGTGGTAATACATGTAATGGCATAGCAAGATTCAAAGACCAAAAGTTGTTCCCCATGGTCCACTAGCCATATTTACAATAGCTGGGATATGAGTAGCAGGAATAAGTTGAGTAGTGGGAATTAGTGGTTTTAAGAAAAACTGGGAATTCTCACTAGGAATGGATGTCTTCTTCTGAGGAGGAAAACTTGTAGTGTGGGAAAGAGAAGGGATTTTGGTAAGCAAGTCAAAATGAGCTTGTTGGGCCCAGCTTGATCAAGCAGAACTTGATGAATATTCGGCCTTCTTTTTCTGAGTATAGAATTGTTCAAAACTCTCCAGTGTGATAACTTGTAGAATTCAAACACTAATTATCAAAAAGGATATAAAACTTGAAACAAAAGCGTAAGGCTTCCGAATGCGTCTGTTTCCCAGCAGAGTTGCCAAATATTGTCGACTGGATTTTTTTCCCAAAACTGTCGATTGCAAAATATCCACCCAACAAGTCCTCCATCCATGCATCTTGTGTGTTTTCATCTCTCTTTTGGAGGGGAGTTTGACCCATGTGGTTTTTCCCCTTTCTCCATTTTATGAGAGATTTATTGCATTGTTTTTGCATATTGTACATGGGTACCTAACATTTCCTAATAGTCAAGAATCATATGGAATTGTGAGTTTATGTTTGCATTCCCCTAAGTTTCACCTAAGGGGAGTTGTTGGTGTAATTAAATATTCACCTAATTACAGTTTACTTACTCTTACGATGATGAATTACATAGTAGTTTTCATATGAGACACTTAGGAGTTTACACATTTAGTTGCACATGGTGTAGGAGAAATTCCATTTTAGGTGGTGATAGTTGTTATCACATTCCTCTTTATGTGTTGTCTCCACCTTTAGTGCACTTATCACTTTATCATCATTCACATGTTGTACATACATCATTGCACAGTGGAGGATGATCCACCTTTACTGGACATGTAATTCTACCTTGTGAGGGTGATAAGTTATCTCCTCATTGTCATGGTATCTTATTGCCTTTCCTATTTAAGAAGACACATCTACATTGAATTTAGATGTTCACTCTCTCTCTCTCTCTCTCTCTCTCTGGCCTCTAGATATTGGGTTGTTGTTATTGGAAAATTCTTACACTACAAAATATGACTTTACGTTGATTGCTTATACCAATGAAAATTGGTCTAGTTATGTGAATGATAGGAAAAGTACAACTAGGGTGCATTTTTTCTTGGACACTAGCTAGTTTCTTGGTCAAGTAAGAAACATGATTCAATATCTTTGTCTACCATGGAACTTGAATAGATTACCGTTGCATCCTATTATACACAAGTATTATGGATGAAATAGACTTTCAAGGATATTCGAGTACTGTTTCATGAACCTATTTCCATCTTATGAGAGAATATCAGTACAATAAATATTTTAAATAATCTCACATTGCATTCAAGGACAAAACACATTTTAATCCAATAACACTTTTTGAAAGAGAAGATTTTGGAGAATGGGATGAATCTTGAATATGTAACTACGAAAGAACATATTGTTGATATCTTTACCAAGGTACTTTATAAGGATACTTTGAGTATCTCCGAGAGATTAGGGGTTATTGCTCCTCCTTTTATAAACTAGATGCATATGGAAGTGCATTAGTCCAGTGGACATCATGTATAATCATGAATTTGTACTAATGGTAGTGGCTTCCTCTCTAGAGAAGCTAAGTGCAGATGCAAGGTAATATGTATATTTTACGAGCTAAGAAGAATGAGTAGGTAGTGTTTGGGACAGGCCTTTTTTATTGATGTCAAAAGGGAAGAGTTTGACATAGGGGGGGGAGATTTGGCATGAGAGAATTGTTGTTTCTATTACTGTCATTGATGTGTTTCCATCAATGACATAGGGGGAGATTGTTTCAGGTTTGAGAAAAATGATTAGTTGGTTTTGTTATTGATGTTGTCATTAATGTTGAAATATTTTTTTGTCATTAATGACCAACTCTTGTAGATGCTATTGATTTTTTTATGTCGTGGTGTTGAGAGTTTTGTTGTGCATATCTTCTATGTTACAAATATATTCATGTGGTATGGATATGTTGTTAAAAAGTGTTTGGATGTTTTAGATTCTAGTTTTGTGCTTTGGATTCTAGTTCAAAATATTTGGTGCTTATTTGAGTGTTACTGTGGTTGACAAAATTTCCTACATGAAATGTGTGCTTTGCATTTCTTTGCGTATTGGTTTGCGGTGTTGTGGTTTTGGAGTTGAGATTATAATCTTATTAGCTGTATTCAATCATTTAGCGCAATATTTTGGGTTACATAGGCATAGTTTTAAAGTTTGATGGTGTTCTTACTCTAAGTTTGGCCAACCTTGGGTGTTTATACTTCAATTAAAAGCCTCAATGATTGCAAATTGAAGAGTAATATGTGTGATGTTTATTTTAGTCCTATTTAAGGCATGTTGTGGTCCCCTTCTTATTCTATTCTACTGTGGAAATGTTTAGGTGCTGAGATAATAAGAATTATGTTTGGCTAAGTTGCTTAGTCAACCTTGGGAGACTTTGTTTACATAAGGATGTGTAGAAAATAAATTTATTACTGGGAGGGGTGGTGAACTAGTAGCAAATGAAAATTAAAAAATTATCCAATTAAATCCTTTTGATGAATTGTTTTTAAACTGAATGCTAAAATGAAATCACCAAATTGAAAACTAAAAAGAAACATCACGGAATGAAAGACAATTCACAAAGACGTGGCATGAAAACCTAGGATGGGGAAAACCATAGTGAGAAATTCTACTAGGATCTACTATTCTGATCCAACCTCATGAATAATTTTGATTGCAATGTTTAAGGGTGTCAGCCCTTCCTAATTTGAGCACCTAATCAGTATTTAAAAATACCAACTTCATAATCTAAGCACCTACTCAATATTTAAAAATACCAACTTCATAATCTAAGCACCAACTCAACACCTTTATGACAAAAGAGATAAAAACATTGATATTTAAAGAAAAGACAACTTCCAGATATGTTTCCAGTATCACAATCATTAGAAACCTTCAAATAAACTTTTTTAACTGGGATACTATCAAGTGTTAACACATTAAATATCTAGAAATATACTTCTAGAGCATGTGTACTAATAACACTTCATAAAACTTGTTTATGCAAACTTTGAACAAACTGAAATAAAAACAACTTTTATCAACCCTCTGTAAACGGAATATAATATGAACCAATAAGTCTGCAAATATGACTTGTCAAACTTCTTTCAGATAAGTAAAGAAAACTTCTCTATAGTCTTCGAATAGTTTTTCATATGGCAAATTAGACCATTGTTTATTTCTTAACATAGATTTCATAAAGTATAAATTCAACTTCAAAAATCAGAATTTTGTCAGAATCAAATCACTATGTTTATACCTATTATTTATAGGTTGCTTGTTGTACCTGATCTCTAGATTTTAGAATATCTGATCTACAAAAGCTTCAAATATTGTCTTCTTTTTTAAACACAATACACCTCTTCAACAAAATAAAACATAACTCAATACATCTCCTTCTTGCATTGACTTCATATATAATGCAACTTTTTTCTCGTACCAAATTTATATTTATTTTTTTCTATTTGCCATAATGACACTTTATTTGTCCACTCTCGATAGAGATATCATTTTAGACACATACATGTCACACTTATGTTCTTATTCGCCACACCTTCCCCCATACACTTGTTGATGAAACCTTTTTATTCTAGTCATTCAATCACACACACACACACAACTTCATCATAAACAATGTCTTTTTTACTCTGTCATAAAATCTTTATATTGATAATGTTCTTTATGCATCTATTCTCTTTACATTGACTTCCAAGCAATGAATAAGTAGATTTTTCTTTATCTTTAATCAAGTGTAAAAGTAGTTGTAAAAACCATTGAATAGTTTAGTAACTCCTCCAAGAAAAATAAATATTGAGTTTATGTTTGCATAATAAATGTAAAAAATATGTATGAAGATGAAATAATAAAAGACAAAACAATGTTGCAAGTGGTGGTTGAATCATAACCAAACAATTTAATATGTATCTCAAAATGCACAATATCCCATATACTTTATTTAACCATAACACAATTTTATTTTGGTTTGGAATATTTAGAAGTGTCAATACTATGATATCATTCAAACACACAAAACACAAAAGTTATTTTTTATGCCTCATCCATTCTATCATTGCTACACTCTTGTATGAATGATAAGCCTCTGATATCAAACTTCATAAATCATTGTATTCTATTCTATGTGAATAGTGAGAACTTTGACTTGGGGATCTAAATTTATTTCTCTACACTATTGTTCCAATCATTGTTGATATATTTTCTCTCTTTCTCCAAAATATTTGTCAATATTGGTCGGTGTTGTCTCTTATATCTTTAATCTTCAACTTGATCTCTACAACATGTGCACCACTAATACTTAAGGAAAAATCTTTGTTTGATAAAAGAAGCAAGATCGATATTTTAATTAAATATACTTTTCTATCTATTTACTTTAAACTTCAATGTGTAATTATATTTCACAATTAATTCATATTTGTTTTCCTTGGCACTAATAAAAATTCAACAACCCCCCACAAATAGAATTATCAAATATAAGCTTTGTTTATTGCTGCATCTCCATATTATGAGAAAAATTACAATGCAGGATTGATAAGGAAAGAACACTCAGACACTACTTGTTTTGATACAAATCTCTTCCCAATGATTATCTATCTTCTTTGAAATCTCAAACTGGTTAACATATATATGCAACCCAATACTGCATCTGAATTGTTTATCTACATATCTCTTTTTTTCATAAATGAAAAATATTCTAATAGGATGATACAAGTAAAGAATAAATGATTAAGTGTATGCATGGACATGTACTTGTGCAAGTGTGTGCGTATGTGATGAGGATGTATAAAAGAGAATCTATATCCCTTTATGCATGAGTTGATGCAAAGTGTGGTGTTACAAAGTTTGAAATATTAGCTACCAGAAGCAGTGAGCAAAGGTATCTACAAATCATTCGATTAAGTTGAAAAAGTGCATCAATGGTGGATCTTTTCTCTTTTATTCTTCTACATTTGGGTAGTGAGGCCTCTGGTAGTGAGCCTTCTTCTAGGTAGTGATCCCTCTAGCATTGAGCCTTTATTTATAAATCACCTTAGTTGGTGTCGCCCTAACACACACACACACACACACATATATATATGAGAATTAATCTTCTCTGTGGTTTTTCCCTTAATGAGGTTTTCAATGTAAATTTGGTGTTTCATTGTGTACGGTGGTTTTTGTGTTTCATATGTTATTTCATGTTTATGTTAGTATTTGATGGTACTGAGAGGGGGGGTGAATCAGTAAAAATAGTTAACCAACTAATTCAGCCACGGGTCTGATTAACTTTACCAGCAACTTCCAAATAAAAACACATATAATTGATGCAATGAAATAAAAATAAATAACATCAGACATCCACATATGCATCACACATAACACATTGATTTTTCCCATGGAAACCCTTGGTTGGAGGGAGAAAACCACGATGGGGATGACACCCACAAGCCCTTCACTACAGTAAAAAGGATTGTCTATTAGGAGCTACAAATACCCTTTCTAAGGTTTCACCCTATTATGAGTAACTAGTACACTATTAGGAGTACATTAAGATCTATTAAGATTTATCTCGCTAGAGGATTTAAGACTCTTTTTGTGAGTCCACCAGGTTAAAAGATTTACAATAGAAGACCTGTTAAAGTCTACCCGGTTAAGAGATTTTGCTTGCTAAAACTATTAGGGAACAACAACTAATGATCTGGATGTAGCACTGCTTTCCTGTCAAATCCAATATGTTCCCTGCTCTCTAATCTGCCTCTACTCAAAACCTTGATTGCAACCCTAGCAATCATGAATTTCACTTCATACAATCAATCATCAGCAACAACTTCATCTCACTTTTCAATAAGAGCAGTACCCAATATATACACAATTTGCACCGAAATCAAAAATGAAATTCAAATACTTTCCCGCTCAGGTACCACGTGCCAAAATGAAAATCTTGATGTAAAACACATTTTACCATGACCGTGTTAGCCCAAAATAAGATCTACAAGTTATATCTCCAAGGTAGACAAACACGTAATTTGTATATATCTCCTAATTATATCTTTCTTTTACATTACAAGTTATATCTCAAAGATCGGCAAGTTATATCTCAAAGAAAATTACAGAAAATTACAAATTATCAAAGTTATATTTTGGCAATGCAAGAAAATTCTGCCAGTTTGTATCTACACTCTAAGACTTTGAGTTTAGATGTAAATTTGACTTGCTTTCAATAAATAGGGCAACTTGCTTTCAAACTTTGTGTTGATTCAAGGCGTTATGTGACAACATTTTTTGGATATTGATTGTAAGCTTTAGAGTTTTGCTCAAGAGGGATTTGAATTCAATTGTGCATACTTTGAGTTGTCTATTGCATTCAGAGTCAATTTGAATTTCTGAAGACTGTGTTGCAAGAGGACAATTTGTTATAGATAATAGTGGTTGCAATTACTTTGAGCTAAACACTTTGAGCTTCAATTGTAAGTGTTTTTATTAAATTTGAAAATATCAAGAGACTTTGTGCCTTGTTGGTTATTCTACTAAAATCCTCATTCAAGACAAGCGCAAGAGACTTTGGGTTCTTGTATTTGTTTCACAAAATATATAAGTAAATTGTTGTCTCTAGAGTTGTTCTTACGTCAACCCCAGAGCCACTGGTATTATCATAGCAATAAGACCTTTTTGTTAAGTTTGAAAGTTGTAGTTATTTGTAAATCATTCTTAAAACAAGAGGAAATGATTACAAGAACCGATCTTTTTGTAATTTCAATTAAGTTCTTATTGAAGCCACCTATGATAAGAAGGGAGCCTCCCCTATTGCTAAGAGGAGAGAGAAGAATCTCATGAGATGTTGCCTAAAGTCACAATTTTGTAAGTTGTGATCACAGTGACTTACAAAAATTTAGCCAACAGTGAGACCATCAACAACACAAATCAGCAAGTGCTGACAAGAAAGACAAAAAGCTACCACCACAAAGCACAAGCTTAAGCCCCACTAGAAGGGCCAAACTCACATTGTAAAAGGCTTGTTAACAAGACCTTTTTATCAATTTAATAATTAAATTAAATCTCACAATACAGTGGCATTCTGAAATTTAATTTAATTAATAAATTCATAAAAATATCTTGTCAACGGGCCTTAAGTCCTACATAACCAACTCCCACAAGGTAATCCTTTTGAATGCAATCATTGCAAAGATTCAAACTGCCTAAAAAGTCATCCCTGTCACGTCTTGAAATTGTGTTGCAAATATTGTATTTACTTACAAAACTATGTGCCAATTTTTCTGAAGATGGAGTAAAATCATTTACGAGTTATTTCCCAACAAAGGGATCTTCTCAAAAAACCTGCTTGATCAAAAGCTCAATAATGGTGTCTATTGCATTTGTTGCCATTTATGTTTCTCATTACATTAAACTTTAAGAAAGGGAGTGTGGCTTTTCCAAATAAATAAAGGGACATTGTATGTTCATTATTGTCATAAAAAAACCTCGACATGTGCAGAACATTTATATAAAGCTATACATTTAATGGAAACTTGTGGTTGAGGAAGATCATTTCATAATAGGGAAGAAGGCTTGAAACATAGATTGGGACATATCCTAATAAACAAGAATGCCAGCTGAAAAAAAGCCATGTGTTATTTAATTTTTGTTTTTATAATAAGAATGGATGGTAAAAAAAAATTGCACCTCATAATTCTTTCTTTACATATGTTTTTGAGCCTGTAAAGGTTCTTCCCACCTTTTATATTTCAGGTCACCTATACAGGAAGCTCTAATGTGTAATCCTTGTCGTTTATCATAATAATGGTCCATACAGTATGACCTGAAACATCACTTCCATTCTTGTTTAACTTGTTTTGAATTTTATTTTTATTGAACAAAGCAATTATAATTACAAGAGACAGCTACCAAAAAAGTAGCTGAAAAGAATAATTGAATATAAAAAATCAGCCACAAGGCTAGAAGAAATAAACATATTTCTTCTTATAATGTATCCCATAAGCAGTGATTGTCTTGGAAAAGGCTTAGAGATACACGAGTGACATATAACTCACTTTGTATGATGCCATCTTTATCCTTGGGCTCTACTACATGTCATCTCAAACTGCATGATCAGGATACAAAGCCACTTTCTTTGTCAAAAGAACATCAACTAAAAATACAAAATAAATGCAAAGCAGAGAAAGCAAATATCAAATCCCAGTTGACACAATGTACAAATGGCCAACAAAATGAATTTTATGCTAATGAAAACATACTGGAGCCTGTGCATTTCCCTCATGTTGATCAGATTAATAACCCTTTTATCAGCATTCGGTCTGCCTCATAATGCCAAACCTAACTTCAGTGGCATTGACAGGTAGAGGTGTCAAATTCACCATACAGCTCTCCAGGGCCAACACGTTATGTCTGCCAAAACAAAAGAGCATCATTTGTTTATGCAGTTCAGATGTGAATTAGAAATGTTGACTAAATAGCAACAATAGATTATAATTGCTCATACATTTTTTACCATCTAACCAGAAACTGGCCTAGAATATTTTTCAAGAATTAGTGTCATTTAATTGAATCATTTTTCTTCAAAGGTCCCTTGAACTTATTGTACATTGATAAATCAAAGTTTCCGGTGATCTTTGCAGTCCTTTGCCTTTTTTTTGAAGTAACACCGGCACTGTGCTGTGATTCCACTTGATTTCTAGACCTCCACTGTCGTTTCAAATCCCTGAAAAATAAGCAAACACAATTCAATGGATTTAAACAATTGAACTGATACAATAGTGTAGCATGTTTGATTTCCACACATTAGTTTAACTGTGCCTATATATTGCATTTTACTAGAATATAGCATCAGAATCTCAGGATACTATATACCAAAACTAATCACGTGGCCTAATATGGGTCATGAATGTACATGCAAAAGAGAACACAGCATAAACCTTGTGCATATAGCTGTAACATATATTCTACCCACACATTGATTTAATTCAATTTGTGCCTATATATGGTATTTTACTAAAATTTAACAGCACAATCCTAGGATGCTGTATATAACAAGAAAAGGACACGGGACCTAAAATGGATCATGAGCATACATGCAGTGGGGAACAAAACACTCAGATTCCTTGCAAGCTAGTGCATGCAACTGTAACATCTGCCACATCTTCCGACAATGGGTGCAGCCCTGTGTAGCACCAGTTTTGCATTTCATTCCATGCCGAAAGATCCCTTTGAGAGTCTGACAATTCTGGTCTACACACTGGGAGGACACACACTGAAAAACATGTGTAATCAACATCTGTTGTACCTACAAAAGACGAACAATATAGTGATCAGTTCCAAACTCACAATGCTAGATGAAAGGAAAGAAAAACAGTAAAAGAAGTAGATATACAATATACTGATCAGTTCCAAACTAACAATGCTTAATGAAAGGAAAGCAAAACAGTTAAAGCAGTAAATATACCATTTTCTATATTAATCTCATCTTTAAAAAATTAAATTTGATAAGACCTTACATTAGAAATACAATTCCTAATCTGAATAGATTTTGTCAAGAGTGCCTAAAGATGTTCTTCATGGGCAAAGTGAAATCTTATTCCAGTGCCTCTTTTACATAATCTCAGCAATAAAAATTATATGCTTATTAACAATATGGAAAAATTTTGCATGATAAATTTGTAGAGGTAACTGTTCTACATAGAATCCTTAATAAAAGCATGCAATGCTAAAACTACAAAAATAGACAATACTTGCAGAATACAATAAT
The DNA here is from genome assembly GCA_027943335.1 of Chamaecyparis obtusa. Taxonomy (NCBI): domain Eukaryota; kingdom Viridiplantae; phylum Streptophyta; class Pinopsida; order Cupressales; family Cupressaceae; genus Chamaecyparis; species Chamaecyparis obtusa. Next base: position 1,216,361 of record BSBK01005649.1, on the reverse strand, counting down.
TTTTTTCAAATTAAAAATCCAAAGGTGTGTTTCTCAGAGATTCGAGGCTTCCATGGCCCTTGATTAAAAAATTAAAAATGCTCATGTTAGAACCTGTATAAAGAAGAATATGATTGCATTGGCTGTTTGGATCACACCCTGTGATCCATCATTGCCATTTTAAAGACGAATACTTTATATTAACAGTTAGTTATTTAAAATGTTCAAATAAACACTCCGGACATGTTACTTCATGGATATTCAAGGCAACCATGGTCATTAAAAAAAAAAGAATGCTTCCAGTTATAACCTCTATAAAGAATAATTTGATTGCACTGACAATTTAAATCACGATTCATGATCCATCATCATCATCTCATAGACAAATACCTAATACTGGCATTTAGTTGTTTTTGGTTAGAACTATAAAAATACAGTATACTAAATTCTAACATTTACTTTGGTTGTTTGCAAGATAGCAATTTCTTTTTCTTTTTCCCACAGATATAGTAAGGACAAATCGAAACTAGAAGTCTAGAAGAGAGATTTCAGAGAAACTAACATCAATTTTTTCCAAGTTTGACAGTTTCATTCTACATTAAGTTTCTGATTCTTAGACCCTCTAATTTTAGCTAGCTTTCTCAAGATAGAGCCTATCTTCTAATCAGATCTTAAAGTGACAAAGATGCAAGAAAAGCTTTCTATCTAGGTAAAGAGCACAGGTAACCGCACACCCTAACTTCGCGCACCTGTAGAGCCTAAACTATTTGTCAGATTTCAATGATTTTTATTTGGTTGTCTTCGTATGCAAGTTGACACCTTAAAAAGTATTTCCCAGTACTTGTGGACAAATGTCCCAGTAGTCGTACACAAATGTCCCAATAGTGGTGCACAAATGGGCCAATTACCAGCCAAAAAAACTAAAAAATGATCGGCTATCAGCACGTGTTATCATTTTTGGGGCTCCTTTAAACTTAGTAATTGGGTGGTCAAGTGTGCGTGGAGTGTGCGGTTATTGGAATGTGTTCGGTTACTGGTGCTCCTCCCCTAGCACAGTTATCAGGTTTGAAAGTTCATTCAGAAGGCCGAAATTTTTGAAAAATCTTGGTAAAATTTCTATGGACTTGAAAAATCAAAGCTGAATCTAACAAATCTGACAAGATTTGGTAACACTACTATCTAGTGAGAGGCTCTACTAGACCATTTCTGGGGGACCATTGCTCGGTAAGACCTGGGGTTTGGCTATAGGAAAATGCTAAAAATATTGAAAATATTAACTATATAGACGATATTATTAAAAATTTAACAAGTCTCAATGATATCTGCAAAATATAATAAAAAGGGACCAAAGTGCCACGGATAATCTATAACTCAGACTAATAGATGAATCAAGAGTTTTAATAATACTCAGGTTTATAATATATGTTCAAAAAGGGAACTACTTACCTGTAATTGTCTCACTGAAGAACCATGTGAGTCATCAAAATCAGCAATTAGTTAATTGGCAACACTTAAGCTAGTTATCTTTTCTAGAGGTTTAGTGCGTTCTTAAATTTTTTTAATCTTTGTTCTTGTCTGTTTGTACAATGATCATTGACCATCATACCTGGACCACTGCTGTCTTTTTAGTATCTGTTTATCATCACAATAAGGTGCCCAGGATAATACAGGTGATGTTCCCTGACTTGAAACCACACCAACATAGGTATGTCATACTTTTGTTTTTAGTATAACTATCACACCCAAAATATCACCAATTCTATTGTGCTTTATAGTAGCAGCCAAGTACCATTGATAAAATAAGATCTCCAGAAGCACCTAGATCAGTACCAGACATGTACCCGTACAGCTAAAGGCCTCCAGAAAAGTAGATGGTAAAGTGGGGTAGAAAAAACCCCTGCATCATCTCTGGAATCAAGGACCTCAATTAGTTCTTCATTCTTTCTCACAAATGTCACTTCTTCAATTTTCAGCAAATCAAGAACCTTAAACAAGCTCAACTCCAACCCAACCGTATCTTGAGGTTTTTGTAATTTATCTTCAGCATGATGTAGGTTGAATTAAATTTCTTACCTTGAATCACTGTTCAACAGGGAGCCTCCACCCATTCTCATAGAAATTTGTGTGCCCTAATCAGGTTGGCAGTTGCCTACTTCAGCACTTTTGTGTTATTAAAGCCTTTAGCCAGGGCTTGTTCCACAGTAATCCCAGTGTTCCCATATGAGTAAGCTGTGATCCATCTGATGGTGAAGTTTAAGATCATCCACCAGCCCATGATATACTGTTTACTGCTTTATCCAATTAAGCTAATTCTTTAAATTTTAAAAATTAAACTAATTCTTTAAATTTTTTAAAATAAAGAAATAACAATGCATACTAGATAGAATAGAAAAAGAGTATCTTTATTCACATGTAATTTTTTTACAAATGGAGACCAAACATGGCCGGCAAAGTATCAGGACTGCTTTCCTTGACTATATGAAGACTATTTAAATTTTAAATGACTATTTTGCCACACAAACACAACCATCTGCCAATTGTTTAACTACCCAAAAGCCAACAAATGATTAATGCATAGCCAAATACAACAATATTAACAAAACATAATGAGTGCATTGTATGCGTACTACATCATCCCACTCCTCCCCCCAACCCCACCCACCAAAAAAAAAGGTAGTCTTTTGGATGACAAAGAAAACAAGCACTAAGTAACATAAGGTAAGGTTTTCCAAATTTGTGACAGTTTTTTAAACAAGTGAAAGCATTGTAGACAAAGAAGAACCTTGATGTTGATGCTTCCGACTAGCAAAGAGCTAAGGAAGGAAACTAGAAGTACACACGGAGCATAAGTAAAACAAAGATATCCAATATACATGCTAGTGAGGAGAATGCATTTGCCTATGGCCATACAATTTAAGGGGCTATGACTGTGGACTAAACAAACAAGGAACCCAATCTAATTGCACAATGGAGCCAGAAAATGCTTCACCCAATCCATCATTGAAACCAAGTGATATTGTAAACAATTAAAGATTATCCTCACTAGGAAAGTTTTGTTTAATATCCCCATATGCAATGAATGTACTTTGGGAAATTTACCGACCCATAGAAACGATTCTTTGGTTCTGCCCATTATATAGTTTGAGGAAGAGCAGACAAAAAACTGGTCAAATATAGTAGAAAATCCATTGATTAGTTCAGTAGTATAACTCAGCAAGGGTAGTACAAGTGAACCATTGACACCTTGAACATCTTGTTTGGTAAAATTGAACTGTTAAAATGTTGTTGAACAAATTGTATGGTGAAAAAAACAAATTGGAAGGCGGGGGATTTTTCTTAATATTGAACAAAGTTTTGTTTAATATCCCCATATGCAACGAATGTACTTTGGGAAATTTACTGACCCGTAGAAACGATTCTTTGGTTCTGCCCATTGTATAGTTTGAGGAAGAGCCGACAAAAAACTGGTCAAATATAGTAGAAAATCCATTGATTATTTCAGTAGTATAACTCAGCAACGGTAGTACAAGTGAGCCATTGACATCTTGAACATCTTGTTTGGTAAAATTGAACTGTTAAAATGTTGTTGAACAAATTGTATGGTGAACAAAACAAATTGGAAGGAAGGGGGAATTTTCTTAAAAACCATATGGTAGAAGAAAGTCCAGAAATAAGGTGGATTTGCATAATTGAAAGGTTAGGTTGTACAATAGGACTAGGAACCACAGAAGGCCATAAAATGGAAATGAAGGCAACAGTATGGAATCATACAATACTGATTAAGGGAGGCATGGGTTGTACAGTCAATACATAGGAGATGGGTCGTACAATGGAAATTCTCATTGGAGTATAGTTTTCTTTTGGCTTTTGTTCAATGAGAGCTGCTTCGGAGTATGGTTTGCTTTTGGCTGCCATTGGAGAGAAAATTTAAATCATCTTTATTTGATTGTATGCTGAGTAGAGGGAGTGTATATTGTAGTATAGCATAGTCTTTTGGTGGTCATACGGTAAAAAAGGATTGGATAATTTTTATTTTCCAGCTATCCTTTTATAATTTGGTCTTTGGCTTGTCATATGGTACAGATAGGTGGACATACAATGGGATGTTTTTCTACCTATTGTATGGTAAAAAAAAAGTAAATTTTATTTTTCTCTTTTGCTTGGCATATGGAAGTATAAAAAATAAGAATTCTACTGGCTTTCTACCCATTAGATTTTTAATTACATTTTCCATTTTCTTCTTGCGGGGCTTGCCTATTATTTTCTTCCCCCACTTCAATATTTCTAAACATTTTTCTTCACTCACGATATGGTACTTTTCCCTTAATTACTTTCCATTGTACAATATTTTTCCCTTTTCAGTAATTTTCCTCTTAAGTATCCTCTTTGTAATTTTTTGACTCTTTAGTGAAGTCCACTGCCTTTGTTGGAACAAAGTTGTTGAGTTTTGTGAATCTTGTATTATTTTTGACACACATAGATTATCCAACTCTTCAAGATTGTTATTTGTTGGTGCCTCTCTCAATTTGGCTTTCCCGGAGCTTGTAGTTGGGGTGGGGCCCACTAGCTACATTATGCCCCGCTGCGCGCGTCCCAGAGTCGATCAAGATAATCTTTCTATGCCGCCCCAAGAGTTTGCTAAGAGTCATACTCAAGTACGCCAATATGGCCAGACAGACATCGCAGAGCCAGCCTTTACCCTTACAAGAAGGGTGTTGATCTTCATTGCTTCAGTAAAATTCAATTTGATAGAGATTTTTCAAAGTCTTCCATTTGCCAATGAAAAAAACTATGAAGATAACTTGTTTCATCTTTTGAAAATGAATGTAATTCCATGATTCCTTTGGCATTCAGCTTCATTGGGCCTTGATCATGCTTCTCTAACCACTCTTCTGCAGAGCCTAAATCTGACGAATCTAAGGAAGCTACTTCGTCACTTATTTATTGGTTTTGCAAATTCATTATATATTTTTGAGACTTGTTTTCAATGGAGAGTCTACGCTTTTCTAGCTACGGTCAGCTTTGATTGCTACTCGCGACCAATTGTTGTTGGCTTTGGTTGCTACTAGCCAACCTTGACCAACTAATGCATCATGCTTGCTTCCTAATGAGATGACCACAAAATTTAATTAAAAACACTTTGTTCCCATGAGTACCTTTTAGGCCATTAAAGCTTCAAGCACCATAATTATATTCTAATCTACACCCATCAATCGAAAAGTTGGAGGCCAAATGGTCAAATTATCTAGACTTCTACAAGTGTCTTTTAGAAGTACTTTCACACAATATCAACCATTGACAATTGTATTAGTGAGATTCCTTCCACAACTCTCAATATACACCACCACTAGTGTTATTGTCATGTTGGCCATTAGTAACATGAGATCAATCACTCGGGCTCCCAACGATGGAGCTGCGATTTCTGGTTCTTCATTCTCTCATTCACTTTGGTCCTTAATTCACAGAGTCTTTTTATTTTTTTGCGATGGGTTTGGGAATAGAACCTTTTTGCTAGGGCTCAAGTAATAACCAATACTTTGTTATTCCTTTCTACATCATCAAATTGGTGTTTATATTTTACTATAGACATCCAAGATCTTCAGCCTTCAAGTAGACACAATTTGCATGATAATCCAATTCACTATTAGTTTCTATGGCAATCTCTTGTGAAATATCCTCATTCATTACATTATTGACATTGTATGATAAGGTATCCTTAGGGATTGTACTGTATTTGTCTTCACCTCCCCCTCTTTGACTTTGATAGCTCTATGGAGATACATTCATGCGATTTTGTGGCTTTGGTAGTATGCTTAGTGGAGTGGATTGGTCTACTTGTGTGCTACTTCTTATTGTTGGAATTTGCCAAAATCAAAATGCACAACAATCTTCTACAAGTGAAACCAAATTAGCACAAATACTATCATTTACAATGAGAGCGAAGCAATGTGCAAAGAGAGCCTTGGATATATAAGCAAGAACGAGGAGGCAGACAAGTTGGATAACAATTTACTAACCCTCCAAACATGAAACACTTAGTAAGCCCACTTGATGAGTGTATGTGCAAGTGGAAAGTGTGTATGCACTAGGTGTCTCACTAAGTAGGGACACATGTCTCAACTATATGAGGTGAGGCAAAATGCTAAAAGTCCCTAAGTGGGTTCTTAAGCAATGTGAATAGGACTATCTCTAGGCATGCCGATACCTAACTAGTTTGATAAAGACATAAAGTCACTATTTACACCAACACCTCCTCTTAAGTGCAACTTATGGAACAATGTATGCATGATGACAAGTCTTGGCTACTAGGCCATGTTAGGTATTCATATACAAATTTCTCATAAAGAGCCAAGTAAAGGAGAAAATGAATTGGGAAGAAAAATCCTTGCCAAAAAGAGAAATAAGACAATAATGATGTGCAAGTGAAGAAGATATGTCATAGAAGAAAGGACTTGTGATATTTCCGCAAGGACTACTTCTATGCACTAGTACAATTAATGTTCCCTTCCATAGGGGAGAAATGAGAGACTATGCAGCCCACCCATAATGTGATGCATGTAGTGTTGGTAGGTTCTCGGCATTGGATGTCGAAGATGATCCACACTTACAGAACAACACCACAAATGTGTGCAAGATGATTTCTCATTCTAGATGTGTAAGAAGTGATATCCATGCCTCTAAAGTTTGCACATGATCCAAAGACTTGATGTCGTCATACTGCTTTCCAAACCTGTAGTGCTCATATTTTGTTGCAAGGAATCAATGATGCTTTTTGTGTAGCATTTCTAGAATAATATGTAGCAACAAGTCTTGAGATCACAATGCATTTCAATGGACTACATTGTTCATCTCCATATGATGGTCAAGAAGGTGTGGAAGTGCTCAAAGGCACAACTTCATGGAAGTTTTAAGGCACAACTCAAGACAACCTTTCATGAGAAATCCAAGTAAAGAAGGTATGGAAGTGTTCATGACATGAATCATGGAAGTGCTCACAAGCATGACTCGAGATACCCCCCTTGATTCAATATTAGGTAATGCCCCCCCTCCCAACCCCACCCAGATTGTGGCACAATTAATCAATAAACAAACTACTATTTTCCACTTCCTATGCCCAAAACCTGCAAACAGGCATGGAGGTCATTGAAAGGAACCACCTCATTTGGGAGAAATTTGTCACAAATGTCTTACCAAATCCCTCAACATACCTCTTCCTTTATCATATGCTGGATGTAAGCTGAAGATGTTCAAGAAAAGGAATTACAATACCACAAACTTTGGAACTTTGCCAGCTGAAGTAAAAGAATTGCCAATTGCTGAGGAGGCCTCATGAGGAAGGTTGTTTTTCTGGTGGAGAGGCTTGTTAGAGTTGCTGCTGATGTTGAGCAAGTATTACTACATTACAAAAGATAGATGACAAATTTCTTTGCGAGGCTATTGGAAGTCAAATTTTGCAGATGAAGGGCATGTTGTCTGTGTTGGAGAGTGCACTAGGTATGCAATGTTGGAGATTGCACTGGGAATTCATTTTTGCAGTCCTCTTCTCACCCACATACCATGCAGGCATCAACACTCATCTAGACAGCAAATCCCAATGTTAATGCACCCCCTTTTTGCGGCTGGAAATCACAAATTTGGATAAGAGGCAGAAAATACATATTCACCACTTTTCTTTCCACAGCTTTTGCACAGTACAAGGTGCTAACTGATATGAAAAACAAATATTCATTGATCAAAGAAGCTGGTAGATGCGTGGAGGTAGATGCAAACAAAGTCTATGTGCCAAGAAAATAGTAGAAGGTTGAGCATAAGGCGTGAGTGAATGGAAGCAGTGAGAGTATTTTTATTCTATGTTCTACAGCGTTTCGGGGACGGGGACGGGGGGATGGAAAGAAATGCATTTCCGAGATGTTTCCTACAGGGCCATTTTCAGGGGATGGCAGGAGACAATGTGTAAAGTCCCCAGCTTGGACTATACTTGATTTACCCTTAAATTCTCAACTATGGTTTCAATTGCACTTGAAAATGGCAATTTGTAACATTCACTACTAGGAGGCTGCCAATTCCCAAAGATTAACATACATCAGTTTGCATTTAAATCAGATTAAATTAAGAAACAATCACTGATTCATAATACATAAGCCCTAATTCCTTATTTCTCTCCTAAACATCAACCCTAAGAAGGATGGGGATTTACTCGTCCTTAGGGCATGTGTACACCAATCTACAAGTAGGCTCCCTCATGGTTTCCAGAACACATATTCATACCTATCTCGGGACTTCTCCCTCAAGGTTTCGTGATAAATGTCCTTACCCCATCTTGGGATTTCCCCCTACATTGTGAGGTTTTTCTCCATTTCTCCCTGACAAAAACAGCCTATCCTCTTAACAGTATTAGCGAGTGATTAAAGAATAGGATATGTATGTATTATTATCTTAGGTATTACAAATATATATCTATACATATATAAAATATCATATACGTGATATACAATAATGATTTCATTATTATTAACAGATATAAAATATATATATTAGACCATATAAGGGTTCTTCATCCCTAATAAAATTCAGATATAATATTATGTCATCAATATTAAACTCATAGACACTTGCCAGCAATATATAATTCATTTCCTTTCACACCTCTTCCTTGTGAAGAGTGTAAAATATATTTTATATTTTTTGATTCTTCCATCAGAAATAAATAATAATTTTATGATCCTTTAGATCATCTCAATCAAAGGGTCCAATGCCTTATTGATCCTTCCATGCCTCCTTTGATGAATGATGGGACTACCTTCATACATCATGTGTTTGGAGTGATAAGGCATGTGGTAAAGGCACGTCCCATATCCTTTCATAATTGCCATTCTTCATAACTAATCATATTTCCTTTATCACACACAAGTTACTCCTATCATCGCGCTATTCAATAACAAAAGGGTCCTTTACTTGTAATCGCTGCCATTTGAATTATTAATAAATCCTTATTTCGTGGTTTATCCATCTGCTGATATTATTGACTTAATCATTTCATTAGTCTAAAGTCAATTATGTTGCTGACAGTAAGATTAAAGGTGGCCAAATTAACTTAAGTCATTGCTGACATTGTCAATAACTATCAATCCTTTAATCAATATTATATATAAGTCACTAACTAGCTAATGCTTGCCTTCATAATCAATATTCCTTTCCTACTGACATGCCACACAAACCAACAATGCAAATGCTCTCTCCATAAGTCGATGGTCTTAAATGTTGTTATCATTGACATCTAGTGTTAGCCTTATCGTGCCTTCTAGTGGCATAAGAACGTGTATTATTAGCGATGCTGCTTACATGACCTTGTTTTTTATGTGTATGTGGTCAAAGAGATACATTCCCCGACAACCACTAAACCATGAGTTCAACACCGTAATCTCATGATGCCTGAGCTCATCTCCTTGTATTTGCCACCTATACTATCTTAACAAATCATCATCATTGCTCGGTCATGGTAGATGCAAATTATTCAGAATTGGTATTCTTCTCATACATTGATGATAGATTATCATTAACGATATATATCACTATATATGTTATTTGGTCTACTAAGCCTCATTCAGGCTATCAATATCCAAAGACTCAGAACCATCTAAATCACTATCATCCTCTAGCAGAAATGGATCATCCAATGGAACCCACTATGGTCAATGCCAAAAAAGTAAATATTTTTGGAGAAAATAAAGTACAATCATACAATGAAATAAAATAGTGCATTCTTTTGTGTTCAAAAAATTAGTGCATTTCTTTAATTTTAAAACTTGAGAATGAAGCCATAGTGGCATGTTGTGATGGTTTAGTTGTTGTGTTGTTGTTCTTGCCATCAAGGTTCAAATACCACTAGGGATGAGGTCACCCATTTGTAGCCTCACCAGTTCATAGCTCCACGTCAAAGTGTTTACCCCTCTTAAAAAAAACTTGAGAATGATTTTTTTCAAGAATAGTATTGAGACTCAGACTTGGCATGACTCAGAATATTAAACAATTGTAACTTTTAATGTGTATTTCATTGAATATATTTAATTCTCCTACATTTGAAAGTAGAATAGCTGTTTTGATTCTCATACATTTGAAATTTGAATATATTGTTTTGATTCTCATACGAAGGTATAGATGCAAACAAAATTTAAAAAAAAACTTTATTTTTTGTTTTAACACCTAGGGGTGTTCCCAACTATATAGGATGATTGGCTGTCCTAGAAACAACCCTAGTGGTCCCCAAATGGCCAGGGACATTTCTTGGCATTTTGGAGGATTGAGCAGGCATTGAGGACAAAAGGAGGATGTCCACTCGGTGTCTCGCCATCCCCAAAATGGCTAGGGGATGGGGACATCAAGTTTTGGGGTAGGGGACGTGTTGTTGGGTGTTATGTGACCACACTAATACAAAATAAAATACCAAGGTATCTTATCCTCTCTTGAGAAAAATCTCGTGTATGCTAAGATTGCAAAAGATCTTATAGGTAATTCCAAGGTTCTTTTACATTAGGTTTTGACGTGTGGATAAGCTCAATGGTTGTTGTGATATGTTGGTAACACAAAGGGAATTAAGTTTGAATCGTTCTTCACCTCTTCCACAATGCTGGCTGGAACTTCTTCATCAGATATTGCAATCTCATGATGCGTCTTCCTTGAACGACACAATTGAAATGAAATGAAACTAAAGGGGGAAAGGGTTAGAAGGATCTAAATCTACTCATAAGGGCAATTATATCAATGGATATTGCTCTGATGGACAAATTCAAAATAACCAAGCCCTGCTTTGCCAAGATCAACAACTCCACAAGAACTGGTGCAATCTTCCAAGAGTTATGAAAAGATTTTTCATATCACAATGTACAATGGTATCATAACGAACAATGCACATTTAATGATCGAAGGTAAGCATCCATATAATAGGGGCTCAAGCTAACTTTACACAACTTATAATCAACTAGATGCAAAAAGTATAAGCCCTGAAAATTCATCAAACACCATTACATCCTACTTCTACTCGAAGGAGCAAGAGCTCTTTACTTTTGATGAGCTAACTATCTATCTCCCTATCTTATGAATTACAAATAAGAAGGTCGGGCCTTTATATAGGTTTTCAAATTACAGTTAATCTCCCTATCTATATAGGTTTTCAACTTATAATCAAATTGAAACAACATCGAGGGTCTAGATTTTGCCACCTCAGCCCTAATTATAGTTGGGTCAAGGAGAGAGATTCCGTCATAAATAAGCAAATCCACATGGACAAATTAGAAGAGGGTTGCCCACTTAGTGGGAGAGTGGCCAAAGTTGTCCCATAATGAGGCAAGATGCCCACTAAGCATTAAATGGTTCTTTGCCAAGAATAGATTGTGCTTGATTCCCTTCTTTAAATGTAGGAAATTTGGACATGTTGAATTGAAGACCTGTGATTAGCTAATGAAGATGATTGGGCACCATGTCAGCATGTTGGGTGCCATGTAGACTTGGGTATTTTCCAACTACATCATTTTGTAACCAAGATCCCAACTTTGATTAACTCTTTTGAAACTCTCTCCTTGAACATTTTCATCCTTCCATGCACTTGCTTGAGAATTCACCTTCTTGAAATGGATTGGATTCCCTCTTCGATGATTTTGTCATTGTTGAACTTTCTGACTTTTGATCTTGGATTTCTAGAGAAACTTCAAGATGTTGCAATCTTCCTTCTTCATTTATACCTGAAATTTGATCTTTGAAGTCTTAAACCTTGAATACCTTGAACTGGATTGCTTGAAACTTGAACGTCTTCAAAATGAATTTTCAAATTTCCCAACATTTGGTTTGAACTTGACTTTAATTTTTTTTACATCAAATCAATTTCAAATTATTTCCACTCAACCTCTTCCTTGGGCGTAAATTAGACATGTGAAAAAATTTCCAAATTTAATCAAATCTCAAGTATGTCGATCATTTGCGTGCAATATCAACCTTGGATTTCAATACTTAACCAACTTTTAATCATCCCTTTTGATTTTGTCCTTGACCGCAACTTTAGATATAGGAAAGGATTTCATATTTAACCAAAGTTTAATCACATTTTCCAACCCCTTTCTTTAGTGCACATGAGATTCATAAGCGGATTTATATATTTAACCAATTTCCAATGTTTCCTTGCGATACTATCTTGGGTACAAATGGGATGCTTAGAAGGATTTTGGAAATCATGAAGAATTCTTGGCCCATGTAGGATTTGCACTTATGAGCCCATATTAGCCTTTGCAGTGGACTTTCCATCCTTTGTAGAATTCCTTGAGCATCAAGTGATAGCGCTTTTGGGCACATAAGGGAAATAGTGACAGATTTCAACCCTAAGCAGAATTCTTTGTCAAGCACAAACCGCGGCCCATTGCCCTCAAGATAGGATTTTAATCTTTGCAATGTAATCCTCAACCCTTTGTGTTTACCATTGCTAGGTGCAGATTCAGCATGGAGGACGATTTTTGAAGTCTTGAAATATTCCCTAGCATTTTTGTTTTAGCGTTGTTGAGCGCATTCTAGCATGGGAGGCAGATTTTAAGACTGTGCACATTTTCCTTGGGCATATAAGATCAGCTTGTAGGGCGCAAGTTGGATTTAGAGACAGATTTTTCTACTCTCTATAGAATTGCTAGCATAGTGAGTTTAGCACTCATGGGCGCACTTTGGGTTTTGTGAGGGATTTTTTTAGCTTTTGAACATTTCCTTGGCATAGTGGATTTCATGCCTTAGAGCATAGATCAAGCTCAGTGACAGATTTTACATTTCAAGGAAATTTCTTGCCTTAGTGAAATTGGCACTCTAGGGTGCACCTTGGACCTTGAGGAGGATTTCTAACGTTACACACCGATTTGGCTCCATGATGCTCTCATGATAGAGCTACGTACAGAGTCATTTAGATGCAAGAAGGAACAACATTGTACTAATACCAAAATCTTGCAAATGTTCCAAAAGATTTCTTTGACAATTTGCTTTTGATGTTACCTTCACTTTTAGCCTATGCACTAAAGTTCCTTGCCACCTTTGATTGTTTCTTTCTTTGCCTTTAATTCTTTCATTATCTGCATTATATCTCTTCTTAGATCTTGTTGTAATGTCACGAATACAACAAATGTTTTGTGATCACTTAAACCCTAGCCCTTTTTAATCACCAAATTTCCAATGTGGGTAAGGGGAGGGCATACAAAGACTAGAACAAGGATAATGGAATTCAACTAAAAGATATCAACAACTAGTAGAACAATTTACAATAAAAACATCATATAATAATCTGGTGCCAAAATGGTCGACACGCAAATTCCCATCAAGCCAAACTAGTTGAATACAAGCAAAATTACATCATTGCTAAAGTGGCAAACTATATCACCCAATTCTAGTACACACCAAGATGGTGGATTGAATATTGATAATGACATGGATCAAGTGGACAAACCAACCAAGATCTCTTACAATGATAAATAGGGATCTGACGGTGAACTATCCAAGATCTTCAAAAATTAAATAACTTTTGGTGATAAATAATCCAATCTTACAATATTTGATTTTTGCAAACAAATATGTTACAAAGATTATTTTGTTAATCCAAATAATTAGAAAACTAAATCTAAGAGCTGGAAATAAATTGGCATCTTTAGAAGCCTAAAAAGTAGTGTTCAAACACAAGGAAAATTCTCAAAACAATGTAGAAGATTGAATCAAACCTTAGTTGGAATAAATTGCTAGTAAGAAACTTGTTCGACCTTGACAAGATAGTATGGCCAAACATGAGAATTATTGTATGTAGGTTGAGTTATGGTCTACTAATGGAAGTATGGAAAACTAAGAGGTAGTGAATTCTATAAGTAAAATAAATATCAGATTCAAACTCTGTTGTTGCTCATTATAGAATAGTATGACCTCATTATAATCAGTATGGCCCAAATAATGAATACAGTATGTTTAAAAAGGTTTTGGAATGTGTGAGAAGTGGCTAGTTCATGATATGACTCTTAAAAAGTTTTATGGTAAGTACAAAAACCCTCATTAAATCTACAAATTGATAAAACCAGCAAGTATGGTTTCATATGGCTTGCAATATGGTATAGCCCAAATGTATCCAGATTGCAATCACCATGTTTCCCAATATGTACGGCCAAGTTAAAGATTGGAAATCATAGACAAAAATTAGTAAAGCTCTCATGCACCAACGGTAGGAATGTAATCATGCATTTGTACAACCTAATATGGTCGTCTAAACTAGTGCAAGCCAATAGTATCTTGTAGTTGTATGGCTAGACGAGGGGATACTTTGGCTTGTAGAGATTATTAATCACTCCAAAACAATTGAAAATAATAAACATCAAAAAAATCATATCAACACTGCAAACTCTGAGCTCATCACAACCATCACAGCAAACAATAGGAAACTAGAAAAAATAAATGTCACATTTTCATATATAACTCAAAGTTACTTTCAACAACTTTTGTTAATTATTTAATTAATATCCCTTTTTCCACCACCTCATTACCTACAAAAGAAATCACAAAAATTAGGCTAAGGTTCATTGATGAAATTACACTAGACAAGAGTACATGAGATGGTCAGAATTTAAGAAAAAGTTTAAGTTTTGATGAGTACCTTTTGGGCCATTAAAGCTCCAAGTACTTGATCCCTTATTGGTCTATACCAACAACTTGAAATGTTAGGGGCTAGATGGTTGGCTTACCCAAACTTCTACAAGTGCCTTCGAAAAGTATGTTCACTAAATCCACCATCAATAGTTGTATTAGTGAGATTCCTTCCAAGAATCTCCATATGCACCACACTAGTTTCTTCTTTACCATGTTAACCATCAATAATATGGGATAGATCACTTGGTCTCCCAACAAGGGAGTTTCAATTATTGATTATTCATTATCTCCAAATTCTAAATGGGCCATAGCATTCTTTCGAGACACAATATTAGTCATAACATTTTGGAATTCAAGAATACTTTGTAACAAATCCACTATTTTAACTAATATGATGGTTTGAAGTACTTGTCTTAAAATATTTTTATTAGATTGTAATTGATTTATTAGCAACCTGCATTTGCATTTGAGTGGTGGCATTAGCTAGCCATGGCATACTCCACATTGGCCCTCCGTGAAGTCTTTCTTTTTTGAAATGTGGGTTGAGTACATAGCTTTCTTTGCTTAGGTTTGAGTAATGGCCAATACTTCCCTATGTCTTTCCACATCATCATGTTGATGTTGGCCTTTTAATTTGGACATCTAACATCTTGATGGTTTCCTTCTACCATTTTCATAGTATCCCTATTATGTTCTAATTTGTATGTCAGCCTCTTGCAAAATGTACCCATTCATTACATTGCAAAAATGACTGGACATCCTTTGGGATTGCACTGTATTTGTCTTTGACCTCACCCTCTTTGATTTTGATATCCCCCAAGAGATGTGTCATGTTACTCTAAAGCTTTGGTGGAGTGGGATGTTTTGCTCGTATGAAGACCACTTGTGTGCTCCTACTCTTTAGATTGTTTGGGCACTCTTTTATTGAGTGATCCAGAACTTAGCAAAAGCTACAGAACAATTCTAGAAGTAATTAGTTTTGATGTGGCCTTCGCTTTTATAGTTTGTGCACCAAAGTTCTTTGTTATCTTTTCTTGTTTCTTTCTTTGCCTTCAATTCTTTCGTCCTCCCCCATATTCCTCTAAGTATTTGTACTATCTTTTAGTCCAAGAGGACATTTTTTCTTTGTTATCTATATTCATTGTCCTATTCTAAGCTTTTTCATATGATGAAGGTGGTACAAACTTCCTTTTTTACTTAATGAAGGAAGAAGACCCTCAATAAACCATATTTTCTCCAAAACATCAGTAGATTCCTTCTCTAAATTTATTAGTAGTTCCTTGAACCTACTATTATAAGTTCATACATTCTCATGCTTACCTTGCTATTTATTATAAATTTCTTCTATAATTTCATTGTCATCATGCAATAGCTTGAACTCTTCTTCAAAGGCTTTCTTTGATCTCTGCCAAATGGTTTAGAAGGTTGGTTCAATTTTTGTGTACCAATTGATGGTATACTCCTCAAGGTAGCTAGAAAGGATTGCAGCCAAAATGTTCTATTGTATTGGCCATTTGTTGTCTAGATCGTTTCACAAGTCTAACAATGCCTTATAGGATCCTTTGACCCATTGCTTGTGAGCTTTCGCAACTTTTGCCTATGTTGGAGCTTGATGGTGGAGTCACCAAATTTATGTTTTGATGCAACCTCGATGCATGGAACTTTCTCACTAGGGAGTTTTGATTCGGATATTTTGGTGCTTCTCTCACACTCTCAACCACATGAGAATCCTCAATCCATTTTGCTTTAGCATTCTCTACACTTGTAATTCCATTAAGTTCTCTCTTATACACCCTTGGCCAAAGAGCTTTTGCCTTGGTTCCTTCAATCCCTAAGTCTTCTTTAATCAACAACTCTTCAATACGTTAAAGGTTATTCTCATGCATTTCTATAAATGAATCTTTGGATTCTATCTCCCAACCTTCCTCGTTTGGGGGGTGGTTGTACAAACTTTTTCATTTCATTAAATAGATTGACCCGTGTATCTAGTAGTGGTAGGTGCCTTGCTATTGCCTCCCACACTACCTTATATGCTTCTTTGCATTGAAAATATTTTTTATTTCCCAACTAGAGCTTTTGCTTTGACTCACACTCTGACTTCAGCTTCAATTTTAGGATGGACTTTGACTTTGGACTTGTATGGCTAGGGTTTCTTTGGATACTTCTTGGAGTCATCTCCTCCATTCTCTTTGCTCTAAGATCCTTTAAAAGATTTTCTGATCTCTTGGTTTTGGCCATGTTGTGGTCTCTTCTTTGCCTTTATTTGGGTCGAGGGCATGAATATCTTAGATTTGAACCGATGCTTTTAAGGCAATGGCACCAAAAATTTACTGCTCTATCTAATAAAGCTAATGCTTGATAGTGTAGAAATAACAATGCACACTAGATGCAACAACAAAAATATATCTGTAATCACATAAAATTCTTTCGTAGAAGACAAAAATGATTAGGAAAGGACCAGGGCTGCTTTTTCCAAACTACACAAAAACTATTCAATGACTCGATGGTTGCCAGGAAAACACAACCATCCACCAACTATTTCCTATTACTACCCAAAACTCAACAAAGAAGTAATGGATAGCTAGATATAACCATATTAACAAACCATAATAAGGGCATTGTATGCAATCTACAATACAAATGGATGTCCTCTAATGGATAGTAATTGACCATCATGTTGTCAAACCCTCAAACTATCCTTTCATGACTATTCTTTGCGTTAATAAACTTGGGAATCCAAAAAAAACCAACTCCTTCAGCATCCTTAGACCCTTTGCCACCATGGTCCATAGGAGATGCCATCCTCAATTACATCCTAAAATGCTGCCAGCAATTATAAAGGAAGGGAACAGCTAGGAGGGTATGTAATTAGACCCATGATTTGAAATCGTTTTTGAGGACTACCAGCATTCTCTACCTTTATCAAAAACAGATATCTTATCAATAGCATGCATCTATAAACACAAGAAAGTGAGCTAACTCAGCTTGAAAATATATTCTATAAAGACCCAAAAATTCCCTTTTCTGAAAAATAAACTCCAAAAAACGCACTGAAAAATTACTAATATTGCTAGCTTCCCACAACCAAAAACAAAATATTTCACAAAATTTTATAAGGTATTCCAAGAGAGAAGCTTGGGCACAAGTGGATCATAAGACAAAACTTGCCAACCACATAACCCTGAAAGTAAGAATCCGACACTATTCAATTGATCAAAGCCAATTAGAAATCGAAGGACACTGCCCCCCAATCCTTTATCCAAGTAATAATATCCATTGTCACATTTTTGTGCTTAAAGGTGCTTATGTGTCAAGTGAATCCTCTTCCTTTGTATCTATTACCAATATAAATGGGAAAAAATGAGAAGAGAATAATAACTAATCATTGAGATTATTCTGGAGATGACTAAAAGCCACAAGAAAAAACTCCACATTAAAAAATCCCATGAAAGTCTTCACCTACTTACATCAATAAGTGATGATGACTCAGAGTTAATCCCACATTGGTACAAGTTGTGAGACGAGCAACATATAAGGCAATTATTCACTCCAAAAATTTTGCAATGGGGAAGGACTAAGGAGGCTAGAGAGTAAAATCCCCAAAGCAATTAGTGTATCCATTGCTCCTCCTAACAAATGATTGAAGGTATCTGTGTGTTCACTGCTAAGTGAGTCCCCTTGCTTTATAATTGTTACCACCATAAATGTTGGGAAATGCTGTCAATTTAATGACTATAAATTGAGGTGACTATGATGTAAAAACTGCATAGGCCAAATCCAAAAAAGAAAAAAATGCTAAGTTGCCAAATCGGGTACAGACACAGGTACAGGTACGTGGATACAGTACGTAGATACGACATAATTTTTTTAAGGGGTTGGGTACGTTTAGATACATCCGTACAAAAATATATATATAAATCGTAAATATATATGTATTTTGCAGCGTAAAAACAAGAATTAAGAAATAGTATACTTGTAATATTTATTTCATATACAATTTAACAAATTAATATTATAACAAGAAATAATAAACATAAATTAAACAATTATATATTATATAATGTTACTATTAAAATATATAACAATTTGAATTGAAAAAATAATTAAATACAACTCTAATAATAAATTACTAAGATTCCTCAGGGATTCCAAGAAGTACCCAATTCTGGTATGTACCATACCCGGAATTGGCAGTTAAACTGGACGATTCAGCAACTTAGAAAAAATGTAATTAAAAATGCATGTGAAAGACTTCACCTACTTGAAATTGTTTGCAGTATTTTATAGCACCTCATAGTAGAAAAGAATAAGATCTCCATGCTGGATTCTAAAGATCTCCCTTGCGCATAGCATACC
Source organism: Chamaecyparis obtusa (assembly GCA_027943335.1). Lineage (NCBI taxonomy): Eukaryota > Viridiplantae > Streptophyta > Pinopsida > Cupressales > Cupressaceae > Chamaecyparis > Chamaecyparis obtusa. The sequence goes on along the minus strand of BSBK01005649.1, from coordinate 1,197,380 downwards.
TTGGTTTGTAATGTCCCCTACTAGAACTTACTTGTTTTACCCTAGAAATTCCCAACTAGGGTTTAAATTGAGGTCAATAAATAGAATTTTAACTTACTTTCTTGATGTAGAACCTGCAATCAGATCAGTTATCAAAAGATAGATAAACATGCAATCAAGTATAACAGTCATAGAGTACATGTGGGATTCCTTTGAGGCTTACCCGATGACTCATCCCCACTATGAGGCCCATGGGAAGACACATAAGGTGCCTTGATCTGATCCATCAAGTTCAGGGGCACGGAGATACAACCATCGTATCGGCCTCCTAAGGAGCACAGAAATATATATGTTGGGTCGGCCTCAACTGGGCACGGAAGTATATCACTCGTACTGGCCTCCTAAGGGGCATGAAAGTATACCAGTCATTCGACCTCCTATTTAACTTGAATGGACCACTCAGCTACTTCCATTCCTTATATGCCCATATCTCCACTCCATAATGAGGTGGCATAATGGATGAAGCTTTGAAGGAATCAATGTATTTATTGTATTATAAATATGCAGAATTAAGAAAGTGTAATATAATATTCTTCAATAATGATTCAGCCAAGACGTAATGCATTATATCTCATACCACACTACTTAGAGAGATACCTATGCTGTTGGTTAATATATTTATATCTGAATCTGAAGGCTCTTCTGATTGCCTGTGATTGTATTTCTTTGATGCCACACAATTACGGGATCACAAATGAGTCTTTTGCTATATTCTGATTGCCCTTGCTGTTTGTTTAATTATTTCTGCTGTATATGTGTTTTCCTCTGCTGCTGATTGATGCCCTCTTGGAATCTACTGTTTGTCATATTTATCCCCTCTTCTTGGGGTGGAAGAGTCATGTCTCTTCCAATTGGAAACCCCCTTCCCTTGGTTAATATTAATTGCACCTTTTGGTGGGAATTATCTTTTTATGAATCTCCTTGCTTTAGGGATATCAATCACTAATTTAATTAATGAATATTAGGAAATGCTGGCATTGCATGGTCTTAAGAAATCGTGCCTTGTTCATATTTTAATTATACTGCTGCACTTCTTTATCGTCAGTAAGCCTTTATAACTTATCTTCTTCTTTCTTGTCACTGCATTGTATGGTGTTTGTTCTTAATAACAACGTGCCATAGTAATTAAGGAAGTCAGCCATGTACGGTTTGCTCAAGTATTCTTCATGTCGCCCTGGAAATTTCGGGAAAAAATAGCATAACAAGTGTTGATGGGGCTGGCCTTGGATCTCTAATATCAAAGGGTATTCCCTGGCTTCCACAATGGCAAGTATGTAATTCTTTTTATTTTACCATTTCTATTGATTTTCATACTTTTAATCCATACATTGCTATACCATTTTGACCTTTCCTAGTTATATATCCCAAGCCTACAAACTATTCATCCCTGTAATTTATATATGGACAACTACTAGAACAATTTGATGATCAAGTTTTCTACTAATGATTCCCAGACAAGATACTTCATCCTAGCTATCCATCCCAAAAGTAAAAACCTTACAAGGAAATCCAAAAGAAGTCAATTCCTACAGGTACTTAACCAGTCCATCCAAAATTAAGCATAATTAAGATTGCCCCTCCTTTATTTCTTTTTAGTAAAAGTGTAGCTGGATCAGTGTGCATAAAAAGCACACAAAAGACAAATATCCTATTGAATTGCAATTCTATTATATCCCACATAGTTTTCCTGATGACAATATACATGAAGATGTAAAGTAAATAAGACTTAACAGTGTCAATCGAGTCAATCAATATTGAAAATGTAATGAGTGTTTTCTTACCAATCATACTGAATTCTATAAGCACAAACAATATAGCCATTCAAAACTTGCTTATTATACAGTAAAAACAGAACATGGCAAATGCTATCTTGCTACCAAAATGGAAAGTTAACTACTTGCTGACTAAACAAAAACACTTTTAACTATAGACTGTTAACATTGACATCTGTGTGGCCCAACATCGTGACCAATAGAGAAACTATGAAATTTAGTTTTCTTTGCATACCTCCTGAACCTGATTTTTGTGAGCTTCATGACTCTTTGTGTTCAGATCATCAATAGATGAATGAGCTGTCACTCTAGGAAAGTGTTTCCGAGAGGTTTCCTTATGATAACAATCATTGCAAAGGTCAGAATCAAGGCAAATTTCAGAATGTGATCCCTGTCCTTTTTTGATACCAAGTTGGCACACACTGCGTGTACGCAGGTAAACAGGTACCCTTGGATTATGAAGATGATAGAGAACCATCAATGAAGAATGTTTTGCACGACGCAGTGAGTCAAATTGGTAGTGGTTTTCTCGACAAAAGCTTAGGAATGCATGACGTGTGTCAAAGAACTCACATTTCATAATACCATCTTTATCCTTAGTATCTGCTGGGATATCTGCAACCTCAATCTACATAATAATGATAACAATTCAGTTAGTCAAATTTCCTAGAAAGGATATAAAAAATTTTAAAATGCAGAAAATGATATAGTCTCCTAGTTAACAGAAAGCAACAAATAAGGACCAACAAAACAACAGTTGTACTAGTGAATACATACTGGATGAAGTATATGCTTTTCCTTTCTGTTTTTCGGATGGCTGTCCCTTAAATCAAGCTTTTGCTCCAACTCATAACATCTATAAGGAAAGAAGACCCTCAGTGCTAAATACAATTAAGAAAAAACTGAAGTGATGTCACAGAACAAGACTGATTCTTAGTGACTGATAGATTATAACCAAGATGCTAAAGTATAAACTCTAAATCAATTAAACATTGTAAAATGCAAACACATATAGCAGAAGAGACATGAAAGAGGATTGAGAACAGCTAAATTTATGCGCTGTTTACGGTAATTGTTCTCATTGGTAAGTCAAAACGACCTATTTCTAAAAGCAGCAACTCAATGCTTTGCAAGCATGACGGTTGGCAGACAAAGATACAATTTAACCAATACAGTAGAAGACGACAATAGTGTGTGTCAACAGGCTCTGCAGTAGATCCCAAAGGTCTAGCTTTAAACATAACAGTAACATCTTCTGATCAGTTTAAGCTTTAAATGCACAGACCATTTATTTACTTGTAGATCACAAGCACCATTTGCTACATTCTTAAATACCACCATCATTGGCAACCGCTAGGAAAGGATATTCCCAATCTAGTGAAACCAACTGTTGGAACAAATATAGCTACAGTAATTCTCAGAAATCTGGAATTTTCCATAGGCAAGGAGATTTCCAAAGTTTCCCATATTCACACAATCCAACCATTGACAAGGACAAGCAGCTGCCAGACCATCAGAATGGAAAATGATGCCACTTGACGCATTGAATTTAGAATTTTTGTATAATGGATCATGACAATTGAGATCAGCTAAATATATATGCTATATACAGTAATTGCTCTCATTGATAAGTCATAACCACATGTTTCTAAAATTAGCAACTTGGATGCTTTGCGAGCATGACAAATTGAAATGGCAGATAAAGATATAAATTAACCAGTGTAATAGAAGACAATAATAGCATGTGCCAATAGGCTCTGCAGTAGATCCAAAGTTCTAGTTTTAAGCATAACAGTAACATCTTCTGATCAATTTAAACTTTAACTGCACAAACCACTTCTTCACTTGTAGACTACAAGCACCATTGATATATTCTCAAATACCACCATTATTGGCAACCCCCAGGAAAGGATTTTCCCAATCTAGGGAAAACAACTGTTAAAAAAAATATAGCTACTGTCAATCTCAGAAACCTGAAAATTTCCAGAGGCAAGGAAATTTCACATATCCACACAATCCAACCATTGACAAGGACAAGCAGATGCTGGACTACTAGATAGGAAAATCAAGCCACTTGAGGCATTGGATTCAGAATTCTGTTATGACAGATCAGCAGTCTCAGTTCAAAAATTGTTGGATATCAAACTTTGGCTCATCAGTATAAGCAACTCGCCCAACTAATTGAGCACATCAAGTAGATGTCTGACACAATTGTTGTCGGGAATAATGTTATGTTATTATGTTGTGTCGTCGGCAATTAGTTAGTCTGCCAAAGGGTAGTTGGGTAACGTTGCGACAGTTGGTGTCGCACCCCTTTGGTCCAAATATGTTGTATGTACTACCTCAGGGTAAAGGGGATTAGGGATTATGGTTTTGGCAGGTAGTGGATGTTGTTGTGATCATTTGTGTACATGAAGTTGATGAATTAAAAGAACTGGTTCTCTGGCATATATTTATTATGTTTTGTGTAATTACTTTAGGGCCCGTTTGGAACACGGAATATGGGCCCTAATTCCGGGATACCATTTTTCGAATAAAGACTTCCATGTTTGTGTCCACCTTTTCGAATTGGAATTGAAATTTCGGAATTCCAATTTTGCCCAAAAAATGGGCATTCCGTCTTCCACTCGAAAAGGTGGAATTAGAATTAGACCATCGTATTCCACTTTTCCAATTCCAATTTTTAAAACTGGTCGGGTCCGCGTCCCTTGCAAAGTATTTGTTTGAGGTCCGCATTTCATTTTCACCGTTGTTTTCCGCCATATTTTCCAGGTCGCCCTCTGCAAACAACTCAGCTCTGCAACACGACTTAACTGCCATATTTTCGAGGTCGCATTTTGTCTGGTATGGATTCTCCCATTTCAAATAACCCGTTTTCTAAGAATTTTTGAAAATGTGTGGTAACGAAATACCGTAATCCAACCTTCCGTGAATAAATATGCTGTATGCGTTACTAAATTTAAGCCATTTCTTGTCTGTTATTGCTAAATTTAAGGAGTAGCGCGGATTAATATTGCATATTTGGTACAAAACTAGGGTTTGATCTGCATTTCTATATTACTCTTTGATATGAAAATACACCTCTCTGTGCATTTGTGCTAGATAAAACCCTAGTTTTGTACAGTATATGCGAGATAAAACCCTAGTTTTGTACAGTATATACTAGATTAATCTTGGATCAGCGTAATAAAACAGGGGCAACAAGCCATGGAAACTAATCTAACTTGATTGCAGAGAAGATTAAGCACATTTGAACCAGACTAAACAACCAATAAAAGATGGTATGCTATGAACCATTCCAAATACTGAAAGCAATTAGTATAAGAAGAAAAACAACACAGAATGACTGTTCGGTTTCCTCTAACAGTACTTGGTTGTAGGAAATGTAGTTGTAGCAGCCACGAAAACTCTGGTGGTCTTGATTCTGGGTAATAAAACAGGGGTAACAAGCCAAGGAAACTAAACTGATTTGATTTCGGAGAAGATTAAGCACATTTGAACCAGAGTAAACTACCCATAAAAGGTATGCTATGAACTATTCCAAACTGAAATCAATCATAACAATAAGAAAAACACCATAGAATCATTGATTTGAGCCCAAAACCTGTTCTGTTTCCTGTAACATTACTCAATTGGTAGTAGGGAATGTAGTTGTAGCAGCCACGAAAATTCTGGTGGTCTGCTTACATGGTGGTGACAGCATGCTCCTCCTGCCATGGCCTAAACCTTGTACAAAACATGCACCACTTGATGCTATTGCCATTGCTATTTCTTCAAGACCTTGATTCCAAGCACTCCACAAGCAATTTTATAGTGGTGTTCAATGAAAGTCGGTCTTCATTCACAAACCCATTGGCCGTCTTGGCTTTCTGCCCATGGTATCCTAATTTACTGTGGTCTAAGCACAATTTTATAGGACTACTTGTCAAAGAACACGTCCCAACTATAGAATGCGAACAAATCATTCAACATCAATAATAACGACAGCAATCAGGTCATCATGTAGACCATGACCCAATCACATTGATTATAACCTATGCACACTCTTTGGATGTCAATGCGTTTCCATCTCTGATTTCAAGTTCTACTTTATACAAAAATGATGAATGAATATATATTTTTCTGCATATTTTATGTTGATATCAAAGGCATTTGGAGGATTTTTGCAAATATATTGTAGCTTTTTTTAGATTTTTTGAAGACAATTATTAGCCATTGCTTCATTGTCCAATATTTCTTTTTGCTTCTTCAGATTTACTATAGGAACCTTCGAGGGCTTTATCCTTTGTGAATTGTGGTTATGACATTTTGCATACCTGTCTTCCTATGACATTGCTACAGGCATTTGGAGGAACTTTATGGACACTATACACCATGAATTGATTTTTCTTTTTATACTTACAAGGCCTATATATGACTATCACAAGGGTCTCATTTCCAAGGTTGACTTCATGCTTTATGACTGTCAACAGTACTCTTATAAACCATTGAATGGGTGCTCTATTTTTTAACACATGACTCTGTCCTTTTACTACACCATTTTCCGATTGAAGACTTCCATGTTTGTGTCCACCTTTTCCTTTGTTCTGGCTCATATTCAACTGGCCATATGCACCTTTTTCTTTGAACACATGCACTTTGACCATCACGGTATAAGACCAGTTTCACTTGAAGATAGTTTATAAGTCTGTGGTCATTCAACCACTTATGACTGTCCTCATTACAATATGGTCGCAACAGAATTATTCAACCACATAGCCCATATGAGGACAGTCATAAGTGGTTGAATGAGGACAGTCACATAGCCCATATAATTCTGTGGTCATTCAACCACTTATGACTGTCCTCATTTTGTGATTGTCCTTGTCAGTAGGTAAAGTATGAACTGAATAAAGTTATTTTTTCCTCAATTAATTTATGGTCACTTACATTGTTCTATGGTACTTTCTCTTAAACCATTAATTGCCACTTGAATGTATTGGTATTGAACCATGCAAATGCTTTTCTTCTTGAACAAATGAGGACAGTCACTGTAAAGACAACATGATAATGTACAGTCACTGTAAGGACAGTCACAAATGAGGACATCTCACAGTGACTATCCCTTGTGTAATTGCCACTTGAATGTATTGGTATTGAACCATGCAAATGCTTTTCTTCTTGATAATGTCCTCATTTGTTCAAGAAGAAAAGCATTCGCATGGTTCAATACCAATAGGCAATACATTCAAGTGACAATTACACAAGGGACAGTCACTGTGAGATGTCCTCATTTGTGACAAGGACAGTCACAAATGAGGACAGTCACTGTAAAGACAACATGATAATGTCCAGTCACATAAAAACTTAATGTAAAGATTGTTTTGGTATAGACAACCGTGAAACACAACGGTGAAAATGAAATGCGGACCTGAAAAAACTACTTTGCATGCGGATGCGAACCCAACCAGTTTTAAAAATTGGAATTCGAAAAGTGGAATTAGACAAATGAGGACAGTCACCGTAAAGACAACATGATAATGTACAGTCAATGATATATGGTGCTTCTATCTCTTTAATTTTTTTATGTACACAATAAATCATGTTGTCTTTACAGTGACTCCTCATTTGTGACTGTCCTTGTCACAAATTAGGACATCTCACAGTGACTGTCCCTTGTGTAATGGCCACTTGAATGTATCGGTATTGAACCATGCAAATGCTTTTCTTCTTGAACAAATGAGGACATCTCTCTGTTTCAAATAATAGCACTAGGTGAAATTGCATAGACAAAGGATGGATACCACAAAATGAGGACATCTCTCTATTTCTTGGTGCAAGCTATGTTTGATATTAAGTTTTTATGTGACTGTACATTATCATGTTGTCTTTACAGTGACTGTCATCATTTGTGACTGTCCTTGTCACAAATGAGGACATCTCACAGTGACTATCCCTTGTGTAATTGCCACTTGAATGTATTGGTATTGAACCATGCAAATTCTTTTCTTCTTTAACAAATGAGGACAGTCACTATAAAGACAACATGATAATGTACAGTCACTGTAAGGATAGTCACAAATGAGGACATCTCACAGTGACTGTCCCTTGTGTAATTGCCAATTGAATGTATTGGTATTGAACCACATTAATGTTTTTCTTCTTGATAATGTCCTCATTTGTTCAAGAAGAAAAGCATTCGCATGGTTCAATACCAATAGGCAATACATTCAAGTGACAATTACACAAGGGACAGTCACTGTGAGATGTCCTCATTTGTGACAAGGACAGTCACACATGAGGACAGTCACTGTAAAGACAACATGATAATGTATAGTCACTGTAAGATGTCCTCATTTGTGACTGTTCTTGTCACAAATGAGGACATCTCACAGTGCTCATCATTTCTGAATGAAGAGATGTCCTCGTTTGTTCAAGAAGAAAAGCATTTGCATGGTTCAATACCAATACATTCAAGTGGCAATTACACAAGGGACAGTCACTGTGAGATCTCCTCATTTAGTGAAATTACACAAGGTACTTTCTTGTCTACATATGTTGTATACTCAACCTGCAACTTTATTCTCTGATTATGCATTATAGTTGAGTGTTTTCTTATGTTGTTTCGTGATTGTTTTGTTGGTATTTTTAGGTAATTCAATGGATCTCATTGATGATATTGATGATGAAGATGCTATTGAAATGGAAGGAGAGATTATGAGGAGGAGATGCTATTGAATGTATTGGTATTGAACCACATTAATGTTTTTCTTCTTGATAATGTCCTCATTTGTTCAAGAAGAAAAGCATTCGCATGGTTCAATACCAATAGGCAATACATTCAAGTGACAATTACACAAGGGACAGTCACTGTGAGATGTCCTCATTTGTGACAAGGACAGTCACACATGAGGACAGTCACTGTAAAGACAACATGATAATGTATAGTCACTGTAAGATGTCCTCATTTGTGACTGTTCTTGTCACAAATGAGGACATCTCACAGTGCTCATCATTTCTGAATGAAGAGATGTCCTCATTTGTTCAAGAAGAAAAGCATTTGCATGGTTCAATACCAATACATTCAAGTGGCAATTACACAAGGGACAGTCACTGTGAGATCTCCTCATTTAGTGAAATTACACAAGGTACTTTCTTGTCTACATATGTTGTATACTCAACCTGCAACTTTATTCTCTGATTATGCATTATAGTTGAGTGTTTTCTTATGTTGTTTCGTGATTGTTTTGTTGGTATTTTTAGGTAATTCAATGGATCTCATTGATGATATTGATGATGAAGATGCTATTGAAATGGAAGGAGAGATTATGAGGAGGAGAAGAGTCCTGCCTGTTGTTGTAATTGTTCTTGCCACCCTTGTCGCGGCCATAGCGGAGTCTATAAAAGAAGGTAGTCGAAATATGCGTAAGCGCACAAGAGATGTAATTCCTTTTTATAAGCGTGTTATCAACTCCAATGAGACGGATTGCTTTGACCAAATACGCATGACTAGACGATCCTTCTATAAACTAGCCAATATTTTAAGGCAAAAAGGAAGCATCAGAGATATAGAATTCCTCACATTAGAAGAACAATTAGTCATGTTCCTCCATACTCTTGGCCACAATCTGAGGAATCGTAAGATTGCCCATAACTTTGGGCACTCTGAAGAGACGGTAAGCCGATACTTCCACAAGGTCTTGAGGGCTATCTTAGCGCTCCATTCGGATTATTTTATACCCCCTGGTCCAAACACTCCTCGGGAAATCAGTGGGAAGACCCGTTTTGATCCATTCTTCAAGGTATATCTCCCAGTGGTTTAATTTTGTTTAGAGTTGTAATCCTATTATTGCGTGTTCATTAGACCTATGATTTATCTGACTATAGGACTGTGTGGGAGCAATTGATGGATCCCATATACCAGTCACTGTCGATGTCAACATGCAAGCTAAATATCGCGATAGAAAAGGCAACTTGTTGCAAAATGTTATGGGAGTGTGTTCATTTGATTATAAGTTTCAATACATCCTTGCTGGTTGGGAAGGGTCTGCTGCAGATAGCCGTGTTCTAGCTTCGGCTCTATCTAGAGCCGATCCATTGGTAGTTCCCCCAGGTTTGTAAAATATGATTATATTATTGAAGCATATGAAAAATAAGACAACGTTATAACAATGACATTTTGTTTTGTTTAGGTAAATATTATTTGGTCGATGCTGGATATCCAAACGTACTAGGATTTCTCGCGCCTTATCGGTGCACACGCTACCACCTAAAGGAGTTTTCAAGAGCAAACCCAATAAACACCCTAGAAGAGTTGTTTAATCATCGACACTCCTCGCTCAGGAATGTAATAGAGCGTACATTTGGGATTTTGAAGCAGTGTTTTCCTATCTTGAAGCATGCGACGTCTTATCAAATCAAGACACAAACACATATTGTTTTGGCATGTTGCATACTTCACAACTTCATTACGATAGAGGACGGCCTTCCATCTGAGGTAGAATTTGAAGAGGAAGATGGTCGTGATCGGATAGATGTACCAGTGCTTGAGACATGGGTTGAGCCAGTGTGAAAGAGATGATTGGGGCAATTTTCGAGATGAAATAGCAAGAAGGATGTGGGAAGACTATAGATCTCGATCTTAGTCGGTTGAATAACTATTATGGCAGTGTTTAAACTAATGTCAGATTTCATAAATTTCACAAACTGATACTATATATTAAAAGCCATTATGTCATATTTAGTGTTGTCATGTTATATTCAATGTTGTTATATTTAATGTTGTCATATTATATTTAATATTGTCATGTTATGTTTAATGTTGCTATATTTTATATTTAATGTTGTCATGTTATATTTAATATTGTCATGTTATGTTTGATGTTGCTATATTTTATATTTAATGTTGTCATGTTATATTTAATATTGTCATGTTATGTTTAATGCTGCTATATTTAATGTTGTCATGTTATATTTAATATTGTCATGTTATGTTTAATGTTGCTATATTTAATGTTGTCATGTTATATTTAATATTGTCGTGTTATGTTTAATGTTGCTATATTTAATGTTTACGTCTACGTATATGCCTCTTTGCATCTGTTTACATTGCAATTGATATTGTCAAAAGAAGTGGGCAGCTCATGTTGTGTGTGCCTCAAGTATGTCTACGGATGTAAACACGAACATGGATGGTGACATTCAAGTTATCCATCCAACTTCTTCTTGCAAGAAGGTTTTCTGGACAAAAGAGATGGAACGCAAGTTGCTAGACTTGCTACAGGAGCAAGTGCAGCTTGGAAAAAAAGCTGAAGGGGGTTTCAAGAAAGAGGCTTGGACAGCCATTGAAAGGAGGTTCAATAATGAGTTGAAAATGAAGCTATCGAAGGATAACTTCAAGAACAAGCTGAAAACTTGGAAACAAGGGTATAGAGTTATGAAAGACTTGAGGAATACAAGCGGCTTAGCCTGGAATGAGAGTACCCAAACTATAGATGCTGATGATAGTGTTTGGGACGAGTTGTTGAAGGTAACATGGTCTTCAAATCTCCTTTTAAGTTGAATATATCTTTTTAAGTAATGAAAGACCAATAATGAATTCAATTGTTATGCCATCATACAGAGAAAGGAATTTAAAAATGCCAAAATGTATAAGAGGCAGCCATTTCAATACTACAATGAATTATCCTGTATTGTTGGGAATGACATAGCTGAGGGCACTACAGCTGCAACAGCTCAAGAGACGGAGGAAGATTTCAATGATGATGAAGATTTCAGTTATCATGGTATGGATAATGCATGTTTTGAGTCTGCTGCTGATTTGGCTAATGATGGTATCGAATCTATTGATACACCTACATCGAACCAATCTAGTGCAAGCGGCAAAGAGAACCCTTCAACATCGTCAAGGAGGCCAAAGAGGAGGAGGGGAACATTGGTAGGTTCATTGGATTTGATTTGCGAAGTGATCAAAGATCTGTCTGCAGGCCTTACAACAGGCCTTGGACAGCCTCTGAAAGTGGATAAAACATCTACTTTGAAAAATGATGCAGCGGATTTGTATAAAGCACTTAAAGCAATCTCTGGCCTTAGCGACTCTACTATGCTTGATGCATACGAAAACTTAATGCATGATCCGCAATCAGCCGCATTGTTCTTGACAATGGATGAAGGAGAGAGAATCACATATATGATACGGAAGTTTGGAGGACTTTAGTTGATCCATGTTTATTAGGTCTTGTGTTTCAAATCAAAACTAATGTTTCATATTAAAACAATCAGAATTATGGATTTAATCTGTTGTTTTTCAAATCAAAACTAACTAATGTTTCAGACAATTAGAATTATGGATTTAATCTGCTGTTTGAGATAACAAGTTACTATAACACAATGACTGTACATTATCTGTTGTTTGAGATAACAAGTTATTATAACACAGTGACTGTACATTATCTGTTGTTTGAGATGACAAGTTACTATATAATTTTTAGATAATGCCTGGTATTGACCATCTTATGTTTAGATAATTTTTGAGTAATATTGAATCTTGATCCTATTTCAGCGCTGTCATAACAAACTGATTTGTAGCAGTACTGTTACTCACTGCTCATTTGTTATTATAGTACTGAGTGGTATCATTAAATATTGCAATATGAACTGTTATGTCAAGTTATGAACTGTGACTGTACATTATCTGTTGTTTGAGATAATGTACAGTCACTGTGTTATAGTAACTTGTTATAGTAACTTGTGAGATAATGAACATATGAACATTGTCATTATCAGGATCCCCAATGACATTATCCCGTATTATTTTATGCCGTGTTTGAGGAGATTCACATGCCATGGCATGGTTAATTTGTTTTACCAAAGTCAACTGTAACATGTACCAAATTCCTCAAGAAGGTTTTTTAGGGGTATCTTTGTGCAAAACCCAGCCAAAACTTGCACTTGTCCTTCTTCAATTGGAATGGAACACGACTGATTTCAACTCGTGGAACAATGAATCTGATGCCATTCTGTTTGACTTCATAACTGTGTGCTGATCAGTCTTAGTTGTTTGGCATGTGCATTAATTCAAATTGTCTTGTCATCTGACTGTATGGATGGCTTTAATGTTTTAAACTTTTCCTTTTTTTAGTCATTTGATTGTGTGTGGATCATTGCAATTTATTTAACATTTGCATTAACATTAATAATTTTCTAGCAAAGATGCATTGGTCTTGACTTTCTTCTAGATGTTTGTTGATTGATTGATCACTTCAATCTTTTTAGCCTACAATTCAATTTTGATTGTAATTTTCCTGTAAGCTGATCACCACAATTTCGTTAACCCAAGCAGTCAACTTTAGTTGTCATTTGGCTATATACTTGTCAATGCAAAACCCTTTAGTCCATACATTAATTCAGAATGTCATGTGGCTGTTTTACAGTTACCATAATCACTTTGGCATATGCAATAATCTTGCTTCTCATCTTAATCTATGTTGACTTTTGAACTTTCTTGACTATCCTCTCAGTATGTGCTGGCTGCTGCAATTTCGTTACCCTATACATTTAGCTGGCTGCTGCAATTTCGTTACTTGTTATAGTAACTTGTGAGATAATGAACAGATAATGTTCTGTGGTATCATTAAATATTGCAATATGAACTGTTATGTCAAGTTATGAACTGTGACTGTACATTATCTGTTGTTTGTTATTATAGTACTGAGTGGTATCATTAAATATTGCAATATGAACTGTTATGTCAATATGAACTGTGACTGTATCTGTTGTTTGAGATAACAAGTTACTATAACACAGTGACTGTACATTATTTGGTTCACATCTCTTCTCTGTCATTGACATTTTGGGATCATGGCTACAAAATGATATCATTCCCTGGTCAAAACTATGTCGTTTCCTTGACCTTGGTCTAGCAAATTAATGTGTATAAAAGAGAAAAAACTGTATAGCTGCATTGATTGCCCTTGTATCATTTGGTTCACATCTCTTCTCTGTCATTGACATTTTGGGATCAAGAAAGTAATCTTTTCTCCAGAATACCTTCTTGCAAGAAGAAGTTGGATGGATCACTTCAACCTGAGCATCCATGTTGAACACTTCTTTTGTCATAACGCAATGTTGACATGACAATATTAAATATAACATGACAACATTAAATATAACACGACAACACTACAATATGTCATAACTAATTATGGTTGATTCAGCCTTGCCACTTTTTGTTTTTCTCAATGAATTTTGTTTAATTTTGGGATTGTTGATATAGGTGCATTATTGATATCGGCTTGATGGCTCTTCTCAATGTGCCAAGCTGTCCATGTGGTGGTGGTCAGTCCCAGTTGAAGATTTCACGGACATTGAACAACCCTAGACGACAATTTTGGTGTTGTCCTAACAGAAAAAAGGTTGCTAATGTGTATATATTAATGTTTGTAATGTAAATACTATTCATTATATTTAATGTTTGTAATGTAAATTCTATTATATTATAAAAACTAATGTAGATTGGGCATCACAGGGCCATAATGATTGTGGATACTTTAGGTGGGTCGATGACAACCCATCTACATCTATCCGCCCATCTCCACTCATCCACGATCCAGGATTTGAGTGCAAAACTTGTCAAGCTAGGGCAAATGCTGAAATTATATTTTTACGATGCCTTCTCTGTATTGTAATCGCATATCTTTGTTGCGACCATATGCGGAGATGAGCTCAGGAATTAGTCAATTTTGTATTTTGATATTGTAATATGCGGATATGAGCTCAAGAATTAGTCAGTTTTGTATTTTGATATTGTAATATGCGGAGATGAGCTCAGGAATTAGTCAGTTTTGTATTTTGATATTGTAACTAAATATTTTAATATGGATATGGCGTAACTCCTCTTTGCCCCAAGTGTGCATATATATGGTCTACATATTTTTTCACAATAATTTTTCATGTTTATGGCTTAGGTGAGCCCCAATCTGCTATCAGTCACATGATTTAACGTTGTTTTCGTGGTTATTGCTTTGTAGAATTCTAACCTAGGTTTGTAGAGGAATTTTGAGGTTAACAAAGATATATCATGTATAAACTCATTTAATTGGTCGTGTTTTGATCTTGACAAGCGTGGATCTTTTAGGTAAGAATCAAAGGAGGTCATAGAAGGTAATAATAATTAATAAGATTTTTTTTAAAACTCATACAAAAGTTAGCAACTGAATGTACTTCATTGGTGTACTAACAAAAGCACAAAGTAGTTGTATGTTCTATGTATGCAGTGTCTAGAGACAAAAACAAGAGTTCGGGCATGACAAAGCGTCAAAGACTCATCAAACTAAATTATAACACTGTATCTGCATTATGTAAAATGAGGAATGCCTCATTCAAGTTGTAACACTGTATCTGCATTATGTAAAATGAGGAATGCCTCATTCAAGTTGTAATTCATATCTGCATTATGTAATGAGGAATGTCTCATTCAAGTTGTAATTTTATATCAGCTCATGACTTTGTGGGGCTAGACCGGAGGTTTTCTCCACCCGGCTCTTTCCTACCGGTGCTCCTATTGAGCTGGGTTGGCAACATTTTGTAAAAAATAAATAATAAAATAAATGACTTGTTTATAATGATGACTTGTGTATTTTGGGTCTACATATTTTATAAATTTGTATAGCAATTTTATTTTTTTTAAAAGTTATACAAAATGTTAAAATTTTTAAAAACTTGTAAACATAATTTTATTTCAAAATATTATAAATATTCAAAATCGCGTACAAATGAAATTAACCTTGATACAAAAATAAAATAAATATTCAAAAACACGAACAAAATGTGAAAAACTGTTGATGTCAATTTTGTACCACTACATAACATTATTTGGCGCTAGAAGGAAGGGCTTGATTATTGAGAGTGTTTCTTTGAGGGTTTGTTGACATTCAACTATGATGAAGGATGGTGCTTCCTAGATCGAATCAACCTAAAGCAAATTGGGGAACGCTTCAAGATAATATCCTAATTACATTACGCACAGACTCGTGGGCAGAAAGTGAGGATACTAGAGAATATCTACATACCGCTAACATATTGAACCAAGAGGAAAAGAAAGCGCAAGCCATTGAAAGGAGAATTCAGAGAAGGTTGGAACGTCAGAGAGAGCTAGAGAGGAAGCTTGAAAGAGAAAGAAAAGCACAAAGGTTGGTCCAATCCACCCTTCAAGAGGATCAAGACTGAACATAAAGCTGGATAGAAGAATTGGATCTTTCTCTCCTGAAAGGTTTGAGAAGCTACAATCAGATAGGAAGCAAAGGGTACTAAGGTCTACACCACACCAAGAGGAAGACTTAGTTGAATTACAATTTCATAAGAAAGGAAGAAATCATTGGGTAGCTAATACTGCAAGTCTAGCAAGTTCCTCAAGTAGTCCAACTCAAGTTCCAAAAGCTTTAAGTACACCAACCCCAGTAGGTCAGCCAGCTCAAGGTCAAGCTAGTCAAGTTACGATGGCTCATCAACCACCACCACCACAACAACAACCTCCATGGATCCAAAACAACGCTTCACCCATCTCGTTTCAACAATACCATGACCTACCAAAGAATCCTGCTGGATTTTGCTCCAAGTTCTTTGTCAATGACCCCAACCATACAGCTGAAGAGCATATTAAAGTATTTGAAGATGCAGTGTGCAACAGAAGGATTCAACATGAAGATGTAGCATGTAGGCTTTTTCCTTACTCATTGACGGAAGAGCCCTACTATTGGTTTGTCAATTTACCAATGTCATCCATAACGGGATGGATTCAACTTAGGGATGCTTTTATAGGAAAATTTGGCATGCCCACCACACCATTGGAGTTGCATAGGTTGTTTGTGGATATCAGGAGACAAGATAAAGAGTCAATTAGTTCCTTCAACAATCGTTTCCATAAGGCGTACACAAGACTACAAGCCCCTTACACAATTCCGAAGGCTGGTGCTTTGGAAGCTTATTATAGTGCCTTAGACAGTCAAACTGCTATGTTCACAAGGATGGCAAATCCTCGCCCTACAACACTGAATGAAGCTTATGCTAAAGCAATTGAAATAGGGAAGCAGTTAGGCCAACAAGGATTGGAACCCCAAGGCAATAGATATCCCAACAACCCAATCCCACAGCTTCCATATCAGACACCTACAAATTAGCTTGTGGTACACCCAGGACCACCATTGTCTCAAGCACCACCATCAACACCAGTTTATCTGCAAGGTGCAAGCTCATCTACAAGAACACAAGAGGAGAAGGATGAAATAAAGGATCTGATTGAGCAAGTGAAGAAGTTGTCCACAGAGGTGACTTATTTGAGGAATCAGAATAATCAACTCTAGTCCACTCAAAGGAACAATCAAGGAGGTTATCAAGGGAATAACTATCTGAGTGGAAATTATCGAGGATATCAAAGAAATAACTATGATGGAGGATACCAAAGAAACTATCAAGATCGAGATTATCAGAGAAGCAACCAAGGCGGAGATTACCAAAGAAATAATCAAGGTGGTGGTTATCAAAGGAACAATCAAAACAACAACCATCAAGGTGGTAATCAGTCACAAGACCAAGGATACAATAACCAATCTAGTCAGAAGAGAACATGGAACACTGGCCCAAATAATGGAAATGTGGTGTCGCCACTTGATAGTCAGGCTCCAACAGATAGTAGGCCAGTGGAGAGAATATTTTTGGCTGAGTCTGCCTTGTCCCAATATTGCAGATTCCATGAGACTAATCAGCATTCAAAGTTAGGATGTGCTGAGTTCAAAAGAGCATCTAATCTATTTCAGAAAGTGGTGGATGAATCAATGAATCAGGAAGAGATCAAGGTTACGGGATATGAGATTGTTCCACCCCCAAGTTATCCAGAGTGCTTGACTTTTGAAGAGGTTGCATTTCCACCAGAGTTTGAGGCCTATGAGGAACATCAAGGGGGATTCCCTCCCGAGTCAGCTAATGGACCAATAAGTGAAGTGATAGATCAAAATGGGTTCATCAATGGGTTAGATTTTTCTTTCCCACCATTGGGTGATTCTGTTCTAGTTCAAGGGACAGGTGAGAATCAAACATTTCAACAACCAGCGAGCAATGCAAGGTTTTATCAAAGGAATCATAATAACAAGAGGAATGATGGACCCTTCACATCATCGGTGCCTCCAAACAATTTTAATACTCCTCCACATCCCAATGCGAGTAATGTACCAAATCCTCCAAGGGATGCCCCTGAATATAGACAAGGCAATCACAATCATAGTAATGGACAACAGAATCCCCAACAGAGTATACAACAAAGTAATCAAAGTGCTCAAGGGTCACAAGGGGTGACATCACAAGAAGTTAATAGAGGAAGGATGGTAAATAATCTAGTGAATAGTGATGAGTTGAAGAGACTTGGACAGAGTGTGACAGAGGAGATGAAGAAGATCAAGATTAGTCTCCCTTTGTTCGAATTGTTGAAGGTGACAGAGATTAGAGATACATTCCTGAATAATTTGAAGGACAACAAGTCACAAGGGCCTCACACTCCAAGTGCAGCATCACCTAGCCAAGTAACTCATTCAGCAGGGAGGCCTCCTCCTAATCCAGTGCATGTAATACAAGATGTTCCATGTGGGAGCACAACAAATTCACCTCAGGGGATTTCGTATGACGAAATGATAAACTCTACACAAGAGATTGCTTATGGAGACATTAGTAATTTCAACAGACAACCAGAGCCTTGGCTGGTTTATGTGGCTCAAGGATCAACGCCAATGATACAACAGACTCAAGAGAGTCAAGATCCAGTGAAGAATAATGAAACAATGAAAGTAGAAGAGGTTGTCCAACCAACAGATTTCAGGACAAAGCCTAAGCAAGTACATAAGACACAAGTGGTATTTTATCAGGGGAAAGATGAACCAGCCCCATTCTTGCTCTCAGTAAGAATATTTGGGAAGCTTCTCCACAATTGTTTGATAGATTCAGGAGCTTCAAGTAATGTCATGCCTTTGGCCATTTGTAGAAGGTTGGGAATCACACCTTTGGGATCAAACAAGAAGGTTACTCAACTGGACAAGATTGAGGTCCCAGTGGTGGGTGAATTACACAATATACATATGCAGTTGGCATCTGATCCAAGGATGGAGCACATGATAGATATTTCAGTGGTGGATGTCGTCGATTCTTATGGTTTGATCCTAGGAAGGGATTGGTCTAGAAGGTTGAATGGATACATGGCAACTGACTTTTCCCACATGTGGCTCCCATGGAGAGGGCTAGCCAACCAAATCAAGATTGAAAGCACCCCAAGATTAAGATTGACAGTTACTGAATATGGGGAACCAAATGAAGTGTTGTTTGCAGAATCAAACATGGGCGTCTATAAGCCTAAGAAAACAGAAGTGTTGACTTTGAATATCATAAGTGAAGCAAAAGAATCCACAAAAATGCTAGTTGAGTTGGATCCTGACACTTCATCTGACGAGGGTGAAGGAATGTTTGAGAGTTTCAGAAGCTTTGTGTTAAGAACTGTTCAACAAGGTGAAGAGTTGGGTAATAGGACATCAGTGAGAGACTTGTTGTTACCTAACTGGTGTAGGATCCACAACGCCTTCCATTCGGAGCTATCCTGCTCTTTGTGCAAGGTTGCATTAGAACAAGTGGAGATAAGAGTCCCTCGGGCTTTGAAGCAAGATGAACAATATGGGAAACAAAGGATTGATGTTCCACAAGTTGATGAAGCAGAAAGTAGTAAGATGGGTGAAGCAAGGAATCGGATCACACCACCTAACTTGGAAGTGAGAAAGAATGAAGAATTGGACAAGTTTAAGAATTCTCGAAGAGATCAATCAAAAAGTGATGGAGTATGGACGTTAAGATTTGATGGTTCCAAGACCAAGCAAGGAGCTGGAGCTGGATTTGAGTTAGTCAGCCCAACAGGGGCAACATATTTGGCAGCACATAGATTACAATTTCCATGCACCAACAACATGGTAGAGTATGAAGCTTTGATTCTAGGCCTGTTGTGTGCTATAAAGAAGGGTGCTAAGATACTCCATGTGCTTGGAGATTCGTATTCGGTGACTGAGCAAGTGAAGCAGAAGTTTACTTGTCATGATAAGAGATTGAAAAGATATAGAAACAGAGTGTGGGATTTGATAGAGGACTTTGATGCTTTCAATATCAAGTTTAGCTATAGAGCAAATAATCAAGTGGCAAACGCTCTCGCGCAAGCTGCGAGCTCACTAGCACCAATCAAGTTGGAAGGCTTGAAGAAATTTAAAGTTGAGTTGGCCTCAATCCCATCAGTACTAGACAATGTCAAGAATTTCCAAGTATTTGAAGATGATAAGCATATTCTTAAGTTCTTGACCAATTCAGATGTCTTCACAGCACAAATCATTGATGGAGAAATAGATGAAGAAGCGGAACTCAATCCGGAAGAGATTATGAACTTAAAGACAAATACCATTCCAAAGGGAATGATTGAATTGGAAAGAATATTTGACTTGGATCAATTCAACAAGGTGCCATATCAACCCACAGGGGGTGATGAGTGTGAAAAGGTAAATCTGGGAACAAAGGATAGTCCCAAAATGGTTCACATTGGGAAAGTTTGTACACCCAAGGAGAAAGCTGATATACTGAGTTTGATGAGAGAGTTCCCAGATGTGATTGCTTGGGGATATGAAGATTTGAAGACATATGACCCTTCTATCATCACACATACAATCCCATTGAGGGAAGGAAGTAAGCCATTCAGACAGCGGCAAAGGCCTGTCAATCCTTTGCTAGAGCCATTGATTTTCCAAGAGGTGAAGAAGTTGTTAAATGCACGGATCATCTTTCCAGTGAGGCACTCAACGTGGGTCGCCAATCTTGTCCCAGTCAGAAAGAAAAGTGGAGAGATAAGGTTATGCGTTGATTTCAGAAATTTGAATAGAGCATCAGAGAAAGACAACTATCCATTGCCATCACTAGATGAAGTTTTGCAAGTAGTGAACGGAGCAAAAATGATGACGTTTATGGATGGATATTTAGGATACAACCAAGTGATAGTAGAAGAAGAAGACAAATTGAAAACGGCTTTCACCACCAAGTGGGGAACGTTTGCATACAAAAGGATGCCTTTTGGCCTAATCAACGCTGGTGCAACATTTCAGAGGGCCATGGATTATGCCTTCAAGGACTTAAAAGATAAGTGTATCATCATCTACATGGATGATATCACAGTATTTTCGAAAAATAGAGAGGATCACATTTTGGATTTAAGGAAAGTTTTCATGAGATGTAGGAAATTCGGAGTTTCTTTGAATCCAAAGAAATGTATGTTTGGAGTAACGGAGGGAAAACTTTTGGGGCATGTAATTTCAGAAAGAGGAATCATGATAGATCCAGAGAGAGTGGAGGCTATTTCCAAGCTCAGCCTTCCAGCCAGCAAGAAAGAACTGAAGTCTTTCTTTGGAAAGATCAATTTCGTAAGAAAGTTCATATCAGCATTTGCAGAGATAGTAAAGCCAATGAATGACATGCTGAAAAAGGATGCAAAGATGGATTGGACTCCAGCAGCGAAGAAAGCCTTTGAAGAGATAAAACAAGCTATTGTTAATGCACCAGTCTTAGTGAGTCCAGATTATGAGAGGCCATTCAACATATATTCTTTTGCCTCTAATCATGCCTGTGCAGCCATCTTAACACAGAAAAATGAAGAAGGTGAAGAGCATCCGATTGCATTCATGAGTGCACCTTTCCGAGAAGCTGAACTGAACTATCCAAATGTGGAGAAACAGGCTTATGCCTTGGTGAAAGCAATGAAGAAGTTCAGGCACTATATCTTGAGAAGCAAAGTACATGCAATTGTGCCTGACATAGCAGTAAAGACCCTTTTAATGCAAAGTGAACTTGGAGAAAGAAGAGGAAAGTGGGTCGCCACTATCTAGGAATATGATGTAGAGATTCAACCAATGAAGTTGGTTAGAGGTCAACAGCTGGCACAAACAATGGCGTCAGAGGGACTTGAACTTGTTCAACAAGTACTTGAGTTGGAAGATGTGCGTCCTGATGAATGGTACCAAGACATAATCAATTATTTGTTAAATCATCGATGTCCATCACAATTGAATCCAGTACAAAAGCGGGCATTGAAGTTCAAGAGTAAGAGGTATATGTTACAAGGAGCAGTGTTGTATAAACAGAATCATGAGGGAATATATCTAAGGTGTGTTGGGAAGGAAGAAGCAAGAAATATTTTGGAACACTTTCATGATAAGTGGGGAACTGGACATGGATCAGATTTGGCCACTGCGCACTGGATACTAAGAGCAGGATATTATTGGCCAACCCTATTCAAAGACACTCATGAACATGTGAAGACTTGTCATATTTGCCAAACTTCGGCAAAGAGGGAGAGGAACCCTGCCATGCCTTTACAGCCAGTCACTGAGGTGAGACCTTTTGCAATGTGGGGACTTGACTTCATTGGTCCCATCAACCCACCCTCCTCAGCACAACACAGGTATATTCTAACCGCGACTGACTACTATACTCGGTGGTCAAAAGCTCAAGCTTTTAAAAATTGTACTGCAGAAATCGTCATTAAGTTCTTAGAGGAAAGGATCACTACAAGGTTTGGATCTCCTTCTACTTTTGTATGTGATAATGGTTCTACTTTCATTTCTTTGAAATTTCATAATTGGGCTTTTGATCATGGGATTGTTTTAAAATTTTCATCAGGATACTATCCCCAAGGAAATGGCCTAGCTGAATCTACAAACAAAAACCTTTTGACTGTGATTAGAAAACTTTTGGATAGGAACCCAAGGGATTGGCACACTCAGCTGAGATATGCTTTGTGGGCGGACAGAACAAGAGTTAAAGAGTCCATAGGAATTTCCCCCTACCATCTAGTTTATGGACAGGATCCTATGTTCCCTATTCAACTGAAAATCCCAACCTTGAAGTTTATCCAAGAATACTATGATGAAAACGAAGATCGAGTCCAAGCCAGGCTGGCTCAGTTGATGCAATTAGACGAGGAGAGAGATGAAGCCCTAGAAAGGTTTGCAAAACATCAAGGGGTAGTGAAACGTTGGTTTGATAGAAGATCACAAAACAAGGCCTTCAGGATCTCTGATTTGGTCTTATATTGGGATAAAGCCCATGAAAAGAAAGGACAGCATTATAAATTTGATAAACTATGGAAGGGTCCTTTCCAAATTGTTGAAATCATCGGGGATAATGCATTTAAGCTCAAGACACTCACTGGTAGGGATGTCCCGTTGCCTGTCAACGGGCAATTCCTCAAGCATTATTTCCAAGCTTAGGACTCCGTCCGGAGCCCTTTTCTGTACATAGTAGTTTAGTTTGCTTTCAATTAGTAGTCTAGTTTGCTTTCTGTTCGTAGAGTTAGAGTTTGCCTTGGACCATTTGGCCCAAGGGTTAGAATAGATTTGCTTTCAGTTGTTTAGCTTAGGAGTTTTGAGGGAGCTCAGTGGTAAATTTGCACCAATTCGCTTGACTTGGGATCTTTTAGCTTCCCTTAATTTGAGAGCGGTTTTGGTTTTGGAGCTTTGCAAGTGCAAAGGGGGTCCATGTTATCACTCGTGGGCGAGGTGTGTTGATCTTACACTTTTGATGACAAAACAGGAGTCTGTCTTGTTCATTTCTTGAATATATTTGACGAGGTTTGGAGATTTTAGGACGTACTTAGTCGTTGATCTATGGTAGGGCTTGTACTAAATTCGGGTCAGACTCGATAGTGGTTCTTGAGTTACCTTCGACATGGTTACAACATTATGCTCACACTTAATTGCTCCGAGTTCTTGGTGTTTCGAAGTGAAGTTGGACTTAGTGAAAATCATACACCTGCTTCAACGCCACTGTGGTCTTCCAAACCCTTCGTGGGCTTCATTGCCTGCAAGCCAAACAGAAAATTGGTTGAAAAAGAGAAATATCATGAGAAAAGAAAAGAGAAAAAAAATGAAAAGCGCAAAAATGAAAAGTAGTATCAAAGTGTGAATAAAGATGAAAATTGGCTCTGAGGGCGTGCAGTCATCTCTGTCGGTGCTACTAAGTAGTCACTAAAGGTAGAATCATGATTGTGGTGCCACAGCGATAACTCCGTCGAGGCTATGGACGCCTAACTGGCAACGGGGCTCTATCCAGGATGCTTTTGGAGTAAGGATATTTTAATAGCTAAGTTTAGTGGATCTAAGGGATCATCAAGTTCTCATTGAGCGGGGAATGAATCACTTGCACACACATGGGTAACTTATGTCAAGATACTTAGGTTCGGCTTGAGAGTTCCTTCCCGGGTTGAGTACTTGTCCTTAAGTAGATTTTTGGGTGAGTTATCTTAAAATTTTCATTCTAAGTTATTTTGTTCTTGAAATGTTCAGGAACATTTCACCAGTGGAGTCGCCAGATGTTGTGAGGTTTCACATCATCGCCCCAAATCTTGGGGACCCCCTATTTTAGACCTAGGCTTGGCCTTGTTCTTTCCTTGATCTTGGTGCTTGGTGCCTAAAGCAAAATTTTTTTAACCCAGATTTATTGGCGTTGTTTGAATGGATAGATTTGAAGTGCAATGCTTGATGCTTTAATTTGATTGAATTCTATTGAAATCTTGTAAGATTGATGGATTTAAGATGGTTGATTGTATTGCAAATTTAGTGGCATGGATGAATTTAATTTCCAGAATTAAGGCCATTCGAAATCAAAATTGAACATTGCAATTAAATTTTAACCTCCTTTGGATTTTTGAATTTGCATTAAATTTTAAATTGTGGGCTTTGAATCGTAAATTAATTGTTTATATTTTTGAAATTGCTTGGAGGTGGTGGTGCTAATTTTAAATTTTCGAAAATTTGGATCTAATAAAATCAATTTAGGGCCTTTTGGATCAAAAAATCTGGGCTAATGAAATTAAAATCTGCTTTGAAAAGTGTAAAATTGGCCCTTAATTTTGAAAATCTGGGCATTACTTTTCATGATCTGCATTGAGAAGTCAAATTGGGGCCTTCCTTACAACTGGCGCCTCCCCTTTCCATGCTAATTTCGAAATTTTAGTGGTCATTGACCAAATTCAATGCAAAATTAATTAATTTTGTTTTCCAAAAGGACGTGTCGTCCCTTATGTGTTTGGCAATTAATTGTTTGTTTGTTTTTTTGTGTGTCTAGGGTCGGCCCTAAAAAGGAGGATGCTCTGGGCACATATATAGGGGAGCGCCTTCCCCTTTATCTCCTCACACCACTTCAGCTCCAAGCAGCGAAAAGGCAGAGAGAGCAGCGACTGAATATAGAAGAGGGACTTCCTAGTTAGTAGGGCAGCGAAACTGTTATTGGAAGGGCTTTGCATTTGAGGAGCGAATTATAAAGGGGCAGATTTTTTAATTTTTTTGATTGCAGACCAGACCACCGAATTTGATAAAAGAGGAGCAGTCACGACACCTAGGGCATCCGAAATTGAGCATTAGGAGGCTATTGAATTCAAGGAGAGCAGATTTGAAACAGCAGGGGTCCGAATATACAGGGGTGCAGTCTGAAATTCTAATCTAGAGAGCAGTCCCAAATTGTGAGAGGGAGCAGCGAGTCAGGTTGATGATGAGGCTCGAATACAAGTGATGCAGATCCGAAATCGTTAAAGCAAGAGGAGCAGATCTGGCATTGGAGGAGTAGAATTTTGTGAAGGGGGATCTAGTTCAGATTTGGGGCTTCATTTTCAGATTTTGGCAAGAGGAAGAGAGGCAAGATCTAAGTTTTAATAAACATTTCCAGAATTTCTTCAAGTTATAATTCTGATTTGAGGACAGAAGTTCAGATTTTGCAAGGCATCTACATTCAGAAATTTCAATTAGCAAGGTAGTGAAGTTCAGATTTTGTGATCAGATTCAGATTTTCATCAAGTTGGAAGCGTCAAATTGGAGGATTGAAGACAAGTTCATCAGGGCATCCACATTCAATTTTCTTTGCAAAAACAGAATTTCATAACCGGTGAGTGGCTTATCTTTTTCTTTTTTTTCTTAGTTGTTCATTTCATTAGTATTATTGTTAAGTGTTGAAGACTAGTTTCAAGAGTAGAGTTAAGATTTTGGTTAGTAGGTTGATTACTCAATTGTCTTGATTAGTTTTTTTCCCTCAAGTTCTTGCTTGCATTCCATCATTTCATTTCATCATCAGAGGAAGATTGGAGTGATAAGTGTAGTCCATCTCATAGGAAACGGCGGGGAGTGGTAAGTGGTAGTTCCACCCCTAGGGAGAAGATTGGAGTGATAAGTGTAGTTCATCTTAAGGCAAAGGCGGGGGGTGATAAGTGTAGTCTTCATCATTTCATCATCATAGGAAGAAGATTGGAGTGATAAGTGTAGTCCATCTTAAGGTAACGGCGGGGAGTGATAAGTGTAATATTCCATCCCATTAAGAGGAAGTTTGGAGTGATAAGTGTAGTTTCACCATCATTGTAGAAAAGGCGGGAAGTGATAAGTGTTTAGGATGGGTGATGCCAATGCAAGCAAGCAACCCAAAGGAACTAATGCTAAAATAGGAGACAAGGAAGTCATGATATCCAATTCCAACTTCTACTCAAAATTGAAACACGTTGGAGACACCAACATTGGTACCCTTGACTTGATTCAATTAAGAGAGAGGTTGAGAGACAGCCAGTCCCCTATGGCGAGGATCAATCAGTATAGAATTGTGCAAAGAAAGGTTCAGTCTACCCCAGCAGCGGATATGATACGGCAGAATTGGTTACACCAAGTCATCAAGGCTCACAAAGTCAGATTGCAAATCAGAGTGCAGCGCCTTCATCATGCTTCTTAGTCAGATTCTGGGCTCTACTAAAGGTACACAGTTTGATCCTTGGATGTTTTATTTTATTGAAGGCATTGGAAATGGTAAAGGAAAGATTGATTGGATTAGGATCATTAGCATGAATTTAGAGTTGCAACTTAGATAGTACAAAATTAGAAGCAAGTCTACATGGGGTCCTACTTCTTCAATTCGAATGCAAGACTACTAGTGATGCTTTGTCAGTCGAACCAAATCCAATTGGGGAGATGCACTACACCACTATGGTTGAGGCAAGAGTTTACGCCAAAGGGCAAGGTTGTGGCAGTTCAAACAGTTGAAGGCAATCAAGGGTTAACCAAGGAGGAAAGCATTGATGAAAGCAGTTGATGAACTTAGTGATGGGTGGATTGTGGAACAATCAAGGAGATATGGTGAGGGCAGGTGCCCCAAAACCCAAGATTATTGAAACAAAGATGCATGCATGCAAATCAAATCCAAATAGGAAGGTTAAAAATGGCAAACTATTGAAGTAAAGAGGAAAGTGATTGAAAGGTTGAGAAGGTCAAGTTTGATTTCAAGGCGGTGGCCAAGAGCAAGGCTCTTAAATTGCAAAAGGGTTCACATCTAGGCAAGCCACCAAGGTCAAGGCAAGATTACCCCAAGTGCATGGAGACCTCACCCTTTCGAGGTCAGGACATCAAGTACAAGCAAGTTCAAGTGGTGATGAGAAAGTTTCTAAGGACAAGCTCAAGCATCCAAGGCTTCACCTCATCTCAAGGATTAAATGAATTTATAAGATAAAGGTTGATGAAGTGGCAATTTCATGTGCATGCAATCAAATCATGCCAAGTGTCCTATGTTCTCATTGGTTGACAAATTATTGTAATTTTCTCATTGGCCCACAAAGTTGGTGCCCTCATGTAATTGGTTAAAAGATGGTAACCCTAATTAGGGTTTGTAAGGTTTAATCTTGGCCCTTGATTTTGCCTCTCAATCTTGGTCATTCATTGTAATTTTGAGTCTCTATATAAGGCCATTTGGTATCATTTGTAAGGGGTTGAAGAAAATTGTTGCAAATATAATACCAAAATTGCTTCTCTTATCATTGTTGTGTCTTGCATGGTGATTAAGAACACTTGGTGTTATTGCATGGTTTCTACTTCCAATTGTTAGAGATAGATTTCATTTCAATTGAATTGTTAGAGTAAATTTTCATTTTCAAGTAAGTGTTAGAAGTAAGAGTAGAGATAGATGGCTAGTTGTATGGTGACATTGGTAAATGTTTGATAGGGATCTTATACTAGGCCACTAGCATCTTGGCGGCTTGTCGAGGAGCCTTGTGTGGTAATTTAGTCTTGTTTCCCTTTGAATCATTGCATCTATGGAGGTAACGTCGCTGGCAAGCTTTCATTAGGTTGATCCCTGTCCAGTTGCCAATCTTTCCATTCATAAGAGTAGTAGTAAAGAAGTAAGAAGTAGTTTAGTAGTTGAAGTTTGAAGAACAAAGTCGGAAGTGATATGAATTGGAAAATCATTGAGTATACATTGCAAAGCTAAGTCCCATCATCATCATCAAGAATTTGACATCCTCAAGTGAACAACGTAAGCCCGCCGAAGTGATTACCAGCAAATCACATTTTTATAACTGAGTTAGTATCCACAGGTGTAGGGAACCTTGGAGTATCCTCGTATACTTTTCAAGAGAGGGTTGAGTGTTTGGTATGTTGTATCAAGTATTTCAATTGCTATATGTTATGTAGTGGTACAAAACTGACATCAACAAAAACATCATAACATTTGAAAAAATCACAAATTGTTATAAAGAAATTAATAAAACAAATTCTCATTGAGTGCATATTCCAATTCCAAAATGCGGCACCCAAACGCAGAAAATACATCTTCTCGGTCATCTTCCAGGTGAACCAAACGGGTCGAACACATATTCCAGATACCATTTTGAGGATATGTATATTCCAGAATTGCAGCATATTCCAGAATTGACTATATCCAACATTCCGTATGCCATGTTCCAAACGGGCCCTTATGCATTTAAATAGTTACCCAGTGAGGCAAACATTTGGTGTTGTTGTCGTCCAAACCTGGGAAGTGACGAAGAGTGAATGGCGTATGGAGGATAATGGACCAACCTGTCGACAATGGTATCAGGAGGGATGACAATAGACGCAGAGAACTTTATGAGGGACAACACGCCTTGACGTCAGACTTTGCGAATTTTGTTACAGGCGGCGATCGAGACTTACGTGAGGAGAGATGTTGCACAAGAGGAAGTCCCAAAGGGTGTCGTGTGGAACACTCTTGAAATAAGTCCGGGGGTCAATCGATTGATGAACCATCTCCCTTGCCTGTTGGCACAAACATCCCTAGCCCAGAGGAACTGACAGGAGGAGATTGAGTGAGAACAACAATGACAGCAAATCCTTCGTACTACGAGGAGAATAACCATCGAGAAGAGGAGCGCGATGGGACTCGATGAAGGTAAAGCAATAACTAAATCTTCAAAAGAGGAAGGGAAATAAAGGAGGGCACTTCCACATTGTTATGATTCTGTCATATTGTTGACATACATTGTACAAGAGTGATGAATTAATAAAAAGTGCTCTTTTATATTTATCATGGTCTGTTACAATTCACGCACAGGAAGAATTAATGCCCAACTTGTTAAATAAGGACAAAAGTAGAAGAGAATACATAGTGTGAAGACGCTCAGAGAGATTTGATTCTCAAGCAACAAGTTGAAAGGAGACAGAGGTTTAGGCGACTAGCGGAGGAGCAACCCGACGGAGGCAAAGGCAACCAGGTTGAAGGTGACCACTACGGGAAAGAGGGGCACCGTAGGGGAAGGAGTGGTGAAGATCTAATTGAGAGGACTCGACAACGATTAGACCTTCTTGAGGAGACCCAACATTGATTGAGGGATTTGTCTCTCACACTGCGCACAGAGGCTAGGGGGACCCAACAGAGTAAGGAAGAGGCCAAGGGGGAAGAGGGTACCGAGGCTACCAGGAGTATCTGAGGGACACAGGGGCACGGTGGTCAAACACATCCTATAGGCTCTAATCCATCCGGAGTGGGACAACAGCCATCAACAACGGTGAGGAGACCAACCAAGTTGCAAAAACAAAAACTACCAAAGTTCAATGGGGACGAGAAGGAGGATCCTATCCGCCACTGCCGTACATGTGAGACCATCTGGTCGGCAAACGAAATTACAGACCAGGATGAGTGGGTAACTCAATTCCCTGCCATTTTGCGAGGAGTAGCCATCGACTGGTACTCTGACATGAACAAGACCAAAATCAACACATGGGCCAATTTGAGGAAGGAATTTCAGACTGGATTTTGGTTGCTGAGGGATGACAATGAGATCATGGCTGAAATCTACAGCACTAAGTAGGGGAAAAAGGAGACAGCTCGAGCTTATGGTCGATAGCTCAAGGAACTGTTGGGAAAGATAGAAAGCCAACCAGCTGACGGGTTAAAGAAAAGGTGGTTCGTAAAGGGGTTAAAACAGTCCCTCCAGAAGAAAATGAAGATAGTTCCACCCACATCGTATGATGACGACTACAATAGGGCAATGGATTTGGAGAGTGAGACAAAAACCTCCAAAAAGAAGAGGAAGGAGAAGGACAGGTCGTCCGACAATGACGAATCTTCCAAAGGAAGTAGTAGCGATGAAGAGTCCAACAAGAAAGTGCAGGCCCTCCAGAAGGACATGCAAAGGATGATGAGAGAATTTAAGACCATCAAGGGAGGTCCCAGCAAGACGGACGAAAGAGAACTCTGGAGTACACAGTGCAAGTCCAAAAGACACAAAAGGCTCATGTCCTAAGAAAGGTTTTTGTGACATATGCCAGCGGATGGGGCATCCTACTAAGGAATGTCCCTACAACATGAAGACAAGAAACCACCAAGTGCTTCTCACTCAGGAACAACAAATGACATCGTGCAGAGCCTGTAGTTCCCAAAAAAACAACAATGCATCGTCGAGAGGGTACAAGAATAACTAGCACGAAGGAAGGACCAACAATAATAATGATAATAATAACAATAACAACACAAGAAGCCAGTGTTAGGAAATCAGATCTTTGGGAATTTATTATATCACTGTTAAGTAACTGTTCTGATATATAATAATATTGTGATGATTTTATATATATTATAATGAATATATATAATGCTGTGACCGCAGGTGAAGGAGACAATGTACGCTGTGATTGATTGCTCAACCCTGCGGTCATAGCATGTATATATATGCATGTGACCGGTTATCCAGCAACCATCGTGCCTTTTCAAAAGTAAACAGTCATTTCCATTCGCTGTTTGTATTAATGTTAGCGACTGTTATCAACAGTCGCTAACACTAATACAAACAACGGTTTGTATTTAGTGCCGTCGGCTGTTGATAATAGTCGAGTATGATTTCGTTTACTTATATCGACTTAACAGTCGATACTTAGCATTCATATGTTAATCGAACATAGTTCAATTAATACCATTGTGACTTTGGTATATATATATATATTACTTATGTTATTATTATTATTATATTTCATCAATATAATAATAATAAGATAGTAATATAATCACAGCTCTTCTTAATAATCATTTGTATACTATGATATATATATATATATATATATATATATATATATATATATATATATATATATATATATATATATATATATATATACGAATGAAGCTATACCTTAACACTCCCTCTTAGCGAGTGAGTATTAAACATCAAAAGTCTATCATGACATCCGCACTTCAGGACACACAAGTTAATGTAGTCTCGTCATGAGAATAGACTTGAATATCATGATCTCCGCACAGTCGGGACACACAATTAAGTAGTCTATCATGATATGGTTTCGTTATTACACATCCAATAATAACAAGAGTCAAGATCTTCGCACAATCGGGACACACAATTAAGTAGTCTATCTTGACACTTTGGTTAACCATTTACAAGATCGTCACCTTGAAATGTTAACCCACACACAAATGATCATTTTACACAATATTGCAATATACACATTTTTACATTTATTCATGAATAAAAAACTTATAAATAAGAGGAGTTTAAACCATACATCACACCTTGATCATGCCAAGTTTGTTTCTGAAATATTCTATCTTCAGCTTTGCCAGTGGCTTTATCAGCACTCTGTTCTTCAGTACTAATGTACTCTAGCCTTATGATATTTCTCTCTACCATATCTCTTATGTAATGATATGGAATCTCAATATGTTTGGACCTATTATGGAAAACTGGATTAACAGATAACTTGATACAACGTTGATTGTCACAATGAATCACAATTGGATCTAGAGGTTTTCCAAACAATCCAAATAATAGCTTTCTTAACCATACTGCTTCACGTGCTCCCATGGATGCTGCCATATATTCAGCTTCAGTGGAGCTTAATGCTACTGCTGACTATTTTCGACTGAACCAAGAGATCATAGCTGAACCAAGACTGAAACAACACCCTGTAGTGCTTTTTCGATCAGTAGTACTTCCAGCCCAATCAGAATCAAAATACCCTTGAAGATTGATTTCTACCTTTTCATACTTTAGCCCAAATCCAATAGAGCCTCGTAGATATCTCAAGATATGCTTAGCTGTCATTAAGTGTATTTCCTTGGGCTCACACATAAAGTGACTCACAACATTGGTTGCATAACAGATGTCAGGTCTAGTGTTCACCAAGTGCATAAGAGAGCCAACAATTTCTCTATACAATGTAGGATCAGAGGGTTCAAACTCTTCTGCTTCAACTTTGAGTTTGTGCAAATTTGTTTCCATAGGTGTGGATAAAGGCTTACACTCCATCATTCCAAACCTGGTTAGAATATCAATAGTGTATTTTTGTTGAATTCGCAAAATATAGCCTTCCTTTTGAAACACTACCAACCCTAAGAAATAATGTAAGAGTCTTAAATCTTTCATGTCAAATTCAGCAATGAGTTCTTACTTACATTTTGCAATAAGATGATCTTCTCCTGTTATTAAAAGATCATCTACATAAAGAACTAAAATAACCATGTTGCCATTTGTTATCTTAAAGTAAATGTTAGGATCTGCATCATTTTTAGAGTATCCTAATTTTGAAAGATAGCTGTTTATCCTTTCATGCCAAGCTCTGGGAGCTTGTTTCAACCCATATAGTGCTTTCTTGAGTTTGCAAACATATTTTGATGCATCATATATAATGAACCCTTCTGGCTGCTCTAAGTATACTTCTTCTTCAATAGTGCCATTTAAGAATGTTGTTTTCACATCCATCTGGTGTATCTTCCACCCTTTAGATGTTGCTATAGCAATAATGGTTCTGACTGACGTATACCGAGCTACAAGAGCAAATGTTTCTTCATAATCAATACATGCTTTCTGTGAGAATCCTCTAGCAACAAACCGAGCTTTATGTTTCTCAATACTTCCATCAGGAGCATATTTAGTTTTGAATAGCCATCTAGAAGAGACAACGGTTTTGTTTTTAGGTCCAGGTACTATGTCCTAGACATCATTCTTTATTATAGATTGATATTCTTCAATCATTGCCTCTCTCCATGCTTGATTAGATAATGCCTCCTTAGGATTTGATGGTTCTAATTTATTGATTTATGTTATAAGAGCTGCATAACATTTCTGAGTTCTTGTCCTTTTACTCTCATGAGATATTTCATTTGGTTCTACATTATTTTCTTTAATTATTTGCCTTGCCCATAATGGCCTTTTCTTACCATTGATTACATTAGTATTCTCATTTTCAATGACAGGAGGTTCAGGTCCTTCTATATCCTCCCTCTCAATTTCAGCAGTGAGATCTTCTATCTCCAGGATGTTATCTTCTTCAAAGTTTTTAAATGTGTTATTTTCATCAAATTTTACATCTCTACTCATCTCAACAGATTTTTGTCCTGGAATATAGATTCAATACCCTTTTGTGTTTTCACTATAACCAACAAATATGCCTCTCTTACCTGATGGTTCTAGTTTAGTCCTCTTCTCTTTAGGTACATGAATGTATACGGGACATCCAAATATCCTAAGATGACTTAGATCTGGTTTGATCCCTGTAAATGCTTCTTCTGGTGTTATGTTTTCTAATATGGAATGTGGACACCGATTTTGAATATATACTGTTGTATTTGAAGCTTCTGCCCAAAAAGAAGTATGAAGGTTTTGATCGAGCATCATGGCTTTTGTTGCTTCGATTATGGATCTATTCTTCCTTTCTGCTACTCCGTTTTGTTGAGGATTATACGGCACAGTATACTCCCTCTTAATCCCAACAGAATTACAAAATTCTTTAAATATGTCAAATTTGTATTCACCTCCATTATCTGATCTTAATACTTTTATTCTTTTATCTGTTTGATTTTCTACTAATGCTTTAAATTCTTTGAATTTAGATAGTACCTCACTTGATTCTTTAACCTTAAGAAAGTATATCCAAGTTTTCCGAGAATAGTCATCAACAAAAATAATATGGTATAGTGATCCTGCTAATGAAGGTGTTGACATGGGTCCACATAAATCAGTATGAATTAATTCTAAGATTACTTTAGATTTGTGCTCACTTGTAGGGAAAGACCCTTTTATATTCTTTCCTAGTGCACAACCTTTGCAAATGCCAGGATGATTATTTTTAAAGTGTGGAAGACCCGTAGTAATTTTGTTTATTAAAGGTAGAGCATTATACCTTAGATGTCCCAACCTCTTATGCCATAATTCATTGTGATTTGTGATTTCATGAGTTAGTGCAGATTTATGATCATTACATATTTTATAAAGGCTACCATCTCTTGTCCCTATGATTGTAGCATTCTTCATATTTGAATTCTTAGGCCATAATAGAACTTTGTCTTCATTAAAGGTGACACGAAATCCTTGGTCTGCTAATCCTGATATAGAAACTAAGTTTCTTTTGATTCCAAGTACAAATAGAACTTCTTTTAGTTGTAGAGATACTCCATTCTTTATCTTTATGGTACAGGTCCCTATTCCTTTCACTGGGTAGGTAGAGTTATCCCCAATAGTCACTTCTTCGGTTGAATAATTTTCAAGTGTCTCAAACTGATTTTTGAATCCGGTTATATGTCTTGATGCACCACTATCAATTATCCAAGTTCTATTATTGGAATTTAGTTCACTTGAGAGAGCTGTAAAGAAGAGTGGAATTTCTTTTGCTTCAGCTACGGTGGCTTGAGTCTTTTGCCTTTCAGGACAATGTCGATGAGTGTGCCCATATTTATCACATTTGTAACAATGGATTTTAGAAAAATCTCTTTTGAATCCCCTCTTTCTTTTGAAGGATTTTCTCTTTTTGTTGTGGGACTTTATGTTGAGTGCTTGTGTTTCTCCCTCTTTCTTTAGACCTATTCCTCTGGTAATAAGTTTTGATTCTTCCCGAGTATAGTCGTTCTTAAGTTGATCAAATTTTGGTAGAGGTGGGCGTGTGCTTATGCATTGAATAAAATTCTCCCAGGATGTTGGTAATCCCCTTAGTGCTATTAGAGATAATTCCATGTCTTCTATAGTGTTACCAATTGAGAATAGTTGATCTAGTATTTCAGCAATTCTTAGGAAATAAGATGCAACTGTTTCACCTTTATTCATCTTTATGGTCAATAGTTGTTCCTTCAAGGTTAATATTCGACTTGTATTGTTTATCTCATACGTTTCTTGAATGATCTTGAAAACCTCATATGCTGTTGTTAATCTTGCTATACTTGGGAGAATAGAATTGAATCAACAATTAATTTCTTGGCTTTATTGTTCCTCCGTTTCCAAGTCGTTTTCTCTACTTCGTCTGTAGGCATTTCTTTTTCCGTTTCTATGAAAGATTCTAATTCCAGTTCTTGTAAAAGTGTGGTGATTCTAATTTTCCATGATAGAAAATTTGATGCTCCTTCCAATCTGTCCTCCATCCTGATTCCGGTGGTCATTTTGATAATTTGTGATGACTCTTCTCCTTTAAATAATATTTTTGTTTTGTATTCCTATCAAATAATAATTCAGAATTAATTCCCTTTAACCTGGCTCTGATACCATGTTAGGAAATCAGATCTTTGGGAATTTATTATATCACTGTTAAGTAATTGTTCTGATATATAATAATATTGTGATGATTTTATATATATTATAATGAATATATATAATGCTGTGACTGCAGGTGAAGGAGACAATGTACGCTGTGATTGATTGCTCAACCCTACGATCATAGCATGTATATATATATGCATGTGACCGGTTATCCAGCAACCATCGTGCCTTTTCAAAAGTAAACAGTCATGTCCATTCGCTGTTTGTATTAATGTTAGCGACTGTTATCAACAGTCGCTAACACTAATACAAACAACGGTTTGTATTTAGTGCCGTCGGCTGTTGATAATAGTCGAGTATGATTTCGTTTACTTATATCGACTTCAACAGTCGCTAACATTAATACAAACAACGGTTTGTATTTAGTGCCGTCGGCTGTTGATAATAGTCGAGTATGATTTCGTTTACTTATATCGACTTAACAGTCGATACTTAGCATTCATATGTTAATCGAACATAGTTCAATTAATACCATTGTGACTTTGGTATATATATATATATATATATATATATAATAATACGAATGAAGCTATACCTTAACAGCCAGATCCAATACGACTCGAAGGGATGACCGATGATCCAGTGCAAAGCCTATAGCCAATGGAGGCACTTCAATCAAGACTATCTGAAGGAAGAGGAAGCACAACACTTGTGCAAATGGTGCGGGCCAAGAGACCATGACAATGCCAACTGTCCAAAACCCAGCATCAATCTGTTGAATATAGAGGAAGTCATGGGAGAAAAAGAAGTACTAGTCATTACCCATGCACAAACAAAGCAGGCTACATACTTGAACCCCCGCACGGAGAAGCAGAGGATGCAAGGGGCATGAGAGGAGATTGAGAAAGAGATGAGAGCGCAAAAGGAGACACACAGAACGACAAGTACTTTTGGTTGGCCGGAGGCGGAGAACATACTGAGACAAATGTTAAACATGGAGGTACCTATAAGAGTTCAAGATCTCCTTCACACAATGCCTCAGCTGCCGACGGCGTTGTTGGGCACTCTCTCCCAACCCACCACCCAACGCACAAATGTTCCTAGCAGGTCTGCAATGGATCCCATGCTGCTGGCGGTGAATACTGGCAAACACCCAGTCGTCGTTGAGATGG
This sequence comes from Chamaecyparis obtusa, assembly GCA_027943335.1. NCBI lineage: Eukaryota > Viridiplantae > Streptophyta > Pinopsida > Cupressales > Cupressaceae > Chamaecyparis > Chamaecyparis obtusa. The sequence continues at coordinate 1,160,550 of BSBK01005649.1, read as the reverse complement.
GTATCCTCGGGACCATCTTGACAGATACCATCGTTGATGGTGGATCAGGGGTAAATGTCCTTCTGGAGGAAACAAGGAGGAAGCTTGAGAAACCAACACTATGGCCTACTTTCAAGCTACTGGGAGCAGACCAACAAGGAATTAAACCCCTCGGGACATTAATGGCGCAACAAGTCACCATTGACGCGCAACCCTTCGTGCTAGACTTTGTTGTTATCCCACTCAAGAAGAAGGGGTACGATGTTATTTTCAGAGGAAGAAACTTTATCAAAGCCCAAATAGAGACAATAATAAGGCTCAAGACATCTACATCCACTAAAGCTTTATCAAGTGATTGAAAATATAGCCATCTTGTAATGTCCCCAATTTAGGACCTAAAATATCTGCAATATCCCCACCCTTTTCACGTAATGGCAACCATACATTGCAATTTAGTGAAGTCTCTGAAGAGACAGATTGCAATAATAATACAAGAGTAAGTCTATTATGTTAGAGACTAAGGTATATACATCTAAGGTGACAAAACTTATACACTTTGTGTTAGTATTTGTGGCCTTTTCGGTAAGATCAAATACTGAGATAAATGCCAAATATTACATCTCATAAATATTGTCTTGTATTTCTATGGAAGGGCGACTTTATTTGTGTATTATATCATTATATTAAGTGGGACGACTTGCTCACTAATTAATATTAAAAGGAAGACTTGCACATTAAATAATTATTTGGCAAGGAGGGACGACTTGCTTATGCAAGTTGGCCTCCCTTCCTTGATTGGGCGTCACCTCTTGGACACATATAAGTATGGGATGAAAGGATGCGAATTTAGCATCATAGAAAACATAACATGACTGCTAATTCACACCCCTCAACAAAGAAATATCAGATTAATATATCAGATCCACAATAATAATTATTATAGCAGCATCTTGGAAATTAAAGGCAGACTTGAGGAGTAATATAGCAGCAAACTTGGAGCGAATTATAGCAGACCTAGGGCAGACTTGAGGAGCGATTTACTGCAGACCTAAGGAGCAATCTAGAACAGACTTGAGGAGTAAGGTATAGTAGACATAGAGGCACAATTCATAGCAGATTTGGAGGACAAATCTGAAGCAAACTCAAAAGGTTAAATTTTGGACATCAACAAGGAGATTCTACAGCATAACCGGGTATTATCCATTCTTTATATTTTGTTAGGGCCTAAATCTTAGTTTTGAAAGATCATCTATAGTTTGAATTTTCCTTTCAAAGTCTGAAAATATTAACATGGTATCAGAGTCTTGGTGAGTGAAAGATCAACTTTCAAATTAAGGAAATCAACCTAACACCTTTAAAACTAAGAAATTCAATATGACTAGTGGAGTTAGACTAGAAGATAGACTCGAAGGAGCCACAAACTTCTTATCTTGGAAAGTTAGAATACTTCTTGACTTCAGAGAACTAGAGCTAGATTCAATTATAGAAAATCTACCTAAAACTGAAATGAATGAAGATAGGTCACGTGAATGGAAAAGGGGTAATAACAAAGCTATGATGAATTCTAATTGATAGCGTAAAAGACCACATCATACCCACAATCACCTATTTAGAGTCAGCCTATCTAATGTTCTCAACATTATCAGGGATGTTTGAAATTAATAATACAAGTAGAATTATGACTCTTAAAAATGAAATTTCACGAATCAAGATGAGACAAGGAGAATATATCACATCATTCTTCATGAGAATCACTGAGTTGATAAATCAGTTAGCAACTATTGGGCACACCTACGATGAGAAGGAACTATTCATGATAGCACTTAATGGATTACCTCTTTCATGGGACTCCTTTACTCAAGGAATCAGTGCTCGTCGTAAGACGCCTAAATTTGATAAATTAAAGATGGTTTGTCTTCAAGAAGAGTCGAGACTAATATCTAGAGGATCAAATTTTAAAGAAGACCTTCAAGTTTTATACTCCCATTCAAGAAAGAAAGATGACTACAAAAGAAAAATTCAAGACAAAGGAGATAGAAACTTTAGGAACAAAAGAAAGAGAAACTCTAACAATAACGGATGGAGAGGGAGAAACTATCAAAACAACAAATTTCAAAAGAAAGATCTAAGATTCAATGCTATAGATGTGATAAATTTGGTCACAAAGCACTAAATTGTCCTAATCGAAACATCTTCAAGTCTCTATTGCAGAAGTAAAAGAATCAAAATCTGAACATTTTGTCCTTTAGTTTTCATCTTGAGAGAGAGTTCAGATATGGGCCTTCCTAAATAAACTATTTCTAATTCTTTGTTAGATTTTAACATCACTTGTTGATATTACTTTACATTGAGAATATGATTTTTCGTTATGTTAAAATTATTATGTGACTATTTTGTTATACTAACACATTTGCAAGATTTTTGAGCGTTGAGGCTCGTGCACCTTCTGAGAGTTGAGGCTCGTGCACCTTTGAGCGTTGAGGCTCGTGCATATTTTTTTGAGCATTGAGAAGAATTACCATTGGAGACTATCTTCCGAGAGCTTGTCGATGGGATCTCTTGTGGAGGAGATTTACACTCTGAAGTTAGTGTTTTATTTTGAATTTATATCTTGTGAAGATGCTTCCATTATTAAAGTTTTGATGATGCTTCTTGTGATTATAGATTAGAGATCTATTGTTATGTTGATACCTCTTATGATTATTATATAGATTTGAGATCTATTGATTTATATTCTTATAGATTTGAGATCTATTGATTTATTTTCTAATTACATAAGTTTGAGATCTATAATTGAAATGATACATAAAGTTGAGATCTATACATTGTATACATCATGAGAAAAATGTCAATGATGCTTCTTATTACATGTGAACAATGTTTAAATAACCTTATATCTTGTAGTAGATGACATCACCACGTTGGAACATCTTGAGGATGGTTAATCACAATGATTACATCAGGTATGAATACATTGTGAATACATTATGTTATGTTTTCTTTCCATATTCATTGAGTATGAAATCTAGAGTGATAAAAGGTTTTGTGATTACATTATGAGATTTATTTGATCTTCCCTCGAGACCAAGAGGGAGTGTTAGTATTTGTGGCCTTTTCGGTAAGATCAAATACTGAGATAAATGCCAAATATTACATCTCATAAATATTGTCTTGTATTTCTATGGAAGGGTGACTTTATTTGTGTATTATATCATTATATTAAGTGGGACGACTTGCTCACTAATTAATATTATAAGGAAGACTTGCACATTAAATAATTATTTGGCAAGGAGGGACGACTTGCTTATGCAAGTCGGCCTCCCTTCCTTGATTGGGTGTCACCTCTTGAACGCATATAATTATGGGATGAAGGGATGTGAATTTAGCATCATAGAAAACATAACATGAATGCTAATTCGCACCCTTCAACAGAGATATATCAGATCCACAATAATAATTATTATAGCAGCATCTTGGAAATTAAAGGCAGACTTGAGGAGTAATATAGCAGCAGACTTGGAGCGAATTATAGCAAACCTAGGGCAGACTTGAGAAGAGATTTATTGCAGACCTAAGGAGCAATCTAGAGAAGACTTGAGGAGTAAGGTATAGCAGACATAGAGGCACAATTCATAGCAGATTTGAAGGACAAATCTGAAGTAAACTCAAAAGGTTGAATTTTGGACATCAACAAGGAGATTCTACAGCATAACCGGGTATTATCCATTCTTTATATTTTGTTAGGGCCTAAATCTTAGTTTTGAAAGATCATCTATAGTTTGAATTTTACTTTCAAAGTCTGAAAATATTAACACATTGGTATATTGGAAATCACCAATAGTGATTGATATAGAGATATCAAGTTGAGAACAATTAAGAAAAGACTTAAATAATCATCAACTATCAAAGGTATCGACTTAAGAGAAAGTATGGATTATTAGCGTGTCAGCAAGGAATATCGATTACAAATACAAAGTGATGGTCAGCAATTATAATCAAACATATCTAATTGATATCAACTATAAGCAATGAATTATCAGTGATATCATCAAAAGAGAACGTATCTTGACTCCATCAACCAAGACATATGAACGATGCAAATAGAAGAATGATCAAAGGCATCAACAACAACTGGTTCATATATGGTAATTGTCAGCATCCAATGATTTTGCATTGAGAAGTATTGTAACCCATCATAGTTATTGATGGAACCCAGCCAGGGTGTCTAACCTTGGAATAACGATAATATCGTTTGGAATGAATCGATCGACTAACGTCAATAATAGAATTGACGTCCAGAAAACTAAAGGTCGAGTGCAGTCACATCTCTATCAGAATTACAAATTGATAATATTTATGAAGCATACCGTGGAACCAACTACTATGGAGCAATACTGAAAAGATAAATGAAATAATGAATGGTGATTAATATTAGTGGACACAATATACAGAGAAATCAACTATGACCTTCAACAATGCATTAAGAAATTATAATGTTAAGCATTATGGACAAAGACAATATACTACAATGTGAGTATTGATCATCACCCCATCAGGGAGAAAGAAGGGGTTACATAAACTAAGACTAAAGAGATTATAACATCAATCCATTAAAATTTACTAATCGATGATTAGTTTTGACTCGTCGATTAATCATACTAATTCATAAACAAGGAATTGTCAATAGCAGTGATCACTTTAACCAAGTGGCATGATGATTTAGAGGATGATATAAAATTATTAACTGGGAAATGTGTATAGAATAAACAGATTGTTAGGAAGGGATGCATTCTAGAAAGGACATATCTCTTAAACATCTAAAGGTTGCAACCACCCATCATTGCAATGATGTAATATGAGGTTCCATCCCACTTCAGCAGCATCAGATTAAAACTTATTTCTTATTTATCCTTTTTGGATCTGCTCGATTGAGCACTTGCCTAGTTGAAATAAACCGGTTGCAAGCAATTAATTATAAATCAGAGAAGGCATCATAGTTGCAGAAGTCAAGAGATCATATCAGAAACAGCAGCATTATCATCGTTGCAAGAATACATCTACATACCCGAAACAGAAACTTCATTAATACAAGCAATGTCACCAATTCATCGTTGGCCATACAGATCGATGTATCAGATATAGTGGCCTACTTCTAATTGCATAAGCATATTGGAATATCAGACATAGGACAGTATTCAACATCGAAGAGTTATAAAGATATATCAGACACAGCATCATTGGAAGGAAGTTCATTGCATAGCTTACATTGATAAATCAGACAAGGCCGAACTATACATATATATCTGCAGATTGGATTATCTAATCTTTGCTTACAGCAGTGATTCAATATCCAATCCATATAGTATCATTGGCAGGTTGTACATATCATAAAGATAATTGAGAGTATTATCAATATATATAGACTTAATCATCTTGCGTACTTCCAATTGTCATATTAGAGATAGCAGTGATATAGCTATTAATTTCATACATAAGCGCTCATAAGAGGTGTCACTGGTCATCATTTACAGAGTTAAGAGAGACATTATACATCTCTTAGTACCTCTGTACCATGTCTATAGAATAATATTGTGTAACATGTTAACACATCCCCCCTAAACTACATCCACATTTGCATCTCTATTCTGCAGCTTTCTTGAGACTGTGGAATAGTAAGGTTCATCTCTTGGCCATCCCCTATCCACATGAAACCAAGGACCCATCCCAAGAACAACACCCTAGGATGGTTGGGGAGGTCTAATACTTCACTCAACCGTCCCAAGAACACTTAGGCACCCCCCAACCTATCTTTTTCTTCCAATAGAAAAGAGACCTTCAATTTTATTAAAACATACTAAAATCTTCTGGCACAGATAAGTCACCGGCACCAAAGCAATGTAAAGCATCATGTATTGGATATCATCAAAAGAATGTTTCAGAAAATCCACAATGTGTTAATAGTTGCAGCATTTAGGTACTATAAGAAAATTTAGCTTAAAAGGACCTACAATATCAATATGTTCTAAAACAATATTGCAAAAAATGTCCCATGAAGAAAATGAACATTGTGATAATCGGACCACTTGAATGGTATCATGACATCACCCAACAAACAGAACTTGTGAAAATAAAAACAAAGGAACTTCCTTTCAAGACTTGGAAACCATGATTGTGAGATGGCAATCTTGCTATTGCATCTTTGCCAACAAATATAACTCAATGTCAATAAATAAATTTATACATACATATATAAAATTCCATCCCATTCCATCCCCTAAAAATGCAGAAAAAACATTGGTTCCAAATTTTAGTATTTGACTGGCAGAGAATCAAAAAAGGGTATCGTTGTATCAGTAATAGCTTCTGCCTCTGCAGATGTAGATGTACAGATTGCTGTAGTTTTGATGTGCGGTTAACTAAAAGGAGATAGCGCAAAAACAAGTAAAAAAGAGGCAAAATATCTTCCCATGAAACTGAATATGCTTTGATTAACTAACATCACAATCAATTCAGTTTTTACTTGGATTAAGAATATGAATATTTTTCATAAAACAACTTGAATGGTCTTCCAATATCAGAACAAAATGCTTACTTGTCGCAAAGCAGGAAATTTTGGCACTCCTTGCAAACCCACCGCTTGCCACAAACAATAAAGAAACAACAATGTGTGCATGCATGCTGCAAGTGAATCATAAGGAAGTTTTTTTTCTTTGACTGACAGATGCTATCTCCAAGCTGAATATATACAACACAATGGTAAGCAGGACAGAAGATTATCATAGTTTTCTAATATTAAAATGGAAGAGTATATTCCTGGTGAAACAACCATTACAACAAAACTAGAACAAAATACCAAGCCAAGAGATTTTACCTTCTTCATTAGAAAACTATCATTTGAAGAATCTCTGTCACATTCTATCTGGGCAGTAGCCCTTGAAGACCTCTTTGTGGTAGACTTGTTTATATTCTGATGTTTCTGTCGACATTCTTCCTCTTGTTCAAGTTTGGATGTTATCACATTCCATGCTTCATCAGAGAAATAGTCCCCATCGAAGTATGGAAGGCGAGCTGCAGTTACTTTAGTCTTTTGCTCTCCAGGAGACACAAAAAAGTAATCATGCATATTTGTTACATGCACCACAATTTCTTCCTTTCTGGCCTTATGCAGCATTTTAAGATACCTAACACATACATATCCACCACTTAATTTTAGAATCAGTTTTGCATCATACACAATTATTATTAGTCTTATATTAGCACTGACAATTAAATTCACATTGCAGTGGTTGCAATTCATCTTCAGTCGAGCAGTGTCAATTGTCTTGCATGCTTTTTGAGGATGTCAGAAAAAATATTTATCATCATAGTCATGAAGGAGGACAGCTACTATTATTTTTAATAAGGCTTCCAAATATCTGGATTTCAGCATGTATTGTTATCAGAAAAGAAAAAAAGAATTGTTACCACTCGCGAAGCTTGGAAGTTTGTGGTGTCTTCTGTGTTTCAGGATGACAATTGAGAATGTAATCGTCCCCTTCTGATGGAGGAGAGGACCATATATAACAACTAGCGAACCCCCGTTTCTTAGAGTAATCCAAATATCCAATCTGTTAAACAATCAAATCATTTAGGAATCCTCGCTGCAGAAAGCTACACAACAATTGTAACCACAACTATCTCAATAGATTGATAGCACTCTTAATCTCCACTATTCTTTGCATGATAAGTCATAGATAATACATCACAAGAAACCACAAATGTAAAAAAAAAATCTATAAAGAATCACAAGCAACTGCTAGACACTTGATCTCTGCAGGGTGGTCCCTGCCTATTATTGTCTTTGACACACTTAAAAATGGGCTGGAATTATGAGCTGGCTAATCTATTTTTGTTCCTATCTTGACACAGACATACCATAATTTCATGGAATACAAAAGTACGGAGTGCTTCACCAGTCACAGTTTTCACATCAGGCCTCAAGTACTTCACAGAATCCAAGTATGAGAGATAGATGCGTCGTTGATTTGGATGGCAACATTCTGATCCATATTCCTGAACAAACATACAGAAGAGACAAATATCTACACCTTCGATTTTCTGAAACAAGAGGAGGACCTGTAACCACATGCCATGGAATAACACTTAGAAAAAATTTATCTTATCATTGCTAGCAATTGTTTGTCACAAAAATTAAAACAACAATGAATAAACATATCATGTTTCTAACCTTTGATTTATATGGAAATGTCGACGGAAAATCTTTAATCTGTACAAATTGTGAGAATTGCTTTTTTACTTCTAATACTTTATCAGCTGATGATACTACTCTCACAGCAAGTTCTTCTGTGCCTGGTACCTGACAAAGGTCAACAAACAAAATGCATATTTAGTTGTAATTACAAAATGAAAGCTTATTTAAAGATTGATAAATGTAGTCAAAGATTCATTTGTAGATTTCAAATTTCAGATCAAAAAAATATTATTAATACCTGTATAAGCAGCTAATCCTTTACACCTCTTAAAACTGTTATTTGTGAATAAAAAAGTGCTAAGTTACCGGTTCGAGTTTGGTTCCAAGTTCGGGTATGAAGAACCGGTTCGCAAGTTCGACAAAATTTTGAAAAGGGGTTTGGGTTCGGGTTCGAAAAAACATGCAAAAAAATTTTAAAAATACATACATATATGCATATTTATGAAGCCTAGAAGCATGAGTTAAAATTAGATTGAACTAGGAATACTCCCTCTTAGACTTGATTTCTTTGTCAATTCACATTTTGCACAATTAAATGAAGTAAACCATTGACTAAACGAAGTAAATGCAGTAAAAAACGTCTAGGAATACTCCTCTAGAGGCTGCCCAGACCAGAAGTCAAACTGTACCAGGACCAGGTACCAGTTCGAACTGGTGCTGGTCCGGGAGGCATTTCCAGCGAACTGGGTAACTAAGAAAAAGTGCAAAGAGAGAAGCTCATATTTATAACATGAAAAATAGTTTAATTGTATGATCATAATAGTGCAAGAGAAGGAACTCAATATAATTCATTTAACTCCCTAAGTTAACCCAACAAGTGGTATCATTAGTTGGATTTTAGTTGGAAGGTGAAAAAATCAAAGTATGCACAATGATAATGAATATTATGTCATCAAATTCCTTAAAAAGTCTTCCAAAACGAAATATGTTATAAATTTGTGTTCTGCTATAACAAACAACAATCAAAATGGTTAGCAATCATTAACTCCCTTAGAAGTCTTGCCTATGGATTTTAATATTCGTCACCTTAGCTGAAAATCATGTACCGACACATCAAAATAAAAAGCAAGTAAATTATTACCTCCTCAAAGCTCTTTCCCAAGGCTTTTGCTCTTTCTTCTCTTTCCTGTCTTAGCCGTCCACAAAGCCTTTTCTCAATGTGGTCACTCAGACATGTTGTTGGTAAATCCTTTGCCTGCAGAATAACATTCTGTGGTAATGGTTTCCAGACACCCCTTTCTATCTGCTCTATGTAACAGTTTGGACATGTATACTCTGGAATGCCCTCTTCATTCTTTTTGGCATTGAATAGTGCACATATACTATGTTGCCACTCCTTACAATTATCACATTGCACCCACTACAAAATAAAATGTGGCAAGGTTCAAAAATAATTTACAACAAGTTATAACATTAACAATATCTAGAATCTAAAGTACCAAATGCTCACCACTTCTTCCTTTGCAACTTCCTCATTCCTTTTCTTCATAAGCTTCAACTTGGCATATGCATTCCCATCTATCTTTATCACATCACTTTGAATCTTATGATAGCAAACGGTGCAAATGCAATGTCTTGCATCAACAGCTGCCACGAAGTGATATGATGCTTTGGGCTTGATCCGGGATGGACATAATGAACAATAAATAGGTGGTGGACAAAATGTAAGTTTCCCTACATTACATAATGTACATATTTTCTCACCATTCTTGTTTTCAGCCTTTTCTTTGCTCTGTCACACAAAACATGAAGCCAGCTTATCAACAAAAAGTCCCTGAAAAAACTGTAAGAAACTTAAAAACAAACATATCCAAGGGAGAAATTAAGCTTTACTTTGCATGAAATTTTGTCATGAAATTAATTTATCCTAAATATTTAATTCACAACAAATGTTATTCTAAAATAATTGAATAAAGCATCTCTAGTTTCGCAAGTCCAGCTTATTACAAATTTAAAATTATTAGCTATTACAACAATGTACAAATTTATCATAAAAAACAAGCATGGAAAGAAGATTAAGATCAGAATGAGATCCCCTTTTTCTCTGTTAACACTCTGATTCGCAATAAAATAAAGATGCACATGTGATTCATCCAAATGCCTAAGATTACTGTGTAGTTGATGCCAAACATCAAATCACTCTAATTTTAGAAAATTAAGTAATTTCTAAAACTACATTAAAATTGCAAATATTAATATATGTAACTTCTCTGCAATTGGATTAACAAAGTTAAATCCTTTTATGGATAGCCAATTTTTTATTTGTATATGAAATTGCAAGGGGGCTACATTAAAATTGCAAATATTAATATATGTAACTTCTCTGCAATTGGACTAACAAAGTTAAATCCTTTTATGCATAGCAAATTTTTTATTAGTATATGAAATTGCAAGGGGGCTGCACCTATCCATTTGGTGATCTTTCCAATCTTTAGAATACTAAAATTAGCCCTCTTAAGTTTCATCAGATTGATAACTGATATAAGAGGATACTAAGAAAGAGTTAGTTTAACTAAGGAAGAAGGAATAAGCATAAAAAGATAACATTAATCTGAGAAAATGGGTAAAGGACTAGTTCTAGGGCAATAGAAAATAAAAGATGGAGTCGCATGAACTAAACGGAAAGTTTAAAACAATAAAGATATAAGTTCATTCAATGGATAAATATTGCATTAGAATACTTCACTAATTAAGGATAGAACTTTTAGATATAAAGCTTCTCTTTAAAAAAATGTCAAAATATAAGTCTTGCGTGTATGTTGTGTTGTGACCTTTTCACACCATCGCCCCTTTGCAAATGGGGACCCCCTCTTTTCGCTTTAACAGCTTGTAGTTTGGTAGTCTTGGCAGCAGTATAGCAACTTTCCAAGGGCAATGGATGTCAAAGTCTTAGAGTGGTCTCAGATGCACTTCATATTCTAGGAGACGATCATGTTTCTCAATTGCCATGCATGATTGTAACACTTAGCCAATGTCCTCACCAACTGGAGATTCAGACAACTCATGGAGGAAGGTGAAGTTTGAGTGCAAGACATGCATGTAGGAATTATGAGAAGAAGAAAATTACCTTTGAAACTTAATTGAATCATCATGAAGTGGCAACCCTCAAGCAGCTCATATGAAAATTGAAAGAAAAGGAACAATGATGCCAATTTGCGGATAAGATGAAAATTTGAAACCAATGCAAAAAGAAGAAAATAAGTTTGAATTGCAAGTAAGGAAATCAAGAAGTCAAGGGACTGAAAATGATCAACTTGCAGATCTGAAAAGTCTTGTTAAGTGCAAGTTGGATGCTTGGAAATTTTGGATCCTTGGGGCTCCATCAGACCAAATACTTGCTATTTTTTGCCCAACCCCAAGGCTTTGAATCTTCAAATCAATACATGATGGAGAGTTATTTGCATTTAAAAATTCATGAGCACCCTTGGCAAATGCATGAAAATTGGAAGTTTTGGAATTAATCTGCAAGCTCATTCGAAAAGCAAAGAAGCTGAGAACAAGTTAAGGCATGAAATATGTAGAACACTTAGTATTGTTCCAGAGATTCACTTGGTTGAGCCCAAGACTCAGTCAAAATCCACTCCAAATACATCGTATTGCACCTAGCACATGAGGGAATTCCAACCTGAACAAGATAATGCACCCAAACACCACATGATTTCCGCAAATGAGCAAGCCACCTCGCCCAACTACTGGCCATTTTCCGCACTTGTTATATGACTTGGGTCCAACGTATGGGTGATTTCCACCCAAATACATATGTTCATGCCCAAGCAGAGGGTGAAATCTGCATTTGTCTTGGGCACGAGCCCAAGAGGGATCTCATTTCTACTATCTATATGGAGTTCGAGCCCAGCCATAGGGTGATTTCCGCCAATGGTTGTAGGGCTTTTCAATAGCAATTAAATTAATGGGGCTCAAATTAGTGTAATGTTTGGAGGACATTTTGAAAAGTGGCAAGGAAAGCAAAATAAAATAAATCTATCCCATTAAATTAAAAGTGCTAATACTAAATAAAAATCGACTTTTCCATTGAGAGATGAGAGTTTAATTTGGTTTGGGATTATTTGGTTTTTTAAGGGGGTCAACTTTACAGTAATGAGGTATGGGCAGTATTAAGGATGTGAACAAATTAAATTATTCCTTTCAAGTGTAGTTTTTATGAAGGGGTATTTTGTTATAGAATATTTTGATTTAATTCACATTCACCATTTTACAAGTTTAATGCAATTATTTCATTTGTCTTGAAAGGTGATGATGGAAAGAGACAACTCGAGGACAAGGGAAAGTTATTATAACTTTAAGGATACATGACAAAGGAACTCAAGCGAAAGATGGAAGCAGAATTACAAGGTACAAAGGTTCAAGACTTCAATAATACATGTGCAAACATGTGTGTGACATTGAGGACAACGTGAGGATGATCAAACAAATGCACCAAGGGATGTTCAAGGTCAAGTTCTTCATATGCAAGGATGATTCCAACCCCAAACATAGACAACTTGTAAACCATTCATCAAGCAAGCTAGAGGATTTAAAGTTGAAAATCAAAATAAGGGAGTCAAGGTGCAATTCCAAGATCATGTCCAAGACATCAAAATAAAATTCAAAGAGCAAGCTGTGCTAAGAAGATGAACAAGTTACTAATTGGGCAAGAGCATCACAAACTTGAATTTTTTTCAAAAATCCAAGTTCAATTAAGAGGTCCAACTACATGAAGTACCTACATCACTTCTACAAGTGCAAGATCAAGGTCAGGGCATCAAGATGACATCAATATTTCAAGTACAAGCAAGGTCAAAGTCATGTCAATGAGAAGGTTTGAAGGTGAAAAACTTCAAAGGATAGAGAAGACTAGTTGAAGATGAAGCAATTTGGGAATATGAGCCATCACCATCAATCCAAGGATAGAAAATGTTGAGTATCAAGAGATACTGATAGAGTGTACAAGATAAGCATGCTGAGGGGGTGTCCATTCATCTTCAACCAATCTGATAATTATAGTTCCACATGTCCAAGATCAATCAATCAAATCATGCCAAATGTACATGTTGAGTCCACTCAATGCTTTTACCTAACCTATTTTCTCAAAATGTAATTTTTTTATTGGCCCACAAGGTGGTTCTTTTATATAATTGGTTAGCATTTAATGATTATAGCTAGTAGCTATCCTTGGGCTATATTGGCATAATCTTGGCCCTTGATCTTGAACCAAACTTGGCCATTCGTTGTACTTGGAACTACAATAAAAAGGCAAAGCCTCATCATTTGTAAAGAGAGACTTAGAGAGATTGTTGCAATAATACTACCAAAATTGTTCATAATTCATTGTTGGTTTTCATGGTGGATTACTTGTACCATTTAGGAGTATTGCATTGTTTTTACATTTCCTCACTTAGATTAGGAATTCATTTTATATTGAATAGGAGTAGAAGTAGTTGAATAGAAGATATTGTTGATTGGTGAATTATGGTGATTCTAGTATCCATACTTTTAGATATTTGTTGATTGCAAGTATTAGTGTAAGGTTAGTCTGGGCCTAATTGCAAGTATCTAACTTCAATTGGAAATGTTAATTTGGATTGCACCATAATTGGGTATTTGAGTGAATATTCTCAATATGAAAATCATCCCCTCAACCTTAGAAGCAAGCACCCTCCTTTGTGTAGGTGATTTGGCGAAGCAAAGACTGGTTAAGGTCTCACCTCATCATCAATGATCTCTTGCATTCTTAGAGTTAGATTAGAATTCCTAAACCCTTTATCCTATTTACACTTTGTTTGTTTAGAAGTAATTGAAGAGTCGTCATTGTTAAATCATTTGCATTTAGAAGGTTGATTATCCATTGAATGAACAGCATAAGTCTCCAAGTGATACCCAACATATCAAATAATTACAACTAAGTTTTAAGTCCACAATAAGAAGGAACCTTGAGGTTGTCTTAGTTGATCACATAATCATATACATTGTTTAGCATCTAAGCTTCCTTATTCAAGAGAGGATTTGATTATTTGGTGTCTCATCCGAGAATACTAAGTGTTTCATCCTGCATGTTTAAGTGGTCAAAAAAATCGCATCCACACGTTGCACTAAAGGCAATCCATCTAGGAGTGGATCATAGAGATTTTGTATATGGTCGATTACACATCTCTTGTGTGTGTCTTGCACTATGGGTGATCTATCATAAGGGCGAATTACAAATCTCTTTTGTGCACAACAATAATCTTTTGTGTTTATGTCACACCAAGGAGATCCATAAGAAAGGTGATTCTCATAAGAGAGTGATGATGTCTTCCAATGGTGTAATGTTGGGTAGAAGACATCCATGTGTGCACATTCTCCAACAATTATGAGTTGGGTGGAGATTGCATTGGGTCAAAAGATTAAGAAGTAGGCTCAATTCTTGCAGAGGTGGCTTGTGAGAGGGTGATCAAATAAAAGCATTTCATTTGTGGCAATTCGTAAGTGTGAAATGCTTGTAAAGGGTGATCTGAACTAAGAAGTAACTTTGTGGTCCATGTTGACAAGATGCAAACTAAAGGGTTTAATTGTTAAAGACAGAATTATAGTTCCCAGTTTGCAAAAAATACAAGAAACCAAATGGAATGAGTAGGAAAAAGTTATTGAAGATGACCAAGAACATAGCATCCTAAATTGATCACTTGAAGATGCAAACTAGAGAGATCCGGAATGTTAAGAAAAGAAACATCCGATGGAGGAATATGTGTTGCAAAGGGAGCAATTGCACAAAATGTGCTAGTTCATGTGTGATGACACGACTGATATCAAATGAAGAAGACAAGCACTTGCTCTAGAGGCAAGGGGTAATTATGATGAGAAGCAATGGTGATACAATCAAACAGCTCACTTTACAAAGTGTTGAGAATAGGATGCCTTACAATATGTGACTAATTGTGGAGGATATCTTGGCTGTTACAAGTATAGTGCACATATTAGACAGAATGTTAAATCTAGTGAAGAATGAATGAGATCATTTGAAACTGAGACTGCAGCAAGGAAGAATGCTAGCTGTGGTAATACATATTCTTCTAGAGGATGTTAATGAGCCAATCAACATCACACAGTTGGTAATATGAACTTCCATGTAGGAATCAAGTGGATGTTCTAAGGAGTGAGGAAATCTAAAGAGATCATGAATGCGGAAAAGCATTGGAAGTGACCCTTGAAGTCATGCCTTAAAATGGAGTCATTGGAGGACTGAGATATCACTATTTTTCACATAGTAGTAGTAGTGATGAAGGAAGAACTTTTTGTAGATTTTTTTCTTGGACTTGAGTAATAGCTCTGACTTTGTAGTTGAAATATATTTGCAAACATGTGACAAACCATTCCTTGTCAAGAGTTGAGTGATGAGTCCAAGATTGTAGATTGTCTTTCAAAGAGATGCATAGGTTACATGAGTTGTTGCAAAACGTTAGTCTAAACACAAATTAAAAAATGGACCTTCACAAAGGGTTTGTAGGTTGGTGGAAACTGACGTTACTAAGAATGGATCTAAAAGAACAACATTCTAGCTGGTGTCTGGAATAATTTCTAAGTTTGTTGGTCATCTATTGAAGATTTCAAAAGGTGAGTGTGTTGGCATAAAGTATTAAGACTTGATTCAGAAGTGGTTAAAGTTAAAACTGACAAGTAAAATATTGATATAGTGGAGTACAACAAAGAAATGTCTTACCTAGAGGTAGAGTTACAGTACACTGGATTGTTTTGCAATCCGATGATCTGATGTTTAGAGGAACTTGAGAGGGAGATGAAATGAGGCATTGTGGCTTGACATGGGTTGCAATAAATCACAAACAATTAAGATTAGAGTCATGGTAGAAGCATAAATGGTTTAGAGACTCCAATGAGACCATGGGTATAATCTATAAAAATAGAGAATTCCTTTATAGAAGTGGCAAGAGGAATTAAATATCTGCTGACAAACATAATGAAGATGAAGGATTATGTGAATTTTTTGGACTAATAAACATGGTGGCTAATCCAAAAGATGTTGTACGGGTTGATTTGGAAGAAAACCTTTAGAAGAAAGTATCAAGTAGCTTCTATAGGTACTAGAAAAGAGCGGAGTTGACAGGGTGAAAGAGACCACGGAGAGGACAGGAATCGAAGATCATGAAGGTCTTGTTGAATATAAGATTTCAAACGTGTTAGAAAATTGTGTGCCCATACTTGCAAGAATAAAAAAGCTGACAAGAAGTTGAAGATGACATCCAAAAGGTGTAGAATCCATCACTAGACAGAGAAGAAGATCCAAGATAGTGCAGTCAGTGCATAGTGGATTATGACACATGAAAGATACGTAAGAAGATTCATGACATATTGAAGTACTGATATTTACATTATCATAAGATTTGATATTCATGGGAAAAATGGCATGTGGCATAGGAGGGGCAACAATATTAGGTGTGCTTGAAAACCAAAAAATGACAACAATGGGTATGATTGATACCAAAGATGCAACAACTATAGCTACACATATCATAAGAGGAGCATCTATAATGGAATTTTTGCAGATGCCTTTGAATTTGTTACTTCCTGCTGTGAACAGCTTGAAGAGGCAGGTTCAATCATCCTTTTAACTGGAGGCTGTTCTTCCTCTGTTGTATCAAGCACAGAAGCTCTATAATTTTTCACTGAATTTATGTTAGATCCAACAGAACTGTCGATATTTGAGGAAACTGGCACACTAGTTATAAACTCTGTTGGTCCAAGGTTTGATGACTGAGTGTATCTTAATGGTTGTTCTACCATCGGTGGTATAGGCGTTACACTGATAGTTTTCAATCTGTCAAAATTCATCATCCTTGAGTCAACTTCCCATTGAGAGCAGCTTGGAGAAGTGGGTCCAATCTTTCTCCATTTTGTTGGAGTCAGTATATCAAGTGTCCTGTCAAATGCAGAAGTGGCCACGATGGACTTCAATGGATCAGACTTCAACATATGTGATTCCTGCTTACTTGGTTCAACATTGTGTTTGGGTAAGCTCTTGCATATCACATGGAATTTTTGCAGATGCCTATGAACTTCTTACTTCCTGCTGTGAACAGTTTAAAGAAGCAGTTTCAATCATCCTTTTAACTGGACGCTGTTCATCCTGTGTTGGTTTTCATGGTGGATTACTTGTACCATTTTGGAGTATTGGATGATTTCTACATTTCCTCACTTAGATTGGGATTTCATTTTATGTTGAATAAGAGTAGAAGTGGTTGAATGGAATATATTGTTAATTGGTGAATTATGGCAATTCTAGTATCCATACTTTTTGATATTTTTTGATTGCAAGTATTAGTGTAAGGTTAGTCTGTGCCTAATTGCAAGTATCTAACTTCAATTGGAAATGTTCATTTGGATGCCACCATAATTGGGTATTTGAGTGAATGTTCTCAAAATGAAAATCATCCCCGCAACCTTAGATGCAAGCACCCTCCTTTGTGTAGGTGATTTGGCAAAGCAAGGACTGGTTAAGGTCTCATCTCATCATCAATGATCTCTTGCATTCTTAGAGTTAGATTAGAATTCCTAATCCCTTTATCCTATTTGCACTTTGTTTGATTAGAAGTAATTAAAGAGTCATCATTGTTAAGTCATTTGCATTTAGAAAGTTGATTATCCATTGAATGAACAACGTAAGTCCCCAAGTGATACCCAACATATCACATAATTACAACTAAGTTTAAATCCACAATAAGAAAGAACCTTGAGGTTGTCTTAGTTGATCACGCAATCATATTCATTGTTTAGCATCTAAGCTTCCTTATTCAAGAGAGGATTTGATTATTTGGTGTCTCATCCTAGAATACTACGTGTTTCATCCTGCATGTTGAAGTGGTCACAAAACTCGCATCAACATGTCGCACTAAAGGCAATCCATCAAGGAGTGGGTTGTAGAGGTTTTGTATGTGTGTCACATTGCAAGAGATACATAAGAGTGGTGGATTACACATCTCTTGTGTGTGTCTTGCACTATAGGTGATCTATCATAAGGGTGAATTACAAATCTCTTTTGTGCGCAACAATAATCTTTTGTGTTTATGTCACACCAAGGAGATCCATAAGGAAGGTGATTCTCAAAAGAGAGTGAGGATGTCTTCCAATGGTGTAATATTGGGTAGAAGACATCCATGTGTGCACATTCTCCAACAATTATGAGTTGGGTGGAGATTGCATTGGGTCAAAAGATTGAAAAGTAGGCTCAATTCTTGCAGAGGTGGCTTGTGAGAGGGTAAGCAAATAGAAGCATTTCATTTGTAAAGAGTGATTTGAACTAAGAAGTAACTTTGTGGGCCATGTTGACAAGATGCAAACTAAAGGGTTTAATTGTTGAAGGCGTAATTATAGTTCCTAATTTGGAGAAAACACAAGAAACCAAATGGAAAAGAGTAGGAAAAGGTTATTGAAGATGACAAGGAACATAGCATCCTAAATTGATCACTTAAAGATGCAAACTAGAGAGATCCGGAATATTAAGAAAAGAAGCATCCTATGGAGGAATATGTGGATTGAACTACTGAGTGTAAGCTAGCTTGCAAAGGGAGTGATTGCACAAAATGTGCTAGTTGATGTGTAATGACACAACTGATATCAAATGAAGAAGACAAGCACTTTCTCTAGAGGCAAGGGGTAATTGTGATGAGAAGCAATGGTAATATAATCAAACAGCTGACTCTATAAAGTGTTGAGAATAGGATGCCTTACAATATGTGACTAATATGTGTGTGTGGATTCTTTTCATGCTATAGAGAGAAACAATATCAACAAGGAATGACATGTTACACACTTAGAGATATGGTATTATGATTTGAACAATATTATGGAGTAATTGATTTGATGTCCCATTGTTCAGGTAAATATTTGGTGGAATAAGTTATATTTAGTAATTAGCCAGCCTAATGTGTAGATAGAATGGAATGATTGATTTTTTTGTACATGACACTAAGATTCAAGCTTAGACATTCACATATGCATCCAGCTCAAGATTCAATTTTCAATGTTCATTATATACCAGTAATAAGAATTAAAGTTTCATTGTTTTCATTCCAGCAAAACCCCCAAAGGTGTCCAACAATAGACAAAGAAGTAAAGTTATAAATAAAAAATATACTACTACCCAAAATTATAAAAATTACAACAATGCTGGATAGGGAGTACTTATGGTTTAATAGGGATGTGTGAGGCTTTGTGGCCTCTCCATGTCCTTCTTCTCTTTGTTATCTGTTTCATTAAGCCAACAAAATGGGCAAGCCTATATCCCTCAGATGGTCAAGGGATATCATAAACATTCTTGCCCACCTTTGGGACATCTTAACACCCCTGGGATAGTCAAATGACATCACAAAAATTTTTTGCTGCCTCAAGGACATCTAGACATCCCTAGAACATAAGAGCTCTTAATGAGGCATTTTGAGGATAAGACCCTATAAATATCAGGGGCAAGGGAGAGCTAGGGGACTTCCTCTTCTATCCCTATGTCCTTCCATGGCACAGAAATGCAAGGCATAAGAGGGGGACACATCCCTGTGTAACCCTGTATTTTAGTTCTCTCTCATATAAACAATACTTGTACTGATCCCTTAAGAAGTAGGGTTTGGTGTAATAACAACTGTGTTCTTCTACATTGAGTGTATTGAACATTAGGGTACACCGAAAAATGATATCCACAAAATATTTCTTCTTCTTATTGGGTGATCTTAGGTTATAATTTTGCATTTAGTCTTAAAAATATATAATAATATAAAAAAGCATTTAGATAATTCAATAAGAACCCTTGTACTGCAACAACAAAACCAACATCTCCCCATTCCCTCATCTGCCTGCCCTACCCATATCCCCCTCCTCAACAAAAAGGAAAACCTCAGTTAATGTATCACGCAGTCATAATTGATCTAGTCTAATAAGCTTTTGGCCTTGATCAGTATTGTGCATGTTAAAATCTTGATTGGCATATTTATGATAAAATAGTCCAACCATTTGCTGAATTAATTACATCAATTGACAAAAAAAATGTCGTACTAACAAGAAGCTGTTATACTGACCTGGTCCACCCATTGTTGCAACCCTTTAATGTGCTCTCTGATCTGTTCACAATTTTGTTGGAAAGGTGCTTTCTGTGATCTTAAAGGTTTTTCTACCACCAGTGGTATGGGATTTACACTGATAGTTTTCAATCTGTCAAATTTCATTATCCTTGAGTCAACTTCCCACTGAGTGCAGCTTGGAGAAGTGGGTCCAATCTTTCTCCGTTTTGTTGGAGTCAGTATATCAAGTGACCTGTCAAATACAGAAGTGGCCAGGATGGACTTCAATGCATCAGATTTCAACATATGTGATTCCTGCTCACTTGGTTCAGTTTGTGTTTGGGTGAGCTCTTGCATCTCACGTGGCATTTTTGCAGATGCTTGTGAACTTCTTACTTCCTGCTGTGAACAATTTGAAGAGGCAGGTTCAATCATCCTTTTAACTGGAGGCCATTCATCCTGTGTTGTATCAAGCACAGAAGCTCTATAATTTTCCACCAAATTTATGTTAAATCCAACAGAGCTGTTGATATTTGAGGAAACTGGCACATTAGTTATCAACTCTGTTGCTCCAAGGTTTGATGACTGAGTGCATCTACTAGAGGATAATTTAGTACGGACGGGACCACAAACAGGACAAAAATTATCCCTACATCTTTTATGATGCCAAATAAGAGTCTTGGATGCACTGCAATATGGAAAATTACATTGTCTTTCATGGCATGTGGTCATGTGTGCCCATAGCTTGTATTTGACAACATATGCACCATTCTGACATTGACATTCTGGAGTTGAACATTTACTAGAATGACAAAAATATAGCAGCAAAAGTTGTCTTCCAACTAATTGCCTTTTCATTTCTGCATTTCTTACAGTTGGCTGTAATACAGGCTTATTCTGAAGTACACCTCTTCTTTCCTCAGGCGATTGCTGTTTTTGTTTACTGTATTGTGTTTGTTTATGTTGCAATCCTAGAACATGTCTCAAGTCTGTCAATACCAACCTTGAAGATTCCCCATCAAAATTTTCTGCTGCATGAAATCTACATGATTCAGGACCAGGAAAATTTCCAGAATGCATAACATCAGCTGCATTCATTGTATCACCAGTTGTGTTCACCTACTTATCCTGGAAGAGAAAAAAGAGCCAAAAATGTTCATTAGGAAACAGATAAATAGGCTTCCTAGAAGTAGGTATGCACAATTCTATGTATTAATCCTGATTGGGTGAAATGAATATGCTCGTATAAGAATACAATCAATGCAATCAAATATAGGAATCATCAAGCTATATGCATTGTAATTCAGTTTTTATGAATAAAGTTACAAAAGAAGGGATGACAAAATTTTAAAGAAATTCTTAAAACTATTTATGATTTATTAAACATTGTATAATACACTTCAGATATTTCTTTGCTGTCACATAATGATGTTTTTGCCAATTGAAATATAGCATCGGTATATGCACAGTGCTTTAATCTTCTAAGATGTTCATATACTGATATAAATCTAAAGAATTAACAAATAATTCAGACAGGAGGATCATCAACTCTACTCAACGAATCATATAGAGGCAAATTCCGATCACTACTGAGCATCTCAAAATAGATGCTAGCATGCAAAGAAAATTGTGTATTGACTTCACATACATAGATTCCTAAAGAGACGCCAGGATCACATTGCCTGTGGTACTACTTTCTTTGCAAGGCAAATTTCTAATAAGAAACAGGTAAAACAATAAGACAGGTTCAGGCTTGAAACCCATTCCAGGAGCCAAAAACCAAAATGAAGTATCAACAAAGAAAATAACACAGTATATATATTCATCCTTGACCAACTAAAGCCAGTTAAGTTGTCAGTTCAATATTGGATATAAGTGTGAGAATAAGGATATGAATAATTAACAAAAGTAATAGAATAGATTACATTTACAGATTCCATAGGAATCCACGTAAGAAACATATATTGAAAAAACAACAGTCAAATTGTTCAGGCTAACTAAACAAGAAGCTTCATGTACAGCTAACAAAACATACTAATGGATATCAAACTAGGATGATGATGCTAGGGCCAATCCAAGGAAGCCTTGAAGTGTCATCTTTCATGACAAGAGTGGAAATTTCATCATAGGGTATCTTTTCTTCCTTGGAATGAATTCTAATAATGAGGCGTAATGGCTTGCAGTGATTCAAGGCTTTCAAATACGGAAGGTGAATGGTTTTCATAATTTAATAATGGAAGGCGACTTGAAGACCATAATTATGGATCTAAAATGCAGGAGATGTAACAATTGGCAAGCTAAGGTATTACTTTCTAATGCTTATTAACATGGTGAATACATTTGCAATATTTCTTCACCAATGTGCCAAGAGAAGAGAAAAAGGTGGCAGATCTCTTTCTGAATCATGAAATAAATATTGAAACCATGACTAGCATTTGATTAGATGGTTAGGAAAAGTCAGAATGTCTTACAGAAGAAGACAAAATCATGTATGCCATGAGGATTGTAGAGTGTTAAGTACATGCTTTTGAATTGCCATTTTGGGAAATATTCCCAAGGCGACAATGGTTTTGCTTCCTATTCAGCATGTGTTTATAAATAGCCCCTCCTATGTGACACACAAGCTTGCACTGCCATCATACTTTAATTTATTCGAGTAGGGTGGACACATTTGTGAAGGATTGTTATTTTGAGCTTGCATTCTCATGGTCGATGACAGTTTGTTAGCTATTGTTTAGTGCGTGTGTTGGGGTGGGTGCTTCTCTATCTAGTGTTGATATTCCATTGGCTGTTGCAAATGGTTGGAATGCTGCGGAGCTGCAAGAAGGCTCCCTGGGACCCATTATTCTTTGCTCAGTCTCAATCATTGCCTTAAAGCAACTTTTGATGGCTATTACCCAGTAACTTAAGAAATGCTCAAAGTAGTGTTGGGAGTGAAGGGAGTGTAGGATATTTAGTAAAAGGAGTAAGGATACAATTAGAGTAGTTTTCTTGGCATAGTTGAATTTCAAGATATCGAACAAAGCCTTGAAGAGAGTGAATTTGTAACTTGTTGATACCAAACGAGTTATTGGTGTCTCATGTGGTGGCCCTTCCCTCCCTATAGTAGCTTCTATGTGTGGAGGACAAGGTTAGTATGCATAAAGCATGATTGTATTGCTAGGATGAAATGAAAGCAGTCCTAAACCTCTAAGTGACCCAATCCAATTAGGTTTTTGAGGTTGTTAGTGAGTTCGTCCCTCAACTAAAAAAGAAATATGTGCAATCATGGTACTAAGAGAATGGAATTAGTGCAAGGTGTGAAGTTGTTTGCTAGTGGAGACATTGTTGGTGCATCCTGATAGTTACGTCTACTACTAAGAAGGAATTGGGATGTGGTGAAGCCATAGTTTGAGTAGGGTGGGATAATGCAAGGTCATTATATGAGTTTGCATTCTCATGGAAGATAGCAATTTGTTAGATTGTTTGATGCAAGTGTTGGGTTAGGTGTGGTTTTCTCTACCCACCATTGATGTTTCATTTACTATTGTAGATGGTTGGAATGGTATGGGGCCATGGAAAGGTCTAGATCCATATCTCCATGATTTGGTCTCAAATCATCACCTCTAAGCAACTTTTGGCGGTTCCTACCTAAACCCTAAAAAATGATCAAGGTAGTGTTGGAAGTGAAGGGGTTACAAGATACTAGTAAAAGAAGAAGCAATAGCATGATTATAGCCAACTCCTTAGCTAGGTTGAATCCTATAGTATCAAACAAAGAACTAGGAGAGTGGACTTGCTACTTGTTCATGCTAGAGGAAATGTTAATGCAACCTTTGGCAGCCTTCCCTCCAATCATAACCTTTGTTCCTGAAAGAGAATTGGATTGGTGTGCATAAGTGTACAAAACCTTCATCTTTGTTTATCAGCAAGCTTAGGGCCTACACGTGTATTGCTAGGATGTAATGAAAGTAGTCCTACACCTTCAGGCAACCCTATCTCATCTAGGTTGAAAGGTTATTAATGACTGCATCCCTTCTCAATAGTGCAGAATGGGCCGTTTGGCTTTTTCCTTTAAGTCCTAGTCCTCCTTTATAAAGCTCTAGCAATAGTCTTTTAGTTGGTTTTTTGCTTGAGGCTTTGGCTTCCTTGCTTTCTTGATGTATTTCTGCATTTATGTTCATTTGAGGATAAAGCCCCTACCCCGTAGACAAGCTAAAAAAAAGCATTTACTATCATTGGCAAAAGGATGGAAGCTGCCACCAAATAGAAAGTCGTCATGGGGAATGTCTTGATCTCTCTTCCAAAAATCACCTTCTAATTTAATTGTATCTCATTTGCTGCATGATCAGAGAGAGGCATACTGCATCAAAAGGGAAAAAAGGCTGTTATCAATGGAACTTTGAGTGAACCGCAGTGACAGACAAAGGACAAAATATACGAGACTTGCTTATTAGCCAGAAAGGAAAAAGAAACAAATGTTGAGCAAGAAATAAAAAGAAATGCTAAATCAGGAAAAACACAAACAAAAGCTCAATCACAAAGAAAAATAAATAATTGGCAATTGCTGCCGCCATTATATCAAATACCAGAGAATGGTTGAGAAAATACTGCCTAGGAAACACTCTGCAAACTTGTCATACAGGTGTCACTTGACCAGTCGGCACACAAATCTCATATGCATGGACATGTTGAAATGTTAACATATTAAAATTGCTTGTATTAAAAAATAATTCTCAACTTTCAATATCAGCAAACATTATTTTTCTGGAAATATAACCGAAGCCCCTACTGAAAGGTCAAGACGACAAATAAAATTCAGAGAAATTGTATCAATGACCATTTAAATATGGGATTTTTAGAACACTGTACCAAAAAAATTCTAAATGTTGCTGCAAGACACTAAACTAAAATACAGGGTTACTGTTTAAGACTAAATGCAAAAATGTAACCTAAGATCACCCAATAAGAAGAAGAAATATTTTGTGGATATCATTTGTCGGTGTACCCTAATGTTCAATACACTCAATGTAGAAGAATACAGTTGTAATTATACCAAACCCTACTTCTTAAGGGATCAGTCCAAGTACTGTTTATATGAGAGAGAACTAAAATACAGGAAAATGGAGAAAGATTGAACCCACTTCTTCAAGCTGCGCTCAGTGGGAAGTTGACTCAAGGATGATAAAATTTGACAGATTGAAAACTATCAGTGTAAAGCCTATACCACTGATGGTAGAAAAACCGTTAAGATCACAGAACTCTTTGTGCTGTTGGAGGCATTAAAGATGGCATTCTCATAAATTGTCCACAATGTTTGAGATTCAGGATGCCCTTTTATAACCTTGCTGACAAATCTTGCCTCTTTCATCAACAATGCCTTCAAAAGAGGAAGGTCAAAGTCATTGATGTATTTGATTTTCTGCAAACCAGAAACCTGGGCCTCATTGTCTTTTCCAATTTGAGTTATAATAAATGAGGGTGCTTCACTACACAATTAGCAGGGAGCTCCATGTCAGTCAGTAACTAGAAGGTTAATCTTTTCACTCACATTTCCTTGGACAAAGTTAAGAGTACAGGGGAAGCTCCAAGTAGATGCCAAATTTCTTCAGTCGACACCCCGCAGAGTTTCAAATTTTCTACCTTGGCCTCTAACATTTCAATTCGGCTACGAGCCACTATATTAACAACATATTTGAACGGTTTGCTTTCTTTGTCGGCGCCGATCTTGTGGATGAGATCCACGTGTGCGGGCATTAGAGAGGTAAGAGAACGCCCGGTCATATATGCAAGAAACGCAAGAGCCCCGCCCCACCAAAACACTATCCTTACCAAAAAGCAAGCGAGGGCTTCAGGTTCGTCTCCAAGCTACTACTGAGAAGTCGCGGTGCTCTTAACAGGGCTTTGACGAGCGCATCCTGGGACCGAAATAAGTTCTTCAGAAACTGCATCTTGGGGAAAAGTTCTTCCTTGAGGCTGAGGCACAAGATGGTGGGATTGCTGCTCAAAAGTCTGGCAAGATTTTCATTCACAAAACCAGAATCTTCCAATAGCTTGATATTAGGTGCAGAGCAGGAGAAGACCGAAAACTTGTCTTTTTCCAAGCTTACGTAGCCCTTCTCATTCCTCTCTCTTTTGTGCAGGTTCCTCTTGCTCTTTTTCTGCGGTTTATGGTCTTCAAGACTATTTCTAATTACCCTTCCCCTGCCTCGCATGGTGTTTACTCTCCCTTTCTTCTACTAGTTCAACTCCTTTGCCAAACTGGAATCTCTTTCCAATGTGAGTACAGGTAATGATACAAAATCCCTCTTCCCATCTCATTACTGGCTTTTGGGTAGTTTTCTATCTAAATTATATTTGGCGATATCCTTGATTTATAAGTACGGTAGTGAGTCACACAAGCACAAAGCCGAGAATGGGGCAACAATGGGTGTGAAAAATGTGCACAGTCCAAAAAGAAGATGCAATGCATTGGCATCCTATAGCAGGTAGGAGAGTAGAAGAAAAACTCAGCTTCTGAGATAACCCATGGAATGTGGCCTTATCAGGAAAAGCTCCATGCAAAAAAAGGGTAAAAGAGTACGACGACGGTGGCTGAGGTGGACAAGAAATTGTATATATAACAGCTACAGTCGCATTTGAATAAAGTGGCAGGGCACAGGATGCAGCACAACGACATTAATGATTAAAAAAACAATCAGGCATTCACTTTCAAATAATATATTACTTAATTTTGAAATACATACCGTGTGTTGCTGCTGACTCAGACCTTATTGTCTTACAAGGCGATCACTGGCATATTAATAGTTGATGGGAGTCCAGAAATTCGGATGCCGACGATGTTCTATTACAGGGTGGATTATTGTCTCCTTCCTGTCTTCGATGCCCACCGAAATGAGATTATATGTCTCTTATTCGCATACTTCCTCTTTGAATGTCGTTCATTCACCTTCATGCCCACTGGAATGAGATTATATGTCTCTTATTCCCATACTTATTCCTTGCATGTCCTGCATTCACATAGCTCTATGTATATAGATTTCATGAAAAATATAAACCAATAATATATATTTAAAAATAATAGTAATATAGAAATTGGTGAAATAAAGAAAATAGACATAATTATGTCTATGCCTAATATGTTTCAACATTTGCAAGATATATAATCTTTATGTCATAATGATAGTGGATTGAATAGATAGAAGATTCTATAGACATTCATGAGGCCAAATCAGGGTATAGTACTCAAGAATAGTACACACCCTAAAACAAAGTATCAAAGTCTTAAATAATTTGTAATTTTATTTTATTTTTAAAATTGTGATGAATAAAATAAAGTAACAAATAAAAATTAATAATAAGATTAAAATAAAAATTAATTTATTATTTGATTCTTTAGAAATAAGATTTATTTTTATTATTAGTAATTTAATAATATACTAAAATAATACCAAATTTTTACCCACTCAACACTTTATACCCTAACATAAACAATCAAAAATACTAAAAATTTAAAAATAAAAGTAAGATTATAATTACTCAAAATGAAGAGATAACTTTTAAATTATTATTTGAATCTTAAAATAAACATTATTTTTATTATCAATTACTTAATAATATACTAAAATAATACCTGATTTTTATGGACTCGACACTTGACATCTTAACACAAATATTTAAAAATAAAAAATAAGATTATAATTACTCAAAGTGAGATAACTTTCCTTTTTCATTTTAAAAGTGACAATCTTAAGAATTGAAAATTTCCACATTCTTTCTTGTTATGTGTTTGGTGAGTTATTCATGATAGACAATGCAAAATTGAATGGATACATTTTTACTCCAAATTATTCGCAACGTTCCCGTCATTTTTAAATGAATAAATAATAAAACTACTTACAAATTTGGGTTTGGCATTAGTTTGTAAGAGGTGAGTGTTTATCTACACCAAAATTTTAGTATGTAGAGTAATTTTTTTAACATTAATAACACCAAAAGTCATGCAAAGGGATTAAACATTTAAAATAATCTGATTAGTGTGGTATTTTAGGAACACTAAAGGCAATCAAACAATCAATAGGGCATCAATTCTGCCCACCCGCCTCCTTTCTTCATCGAAAAGACCATTTTCATCTTTCCTTCAAATATAGACAAACAAAATTAAAAATAAAAGTTGTAAAATAAGTAAGACATTTCTTCCACACATGCCAACATTGGGAGATGGTGATTGTTGGTCGAAGAGCCCACTTGTAGTGATGATGCCACGTTGCTATTATCTACTACAATGCTCTCTACGTGCCTCTGCTTGGTGGATTTTTAGGATGGTTTTTTTTGTCGGACAAATGTATTAGATTACACATCCCTTGAGATCAACAACCAAAAGACATTGCCTTACAAAACCCCTCACCTGCTACAATCGCATATCAAAATTTGCATAACAATATTTTCATAGGCAGTTTATAATCCATGAAATATTATGGTTCATGAAGATTATAGCAAGCGGAGAGTCTCTGGTCGGCCTCGTAATGGTTTAGGAACTTGCATAGTAAAGAAGTGGATAAGGAGGACAAGAAGGCCAAAGCAGCTTCCTTAAAAAAATAGATTCATTCAATACATCCCTTTAGAAAGGTATATAATCTGCATCTAATGGAATCTCAATTATTTTATAGTAGTTAGAAGCATTTTTGGAGAGTTTTCCATAGGCTTTTTGGGCAAAGGTAAAGGACCCCTAACCAGTTATGGAAATGAAATAATTTGAACTCATATTCAAGTGTAATGTGGGATTCGGGATTTTATCCTTCCTTTCATGGATAAGATTGATGATTTCAAACAATAAATAGGAAGATATTTTCTTCTCCAAGCTAGGATTTTGCCACACTTTTTGCAGAAGTATTTCTGACTTCCATTATGTCTATGATTGTAGGAGGTTTGTTGTCAATGATTGTAAAGAAATCTTCCTATCATTTGTTAATTGCTAAGACTATGTTTGATAGGACTTAGGTAGCATTGTTTATGTGGTTGTTGGAGATATGATTTGAAATAAGATTTTATTTTATGTGACAGATTCATATTTGATTTTGATTTAACATATTTTGCTTTGATATTTTCCATTATGGTTATGGGGGATATGATTTAAGCGAGGGTGACATGGTGGATTTTTGGTATGAGATTTATGTGCTCCAAGATTGAATTGTTTCACACTCATCTTCTACGCTAACAAAGCATCACCCCCACATCTCCTTGGATGGCCATACTTTCTCTACCCACACCTTGCACTTGCACAAAAAACACCCACAAAATAGAGCCCCTAAGATTCGATCATTATAAGAATTTGAGATGAAAAAATTGGGAGATTGATCATTATAACTATTAGTATGGGAATATAATAGGTTTGGTTAACTGAAATTTTCTCCATAAGCATCACCAAAATTTTGGATGAATTGCATCGCATTACCTTGATATTTTCTCCATAAGTACAGTTGACAGAAAAGGTTGGAACCCAATTCATATTGGGAGGGGCTCGAGACTGAAGTTGTTGGTTGGAAGAAATTACATCACGTGTAATTAAATGAAAAGGAGATAGTGGATGTTGAGGTAGGCTACAACTTCTCACCCATAATTTCACTAGAAATTCTTGTAAAATCTACCTAGGTTCTTCATTGCAAAGCCACATCGAATTTGCAAGACCTTAGCTGAATTTTGGGTGAATCGCATCCAAACAAAATTTTTATTAATTACCACTTCAAAATCCTTTGAAAATTGTCGAAGGCATCTCCAAAATTGGCCAAATAAATACCAACTATAGCACCCAATTTTCACCTCAACAAAAACTCAAAACTTAGAAGTGAACTTGAGGTGAGCCAAAATAAGAATGACAAGGAAGCTCATTTGTGCGACAAGTTTCGAGAAAGAGACAGGTACTCAAGTACTACAAATTTTTACCCTCACAAGACATGTAGCACATAATCATGTGATCCACTAGGCTAACATCTCTACAATCCCTGGACATGGTTTACTAATGCCCACTTTCCACTCTTGCAGTTCAATATCGAGTAAATGGTGGTTTTTACTGTGAGATGGGTTTTTAGATGTTTGTACACGAGAAACCTCGCAGGAAAAGCCTATCGGCTAATTAGTCAACTATTTTCACCCTATGAATTACTTCTCATGAATCATTGTTCAACAACTTAATTATTATATTTTCATTTTTTTTCTCTTTAATAATAAGTTTTTTTTTGTTTGTAGTTTTATAAACAATTATAAAATATAAAATATAATTAATTTGAAACATAATTTGATATTATATGTAATTATTTTTAATGTTAAATATAAATATTTCTAAAATATTAGAATAATAAAAAATAAAAAAGAAGATTAACAAAAATAATTAATTCATATAATAGAGTAATTATATGAGTAGAAATAATTTATATATAAATTATGAGTATTTAACTTTTTTTTTTAAATTAAGAATAAAATAATTTATATATAAATTATTAATATTTAGAAGATAATTTTAGAATAAAATTAAAATAAAAAATAATGTAAATAATATTTTGTATATATACTATATTTATTAAAAAGAGAGGGATGATGGCGGAATGAGAGCAACTACACTGGAATGGGTTTCAAAGACACGATAAGAGGCAGTATAATGGTAATGCTTATCGAGGTTGGCCCTTCAATAGGCATTCTCAGACTGGGTTTAACACTATTTAGAAATATAGTTTTAATGGAAGGCATCAAAAGGAGGAAGCGTGGAAGGCTCCAACAAGCACTAGAGGGGATTTGTAGGAATGAACAATAGGGTCTGGGAGAAGCAGTTTTAAAATCGAAGGGGTTTTTCAAACATGAGACTGCATAAACTAGTTGCCTTCAAAAGCCTAGAAAGGAAATTTTGGAGGTCGAAAGATAAGGTGCTCACACAACAACCTGACAAGGTAATCCCTAACACCATTCACAATAATGTTGTGTTAGTTTTTATCAAGAAAAAAGAATGGAATAAATCTATTTCCTTTTTTAAGGAAAGGGGTTTTTTTCTAAAATGGAGTGGCCCTTGGTCGTCTCTTAAAAAAATTAGAGACTGGTGCGATAAACACTGGGGGAAGTCTATAGAAATTAAAACCCTTCCTAATGGGTTTTATCTAGTTATTTGCCCAAGCAGCATAGACAAAGAATGGATAATGGGTAGTGGGTCTTTTATGATGGATGGTAAAGGGTTTTACATTAAAGATTGGGTTCCTAATTTTAACCCAAAAATTGCAAAGATAGAGGAGGTCCCTCTATGGTTAAGGTTATATAATCTCCCACATGAGTACTTGGACAAGGAAACCCTAAGTTTCATTGGAAATAAGTTGGGCAAGTTTGTCAAGGCAGAAGAGGCAGTAGAAATGAAGGAGTTTAGTATGTACACATGTATATGCATCTTATGGTAGGCTAACCATCCTTTACCTTAAATGGTTGAGCTCATCATAGGGGAAGGATTGTGGAGACAATAGTAGAAGTGGAAGATTATATAGGTTCATGTCAGGAATGCAAGGGTCTTGAGCACATGACGGGAGAATGTTTGACAAGAATAAAAGGGAAAGGACTTCAAAGGGATGCTCTTATTGACTTCATTAAAGAAAGGGAAGGAGAGGCTTGGTTAGAAGATCTAGACTTTCTGAGAGACATTATCATTTAGAGAAGAAGTGAGACGGAGGTGGATACCCTTGGTTCTTATTTTAGAAGTGGAGGATTTTTGGAGGAGGAAAGTACAATGTAGCATGGCAATAGTATGGTGATAATGGAGATGGTTGTGGTCATTCAGCACTTAGTAGGAGTGCAGGGAGCAGAGTACCCCAACTATACATGATGGTTCTTCCCTGGAGATAGATCACATTGTTCCCCAAGTAGAACTTAAGTGGGGTAAGAAAACTCTAAGATCTAAAAAGCTAGATGAAGAGACTAACAAGAGTTCTAGCTCCAATTAGAACCTATGTGGACATCATTTTGGAGACAACAATCAAAACGTTGACGAAGTGGTTTTGGTCTCATAATGTGTTGTTGTTTTAGATGGAGATGACACCGTAGATAATGTTATCTTTAAGGATATTCCCATGTTACTAGATAGAAATTTGGAGTAGACCTTTGAGGAGGCTAAAGGAAAATATGAGAGTTATAATTATGAGACATAATTCATGATTGATAATGATTGGGATGATGGTGAGGATCTGGGCTTGAATGCGTCAACGGGCATTATAGAGAAAAGAAACATCTCATGAACCTTGACTAAAAGGAATCATAGTCAAGTTAGAGAAAGAGAGAAACATGGGTGAATGTCAGCCACAACCCAGTTAGAGAAGGTTGGTTGTGCAGTGGGTCAAACTAAACTAAGATGTGGAAAAGGGTATTTCTTTTCCCAAGGTAATGAAGGTCCTTTCATGGAATGTCAGGGATTGTAATGCCCCTGACAAGATTCATTTGATCAAGAGATGCCTTGATCAAACACAACTAGAGGTATTTTTATTACAAGAAATGAAGTTGAGTGGTGAAGATGTGGTTAAGTTTGAAAGACAATTTAGTAGATGGAAATGTTTGATTATGGAGGTTGGTGAAGATTTAGGGGGTATCGGAGTGTTTTGAAAATCAAAGGCGGTTGATTTGCATGTGAGAGAATCTAATAAGTCATGACAATGGCTGAAGGTGAGATCAAAACAACTACATGAAGAATTTGATCTTATTAATGTGTATGGGCCTACGAAAACTGATGGATTAAGAGAGGTTTGGAAAACTTTGTCAAAAATCTTACAAAGGGAGAGAGACATAGTGTTTGTTCTTGGGGGAGACTATAATTCTATTCTAAGACCTTCAAATAAGTAGGGAGGTGTGGGATGGATGAGTCAAGAAAAGGGATTTTACTGACTTTTTGATATATAATGACATGTTGGAGGTACATTTTAGTAAAGTTCAATTTACTTGGAACAACACGAGGGTGGAATTTCTGAACATTGCAGAGAAGCTAGATAGATTCTTACTGGCTGGAAAGTGGACTGGTAAACAATGGGACCTAAGCATTCAGATCCTTCCATTTATAGGGTCATACCATTATCTAATAAGCTTAGTGATTTAGGAAGGGGAAACTCCCAAGAGGTGACCTTTCAAGATTGATAAAATGTGGTTGCATGTGGATGGATTGAGGGACCTCATTGTGAAGTGGTGGGAAAATCCTCCAAAGAGAACAAGAAATAAAGCCTTTCTCTTCTTTAAGAAATTACAGTTTGTGAAAGAATAATTAAAAAGGTGGAACAAGGAAGTTTTTAAGAACATTTATAAAAAAAAACTCGAGCTGGAACAAGAACTAGAAGATATACATACTAAGGCAATAGATAATGGTATGTTTGAGGTGGATTTTGTTAAAGAACAATTTCTTACGAAGGAATATTCATAAATATTGTAGTGAGAGGAGAATTTATGGAGACAAAAGTCAAGGGAGACCTAGTTGAAGGAAGGTGATAGAAACACCAATGTTTTTCATTGTGAAAGCAAGAAGGGTGGTTAAAAACATTTTTTCAATAGAAGACTAGTAGGGAAATGTTTTAACAGATAAAAATTCTATTAATAAGGAGGCGGTAAGGCACTTATATGATGGTTTTAAGGGTTCGCAGGTAGTTTATAATGATAGAGAAGATCTTTTATCTAATATTAATCCTTGCATTAGTGAGGCTTAGAATACAAGTTTAATGAGACTGGTAAAGATTGATGAGGTCAAACATGCATTATTTGAGTTAGGAGGAGAGAAAGCCCCTGGTCCTAGTAGCTTTCCATCTATTTTCTTCCAACACTTTTGGGATATTTTTGCCTCTAATATGTGGCAAGTGGTGGAAGAATCTAGAGCAGAAGGCTTTATTTCAAAGGATTTTAATAGTACTTATATACAATTGAATGTATCTTCATAGAATTAATGTTAATCATCAACAATAAATGAAATAGTAACTAAATTACAACCACAATTGAGCAACTATTAGCTAATATCAATGACTTATTCAGCATCCTATGGCTCTCTAACTAGAATGCTAATGAAGTAAGCTCTCACTAATGACAGTTCTAGAATGAGAATTGATTGAAATAAACAATGCTAAAGCTAACAATTATCAATGTAAATGCTAAAATGCTCTTAAATGCTTTTCTAAATTCAAATTGCAAGAGGTTTGATGCAATTCTCAAATAGGTGGTTGATTGAATTATGAAGGATTTTAGCCTTCCTTTTATAGATTTTCCCAATGCGAGGGGGTGTGGTTGCATTTGATAATGGTTGAGTTGGGGTTAAGTCTTTGGTTCCACCCTTTGAAGACAAAGCAAAGTTTGTGTCCTCAAAGCTTGGGACAAGTAAACAAGATGGATGGCTAAGATTCTCTCTCACTTTGAGTGATTGAGATTCAATTTGGCTTGATCCATGTGAATGTCTTTCTTTTAATTTCATTGGTTGTTTGATTTTCCTCTCCTTTTAGGTTGTTGAGAGTAATTGATTTTTATTAATTGATTTAATTGATTTATTTTAGCCATGTACCCCTTGAATGGGTTGAATTTAATTTAATCCAAGACTATACAATTAATTAAATTAATTGTATTTTGATTTGATTGCACTTAATTAAAATGCTCTCAATTTTGATTGATCTCAAATTAAGACTTGATCTTAATTTTGATTGGCTAATTATGTATTGTGATTCAATTGATTCAATTTTGTCCTTGATTTGCTTTGATTTGACTTGATTTACTTTGAATTATCATTAAATTATCTT
Source organism: Chamaecyparis obtusa (assembly GCA_027943335.1). Taxonomy (NCBI): domain Eukaryota; kingdom Viridiplantae; phylum Streptophyta; class Pinopsida; order Cupressales; family Cupressaceae; genus Chamaecyparis; species Chamaecyparis obtusa. Next base: position 1,125,523 of record BSBK01005649.1, on the reverse strand, counting down.
TATCCATTTTTAGGTGATTACAAATGCCCCTCTTTGACTTGACATGCGAAGCATGTCGATTCAAAGAATACTCTGATCTTGCTTGATTGATAGGTCCTGATTCATTGATGGTCGATCTTTGATGTTCATTTGATGGTCTTTTGATGGTTGATTCTCTGATTTTTTGATATGAGGTTGATGTAGATATGATTGATATGAAACTCTCCTAATATGGTTCTCTGATGATCGTTCTCGATATGATGTTTGATTTGATGATTAATCTCAATATGATGTTTGATTTGATGATTTATATAATGCCCCTTTCGTTTGATTACGAAAAAAATTTTGATAAAAGCTTTCAATTTGATTTGATGATCAGTTTCTTGATTCTTGATGATGTTATGGATGATGATATGATTGCATGCCCCCTAAGGAAATGAATCGAAATGATTTTGGATGATTTGGTTGAGAATGGGAAATTTCAATTTGTTTCCTGATACAAGAATTTGAAAATACCTCGATCATGAGAGAATTTGATGAGAGAAGATTTGATTGATAAGAAGAGATAAGGTGATGATGGTTTGGTATCGTTTGATGTCAGTTAGAATCACTTGGTTGATGTTGATGTCAATCTGATAGGATAAGTTGATGGTGGTTTGATATTTCACTCTCAAGATCTAGAGAGACAAAACAATGATTTTCCTTCCTCACGATATAGAGTTAGGAGATTTGATGCGCTCAAGATGAGCAAATGGATGATAGGATAACTTGATTGATGTTAAATGATCAATTGGATGATTTGACTGATTGATATTTGATACATGATTAGATTAGATGTTTTGATGATACAGAATTATGGATTGATAGAAGAGAAGATAATGAACAGGATTAGGTTGCCCCTATTTGATTAGCATGATTGATTGTTGATGATATCCTTGATGAAGCATGAATCATTTTGATGGATCAAACATTTGAAGATGTATCTTGATGACATTGATGTACCTTTGATGATCAGATTTGAGCATGATTTTTGATGATGGATATTTCAAGCATTGATGACTTTGATCAGGACTTTGATTATATTGATGAACATTTGATGATGTAGATTTCAAGAAATTTCATGATGTGCCATTGATGATATCATTGACCATTTGATGTATCTTGATTTGGTCTTTTGATGATGATAACTCCACCCCCTTTAGCTTTCCTCTTGCAAATTAAGCTAAGATAAGCAAAACAATATACAATGCATTTAATCTAAGATGTATGCATCTAACTGTCATTATTCAAAATTGAGAGCTTATAATCATCATCAAGCTTTTGGAACATGAAATTGGTACAATCCTCACTGGTTCAACCATGATGATATGAATACCTCTTTCCTCAGATTTTAATATTGCAAGTAAATAGACAAAGAATTGATCCCTTTCATATACAAATGTCCTTGATGATTCTTTGATGATCATGTCATTAGACGGATTCACATACTATTATGAATCAACCTTACAAGCACTCAAGTAGCAATCAAGAAAATATCATGTCTTCATCATTGCTCATCTAGTCCAAGACTTCATCGATTTGCTAGAAAGAAATGATTCCAAAAATCAAGTAATCACTTTGAAAAAAATTTCTTTTGTTTGTAGATCCATATTTCAAAAACTTCATCCACTTTGATCCTTAGTTATGTTTGAGCCTTTTAGATTTTGATCTAATTTGCTAAATGTTGTTGTTTAGATCAAGTATTTGGATGTTTGAAACGTAATATTGATCATGAAGTTCAAGTGTAGCAATTTTCCAATTTTGATGCAATGATTTGAGCCAACTAATGTTTTCTTTACAAAAGCTCATTGAATTTGGATTGGTGCCCTTGGTTTGATTTAGCAAAGATCATGATTTGTTGGGCAATGCAACTTTTGAGTGTTTACTTAAGATTTGCAATTTTTTTATTTTTTTATTTTTGGCTTTTCATTTTTTTTGCTTTTTTTTTTCATATTATCAAGGCACCTATTTGCTAGGTTTTCACCAAGACAACATCTTTTTGAGGATCATATTTGAATGTTTTTCCTTTCTTCATGCTCAATTTTCCACTGTTTTTGATCTTTTGTGCTTTTCAAATGTTTTTGATCTTTTGTGCTTTTCAAATGTTTTTGATATTTTCAACTTTTTCAATGTTTTTTGATGTTTTCAAGATCTCTTTTGAATTATGTACAATAAATATGATGCTTTCCATCTGTTACTCTTTATACTCTTTCGTCTACCCTAGGTATAGAACCTCTTAAGATGTATGTTGTTTATGGGCTCTTGAAGCTCTTCACCATCACAATCTGATAACTTGTATGTGTTGGTCCCAAAATCTTCAACAATGAGAAATGGTTCTTGTACACACAAAAGTAGTGCACTTCTATGAATCCTTACATGCAAGGAAACTCAAGAATGAGCCCTCACAAATCGATCCATAGCTCTCTATGCATAGAGTTGCAAGATTATGAATTTGCTCTCAGCTATAGCTATTGAGCTTGTGACCTTCCTAGTCAACCATACAATGAGAGATTTGAATGAGGACAAGGGCAAGAGTGTCAATATCTCCAAAAAATCAAATGGAAATGCAATGCAATGCAAGCTAAGAATGAGAATGCAAATGTGCAAGCTATGCTATAAAAATGGAAGTACAAACTAAGCTATGAAATGGAAATAGCAATGTGTTACAACCCTTCCTATTAAGCTAGATGAATTATTCTAAAGCTTGAAAGTGAAATCTAAGCTATGAAAGCATAAACATGAACTACTATGCAAGAATGGAAACTAAACTATGAAGCAAATGAAGAACTCTAAGATGTAATGCAATAATGATCTCCAAAAAGCTCCAAAGTCTTCAAGAATTACTGCAGCATAGAGTTAGCATAAAAACAAGTGTCCTAAAATGAGGGAGAGAGCTCTCCTTTTATAAGAAATGAGGTGAAATGGACCATTGAGATTAAGAGGCAAAAGTCTTAATCAGCGGTGGAGCTTGAAAGAGGAGCAATCCATGTGCATAAGTATCCTCCAATAGGAAAATAGGAGTTGACTTTATGTCCATATGAGACAAAAAGTGCTTTTTTCCTTTTTATAAAATAGGAATAATACTTTATTTGTGCAACTTAGGATAAGAAGAAAAGGTGGGGCTTTTTATTTAATAAAAGGAGAGGAAATATTCCTTTTAAATAAATAAAAACTTAGGATAAAATGGTTAGCCCATAGGATAAAAATCCAATATATGATTGAAATTAAGATTTGATTAAGAAATTGATAGTGTTGAAAATATTGATTATTGATAAAACTGATTCAGGATAAATAAATCAAATAAATGGGGCCCAAAGTCTAGGTGCCCATTTTAGGGTGCATACAGTCCTAACCAATTTGCTTCCCACTTTCCTTTTTTCTCTCTTTCTGCTTGGTTCTTGGGATTTTCACGCAACACTAGGTCACCTATTTGGAATGTCCTTGTCTTGATGTGTTTATTGTAAGATCTTGACATTCTATTCTGGTACACCTTTAAGTGATCAAAGGCTTCTTTCTATTTTTTATCCAATAGTTCTAATTCTTGTAGCCTAGCCACCCTATAGTCTTTCTCATTTATCAATCCATGCATAGATATCCTTAAGGATGAGAGTTCTACCTCTAAAGGCAAAATTGCTTATGTTCCAAAGATTAAGGAGAAGGGTGTAGCCCCTGTTGGCGTCCTTATGCTTGTCCTATAAGCCCACAAGGTTAGGTTTATCTTCATATGCCAATCTCTACCAGAATTATCCACCATTCTCTTCAAGATTTTCAATATGTTTTTGTTTGTTGCTTCAGCTTGTCCATTACCTTGAGGTTAATAGATTGAAGATGAATGATGTATCATATGAAATTTGGTGCACAATTCCGTTATGTCTTTGTTCTTGAAATACCTTGCGTTATTCGTTATGATGGCATGAGGTATGCCATATCTACAAATTATATGATTTAGGATAAACAAGGATATATTTTTGCCTGTTGAAGTTGATAGGGGTACAACTTCCACCCACTTAGTAAAGTATTATGTGGCCATTATGATGAATTTATGCCCATTCGAAGATGGTGGATGAATCATTCCTATTAGATCTAGACCCCACTGATAGAATGGCCAAGGTGTGGTCATTGGATGAAGTTCTTGTGCCAGCGCATGTATCAAATTTCTGTGGAATTGACACTTCTTACAAGTTTTTTCAAAGTTACAAGAATCTTTTTCCATGGTAGGCCAAAAATATCCTATCCTAAGAAGTTTCTTAGCTAAAGATAATCTGTTTGAGTGTGATCCACAAATTCCTTCATGAATTTCTCGTAAGGCTAATTTTGATTCTTCTTCTTCTAAACACCTAAGGAGCATTCTGTCAAGACTTTTTTGATACAATGTTTTAGCAATTATAGTATATTTGGTGGCTTGTCTAATGAAACTTTTCTTTTGGTTTCTAGTTTGATTGATAGGAAGTGTTTGGTCTTTCAAATAGGTGTAAATGGGTGCATACCAAGGTGAGTCAATTGTAGTAAGTAGGAAAATGGTGTAAGGATGGGTTGGGTCATATGCGGGTTGAATCGCTTCTTCTACCAAGAACTCGTATCTATTATTCTGATCAGACATTTGCAAAAGTGATGCTAGGGTTGCCATGGCGTCTACTGCCTTGTTCTTTTCTCTCGGCACTTGTTCAAATGTGATGATTATGAAATAATTCTTAAGATTATCTACCATGGTTTTGTAAGGTACCAATTTGTCATCTTTAGTTTGATATTCTTCATTGACTTGATTTATGACTAATTGTGAGTCTCCATATACCTTTAACTCTGTCACTTTCCACTCTAATGCCAGCATGATTCCAATAACCAAGGCTTCATATTCTGCTATATTGTTTGTACATGGGAATAGTAATTTGTATGACTTAGGGATAGTGGAACCTTGAGGCGTGATTAGGAGTATGCCTACTCCTGACCTATGGTGAGTGTAGGAACCATCAAAATAGAGCTGCCATGTTTTTGCCTCAACATTTACAATTTATGCATCTAGGAATTCAACTTGTATAGGATGATCATTAGTAAGTGGTGCCTCTACTAATTGGTCTGCAATGACTTTTCCTTTAATTGCTTTTCTATCAACATAGTCTATATCGAATTCGCTTAGGATCATCACCCACTTTGCTAATCTTCCATTTAATGTTGTTTTGCTTAATAGATACTTCAAAGGGTCAATTTTAGCAATGAGCCTTATCTTGTGGGCTAGCATATAATGGCATAATTTTTGGGAAGCAAAAACTACAACCAAGCATGCCCTTTCCATGAAGGTATAATTTAGCTCATATTTGACTAAGGTTCTACTAATGTAGTAGATTGCTTTCTCTTTTCCATTCTCATCCTCTTGTGCCAGAAGTGCCCCCAATGAATTCTCTGTTGCTGAAATGTACAAAATTAAGGGCTTGCCTCTGATAGGTGGCATCAATATTGGTGGATTCATGAGGTATTTCTTTAATAGATTAAAAGCCTCTTCACATTTTTCATCCCACTTGAAGATTGTATCTTTATGCAAGAGTTGGGTGAAATTATGGCATTTTTCTACCAATTGAGAGATGAATCTCCTAATGGATTGTATCCTTCCTTGTAAAGATCTCATCTGACTAATGGTTTTAGGTGCTTCCATTTCCATTATGGCCTTCACTTTAGCTGGGTCAACGTTTATCCCTTTGGCAGATACAATGTAACCTAGAAGTTTACCAGATTGAACTCCAAAAGTACACTTTTTTGGGTTAAGCCTTACTTTGAACTCCTCTAACCTTTCAAAAAAAATTGCCAAAATAGGTAGGTGTTCTTTTCTTGAATGTGACTTAGCTAGTATGTCATCCACATAATCTTCCATGAATTTATGCATCATATCATGGAATATTGTAGTCATTGCTCTTTGATAGGTTGCTTTGACATTTTTCAAGCCAAAAGGCATGACATTCCAACAAAATGTACCCCATGCACATGTGAAGGCAGTTTTATCTTGGTCTTTGGGTGCTATCTTGATTTGATTATAACCACTAAATCCATCCATTAGTGAAAACATGGAGTGTCCCGCTATTAAGTCTACAATAGCATCAATGCTTGGAAGTGGGAAATAGTCTTTAGGACATGCCAAGTTTAAGTCCCTAAAGTTCATGAAAATTATGATTGACTTATCCGCTTTTGATACTGGCACTATGTTGGAGATCCATTGTGCATAATCAATGGCTCTTATAAACCCCACCTTTAATAGCTTCTCTAGTTCTACTTTGACAAGTAAGGCTATATGAGGATGCATTTTCCTAAGTTTTTGCTTGACCGGTTTAGCTCCTTCCTTTATATTGAGGTGATGCATTATCAAATTTGGGTCTAACCCTAGCATATCATCATAAGACCACATGAAGTTAACTTGCTTTTCCTTAAAGAACTTAATGAACTCTGTTCTTTCTTCGCTGGATAGGGATGATGCTAAGTGTATGAACTTTGGCTCTATTTTTGTTCCAATGTTTATCTTTTCTGTTGGCTCAATTAGAATTGGAGACCTTTCTTCATAGTGATCTGGTAGAACATCCAAACTCCCTTCCATAGGTGCCTCAATTGGGTTTTCACCTTTGGAAACATCCTTTATTTCTTTGTTTTTTTTTCTTGATCTAATGTTGCCACAAAGTGGTTTTCAACACTTGATTCTTTTCCTTTTCCTTTTCTATTTTTTTTTTTTTTATAAATTTTTTCTCAGATTAAGAGTTTGGATGCTCCCTTTGATCATTTCTTCTTGATAGTCCATGATGGGTGCCATTTTGTATACAATTGAATGTATCTTCATAGAATTAATGTTAATCATCAACAATAAATGAAATAGTAACTAAATTACAACCACAATTGAGCAACTATTAGCTAATATCAATGACTAATTCAGCATCCTATGGCTCTCTAACTAGAATGTTAATGAAGTAAGCTCTTAGCAAGCTCTCACTAATGGCAGTTCTAGAATGAGAATTGATTGAAATAAACAATGCTAAAGCTAACAATTATCAATGTAAATGCTAAAATGCTCTTAAATGCTTTTATAAATTCAAATTGCAAGAGGTTTGATGCAATTCTCAAATAGGTGGTTGATTGAATTATGAAGGATTTTAGCCTTCCTTTTATAGATTTTCCCAATGTGAGGGGGTGTGGTTGCATTTGATCATGGTTGAGTTGGGGTTAAGTCTTTGGTTCCACCCTTTGAAGACAAAGCAAAGTTTGTGTCCTCAAAGCTTGGGACAAGTAGACAAGATGGATGGCTAAGATTCTCTCTCGCTTTGAGTGATTGAGATTCAATTTGGCTTGATCCATGTGAATGCCTTTCTTTTAATTTCATTGGTTGTTTGATTTTCCTCTCCTTTTAGGTTGTTGAGAGTAATTGATTTTTATTAATTGATTTAATTGATTTATTTTAGCCATGTACACCTTGAATGGGTTGAATTTCATTTAATCCAAGACTATACAATTAATTGAATTAATTGTATTTTGATTTGATTGCACTTAATTAAAATGCTCTCAATTTTGATTGATCTCGAATTAAGACTTGATCTTAATTTTGATTGGCTAATTATGCATTGTGATTCAATTGATTCAATTTTGTCCTTGATTTGCTTTAATTTGACTTGATTTACTTTGAATTATTGTTAAATTGTCTTTGTCCATTTTTAGGTGATTACAGTACTTTTTGTTGGGATTATGGAAAGATATGTACTGAGAGGGGAGGGGTGAATCAACACCTTTAAAAATTTTCAAATTGAATCTTTGTAAATATGAATATCATTAACTGACTGAATCCATTGCATGTAACATACATTCAAAATATTATCGAAATGTAAATGCATGTAATCTAATCAATAAACCATTCGTGAAAATTCATACACATAACTCAAGTATTTTGGTATTGCAGAAACCCTTGTTAGAAGGTAAAAACTGAAGTGGGGATGACACCCACAAAGCTTCACTACTGCAGTTTTAAAGTTGTTAGTTAAGGCTATGAAGATTATGATCACTTCTGGTGATCTTACCATGTTAGGAGTAAAAATAAGACCAGCTATATCTACTTAGTTAAAGGATTTTAGCAACACAATCAAGTGTGTGCTCAGTTTAGAGATTTACAAAAAGAACTGTTAAGTTCACTCTGTTAAGAGATTTAGAAATATGCTACAATGGTTAAAGAGTAACAATAGGATTTATCTATAAATAGCAACTCAAACTTGCCTGATTCAGATATGTAAAGTACTTATCTGTTATCACCTTAATGTGATTAATCTCTTTAATAAATACTGCTTGATAGCCTTCTATTTCTGATAAAATTGAATAGTCCTGCAATGCTTTGTCAATAAAAAACCTTGTTTGATCTTCAAATGTCTTCCACTGTGACGACTACTTCATGTGTGTTTTTTGTCAAAATGCCATCCTTACAAATTTATATCAAACTGACCTTGACCTAATTAGGGTTTAACAATATCTTAGAAACCTAAGATCTACAGTAGAAATAAATAACCTAGATCGACAATACATAGAAATCATCAACAATTCAATGATTAAATCCATATTAAATTATGTCTCGATCTTAGTAAATTGTTTCCTTAATCAGTGTAAATTGTTTGTCTTGTAGTTTGTGGCATTCCAAACTACTATGTCATTTCATGTTTCACTCAGTGTATATTGCATTCATCGCTCGATAATTAACTAGTGCTTGGTTCATATGAATGCTCAGTGACTACTATCCTCGGTACTCGGTAATCATATGGCTCGGTAAGAGTGCTCGATCAAAGTTATGTTCGATTAACTTAGAGATATGCCTCAAGTGTCTTTCTCGGTGTAAAGGCTCTATGTATTGACCGACTGTTCTATCTTGTCTCCTTTACTGACTATATGGCTGAATGATACTAATGAAAACCATTAATGCTCTTTAGGAGTAACAGGAGAAGCCGTGAGAACTGCAATATAAACTTTGAACCGAGTGCATATAAAGAAAGGAACTGATAAGACTCCTTATGAACTTTGGTTTGGTCATGTTCCTACAGTGAATTATTTTAGAATTTTTGGAAGCAAGTGTTATATTAAGAGAGATGAGTACATTGGAAAGTTTGATCCTATAAGTGATGAAGAGATATTTCTTGGATATTCCATTAAGAGCAAGGCATATAAATGTTATAACTATAGACTGAATAAGATTTTTGAAAGTGCAAATGTTAGAGTTGATGAGAATGTGTAGAGATCTGAGAGAACTTGAAGGTATGACATACCTAAAGAGGATAATTAGATTATGGAAGTGCATAATACAAATCAAAATCAAAATCAAAATGATTTGGAATAACAAATTAAACCTGTGGAAAATGAGGATGTTTATACCAAAGGATCTGCTACAAAGCCTATTCTGAAGACTCCATGGTATGTAAGGATTAACTATTTTGAAGATGCTATTATTGGTGATAAGAATAGAGGTGTTCGAACTAGAGGAAGAATTTCTAGAGAAGAAATGTGTTTGATGTCTGGGTTTGAGCCTAAAGATGTAAATGAAGCATGTAAAGATGAAAGTTGGGTGAAAGAAATGAAAGAAGAGCTTGATCAAATAGCGAAAAATAAGACACATATTCTTGTTCCTAGACCTATGAACAAGAATGTGATCTTACTAAATGGGTATTCCAAAAAAAATTGAATGAAGAAGGTAAGGTGATTTGGAACCAAGCAAAACTATTTTGCAAAGGGTATTCTCAAATGGAAGGTATAGACTTTACAGAGATATTTTCTCTTGTAGCTAGACTTGAATCTATTAGATTACTTCTTGAATATGGAGCTTATAGAAAATTTAAAGTAGATTAGATAGATGTTAAGTCTACATTCTTGAATAATGACTTAAAGGAAGATGTTTACATTGAACATCCTGATAGATTTCCACTAACCGAGGAAGGAGATATGGTTTGTAAATTACAGAAAGCATTGTATGAATTGAAGCAATCACCTAGAGCCTAGTAAGCTAGATTAGACAGATATTTGATAAATATTCGATTCAACAAAGGTACTGCAGATAATAACTTGTATTTTTAAATAGTTGATGATAATATCTTAATTGCTTAAGTCTTTGTTGTTGATATCATATTTGGTGGTAATGATGATTTGAGTAGAGGATTTATTGATGAAAGGAAAAAATTATTTGAGATGTCTATGATAAGTGAGATGAAATTATTTCTTGGATTGAAAATTACTCAGGTGGATAAAAAAAATTATGTTACACAATCCAAGTATGTAAGATAATTGTTGAAGAAATTTAGTATGGAAGATTCAAAATTGGTAGGGACTCCTATGATTATTGGCTACAAATTGATTAAGGATGATGAATCCTCTTATACAAATCAAACAATATATAGATCTATGATTGAAGGATTGCAATATCTAACTCATACTAGACTAGACATATCAAATGCAATTGGGATTGTTGCAAGATTTCAAGAAGAACCGAAGGAATCTCGTATGATTGTTGTCAAGAGAATTTTCAGATACTTGAAGGGTGCAGTTGACTATGAATTGTGATATGGAAAAGATGATGATTTTACATTGAGTGCTTATATAGATGCTAATTGGGTAGGTAATGTAGATGACAGGAAAATTACAAGTGGTGGTGCATTCTTTTTGGGTAAGAAACTAATCTCTTGGACTAGTAAGAAACAAGATTGTATTTCTCAATCTACTATTGAAGGTGAGTATGTTGTTGCTGATATAAATTGTAATCAAGTTGTTTGGATGAAGCAAATGATGAAGGATACGAGGACAAACATTAATGAACCTATTTTTATTTATTGTGATAACTCTAGAGCTATAAATATTTCATATAATCTAGTGCAACATTTAAAGATAAAGCATATTTCTATTAAGTATCATTTCTTTAGGGATACGATCAGTGAAAAGGAAGTAAAATTGGAGTATGTGTCTACTAAGGAGAAGATTGCTAATATCTTTACAAAGCCTTTGTTGAAGGATACATTTGAGTATCTCAGAGAGAAGATTGGGATTTTAGCCCCTCTTGATTAGAGCTAATGATGTTAGAGATGACATCATCCTAGAAATGTATAAGAATATCATTCTCTAGATTGATGAGTTTGGGGACTTCTCCTTAGGGGGGGGCAATCTTATAATAGATAATAGTTATCTATTATGTTTTTGAGGAGAGTTCAGTGCTTTTTTTAATGTCTTTGGCCCTTTTCCATTAATGTCAAAGGGGGAGAAATTGTGTGAAAAAAATAGAAAAATCATATTGTGTTAAGGAGAGATTATGTTGAGAGGTTTGAATTTATATATTCAAAGTGATTAGGTGGATATATCTTAGAGTGATTAGGTGGATATATTGATATCTTTATGCATTGATCAATTTTTCACTTCATATGTTTCCATCAATGCCAAAGGGAGAGATTGTTGGAAGATTGTTGAGCATGTCAGATATTGTTGATTAGACCTTATTTATGTGTGTTTTCATTAATGTTTTGTCATTGATGTCAACATACTATTGATGTTGAAGACAGTGTGTTATGTATATTCAGTAGAGAATATTTTAGTTGTTCAGGTGCTATGGTGAAGACCTTTTGTTAAGATCCTATATTGTGTTTGATATATGTCTTTAGTGTTGGCATAATGGTCAGTGCTCCCCTCGAGATTCGTGACATGGCTTAACCACATCATGTGTCTTCTATAAGTCTAGTGGTTGTATCAAGCATTAACAGGTTGATCTTTTGGTGCAATGACAACCACTACTTGTAACAAGTGGTATCAGAGTTTGGTCACAGGTTCAAATCCCCTTGGGTAATGCTGAGGGGGAGATTGTTGGCATAATGGTCAGTGCTCCCCTTAGGATTCATGACATGGCTTAACCACCTCTAGTGTCTTCTACAAGTCTAGTGGTTGTATCGAGCATTAACAGGTCGATCTTTTGGTGCAACGACAACCACTACTTGTAACATGTAGTTGATGAATGTCTGATCATAGATATTAATGTTATGATTTGGGTAAGTTATTACTAATTTATCAGGTGCTAGTTATAGGTTGAATTATTTATTTGGCAAGGATTTTCATGGTTGATTTAGCTAATGTGATGCTGGTAGAAGTGTTAGGATTCATTTTTGTTTCCTCAACTAGTGTTTTTCATTATTCAAAGTTTAGAAAAATATTTTTTTAGTGTGATGGAGTTTTGTATTCAATGTTGTTGGTATTCAGTGTAGAGATGAGTTTGGTTTTCAAGATCAAGTTGATCGGAAGATTTAGGAAGCTATTCTTTCTTCTTATTGGTATTCTTGGATTGTGTTATGTCTAGGTTAATAGTTCACATTGATCGTGGTGATCACATTTGGTAGCATGTTGGCATTTCTTCATTAAGGTCCTAGCCAACTTGGTGAAGTAATGTGTTACAATTCTTGGTGCAGATTTGGAGAAGCTATAGCATGTTCAAGGTGACTTTTTGCATCCTATCTAAGTCTTGGTTGACTGGATTTGGATCGCATTATAGTTTGAGTATAATATTTGTACCATTTGTTCTTATAGGTCTTATATGACCTTTTTATTCGATATTCATTTTAATATGTATAAATGGGCAATCATTTTATGATTGTAGGGTGCGTGTGAAAAGTGTCAAAGAAGAAGGATGTTTGTATTCTGCAATTAAGACAGAAATTGTACTTCATTGGAATTGTATTGGCATAGCAGATGTTGTAAGTTAGTGTATACACTTAAAAATGGCTTCATTAATTAATTAACTATTTATTATTTAATTGATTTAACTTGATAAATTAATTAAATATTTATTATTTAATTAATAATTATTTCCTCTATTTATTAAATAGATTATTCAATTTATTTAGTAAATTTACTATAGTCTATTCCTCTATCTTAAGTCTTCTAATTGGTCTTATTAAAGTGATTTGATTAAATACACAATCACCTAAATATGACTAAGTCCCCTAGTCCACCTCACCTATCTAGTCACCTGACACATCACTTTGGCTAAAATAAATAATAAATAATAATTATTTATTGATATTTATCCTCACCCACACATGTCCTATTCTTAAGGGCTATGTGGCCTCATAAGACTTGGTCTCATGACCACATGTCCTCTCTTAAACCAAGTCAAGAGACATACCCTATTCCTAAGGGGCTTCTCAAGCCACCTCTAAGGGTCAAAGGTGACTCATGGGACACTTGTACAAAGAGTCCTCATGAGGAAAAGGTCTCTCCCTATTTCTCTCTTGGGTCTTTGTGAGACACTTGACATGTGTCTTTCCCTTCCACCTTGTTCTCCTCCATGTCAATGTGAGAGGAACATCATCCCTATTCTTCCTCTCACATTCCAACTACATCCCCCTTTCTCTCAACTCCTTCAACCAAGTCAATCCTAGCCCTAAGATCTTCCACCTTTCATTCTCAACCGTAGGATTGTGCCACCTAGGCCTAGATCCTCCAAAAATCTATAAAAGGAGCCTAATTTCCCCTTTGTGAGCTAATAGGTATTTTGTAATCAAGTATTCAAGCAATAGGCAATCAAGCAATTAAACATCCAAGCACTCATTATCAAGCATATTCATATCATTTTGTGAAGCATCCACACTATCATCATCTCATTTGCATAATTAGGATTTAGTTTTCCATTCAATCATTCAATCTCCACACTTTGGTATCATCTTGGGCAAAGGAGCTTCAAATTGGAAATTTGAGAGCTCAACACATCCAAGAAATCAAGGCTAGGAGGGCAATGGAGACAAGCTACATGGTAGGTGAAGGTAAAACCTTGTTTTAGCTTCATTTTTAATTGTATTCTTCATTATTGTTTGCTAACTAGTTAGATTTATTAATCTTAGAATAGTTAATTTATCATTTATAGTAGTTAGACATCTAATTTGCATACATTTTTGGCACCCACCATGGGGCAACCCACGTTTTTCACTTTCAATTTTTAGTTTTTCGTGTGTAGGTTTTTCGACAGGTTATTTCGGCGCATTCATCCACGATTTATGCACATCTGTTAATTTTTGCTACGCATACATTTTATGTTTCCACAGTCACAACTTTCCATTTTTTGTCAAATAACTATGCATTCATTCAACTGTTTCGCGCATACATACTTTTCTGTTGCGCATCTATAATTTCTACGCACATACACCATCGCACTGCGCATTAGTATCTCTCTATTACGCATCCATCTTTTCTACGCATACATTCATAATTCTTGCGCATTCATTCACTGTTGTTGCACATTTGTTTTATACAGTAGTTACATTTAGTTTTACAATTGTTTGGGTTTTTAGCTAATCTTTTTAACAAGTTTATGTTCGTTCTGGTAGTATTTTAGGCTGTTTTTGCAGGATGTTATTTTAAAGACCCCATTGCTAAGAAAATTTCTAATGGTTTGTTTGCAGATTTCGAAGGGGTTTGCAAAAGAAACTAAAATCTTGTTTGGGCTTAAAATACGACATGCTTTTGCTTTGTGTGTTTTCTTTAGCATAGATTTGAGTGTCTATTGTGTTTTGCCTACTAAGCTATCTGTAATCCCAAAATTATAACAATGTATCCTCTCCCCTCGCCATTCGTGGACCTTGGGTGTAAGAGAAACTGTTATAATTTTTAGAGGGCGGTCTTTGGTGGGAAAAAAGGTACTCACCCCAAAGAATGACCCAACCGGTAACAGGCTAAAGCCAAGCCCTTCCAAAATGGTATATAAAAAATGCTATTGTGATTAATCTCACATTAGATAGGTGTGAATTCGTTGTGGCAACCAAAATCTCCTCCAGTACCCCAGTGGTGCGTTAAAGTCCTACTTAGTAAAGGTGAAAGCCTTGCTTTGACAGGATTGGGAGAGCCCCCTTAATTGGGAAAATGACTTTATCACAACCACTTGAACGGATGTCCTTACTAAAAAAATTTGTTTAGTGGCCAAAAACCTTCTATTTGTTGGCTCAAGGGGTCACCCAAGCCCGTGAAGACACCCCACATTACTCACGGTTCATAGTAGAGATAGCAGTTCTTTGGGAAGTAATGACCCATTGAATTCAGAACTTGGTGTGCCTAAGAAGTGAGTGCACTATAAGGTGGAGCCTGTGCCTCCAAGTTCCTAGGTTGTCCGCTATGGATTTGCGTGGCTAGATTTTATTGTCCTAGTGTGGATTCAGTAGATATTGTCCTTGCCAACCTTAGGATTGTAAGCGTGTTTGTGCATTCATACTAGAACAATTAGATTAAATCATTTATGTCTTGCGTGTGTGTGTTTATGCATTTTTCATTTGCCAAAAACTAGAAAACATCAGAAAATCAGACAAAATTCAAAATCTTGCAGTTCAAATCAATCAGAAACAAAAACTTGTGCATTCATCACAATCTGTTGTGCATACATTAAACTGTTCTGCACATTTGATCATTTTCCCATGCATCAGTTCAAACTTGTTGCGCATTTGTTTCATTTTGCTGCACATTTATCAATCTATCATGCGCATTTACAACAGTGAGCTTTCCACAAACTTTGAAAATTTCAAAATCACTTTTTCAAATACCCATTTTCGTCCTTAGTAAGATTCTAGAAAAAAATTTGCGTTACACAGACTTTTGATCTTTAGTTTGACCATTTTCATCAATTTTCATCATTCTTCCTTCACCACAAGTCATCTAATCATCTTTTGAAATTCCAAATCTAGTGTTGAAACATTACCCTATCTATCAGATTTTGATCTTTGTGAGTTTATCCTATCAGGATCTATCATCCTCAATCAAACTTACCTAGATTACTATCTCTTGATTTTCTTTGTCATATCATAGTGAAATATATACTTCCTATTGACTTAGATTTTATCAAGTTGTCTCATCATTTTTCAACACCTTTTCATTATCTTTTCTATCAACCACTCTTTCCATATCTCTTCATCAAACATCTTTACTCCCACAAATCAATTTTCCCATTTTTATGGTTCAAACTCGATCTCAGAAACTAAAACAACCCATTGATTCAGAATCCCTAGACAAAATGGAAGGAAACAAAAGTAATGATGAGAATCCTTGACTTGGAGCTCTTAAGAAAACTTCACTTTTTACATTCGAAGAGGAACCCACAGATCAAGAACTTAGGGATGCTACACAAGATCCTAGATTTTATCATGTCATGGAAAGACTCCTAAACCTAGATAGAGAGATGTATTTCCTCATGCTTTCTCAAAAAGGAGCCAAACTACCAAGTGATTTTGATATTTCTCATCTTAGAGAACTAACTATTGTAACCAATCAAGAAATTCCTAGTAGTTCTCAAGATACTCATGGAGAAAAAGAAACCAAGCAGCCATCCGATGCTTCTCAAAATGATCAACAAAACCATGCTTCCCAAAACAATGCTTCCCACAACAATGTTTCCCAAAACACTCAAGGAAACACGTTATCTCTGGATCCCATTCTACAACAAATCTAGATGCTTCAACAACAAAACTGTGACATCCAAACTGGATCATCAACTAAGAAGTATTCCTTGGATGATATATGCCCTTATCCTTTTGATAAGAATTTAGCAATGATTCCATTCCCTCCTCATTTTGAGGTACCAAAATTTGACAAATACAAAGGGAATTCGGATCCACAAGACCACATTCGTGAGTTTTGTGCTGCTTGTATTGAAGTTGCTCACAATGACACTTATCTTATGTGACTATTTCCATGAAGTTTAGGAGGACAAGCCATGGAATGGTTCTCTAAACTACCCCCAGGCATCAAATCTTTCAATGAGCTTCTTGACAAATTTGTGACTCATTATTCATATAACATCAAACATGAAGTCACTATGCTTGATCTTTGCAATGCACATCAAAAGAATGGAGAACCCTTCCTTACGTTTTTGCAAAGATGGCATCAATTGTTTGCCAAATATCCATGAATGATTCCTGAACAAGAAAAGATTGATATCTTTGTGCATAACCTTACACCAGAAATGAGTTATAGGTTACAATTGCAATGTCCATCAAACTTCAATAAGCTCATAGAAAATGGTATCAAGATTGAGAAAGCCATGGTCCGAAAAGGTGAGATAAAACTTTATTCCAAAGACAATGCTAGGTCCTCAAATTCCAATTCCAACAACTACAACAATGACAAATCAAAATTTTGGAATAAAAACAAAAACATTGTCAATGATGGGATTGTTGATAATCATAATGTCAAATCAACACAACCCCTTCTCAATCTCACAAGTCAAGCTAATGCTACTCAAGGTACCTACAACAATCAATCAGCAAATCAAAACACCAACAAAGATTCATCTAAACCAAGATTGCCTTTTATGTCACCTCGAAGAAATTTTACTCCTTTAGGGGAATCTCTCAAATCAGCATTACGGAAGTTAATCACAAAGAAATTCATTACGCTTCCTGAAATGAAAGACTTTGAACCTAGAGTAAAACCTTCTTGGTGGAATGCGAATGATTATTGTGAGTTTCACAGAGGAAAAGGACATAAAACCAATGACTGCCTAAGACTCAAAAATGTAGTTCAAGACTTAATTGAAAGTGGTGAAATTGGTGTTGACAGACATACCTCAAATGAATCACATACAACTTTCAAAGATCCACTTCCTGAGCATGAAAAAGGAGGTTCTTCCAATAGTAAGAGTGACAATCAAGCCAATTATAATTCTACTCCCTATCGATATGTTGGTAACATTTCCGAATGTCATCCTTCTAAGTATTATGCCAATGTCATTACCATTAAAGGAAAATCAAAGAGTCAACTAGTCCATGTTACTACTCATGCTCAATCCAAAGTTACTCTCCAAGGAGTCCAGTCTAAACTAAATGCACCTCAAAACAAGCCTATTTATGTCCCAAAGTCTACACCAAATATTTCCAACCAATACAATCTTTTAGAACAACTCAAGAAAACAACTACCCAGATATCCATCTTAGAGCTTTTGCGTCTATCCCTATCTCACAAAGATATCCTTGAAAAAGCTCTCTTAGAGACTCAGGTCCCCACAAATCTAGATCATGATCAATTTCAAGCTATGGTGGGACATTTAACAACCCCACATTACCTATCCTTCACTAAAAATGATGATTTAGCTATTACCCAACCTCACAATGCTCCCCTACATATCGAAGTCCTTGTCCAAAGTCACAAAATCAAACGAGTACTAATAGATGGAGGAGTTGGCTTAAATATATGTACACTGAAACTAGTCCTTGCATTGGGATTTTTTGAAAATGCTATTGATTCCAAGAAGAAAATCATGATAAAAGCTTATGATGAGGAAGAGCGGTCATCCAAGGGATCTATTATTCTTCCAATCAAAGTAGTTCCTATGATCAAAGATGTACCTTGCCAAGTTCTAGACATGGATCTTGCTTATAACATTCTCTCGGGAAGACCATGGATTCATTCCATGCAAGCTGTACCATCAACTTATCATCAATGCTTGAAATTCCCTCATAATGGTCAGGAAGTCACTATTAAAGGAGACACTAATCCATTCCAGTATTGTAACTCTATGAAGACATGTGATTCTTTGATACCTTATAACTGTATTAGATCTTCTACAACTACACCCAGTGATCCTAGTAATATAGCATCAACTTCTAAATCAAATGGGATCAAGATAGACATAAAAGAAAGAAGTATGGGAGAATACACTTTAGGTCAAGCTCTTTGCATCATAGAGTTACCTTTATCTCCTAGATCATATGGTAGATCTTTTATTACTAAACAATAATCAGAACCCCCTTCAACACTTGTTTATGACACATTTATAAGTGGGGGCACAATATCCAAAGAGGCAGCTGAGCGTAATGCTAATCATTTGCTTAAGTCACAGAAGAATGAAGAGGATATCAAACATGAATATATATCACCTGATGTCTATGGTAAAGGGTATACTTTGTTACAAAAGATGGGATACCAAGGTGTTGGACCTATAGGGTTACAAAGAGAAGGTGTTATCAAACCAATTTTGCAAAATCCAAACTATCAAAGAGACACTACAGGATTAGGGTATAAAGGAGAAGGACCAATAGAACCAAAAGGAAAAGCAAAGATCACACCTTTTTATGAGATATCTAATGCTCCTGCCTTACAATTCAGAAAGAATGGTATGTATGTAGATCCAGAGAAACAAAGGATAACACAAAGAATTATTGATAGACTTGGGGATGATGATGATTCTGACTCAAATGATTATGAATGGGATTCACTATTTGATTGTACTGAAGAGATAGGAGTTGATGTTGTCCATCACCATAGTAACAATTACCATGAGGGAGAGAGTTCAAAGACTAACTCACTAAGATTGGTCCCACATGATACTACTTTTTTTAATTGTGAGGAAAGTGACCTTTATCTTGCGATAGATGAATTAGATGAGAGTATGGAAATAGACCTCGCTGATACCATCATAAACCTTGACAAATTTTCCATCAATACCATCTTTGCCTTTGAAACTGACCTGAATGATCCAATGCCCCTTGTACATCCCAAGCTTACCGATTGGGATTCTCCCAATCATCCAGAACTTGATGTCTTCCATAATGATGATGCAATCATTGACTATCTTGGAATCAGGGATCATTTACCACCAGGAGATCACAAGTTAGGATTTTTGATAGAACTCAATGACATGGCCTACTTTGGAGAGTGCCAATCCTTTCAGTCATAAAAATATAAAAATAATCAACAGATCTAATGGTGAAAACCACTCAGTGGCAGTATTAGATCCAAAAATAGTAAAAAGAAATGATGCATCTGATGGTGAAAACCTCTCTGAGGTGTCTGATGATGGAAGGATTGACACTCTTCCCAATTATTTGTATCGGGAGCAATCTGCTATTCTTATAGAACAAACAGTACCTCTTAACATTGGAACAGAAGAGTCTCCATGCATCCTCAAAGTAGCAACATCCTTGACAGAATCAGAGAAAGAAGCTTTTGCAAAAAAATTCAGAGAGAGGCAAATCAATTTTGCTTGGTCTTATGTTGATATGCATGGCTTGGACCCCAATCTCATTATGCATCATTTATCTATCAAATCAAGTGTAAAACCAGTTAAGTAGAAGCTCTGCAAGATGCACCCGCACATTGCACTAATGGTTAAAGCAGAATTGAAGAAGCTCTTAGATGTTGGATTCATTTGTGCTATTGATTATGCTGAGTGGATTTCAAATATTGTCCCCGTCTCAAAACCAGACAAGTCTATCCGGATTTGTATTGATTTTTGAGATCTTAATAAAGCTTGTCCAAAAGATGACTTTCCTCTGCCAAATATTGACATCATTATTGATTTGACAGTTGGGCATGAGATGTTATCATTAATGGATGGATTTTCTGGCTATAACCAAATCGAGATTGCGCTGGAAGACTAGGAAAAGATTGCTTTTACTTGTCCATGGGGTACATACTACTGGAATGTGATGCCATTTGGCCTCAAAAATGCTAGAGCAACTTACCAAAGAGCAATGACCACAATCTTTCATGATATGATGCATACCATTATGGAAGATTATGTTGACGACATTTTAGCAAAATCCAAAGATAGAGTTGGTCATTTGAGAGTGATGGATAGAATATTCACCCGAATGTAAAAGTATCAGATTCAACTCAATCCAAAGAAATGTGCATTCAAAGTCACATCTGGTAAACTATTAGGGTACATTGTCTCAGCCAAAGGAATCAAAGTAGATCCATAAAAAGTTAAAGCAATAATGGAGATGGCTTCCCCCACTAACATCAGTCAGTTAAGATCTTTACAGGGACGTCTCCAATCCATCTGAAGATTTGTTTCTCAACTAGCAGATCGAAGTCATCCCTTTCAACATTTGTTGCATAAAAATATCTTATTCCAATGGGATGATAAGTGTGAAGAAGCTTTCGATAAAATCAAGCAATATCTGGCGAATCCTCCAACTTTGATGTCACCAATTCCGGGCAAGCCACTCTTGCTCTACATTTCAACTATGACAGTTTCACTAGGTGCTCTTCTAGCTCAGCAAGATCATGAAGGAAAAGAAAAAGCCATCTACTATATCAATTGCACTCTAGTGGGATATGAGCTAAACTATTCTCCTATAGAAAGAGCATGTCTAGTTGTTGTTTTTGCTTCATAGAAGTGGCAACATTACATGTTGTCACATTCAATCCAGCTCATCGCAAAGATTGATCCTTTAAAGTATCTATTAAGCAAGACAACATTGACAGGCAGATTGGCTAAGTGGTTCATGCTACTTAGTGAATTTGATATTGAATATGTAGACAGGAAGGCTATCAAAGGTCAAGTGATAGTAGATTAGCTAGCAGATGCTCCATTAACAAATGACCAACCTATACACATAGAGTTTCCTGATGCACACATCTTAGCTTTATCTACACAAACATGGCAACTATATTTTGATGGATCGTATACTCAACAGGGTTTAGGAGCTGGTATTCTCTTTGTCACGCCACAAGGATACACAATTTTGAAATCTTACAAGCTGCTCTTTCCTTGCACCAATAATGTAGCAAAATATGAAGCTTTGTTTATTGGGTTAAAGATGGCTTTACAATGGAAAGTAATTGAAATAAATGTCTATGGGGATTCTCAGTTGATTATAAATTAGGTTAATGATGATTATCAGACTAAAGATGATAAGTTATTACCATATAAATGTATGGTTGATGACTTCAAACAATATTTCTCAGTCATCACTTTTGAGCAAATTCCTCAGCATGATAATAAGGCTACTGATGCAATGGCAACGATTGCTTCTTTGTTTGATACAGAAGATACCAAGGTTCATTTTGAGTTCTTGGTGGAATCCCTGACTTGTCCTACATATGATGATCCTGATACGAGTATTATATGTCATCTAATTGGACATGACTCCCTAATTTATGGAAAAATCTATTCTTATCTGAAAAATGACATCCTACCCCCTGACCTATCCCAAAATTAAAAATGAACTTTTCTCCGCCAAGCCTCCCACTATGTCCTAATATTCGATACCCTTTATCGGCGAGGTCTTGACGGTACTCTCCTACGATGTCTCAAACATTATGAAGCTCAAACTGCCTTGCAAGATGTACATGAGGGTATTTGTGGGACACATTCAAGTGGTCCTTCTTTGGCTAAGAAACTCATGCGTATGGGTTATTATTGGCCTACCATGGAAACAGATTCCTTTCATTTTGCTAGGGCATGCAAGAAATGTCAGATACATGGAAACCTTATTCATGCTCGAGCACAAGAGTTACATCCTTTTACAACTACCTTGCCATTCAGTCGGTGGGGACTCGACCTCATGGGCGCTATCAACCATCCATCTTCCAATGGCCACAAATGGATTCTCACTACAACAGAGTATTTTACTAAATGGATTGAGGCCGTTCGATTGATTACCACCACAGGGAAACAAATATCCATGTTTATCCTAAATTATATCATTTGTAGATATGGTATACCTATGTATCTCATTAATGATCATGGGAAACAGTTTCAAAATCAGGACATGGATGAACTGTGTGCAAAATTCCATATCACCTATAACTATTCCACCATATACTATCCCCAAGGAAATGGCCAAGCTGAGGCATCAAATAAAACTATTATTAAAATCCTACAAAAGACTGTCAATGACGCTAGCTGTGACTGGCATATCTAACTGAATCCAACCTTATGGGCTTACCACACCTTCATCCGTACTCCTACTGGAGCCACCCCATATTCCCTTGTCTATGGATCTGAAGCAGTCCTACCCCTTGAGGTCGAGTTGCCTTCACTTCGTGTCACTCTCAAATATTTGATTCTTGATGAAGACTATAGAATTTCATGGTTGACTGAACTAGAGTTGTTGGATGAATGTCGTTAGAGAGCTTATGATCATTTGAAAGTTTATCAGCAGCGTATATCTTGTTAGTATAACAGCAAGGTAAAGATCAGAGACTTTTAGCTGGGTGACTTAGTCCTTCAAGAAAATCCAAAGAATCAACTGCATCATGAGAAGAAGAGCAAGTTCAAACCCAATTGGTTAGGTCCTTTTGTAGTTACAACAATTTATGGTTCTGGGGCTTATCAATTGTCCACGCCTGAGGGAGATCCTTTGGATGAACCTCTTAACAGTATACACCTCAAGAAGTTCTATCCTTGAAATCCCAATGCAAGGGCTATGTATATATAGTTGTAAATACAAAAACATTTTAAAAATTCAAAAAAATTAAAAAATCAAAAGAAAATTGCAATAAAAGCATGTGGTGAAAACCTGGAAACAGGCACCATGTGTATCAAGTGAGCTCCTTTATCTATTAGGAATCTTCGAGTTTGTCCGTTCATTGTATATATCCATAATAAAATGACTAGTCAGTCCCCATTCCCACCATGTATATATCATAATAAAATGGCTAGTTCATACACCATCCATTGTATATACCCATAATAAAACCCCATCATAGCTTGATCATTTGTCATGGTTTTCATCCTAGTCTTGTTGTGTCCTTCTTTATCCATAATAAGTTAGTCCATCACCTAGCTGGGGGCATGTCCTTGACCTAGTTCAGGAAGTGGATCTATGATAGTCATGACTCTTAGAGGACATAATGGAGTATTTTCACCAGACAAAGCAAACACAATCAAACGTTCTTTCACAATGATATCTTTATGATGAATCATGATCTATGATCTATCCTTCAAAACATGGTTGTTTATCTATTGATTCTTGACTATACATCATCAATTAAACTAATCACTATACCTTACACTATCTTTTGGCAAAAGAAATGTATATTCATGGCAGGCATGTTAGAATGGTTTATTGTAGATTATGCATTCATATCTAGATTTCATTATTATCATGTTTCCTATGCTATTCCGTGATATCTTTGACATGAGTTTGAAACTCCCATATGTCATTGATTAGGATAGCTGGGATGGGGCATGGTATTTTCTTTGATTGTTGTTTGTGGGATATTTTCTAATGAAATCAAAGGAACAAATAATTGGGGTGTCTGTGCATAAGTGCCTTCATCAATTTAATAGTATTGACAACATATAAATCATGTTGTTTTACAAATGCTATTAGTAGTGATACGCCAGTACATACCTCAACTCCAAATATTTGTTCCCCGATGGAGGGGGGAATATTCCTTGTCTGTTATGCAAATGAAGCTCAGGTCATCTCGGTTCAATTATACCTAGATGCTTGTCAAGTTTGCTACATTAAACTCCATGCAAGAAGTGCTCAGGCAATCTTGGTTTAATTATACCATGATGCTTGCATTTCCTTGCAACATAAAGAGCTCAATGATGAAAATCAAATTCCAGTTATTATGAAGTTCTAAGATGTTCCATGAAGTTGTGGAGATATAATAATTTCATATTGCATTTCATTTAAACAGTTCACGACTTGCATATCAGTGCTCCTTTTATAGGGATTTGTAGGTTACCTTTCTTATTAGGTTATTTATGCTCCTAGTCCATTCTTCTTGTGTCAGATACATTGTTATTTAAGTTGAGGACATTTGGACAACAAAAACATTGAGTTTTTATCTCGCATCTCACAAACATTTAATCAATTTATTTAGGTCATATGTTATCTTCATTAGGTGTGTTCATTTGTATATTATCCATTTATCTTACATGCATGTTTCACATGCGTACATTCCATAACATTTCATTATCTTTTCATTATGATATCAATTGTTATCTTTTAGTCATTTGAATGAACATCATCATTTATTATCCATTATATGCATTATATGCATTTTACATCATAATTTATTATCCATTATATGCATTTTACATCATCATTTATTATCATTCATTTTACATCATCATTTATATCATGCATTTATTGTCCTTCATTTATATCTTTTATTCATTATCCATTCATTATCCCTTATCCACATTGTTCATTACATCATTACATTAAACATCACATAGCATTATACACGAGAAAACTTATTTAAGACATGCATTTATACCAATATCATATGATAGATCATTAAGCATTAATAATATCAAATAGAATATAAAGCATTTTGCATTCTAGAACATACATTCTATGCATATCAAAGTAAAACATCATATCCTGCATATGTCAGTACACACATGTATATAAAATATCAAAGCAAATCATGATAGAACTGCATCACTGTAAATATATAGCCCATCATATAGAGTCCAATCATATAGAGTCCATAAAAACCCATAAGGCTGTCCAAATGTCCAATGATATAAAGAAATATAACAATGTGTCCAAAGTCAGTGTCTATCAAGTCAAAAATATAATGATACAATGATAACATGATACAACAGTGTATACAATGATCTCTATGATCTATGAGCCACTACCTCTAGACTCTGTTTGTCGCTATCTATGAGATGCAATAAGGCCCCGTGTTGCTGAACCACTTGGTGCTCTCAGAGGGTGTGATGAAACACCTCCACTACCAACTGGTGCCTCTATCATGAACTACAGTCCTAATAGCCACTGAGCTCTCTCTATAGCTCCCAATCCACTGATCCCTCGGGACCGCCTGTTTGTAAGCCTCTCACCAGTAGGATATCTCCTTCCTGGCATGTATCATGGCTCTCAAACTATCTCCATGGGGACCCAAATCCTCTATGAACTATAGCTCATCTAATAACATCTCTACCTCCCTGAGTCTCTCAATAGATGCATCCTACTCATGCCTCAGTAGTTCCATCTAGCTCTCTAGCCTCTCAATCTACCTCTCCAGACAAGGAACACAGTCTGCTGCACCTGTTTCACTGCTAGTCAGACTAGCAATGAGTCAATATCAGGATCCTCCTCCTCCACAACATCTCTCTGTAAATAGGGATCCTGTCCCCCGATGTCCATCTCTACTGGCTCCTCCTGAGCATCCACATCCACCATAGGTACATCCTGTCCATCTAGTCCATCATCAAGGATCTATCCACCCTGTACTACTCCACCCTGAGCTAATAGAACATTTGCCTCATCCTATGCCTATATAGCTGGTCCCTGTACTAGGGTAGCTGGTATTTGTACCTGAGCCATTGGTACCTGTAGTGGAGCTCCTATAGCTGGCTGTGCTGGCTGTGCCAAAGGCTGTCTCTGTCCTCTACCTCACACCGCCTCCTCTCATCCATGGACCAGCTCTATCCCCTCTCCCTCCATCTCCTCCATCTCCTCCATCTCCATCACCATCGTCTCCTCTCCCTCATCCTCGCCTATCTCACCCTCAATGTCTCCCATGGTGTCTATCTACTAGATCCCTCTCTGGTGGCCTAGCTATTAGATCAGTCAATTGTGGAACTGGAAAGTCTCTAAGGAACTGCTCCAGATCAGCAGTCATCTTAGGGTCTACAACACCCTGTCTCATAGTCCATGCTTGGAATGGCATGTCCAAAAACTCCTGTCTCGCAACATCAAAGGACGCCATAGGCTCCTAATCCTATCTCTCTTGATGAGTCCTAGTGAACTCCATAACACCCTAAGGCATGCCCTGGATCCTACCAAACTGGTGTAGAACCCAGCTGACCAACTGTCTCTCTAGAATGAAGGGCGTCTGCCCTATAAGCCATCATGACTCAAAGAAAAATCCCAGCTATCACTCATCATCCCAGGGCTCACATCCTAGGTACAGCCTCCATGTCACTGTATCCAGTGTATCAAAGGTGTATCGCCAAAACTCTAAATGACCCAATTTTGCCTGAGACAAAACTGATGAATATAAATGGATATATGACTGTCCTGCACTGCAAAATCTAATAGCCACTGGTCGTGTCATAGCAATATGCTCCCATGCCCAAACATGGAGTAGTGTGACACCTACTAATAATGATGCACTCCTATGGTACACCACTTGATGAAGATCATGATATAAATGTGCTAATAAACAAACACCCCAAGCAAAACGGGTCCCATCCAACATCCATTGTAGAGTGCGGCCCCATCCAACTACAAATCTGTGTGATCTCCGATTAGGGCATACAAAAACCCCAATCGCTCATGTTAGTACTACTGGTAGAGGCTCATACAGGTCCACCATGTCCTCCCAACTAATCTCCTCCTCATCAATGTCATCATCTCTGAAAATGGCTCTGCACTCCGTCACTTCACCATGTCGATCATAATGTACTAACTCCCCGGTGATAGGTAGTCAGAGGATGTGATATATATCCTCTAGTGTGACTATCATCTCCCCTATCGAAAGATGGAAGGTACTCATCTCCGAGTGCCACCGCTCTACCAATGCCATCATCATACTCTGGTTTTCCCTAATCTCAGGTGTGTAAATAACATGATACAAGCCGGATGCACCAATCAGCAGTCTGTCAGTCTCTGACAGCACCGATCTCAGATTTTGTGTGATGGGATATCTCTCCTGTGACATCAGAATATCAGTTATATCCTCCTATCCACATCAAACAAAATCAAGCTATCAAGATTTTGATAAACTTATCTACAACATCTATCTATCCTATTATATCAACTACAAACATGTTTTTTCACGTGTTTTAAACAAATGATTTTATCAATAATCTAGCATCAAGATTGGTTAACTAGCAACCATGCTACAATGTTGCCTATCTTGACCAAATCAATCAAATTTAATCGCCGACAAATCAAATTGGCTTATTGACATCTAGTTTGACCTAATTGACTTTCTAATTTGACCAAATTCTATCCATAAAACAAATGCGTAGCACAGAAAAATGCATGCGCAGTATCCTTTACCATTTGCACAATTTTTCATACATGCACTGATTTATTTGACATATGCACAACAATTCACAACAAATGCACAGCAAGAACCTATGCGCACTTTTAATTTACATTTGCGCAGCAAAACATTTCCTATAACATGCATGCATAGCTGCCCTAAACGAATGCGCAGAAGTTTGGATTTTCTACGCAAACATTGCAAGTTGCTGCGCATTCATGCACCGCAATGACGCATTTGTTTGCCACCTGTAGACTAGGATTTGAGCGTGCACCTAAACCTGTTTTGAAGGCCAAAGACAAACAAACGTCATAGCATATTATCAAATCAAATTTAATGGTAAACAAACTAAAATCAAAGCCACCTCAGTTTAAGCCTAAAATGGATGCGCCCATGCACCGTTTGATATGCTTGGATATAAATGGATGTGGGTGTGCAAACTCAAGCACTTGGAGCATGCAAATAGGATGATTTGAGGATCAAGAAGACCCAAAATGACACAAAATAGGTATGAGGAACCTATTTTGCCTCAAAAGCCTCAAGAACACACAAATATGCAAAGCTAAAAGATGAACTAAGATTGATTAAACAAGAAATGAATCTATGTTAATCCAATTAAGCTAATTTAAATGTGATTTAAGTTTGAAAATGATCTAAAATGATGAGTTTATGCTTATGCTAGAATGAAAATGGCATTATAACTTTGCTATTGAGTTTGAGAGTTGAAAGATGATTTGCCTTAGGAAGTGAGGGTATTTATAGGAAAAGGGAAGGGCTTGGTTAAAAAGGATGAGTCAGAGTTAGGGCTTAGGTTAGGGTTGAGTCAAGGACAAGTGTCAAGGGAGGATTGAGTTGAAAGTTTGAGGGCATGTGCACAATTTGGTAAATGTGCCCAAGGCCAAGAGGTGGCAAGGAAGGGATAAGAAGGTCTTAAATGCATAATGAATGCATGTAAAAAAGATAAGGAAGGCTTAAATGCATCTTTAAATGCATTTGCAAGAGGTGGCCAAGAGGTGGCCATCTTTGTTGACTAAGGAGGATGACTAAGAGGAGGTTAGCATAAGTTTTGGTAAACCTTTTGCTAATGGAATGTGACAAGATTAGAAAGGGGATTAGGATTAGGATGGGTGAAGAGGTTGGGTTGAGAAGTTTCTAGAAGAGTCTAGAGTTTTCTTAGGTTTTATGGAATAAAAGTTTATTCATTCCAAAAGCTTAAGTTTGGGAAAATTTATTGAAATATTTTCAATAAATATGAAAATTAAATATTTAATCTTAATTAAATATTTTGAGTTGAGATTAGGGTTAGAAAAGATGGGATTAGCCTTTTAATCGAAATTAAGAAGGGATTAGAAGATTTTGGAAGAGGTTAGTGGTCTTAAGAAAATTGGCCAAGTTTTGGTCAAAAAATAAATTAATTATTTTTTTGGGGGATTTTTGGTCAATTTATTAATTAAAATAATTAATAAATAGGGGATTAATGTTTAAATAAGATTTAAACATTTTTGGGAGGGATTTCTTAATTAAATATTTTTAATTAAGAAAAAGGGATTTAATGACATAAAAATAAATTAATTAATTAAATAATTAATTAATTAATAAATGATGATGTCATCAGGGATTTTTCAGAAAATAAAAATACTTTATTTTCTAAAAGATTTTTAGGTGTCTACATTTTGCCCCTCTTTGATGCGATGCCACAAGTGGCATGGCTTCAAAGACAAGAAAATAAGATGCCCCAGGCTAGAATTTAGAGGAATAAGGGATTGTGCCCCCTCGAGAAAATAACGCAAGGAGTAAACATTGTGGAATTTTTTCGAAAGGAAACAGAGAAGGAACGATTGAGGAAGCAGGGGAGATAAATTACCAAGCTTCCAAGAGCAAAGATGGGTGAATGCAAGATGAGATGGAAATGCAAGATGCAAGATGCAGCTATATGTAAAGATGCAAGATTAATCTATATGATAAATGCAAGGGACCAGATAGCTCCAAGTGCAAACGGGAGTGCACAACCTAGATTTAATATAGCTATGTTAGAGACCTGCCAAAGATACTGGGATCACGAGGCCTGTCAACAACGTCGCAGAGGACTGACGCTAAACAAACACACAGGGTTGCCCCAACATCACACATGAAGCGCAGAGGCGACATGGCGGATCCGATGCTGAAGGAACCACAAACACACAACTGACTCACAGGCAGAAGCGAAAGATCAAAAGACCTTGCCCCAGATTATCCGCACACGCAGCACACCGTGATATAAAGAATCGTGGTGACCCTGGTGGGATAAAGAGAAGCCAAAAAGATTAACAAGACCCAAAGGACAAAAAATCTAAGATCAAAATGATAACTCCAAAAAGACATCCTTTGCCAAGGAGAGAGATTAGGTTTGATTGATGGTGGGAAGATTGGTCGGACAGGAGGAATGATATATCCTCAAGGACCAGGATGGAAGATTAGGTCAGACAGGAGGAACGGTATATCCTCAAGGACCCATGGGTTGGTGAGAGAATAAGTGTAGTTGTTCGCTGGCAAAAAGCTGAAGTTCAAGGAATAATCAGGATGAGCAAGGATAAGTCATCAATTGATGTTGCTGAAGCACAAGGCCTGAGTGGGACTACAAATTTTTTGAGGCTGGGGATGGGACAAGATATTTGATCAAATGCTGCTGCAGGACGGACAAAGGTTATGTACAACAAGGAGGAACGATATGCACAAGGGATATGTACAGAAGCTCAGGACTGGGGATAGGAAGATCACACTCGGCGGGACTCTCACTAGGACGGAGACAAGAAGGATAAATACAGGGAGGAAAGCGCTGTACAAGAAAGGGAAAGGGATATGGTACAAGATATGGTACAAAGCTTTGGAATAGGATATGGATTGCAGATGGGTTGGAGGAAGATGGAAGCCGAATGCTTGGAGGATAGGGGAGATGGAACTGCTGGGAGATCTGTTATGGATGGAGGAAGAGGACGGTAGCTGAAAGGACAACTGAATAGATAAATAGCCCAGTTTACTATGTTGGCGCCTGTTTACCAGGTTTTCACCAACATACTTGTCCAAGGCACTTGAATTGCCAAGTTTTCACCATTTGGACGATTATTTTCTCTTTCTCTTTTCTTTTTTGCTTTTTTGCTTTTTTTTTGCTTTTTTTGCTTTTTTGAATGTTTTTGGATTTTCTGATATATGCAGGATCAGGATCAGGCATAGAACCTCTTCAGATGGATGATGTTGATAGGATCATTCAAGGGCTCACCTTCTGGTGTTGATAGCTGATAGGCTCCCGAGCCGAAGGATGCGGTGACAACATAGGGGCCCAACCAAGTAGGCTCAAACTTGCCTTTCTTTTCTCTATTTGCTAGGACCTTCTGATTTTCTTTAAGGACCATGTCACCGACCTGGAATTGTCTAGGATGGACCTTTTTGTTATAACTCCTTTTGAGTCGATTTTGGTATGCCACCAGGTGATCGTAAGCTTGCTGTCTCTTTTCATCTAGCAGATCTAGCTGTGTGAGCCGGGCCACATGATAGTCTTCATCAGTTGTATAGTTCTTCATGGAGACGCGCAAGGATGGGAGCTCAACCTCGATCGGTAGAACGACTTCAGCACCATATACAAGAGAGTATGGGGTGGTGCCTGTGGGAGTGTGATAAGAAGTGCGGTAGGCCCAAAGGGCAGGATTGATTTGGAGGTGCCAGTCACGACCAGAATCATTGACAACCTTCTTGAGGATTTTCAAGATAGTTTTGTTGGTTGCCTCAGCTTGGCCGTTTCCTTGAGGGAAATATGGACTAGAGAAACGGTGATGGATGTGGAGCCTGGCACACAGATCATCCACATGCTGGTTTTCAAAAGGTGTGCCATGGTCTGTGAAAATGGTAGATGGTATGCCGAAGCGGCAAATGATATGGTAGAGGATGAACTTGGATATTTGGATGCCAGTAGTAAGGGTGAGCGGAATCGCTTCAACCCATTTGGTAAAGTACTCTGTGGCTGTTATGATATACTTGTGTCCATCCGAAGAGAGGGGGGTGATCAAGCCAACGAGGTCGAGGCCCCAACATGAAAAAGGCCATGGTGGTGCAATAGGCTGTAGATCCTGTGCTGGTGCATGTATCAAATTGGCATGTTGTTGACATGGGAGACATTTCTTGACAAATTCACATGCATCATGTTCCATTGTTGGCCAATAATATCCAACTCTAAGCAGCTGCTTTGCTAGAACCATGCCACTTGTGTGGGCACCGCAAATTCCAGCGTGAACTTCTTGTAAGGCCAGGACGGCCTCGTTTGAATCTAAACATCTAGATAGGACATTGTGATACCTGCGACGATATAGGGTGTTGGCTACAAGAGTGTAGCGGGAAGCTCTGCGAATAAGGTTTTGGCGTTGGTTATTGGTGAGATGGGGAGATATGATACCATTTTTTAGATATGCATGGATGTCATGGTACCATGGGGATTGGGGACCAACCAAGACACACACCATGTTTGCATCGGTGTTCTCATAAGCTGGCAAGTGTAGCTGCTCGACTAGAAATTCATATTGTGTTGCGTCACGTGGGATTTCCAATAAGGATCCGATGGTTGCCATTGCATCTGCTGCTTTGTTTTGAAGCCTTGGGATCTGATTGAATTGTAGATGTAGGAAATGCTCTTTCAGTTTATCCACCAGTTGCTTGTAGGGTAGCAATTTGTCATCCTTTGTCTGATACTCATCAAGGACTTGCTTGATAATGAGTTGTGAATCTCCAAAGACTTGTAGTTCTGTGATGTTCCATTGGATAGCTATTTTGAGACCTAAGATGAGTGCCTCATATTCTGCAATGTTGTTGGTACAGGGGAACCCCAACTTGAATGATTTTTGAATATAGTCACCTTGAGGTGTGACGAATAGGATTCCTGCCCCAGAGCTATGGGATGTGTTGGAACCATCAAAGTATAGTTTCCACATGGGCTGCTCTTCAATCATGCACAGATGTTCATCAGGGAATTCCATGATTAGTGGATAGGCATCCACCAGTGGTGCTTCTGCTAGTTGATCGGCAATGACTTTCCCTTTGATTGCTTTGCGATCTACATACTGAATGTCAAATTCACTGAGTAACATGACCCATTTTGCCATACGGCCTGTGAGGGTTGTCCTTGATAACAGATACTTAAGAGGGTCCACCTTTGATATGAGCTTGATTATGTGGCTAAGCATGTAATGTCTAAGTTTTTGAGTGGCAAAGACCACTGCTAGGCATGCTTTCTCCATGGGTGAATAGTTAAGCTCATAGCCCACAAGAGTGCGACTGATGTAGTAGATAGCTCGTTCTCTGTTTTCATCATCATGCTGTGCTAGGAGTGCCCCTAGTGCTGTAGCTGTTGTTGAGATGTAAAGGATGAGTGGGCATCCTGGAACTGGTGGTACAAGGATCAGAGCGTTAGCTAGATACTCTTTGAGCTTATCAAAGCTTCTTTGACATATGGGATCCCACTTGAAGTTGGTGTCTTTGCATAAGAGATGTGAGAAGGGTTGGCACTTGTCTGCTAGTTGAGAGATGAATCACCGAACTGATTGAAGCTTGCCCTGTAGGCTTCTGAGCTGTTTGAGATTTCTTGGTGGAGGCATCTCCGTTATTGCTTTTACCTTTTTAGGATCGATCTCTATGCCTCGTCTAGAGACGATGAAACCTAGAAGCTTGCCAGATGTAACACCAAAGACACATTTCTTAGGATTAAGCTTTAAGCCATAATGATTCAGATGATCAAATACACGCTCTAGGATGTTGAGGTGCTCATCTCTTGTTTTGGATTTTGCAAGGATATCATCCACATAGTCCTCAAGGATCTTGTGGATCATGTCATGGAAGATTGCTGTCATTGCTCTCTGATATGTGGCCCCTGCATTCTTTAGCCCAAATGGCATCATGTTGTAGCAGAAGGTACCCCATGGGGTTGTGAATGCTATTTTATGTTGATCTGCTTCTGCTATATGAATCTGATTGTAGCCTGAAAATCCATCCATGAGTGATAGCATTTCGTGACCCGCTGTAAGGTCTACGATCATGTCTATGTTAGGTAGCGGGAAATCATCTTTAGGACATGCCTTGTTCAAGTCCCTAAAATCAGTACAGATTCTAATGTCGCCAGAAGGCTTTGTGACTGGCACCATGTTAGAGATCCACTCTGAATAATCTATTGCTCTGATGATCTTAGCTTGGAGGAGCTTCTCAAGCTCTGCTTTGACGAGCAATGCTACCTTTGGATGCATTTTCCTTAGCTTCTGCTTCACTGGCTTGACGTTTGGATCTACTGATAGGTGATGAACAACAAGGTTTGGATCAAGCCCAGGCATATGGGCGTATGACCATGCAAAGTTGATAATGGATTCCTTGAGCAAGGCACTGAGAGCGATTTCTTCTCCTTCTGTTAGGTTGACTGCAATGTAGGTGATCCTTGGACATTCTTCTGTTCCCAAGTTGATTGACTTGGTTTCCTCTATGATGATTGGAGATTGCTCTGGTCTATAATCTTGGATAGGGGGAAGAGGCAAGGCTTCATCTTCTAGCGCCTGAATTGCCAGGTTTTCACTAGAAGATACGCCCTTTATTTTTACTATTTTGGAATCAGAATGTGCCCCAAGGGGGTTTTCACATAAAGACTCATGATGTTCTCTTGCTATTTCATTTTTGTGACTAAAGCTTGCCTCTTCCCCAAAATATCCTTCTGGGTGAAGCTGATAGACAGAGGTTGATGTTGGATCCTGTTTGCTTGCTGGATCTGATGCCCCCATGAATTCTAGGAGTGCTTGTGCGCTTTGGAACTCGTCGATGTGTACGATGCTTGGTTGGTCCCAATCTATGAGGTCAGGGTTTGTGAGGGGAAGATCTATGAGGTTAATGGAGAGTTGTTGGAGAACAGAAGTCCCCAGGATTGTGTCGTCGGCAAAGATATCATCGTAGGATCGGATGTCTTTCTCTTCGAGGATGTCTTTGATTTCCACGAGGTCATCCCGGCTATTCGAAAAGTTCACGTTGGTCATGTTAGTGTCCGCAGTTGTGGTATTGGGCTCTTGTTCAAGTAGGCGAGAGGTATCAAAGCCAAGTCCTTGCTGTTCTAGATTTTGGGATGGTATGATAGGAAACAAATTTCCGTCCTCTTGTGGTCCTAGACCACCACCTTGATAGTTATATTGTTCTGTGACATTCTTGTAGGGGATTGGATATTTCTCTTTGAAGTACTCAAGAAGTTGTGTCACGTGATGGGGGATCTTTGTATAACCATTTGTTAATATCTGGATCCATTTTTTTGCTGTTGATGGTACCATGAGACTCAAAAGTCATGTTTTCGATTTGCTTGAGCTTATAATGTTCCTCAACAGGCTTGTTTTGACAACTTGGGCGTCCTTGAGTATGTGGATCACGTGGAAGAGCCCCTACAACAAATGCATCATTGAGGCTGTATTCGCCACAACCCTGGTTGTTGATCTTGACGGATGATAAGGTGGAAGAGAGGATGGTCTCTGGATCGCGATGGGATCAGGATGAACTAGCAATAGAAGTACCAATATCGGTTCCAAGACAATGAGTAGAATGAGGGAAAGATGCTTCCATCGCATGGCAGTATGCGAAGGGGTTAGGATCAGCGTGGATGGTAACCTCAGTGCCTTGATGTGGAAACTTGATGCACTGATGGTAAGTAGATGGTACAACCCTAATGGAATGGATCCATGGGCGGCCGAGAAGAATATTAAATGGTAGGTTGAGATCAACAACGTGGCAGACAGTATCTTGCGTTGCTGGGCCTAGCTGGATAGGCAAGGTGATAGTACCTTCAGAGGTACGCTCCAAGTTATCATATGCTTTGATGGTGATCATCTCATGTTGTATGTCGGCCTCCGTGAACCCGATCTTCTTGATGAATTTTAATGTGCACAAGTTGAGGGTTGAGCCATTATCTATTAAAACTCGTTTGATGGCAAAGTCTCTGACCATGACAGCAATGCGGAGAGGGAGAGAATGGTCAGGAGCAACATCTGGTATATCAGATTCTTTGAAGGATAAGGCACATGCTGCTGATAGGTGTCCCACAAGAGTTTCAAACTGAGTTGTGTTAATGTCCGTGGGGACATGGCCTTCTTTTAGAGCTTTGTCTAGGATCTCCTGATGGATGGGTGATGTGCGGAGCAAATCCAAGATAGATATTTGGGCTGGCATGTTCCCAAGATGCTCTATGATATTGTATTGTGCACTTGGTGCATTATGCTGTGTTGCGCGTGCATTTGATGCTGGCCTAGTGTTAGACTGTGCTATGGATGCAGTAGACGTTGGCCTTGGAGGAGCAGCTGATCTCGGAGGAGCACCGGCAACAGTTATCCTACCACTGCGGGTAGTTGCAGCACATTGTCGATCCGGCCCTCTGACATGGATGGTATTGATGGTGGGCTCATCTTGGATGGGCTCAACTTGAGTTATGCATCCGACATACTTGTCATAGTTGATGTAGGCTACTGTGTGATCTTCTTGCTTGCCTTTGCCATGATTTTGAGGCTGATTGGCATTGGCTTGATTCTTCCCGGTATCGTGTTGAGGAAACACATTTTGATATATTTGCAAACCGGCATTGGGTGAAGCTTGAGCTGGTGCATCGACCTGGATCTCCTTGCGATCAATGAGATCCTGGATGTAGTTCTTAAGCTGCATGCACTTCAATGTTGTGTGCCCCTTCACACGATGGTAATCACAGTATTCATTTTCTTTATACCAATCAGACTTTGGTGCGTTGTCATCCTTCTGTGGGATGGGCGGATATGTGATCATATTTGCTTTGGCTAGCCGATAAAAGATCTGATCTAGAGGCTCACCCAAAGGTGTGAAAGTCCTCTTTGGATTGTTTTGATTGTTGGGCTTGTTCTGCCTTGGGGCAACGTTAACTGTGTTAACAGGATTGCCTTGACGTGCTGGCTGTTGCTGTTGGTATTGCTGCTGATACTGTTGCACAGGTGGCTGATGAGCTTGAGGAGGCTGCTGATAAATAGGTGCTTGATATGCGGGAGCTGGTGGTTGCTGATAGATGGGCGCTTGTGGCGGTTGGTATGCTTGAGCTGGTGTAGGACTAGCCACAATGAATTGTACATTCTTAGTGTCAGTGGCTCCATCTGTAACAACATTCTTGTTACGATTCCAATAACGGGATTTATCATTGTTGGGTTTGTTCTTGGAATCATCCTTCAAGTGACGAATAGTGCCTTCGTCTAGGAGAGCTTTCTCGATGCCTATGCCTTTGCTCTTGATGTCTTGGTATGTCTGGAGACAGTTCATTCACATGTGATGGGATAGCTTTGGATGCAGGTTATCAATGAAGATCTTTGTTAGATGCTTCTCTGGTGGCTGATATGATAACCTGGTTGTAAGATTCTGCCGTCTTTGCAAGTATTCTGCAAGGCTTTCTCCATCTTTTTGCTTTGAGTTGCATAGGTCTAGCAAGGACAACTCATTCTCCACATTATGGGCATAGTGTGTGATGAACTTCTCAGAGAGTTTAGCAAAGGTTTTTATTGTCCCATGTGGTATTTTATAAAACCACTCAACAACAGTTCCTCCCAAGCTCTTGGGAAACAGGCGCAAGAGATAGTTATCACTGTAAGCCACTTCTTGGCATGCCATGTAGAACTCTTTGATATGATTTACTGGATCTCTTTTCCCCCGATACTTGTCAAACTTGGGCATCTCAAAATATTTGGGGAAAGGGATAGTTGCTATGGACCGATCGAAGGGATATGAGCACACCTCTTCGAACTTGTATGTTTTATTCTCTGTTCCACTTTGTAGCTCCTTTAGAGCATTTTTCATTGCTTCCCACTCAGCATTGAGTGGCGAGGGAACTGGGACTTCTGCTTGTGATGGAAGTTGTGGAACTGGATATGGCGCTTGCTGTGGATAAATGGGTTGGAACTGATTTTGGGGCAATGGTTGCTGGGGATATTGCTGGTGTGGCATAGGGGGATATTGTGATAAATGATATGGAACCGCTTGATGTTGTTGGGCTGCTTGCTGTTGTTGAACTGGCGGTTGTTGTGGGACTGCTTGCTAATATTGGACATTTGGAACTTGCTGTTGTAACTGATGGGTGGGAACTTGTTGTTGCTGGGGGATGATAGGGTTTTGTTGCTGAGGCTGATAGCAAGGGACTTGCTGTTGTTGAGGAATGATGGTTGTTTGCTGAAAGGGGACATGTGGTTGCTGTGGGGGAGGCTGTTGGAATGATGCTGCTTGCGGGTATGATGGTGGTAGTTGCTGAGGTTGGCTTTGGGTTTGGCTGATATAAGCTAGGTGCATGCCTGCGTTACTTAGAGGTGGAACAGATGTGGGGAAGCTAGAAGCAAAGGGTGATGGGGTAAGATAGCTGGGGAAAGTTGGCTGTTGAGGTGGTGGAACTTGCTGGAAGGTATTTGAGATTTGGGACGAATAGCTTGAAGCCGGCGGTGGTTGGGGTAGTTGCTGCTGTGCTGCTTGGGCGAAGGCGGTTTGTTGACTTGCAACCATAGATGTAGGGGATTGAGATGGGATCCCCCATGCTTTCATTTCTTCTTGTGTAAGGCCCCACTGAGAGCTTGTGTTAGGGTGTACTGCAGTGGATGATGGAATGGTAGGAGCAACGGGAGCTTGGGACACGAATGATGTTTGAGATAAAGGAGCTTGTTGAGGTTGTGGTTGAGCGGATGCTTGTGAGGAGGAAAATGAAGGAAACACCCAAGAGAAAGATGAGGTTGGAATGGGAAGCAATTGCGCTAACCCCAAAGAAGAAGGTACGGGTGCTTGGGGGGTGAAGGGTGACGGTGCTCCTTTAATGGTGAAAGGCGTTGCTTGACTTGCGGATGGCGGCGGTGTAAAAGCTTGTGTGAGAGGTGGAAGCTGACTTTGGGTTTAGATTTGGGCTTGGGCAGCCATAGCAGATGATGAAGCAAAAGGGGTAGGAGATGGAGCGGATGGCACTGCAGCTTGTGTTGTGGGACTGGCGAGGCTTCCTTGCAAGAAAAGGGGAATGGTGGAAAGCTCTTGGGGTGTTTGCATGATAGGATCGGGAAATGATTGGACAAATGGAGAATACGCTTGTGCTGGAACTTGGATAGTTTTGATGGGGATGCGTGGATAGAGAGATGGTGGGATGGAGGTACTTTCTGGTAGATAGTGGGCAAATGTGCTTTGCTGATGTTGCAGTACAAGGGCATTGGTCGCTGGTGGGCTTTCTGGAGG
Source organism: Chamaecyparis obtusa (assembly GCA_027943335.1). Taxonomy (NCBI): domain Eukaryota; kingdom Viridiplantae; phylum Streptophyta; class Pinopsida; order Cupressales; family Cupressaceae; genus Chamaecyparis; species Chamaecyparis obtusa. The sequence continues at coordinate 1,086,565 of BSBK01005649.1, read as the reverse complement.
ATTTACAAATGCTTGGTTTGCCAAGGGGGATGAAGGGATGTTTGGATCTTCACATGGGTTACTGGCTTGGATGTGGGGATTGTAGGTCATCATGGCATTGGTGAAAAGTTTGGGATCGAATGAGGTTGTTGGTGGATAAGGATTCATGCTTCTTCTTTTTCGAGATTTGGTCTCAACAGGCATGGAGATGCAAGTGCTAAATGTATGCAAGATGTTTGGCTAAAAGATGTTGATGGATGCAAAGTTGATGAACTTCTAAAGATTATGACTTCTAAGATGCAAATGCAAAGATAGGGATCAAGATGGCGATGATGGAAGCTGGATGGAATGGATATGGATCAAGACGGTGGAGGAAAGATAGGTTGCTGGTGGAAAGCTGGTGAAAGATTACTGAGCGGTCAACAAATGAGCTGCTATTTTTCCCAAATGGAGGATCAGAGATATGATGGGGTCAACCTAAGATAGACTGATGATCTTCGGTCAACAAGTTTCTTATCAATGCACTCCAATCTCTTGCTTGAGATGATGGCTATGCAAGGACAAGGTTTGATTTCTTTATGACAACACGTTGTGTCAAAAAAGAGGATGATGGTCTCTGATCTTGGATATAGGATAGGAACAACTCAAAAGGTAGAACACTAAGTGTTGGTGGATCTCTAGATTTGGAACAAAAGATGATGGATCTGCTGGAAAGATATGGAAAGCTGATGGGGGGAATGCTGGTGGAAAAGGTTTTGAAGGGTGAAGGGACAATGCTCTAGAAGGATGATGCAAGTGCAAATGACAAGGACTGATTCTAAAATGCTGGTAGGAGGATGAATGCAAATGCAACTAAGGTTTTGATTAATGATGCAAAGATGAAAGCTAGAATGAAACTAAGATGCAAAGCTATTTGAGACAAGATTTCAAGATCTGAAGATGGAACAAGACATGAACAAGGATTTGGCTAATCTTCTGGCTCAAGGTTGACAAAGTGATGGTTAACTCGGAAACGGAAGGTGAACTGTTTGATGCGGGCGTTATGGGAAATGTTCTCAAGTCTGGCTTGGGATTTTTCCTCTGCTTGGGTTGCTTGGATAATGGATTGATAGGTCTTGGTGTTCTTCTTGGCAACTTTTCGCTCTTGATAGGCTTGGGATTTGGGCAACTTCGCTTTAGGATGTTTGCTCTTGCTGGGCATCACTTTGGAAAAGAGGCTTCTGATTTTGAGGCAAAAGTTTCCAATGGAAAAAGTTAAAGTCAAAGCAATCTCCGCAAGGGACAAAGCAACCCTGCGGGATACAAACAAAGACAACTGACTCTGACAAAGCTTTGAAAGTGTATGTTTCAACAAGTGTTTTCACAGAGTCTTTGACTATCAAGCACTTCAAACAGATCTACCTAAGGAAGGTGAGTATCAAAATCGTTTGCCCACAGCTTGGTATCTCCCAGAAAGGAATACAAATGGTGAGTAATCTTGAGGCGACCCGGTAAACCCTTTGGAATCGGTCCTTGCACAAGGATTTTGATACTTTCGGATGTAGATAGGGTAGCCTCTATTTTATCAGGTTTTTAATAGTTCCGTGGTGTCTCCATACCCAGTTTTGCTGATCATCCGTGACTCACTTAAGAGCCTTGCCAATAATGCTGGGGGAGAGGAATGTTTACCATCCCCAGACACGTGTTTGGCACGAACGCCCGGCGATTAGGAGATATAAGTGATTCTTTTGGACTTCACTTATTTGTATACCGGCCGGAGGGGATACCGGTTTGAGGTCGTTCTCCAAGGAGGAAGCGCTTCTCCTTGGACAGGCCTCGCTAAAAGTAGAACAGGTGAACTTGTCCAAGTTCAAATGTTCCACGTTGCTTACTCTAACAAGGATTATGCAAGAATTGAAAAACTCCTACATGCACATCAAGCAGATTTTGTTCATTTTCCTAAATTTGATTAAGTGATGTTTGAACTTTGAAATGAAGACACTCGTGATTAGATTTTGATTTGTTCCTTTCTCCAAAAAGTAAATCGAGCGTTTGCAAGTTTTTTTGACTTGGGCATTCAAGATTGAGTGTGCGTGTTGATTAAGAACTTTTTTTAAAAACCTTTGTTTTGATCTTTAAGGCATTCAAGATTATGTTTGCTTTTCAAATGGAAAATGACACTTTAGGACCTAAGTTCTTCCTTTTAGCTTCATTCAAGATTTTGTTTTGACTCGTTTGAATGCAGATTTGATGTTCTTCTTATGCCCAAAAAGATATGATCATTCCTACGTTGCATGAATGCATTGTTAAAAATCCTTGATGTTGCAAGGATGCAAATGCCTTGATTAATTTTTTTGTTTTGTTTGTTAGAACAAATTTTGCAAATTTTAGTCCTTAATGCATTCAAGAATGATTTGGGGGTTCATTTTAAGCACTAAAATAAGGTGTGTATGATTTTGCTTCCTTATGGATTTTATTATTATTTTTGAAAAAAAATGGCCATGACCTCCTTGCTAGAAGAAGAAGAAGAAAGGAGATGGAATAGAAGAAGAATATAGACAAGAAGAGGAAGAAGAATATAGACAAGAAGAAGAAGAATGGATCTAAGTGCTACGTCCACCTATAAGCTTTGAAAAATCTGAAAATGGTCTAAAACTCATTAGAATGTTTGCAAAGAACCCGTGAAGTGGGTCCCACCGGGCGTGCCAGAATGTAGACTAGGATTTGAGCATGCACCTAAACCTGTTTTGAAGGCCAAAGACAAACAAACGTCATAGCATATTATCAAATCAAATTTAATGGTAAACAAACTAAAATCAAAGCCACCTCAGTTTAAGCCTAAAACGGATGCGCCCATGCACCGTTTGATATGCTTGGATATAAATGGATGTGGGTGTGCAAACTCAAGCACTTGGAGCATGCAAATAGGATGATTTGAGGATCAAGAAGACCCAAAATGACACAAAATAGGTATGAGGAACCTATTTTGCCTCAAAGGCCTCAAGAACACACAAATATGCAAAGCTAAAAGATGAACTAAGATTGATTAAACAAGAAATGAATCTATGTTAATCCAATTAAGCTAATTTAAATGTGATTTAAGCTTGAAAATGATCTAAAATGATGAGTTTATGCTTATGCTAGAATGAAAATGACATTATAACTTTGCTATTGAGTTTGAGAGTTGAAAGATGATTTGCCTTAGGAAGTGAGGGTATTTATAAGAAAAGGGAAGGGCTTGGTTAAAAAGGATGAGTCAGAGTTAGGGCTAAGGTTAGGGTTGAGTCAAGGACAAGTGTCCTGACAAGTGTCAAGGGAGGATTGAGTTGAAAGTTTGAGGGCATGTGCACAATTTGGTAAATGTGCCCAAGGCCAAGAGGTGGCAAGGAAGGGATAAGAAGGTCTTAAATGCATAATGAATGCATGTAAGAAAGATAAGGAAGGCTTAAATGCATCCTTAAATGCATTTGCAAGAGGTGGCCAAGAGGTGGCCATCTTTGTTGACTAAGGAGGATGACTAAGAGGAGGTTAGCATAAGTTTTGGTAAACCTTTTGCTAATGGAATGTGACAAGATTAGAAAGGGGATTAGGATTAGGATGGGTGAAGAGGTTGGGTTGAGAAGTTTCTAGAAGAGTCTAGAGTTTTCTTAGGTTTTATGGAATAAAAGTTTATTCATTCCAAAAGCTTAAGTTTGGGAAAATTTATTGAAATATTTTCAATAAATATGAAAATTAAATATTTAATCTTAATTAAATATTTTGAGTTGAGATTAGGGTTAGAAAAGATGGGATTAGCCTTTTAATCGAAATTAAGAAGAGATTAGAAGATTTTGGAAGAGGTTAGTGGTCTTAAGAAAATTGGCCAAGTTTTGGTCAAAAAATAAATTAATTATTTTTTTGGGGGATTTTTGGTCAATTTATTAATTAAAATAATTAATAAATAGGGGATTAATGTTTAAATAAGATTTAAACATTTTTGGGAGGGATTTCTTAATTAAATATTTTTAATTAAGAAAAAGGGATTTAATGACATAAAAATAAATTAATTAATTAAATAATTAATTAATTAATAAATGATGATGTCATCAGGGATTTTTTAGAAAATAAAAATACTTTATTTTCTAAAGGATTTTTAGGTGTCTACACCACCCAAGAACAATTTTTTTCTAAAAAACTAACCTATGATTCGATCTATCCTGCACATGCTAAATCCTACTCTATCATGCTGGAAATCACAAATTGACAAAGAGGATCAAATCACCTACCAGCTCACTCAAATCGAGTGGTCACTGGAAGCGTCTGGCCCTCTCGAAGTAGTGATCTGATAATGGAAATAACATCCTGGCAGCTTTTCTCTTCTCTCTCTCACACTCTAATCTCCAAATGACAAGAATGCATAATGAGCCTATTGTGGACCCATTTGCCGTATTTATAGCCTGTGGACCCGATGTGCTTGGTGTGTGGACCCTATCTTCCATTTTTCTTCCATTTCACGCCATTTTCACCCATCTTTTCTCCTGTTTCTTTCGTGAGATTGATTATCCAACTTGAAAAATAAAATAAAAAAAAATCCAAAAAAAAAAACAACACAAAAATGAAATAATCTTTTTTGTTAATCAATCTCTCGAGGGGGCATGCTTAGGTCATCTCAAATATTGTTTGGGGCAGGGGCAAAATGCTTGGGGCAAAATGCTTGAAATTTTCTTTGAAAACAATGTGGCACACACATTATTTCAAAGAGGGGCAAAATATATACACTTAAAAATGGCTTTATTAATTGATTAAATATTTATTATTTAATTGATATTGACTTGATAAATTAATTAAATATTTATTATTTAATTAATAATTATTTCTTTTATTTATTAAATAGATTATTCAATTTATTTAGTAAATTCACTATAGTCTATTCCTCTATCCTAAGTCTTCTAATTAGTCTTATTAAAGTGATTTGATTAAATACACAATTACCTAAATATGACTAAGTCCCCTAGTCCACCTCACCTACCTAGTCATTGACACATCACTTTGGCTAAAATAAATAATAATTATTAATTATTTATTGATATTTATCCTCACCCACACATGTCCTATTCTTAAGGGCTATGTGGCCTCATAAAACTTGGTCTCATGACCACATGTCCTCTCTTAAACCAAGTCAAGAGACATACCCTATTCCTAAGGGGCTTCTCAAGCCACCTCTAAGGGTCAAAGGTGACTCATGGGACACTTGTACAAAGAGTCCTCATGAGGAAAAGGTCTCTCCCTATTTCTCTCTTGGGTCTTTGTGAGACACTTGACATGTGTCTTTCCCTTCCACCTTGTTCTCCTCCATGTCAATGTGAGAGGAACATCATCCCTATTCTTCCTCTCACATTCCAACTACATCCCCCTTTCTCTCAACTCCTTCAACCAAGTCAATCCTAGCCCTAGGATCTTCCACCTTTCATTCTCAACCGTAGGATTGTGCCACCTAGGCCTAGATCCTCCAAAAATCTATAAAAGGAGCCTAATTTCCCCTTTGTGAGCTAATAGGTATTTTGTAATCAAGCATTCAAGCAATAGGCAATCAAGCAATTAAACATCCAAGCACTCATTATCAAGCATATTCATATCATTTTGTGAAGCATCCACACTATCATCATCTCATTTGCATAATTAGGATTTAGTTTTACATTCAATCATTCAATCTCCACACTTTGGTATCATCTTGGGCAAATGAGCTTCAAATTGGAAATCTAAGAGCTCAACACATCCAAGAAATCAAGGCTAGGAGGGAAATGGAGACAAGCTACATGGTAGGTGAAGGTAAAACCTTATTTTAGCTTCATTTTTAATTGTATTTTTCATTGTTGTTTGCTAATTAGTTAGATTTATTAATCTTAGAATAGTTAATTTATCATTTATAGTAGTTAGACATCTAATTTGCATACAATTAGTTCACTTATTTTGGACAGTATGTCCACACATGTGAATTGTAATCAGAGATTGATCAGTGAACCCAACTAAGGGATAGATATTTGTATTGTTGTAATACCCCAAAATTGGCATCTTGCGATCCTAACCAATTTTGTTGCATTTAGTCTCATTCCTTCAAATTTCTACATCATCAAAGTCCTATTGTACTAGGCAATTTTGTCTCCTAATTGACTTTACTCGACCTAGTGTCAAATGCAAAAAACCTCAAATTTGCATTAATCACATGCTATATTTAATTCCTAATTATCAATATTTATTAGCTAAATAAATCTTATGATCAATTAATTTAATTATAAAGTCCTAATGCTTTAATTAAATTAATTCCACCCCTTTTAGCTAATACACATCAAGAGGAATTAAATAATATTTAGTTCTTTAAATGAAATATCCTTATTTGAATTTAATTATTCAAGTAATTGGAAAAGACACCCATGTGGCCATATTTCATTTATTTAATTAAATAATCTCTCCAAATTGTTTCACCTCCCACCAAGGAGACGAAGGGTCAACCATTTTTTTGCAAGAAACTCTTCAATCTCCACTTGGGCACTTCTATAATAGAACCCTCTCATTCCTCATTTGAGGAGGCAATTTTAGAGTATCAAATCGCAGTCAAATTATTGTCTCACTTTTTACATTCAAAAGCTATAATCATTTTGCATATTAGATTAATTCCATTCTTAGCATAGTAATGCATTTTCATGATTAATTTAGTTTTCTTAACATGTTCTTAGACTAGTGCTTCTTTCATTATAAGTTTCTTAGATTAATATTGCATTCTCATTCTATCTTAATTCTAATTACATTCATTTTCTAGCATTAAATCCTCCATTTTAGAGCTTGGTTTATGGTTGCTGGACTTTCAATTCTGAGAGTTACTCAAAACCCCACCTAAATAGGAGGCAACAGGTTGATTCATACAGACGTGCGAAATGAGTAATTCATATTCATTTTTTATATGTGGCTGATGAGTAAAGACTATGTTGAAGTCTATGGCTGAATAAGAGGTCCACATTCAGTTATAAACATTTTGGCACCCACCGTGGGGGCATATCAGATTGAACCTGTGTTGTCATTAGAGGCTCTACCCCCAGCTCCACATTCCTATGGGAGACCTTCTGAGAGCAATAAACCTTCTGTCATTTCTCCTCAAATAGTCTATGATGGTGCCTTTGTATGGGCCACAATGCCACTAGAAGATAAGGATGAGGACAGGGCCATTACAACTTGGGTTTATAAAGGTAAGGACACATCTGAAATAATCAGTCCAACTCGTGACTTAGAATGAGAACCATACAATGAAGCCTTCAAAATCATGAAGCACTTTGGTTACAAAAGTAAGTGGCCCTATAGGGGTGAATGACAATGGCTTACTTGAACCAATTGAAGCCACATGTTGTCAAACCAAAGACATTGTAGGTCTAGGCTTCAAGAAAATCCTATTTCATTTAGGGATTAACAAATTTATACCAGAATTAGAATTCCAGCTAGAACCTAAAGACACTACCACAGTTGCAAATTTAGATGACAACTCTGACGAGGATATCTTTCCCTATCCTATTCCTCTAGATCTTGCTATATTCCTTGCAGATCCAGATGATTTTGTACCACATGTCAGTATGATAGAAACTGACAATGATTCTAATGACACTGCCTTGGCCACCCCACTGACATACAAGTGGTTGATAGAAATCCAAACTACTGATCCTAATTATGCAGGTGAGTTATACATTCCACCATCCTTTTAAGAGCAGTTTAAGAAAGAACAAAACCAACAAACCATTAATACTAAAAGAGATGAAAATGAGTCAGATGGTACAACCAGTATTGATAGAATTCCTATATCAAGCATCACTGACTCGCATGAGTATGAGTTTGATTCCTTGTGTAACATGGAGAATTAATTATTTGTAAGGCTATTTGAGAGCCGACTGATGTTGCATTTAATATTTGTTTGTTTTAGAAGCCGACTTGGCTTTCAAGTTAATTGTTTCTTCTAGCTGACTTGTGGCTGAAGAAATGTATTTAAGGAAGGTTTGGGTAGTTGTTTAGGGGGAGTCAATGAAGGGATTTGGAAAAGGATAGTAATTGGATCCTGAGAGATCTTGAAGATCAGATTGTTTGTTTGATATTTGTAATAGCAGAGCTAGTGGTTTGCATGCTTGGAGACAAGGATATTTCTTGGTGGCTTGCGAGATCAAGTTTAGATCTGCCTTAGTGTTTCCACTAGTTGTTGATGTGTTACAGAGCTGGACTAGCTATGGGATTGCATAATTACTATTGTAATTGATTGTATTTGGCCCTGACCTAGAAGGCCTTACAACTGAGCATGTTGAATGAAATTCTATTTGAGCATTATCTTGTTGTGTTTCCATTGTATTGTTGCTGCTGGTGTAGGATTGGACTATCCATTTTGGGATTTTCCTGGGTTGCACTGCGTCAACTAAACATGATACATTGAAAAGTACATATAGTATATATATATACACACTAGAATAATTACCTTAATGAAAGTATGACAATCATGCATTTTCATCCCTAACCCAAATCTACCTTTCTTTGTTATGATATTATTTATGTTTGCAACAAATCCTGTAGGAAATTAAATTTTTTGTATGATTTCTTTTATAGCATTGCTTTTTTGCTTTATTAATAACCAAGGAAGGGTGCTTATATTAATTTGGTCTCCATCGCTATTTAATTGAATGACATTTTTCATTGCACGATTGGCTTCCTGAATGTCAATACAAATTTTCACAATTTTTTCTTTATCATGCCTTCCGTCCAATATTTTCCATAATGTTTCTGTTATATTCTTTATGATATGCATAGTATCAAACAAATGCATAATTTATACCTTCTCATAGTAGAGAAACCTACTAGATTATCTGGGATAACTTTTTCAGTCCCTGTGGAAGCTGGTCGTTAATGCCTTGATGACATTTATGAAGCATACAAGTTAAACAAATTATCATAAAAAATCATTGTCAATTACAACATGAGTAAAAAAAACATAATATAAAAGTCTAAATTCTAAACATATCATATATGATATATAAACAATTTGATCCAATGTATAGCCTTGATGATTAATTCTATTATATTCCAACTTCCATATGCGAGGTGTCGTTCTTTGTAGTTTTGATGTAGTCTCTTCTTTCCCATTGAAAATATGATTTCAGTAGTTTGATACTTATGATTTTTGTGGATGAAATTTCTATACTCATCAAACACCTACTTTCCTAAACTTGTTTAACGACAAGATTTAATCTTTGAACCACAAACTAGACATGCAAATTTTCCCTTTATTTGAAGACCTACAAGATCATATATAATTGGATTAAATATGTCAATTTTTATAATTATATATAATGAATAGATTATTTAAAAAATAGGCATGATATACACTTCATAAAATTAAATATTGTTAAAGTGCAGCCAAATGTTATAACATACCACAAAAATATGTTAGCCATGGGGCATCATGAATTGTCCATACAAGTATTGCATGGAATTGAAATTATCTTTGTCCTATTGATCTAGAGATGTCATGCATAATGATTCCATTCCATAGCTTTAGTAACTCATTGATAAGATGCTATATATATATATATATATATATATATATATATATATATATATATATATATATATATATATATATAACTTAGTACTTACCTAGTTGAATGAATGTAAACATTACATAATTATTATAACCATTTTACTACAATATATATAAATTAATGTACATAACAATTGAATGAAACAAAATATAAGTCATTATGCAATAAATAAGACAAATGAGATGCTACTCCATTAAAGAAAATTGATGCAAACAAATACTTGGAACAATCATTGCCAATATTATGTGCTCCCTCTTTATTGACATCCATGGAGGAATGTTATTGTTGATAACAAAAATAGACCACACCAAGTAAATAGATCTCAACTCTCCAAATAGATTGACATCATCCACTACCAATGAAAGCTTGAGATTATGAGGTTCTTTCTTAAAGTGTGACTATTTTTCCTCCATGTCCCTAAATGAAAAACCACTTGCAAGCATTCAAATAATGTCATCTGCACTTCTATTTTGTGCATGGTAATCCATAAACTACGCTAAACTTTTGCACCTAAATAATTATTGCATACATGAAATAATGGGAATATAATGAAGAACCTTGTGAGACACCTTTTTTTAGTTGATATGTTTGATATATGTTGATATGACATTTCAGACATTCTATTGCAAATTCATGTTATTTATGATATATAATATGATCATTAGGACATGTATATGTTTCTTGATACTCCATTCCAACATCTTTCATAATGGAAGATAAATCTCGGTATGAGCAAGGTAAAATATTTGATGGTGGTAATAAAAATTCACCTATCAATCTATAATAAAAATAATAATTTGTTAATATAAAGAATAATAATTGTATGTATATTTCATCCTTTATTTACTAGTGATGAACTAGCAACAAAAATAGATGACATATATGAGATACCTTAACATCCATGAGATTGATATGTTGGATAAACCATTCATAACCTTCAAGTTAACCAACAACAATACAAAAGAGAGAAGATTTATTTGGGAGCCTTCATAAAGGGGCTCATATGCTTTCTCAAGTAAAAGTAAATCATGAACATTATTAAAGTCATCTCAATCATCATGATCAGTTGCACCACTAAATGTGTCATGGATCATTGTATTTGTACTATCATCTTCAATTATGTTTTCTAGCACATGATCATCTTCTTCCATAGGATCATTAACTTCATCTTCGATATTCATAGCTCCATGTTCCTTTGCTTACAAAACTAAATTCTCTAAGTTGTGATAATCCATATCATGTGCCTTGAGGCACCCCATCTTTATAATAATGATTGACACAAATAAACCATGATCATGATCAAGTGATATATATATATATATATATATATATATATATATATATATATATATATATATATATATATATATATATATATATATATATATATATATATATATATATATATATATATATATATTAAAATGATATAAAAATTTACAAATTCAATTAATATAAAGACATATAATGAACAACTTACTAATGGATGATAATCATGCCCCCTTCAACATGACCATGTTGTCTATAATATATCTCAACTATTGTGATTAAAAGTCTTCTCATCTTTAAGTTCTTGCAATTATTGCAAGGACAATAACATTTCCCATCACCCTTTCTTTTAAATCTAGCCTAAAATATAGCAAGTGTCTCTTTATTTTGTTATGCACTAATTGTTAGAATGATTTTAGAATAACTGAAAGCGGGGGTGAATTAGTTATCCTTAGGTCCAGATGTACCAATTCAACTTTTTATCTCTTCAAAAATCTAAGATCTAATTAGCTTTCAATTCGGTCTTTATAGCATATACCAATAACATAAAACTTACAGTCCACTGTCCTAAAGTAATTAACTTACAGAATATAAAAATTTCAACAATATCCACATCAAATAAAATTCACACAAGTATAACACTAGGATTTATAGTGGAAACCCAATTTGGGAAAAACCACTTGTAACATGCTACTAATTTTCACTCTTCTGAAGTGAGCTCTATGAGAAGCCAACCTGGTTAAAGGTTTACAATACACACTGTTAGGTGTGACCTGGTTAAAGAATTTAATCACCCTGTTAAGAGTGGCCTTGTTAGAGAGCTTAAGAACATTCCATCAAAATGTCACCTTGATTAAAGTATTTATACAATGACTATTAGGTCAACCTTGATTAAAGGATTTAGAATGATACAATGGTTAGACAATAACAATAGGTTCTGATCCAAAAATTTACAACTCACTTTGAAAATACAAATCCACTTCGCTCATATATTGATTTACTAATTGACCTTCATTTCCATCTCCATCTCTGATATGCTCAGAATTCTCTTCAAGCAATCACCACAACTTTGTTCAGCTCTTCACAACTTCACCTTCAGCCTTCTACTTAGACTCATCAGTCAATAACATCAACCTCTTCTCTATTCTATAACCTCAAAATTAGGTTAACCTTATACCTACTTGATCAGGTAGATTAATCTTTTGCCACTTAATCTCTTCCGTAGATCTTAGGTTTAGTTCAGATTCATCGAATCCTTCCATCATTATGTTCTCCTTCTTTTCCTTCTAGATACATCTTCAAAATTCTCTTTGAAATCATAAGAAAATGATATACCATTCATCAAATTCTTTATACCATTCATTAATAATTTCAACACATTTTACATATCCCAAGAATTCAACTATGTTGGCTAGGATTCTCAATTCTTTCTCAAAATGTAAATTACTGACACTTGGTTAATACCATGTTCCTCTCCTTGGTCATTACTATGTATCTCAGTCATCGCTAACACTTTTCTCCTCGATAATTATCCGTCACTTGACAATTACTGATGTTTGGTCAACACTAGATTTTCTTAGCATATACTAGCGCTTGATCGACACTAACATCACTCGGCTTAAACTAGATTTCTTCACTTTTGTTCGGTTAAGCCTATGTTTTCAGTCTTTCTTCTTCACTTGGTAAACAACACATTATCTTGTCAATGTGCCAACTAATCTAGTACCCATTGAAGTATCACATAACTCAACCTTTCCTTAGGCCCTCTTGTTATCTCCTCTTTTCAAATCCTCTTCATCAATTAAAAGATATGGTACTCTCCTAGATAGCAACTATCTTACCAATAAAGGTTTGAAATCAATGACAATATAATAATTGTTTCAATTGTAGTTTCCAAGACTAATATCATATGACATGATTTTATTTAGCAAGATTGAATATTTATATCCTCAAAAAGTATCAAACTCACACTCTAATAATTTACTCAAACAATATAATTTACTCTCTTCAACTTAACAATCACTATCAATGATGACAATAACTCCACTTGACCCAAAGGCTTACCAATGCACCTTAAAATGTTTTTCACTTTGACAACTCACCAAGGAAACAAGGATTACCTCCATTATCAATAATTGATCACAATGCTTAAAGGACCAGTAACTCATCAACAAAGTGATCTTCAACCTTCCTTCAATCAAACTCCAATAATTAGGACCCATTATGCAATAAATTGATTTCTAGTTCTACAAAAAATTCATTTACCAACTACCGACACAAGGCATAAATCAAAAGACTCACCATCATACACTCAAACACTTTAATATACTTCTTTCCTTTGATCAAATTTGACTAGGATCCCATTAAAACTTCCAAGAACATTCATGGAATAAAATACTCACTTGAAACAACTGTCACTTGGTTCCTTTAAAGCAATAAATAACTTTGACATTAAAAGAATCAAATTTTAAGAACTTTTAAATGGTACATTTATGAGATCTCATTCAAAATTACCATATACTCTTGAATTAGAGGGTATTATATCACTTTTAAAAGATCTTATTCAAAATTACCATATACCCATCGGCCCAAAAATTAAGGTGGCATTAACCATAATACCTATTGATGGAAGGGGATGGTTTTTTGTTGAAATATAAATGAAAACCAGGTGCATCACAATTTTGATGGACGTCTGGAATTTTTTTTAAAAAAGGTACCCAATGATACAATTAACTATTGGACTTTTATCGAAAAGTTTCATTAGATTTTTTAGTCAAATGTGTTAGTATTAAGAGATGTGTTGTCATTAATGCCAACATATTTCTTTTTTGTGATAGTGTTGTAGAGATGTTGCAAGGATTTTTAGTGAGTTGATTGGATCAATGAGGCTATTGTATTTCAGATTAGTTGGTGTGAATTTACAAATGTGTTGAGGAATGTCTTTACTTGATCTTTGTCAAGTTTTAGAGGTTTGCAATGATGATTTGGAACAGTTATGTGTGATTCATCAGAGACTGGTATTTTAATGTTCAGGAAGTGTTCAGGAAGAGCAATATGATAGTATTCAAATCAGTGTGATAGTATTTTGAGATGTGAAGGCTATGGCATGTTTAGAACTAGGATTTGTGTTCTTGACATGATTTGTTCATTAATGTGAGGATCACAAGTTGTTTGTGGTGTGACAGAGTTTACTGATTATTGTTCTTTACATTCTTGATCGACATGGTTGGTGTAATTTTTTGCAATGGATCGGGGCGTGATTTATGGGGTTTTTGTGTATTTGAAGATATTTGTATGGATTATTTATATGTCTTAGATGACATTCAATGGATCACATTGCATATTGATTTGTAATGAATTAATATTTTGTATTTAGTTCATTAGTAGTCCTTGTGGAAATAAGTTGATGTAATGTATAAAAGATTGTAATCATTTGTAAGTGTGAAGTGTTGGATGTGTGTGAGCATGATATATTGGTGACTATGTGAAGAGGTATGAGTGGAATTTTCAATTGAGGTAGAGATTTATTGTAATTCATTAGAGTTTTATTGTCATATTGAATATGCTATTAGTCAATTCATAAATAGTGGATTGTTGTTTACAGATTAAATTGTTGTCCAAGTTGATTTGTAAGGTAGCAAGCCTTCCCTTGTTGTAATTAAACATTGATCTCTAGGTAGTGTTCTTGAATTCATGTGCATTCCCTTTGTACCTTTAATAGGGTATTATGCTTTTAAATGAGTACATCATCTTGTGGGTTTGATCCCCATGTTGGCTTTTCCTATATCAAGGTTTTTACATCAAACATCTTGGTGTTATTATGCTCATGTGGTGTTGTGATTTTGTGCTTTCATGTTTTATCTTTTAGATCTATGGTTAAATAATATAAATCTAAAAAGTAGTTAAATTTAATGAGTTTATGTCACAACTGATTCACCCTCCCCTCTCAATTGTGTGGTGCTTATATATTTTTTTAGGGTCATTGGGACTCATGTTTCAATACAAATAGAAGAGAGAGAAAAATCACTTAAGGTGAGAAATTCAACCACTGGGTGCCAAAATGGGAAAATTTCACCTTCTAAAATATTCCAAGGTAGTTAATTGTGCTACTTAAATAGGGCTAAAGGGAGATTTTAGGGTTCCATTCCAAAAGTGTAGACTATGGCTCTGCCTTGTAGATTAATCTAATAAAATTTACCATGTGGTTATAGCATGTTACTTTTTTGAATATTGTAATGTATTTTCATTGAAGATAATATAAAGAAATTATTTTTGTTAAATAAGGTGAGTACCCTTCATCAAGTAGTATCAGAGAAGAAGTTCCCGAGTGTGTAGATAGATCACTGAACATAAGGCATTTTTCACTAGGATATTGGTTGTGGGTCTCAAAGATAAGTACAAAAAATGCCTCCCTAAAGGAATTATAGTGGAAGAGTTGTGGGTGTGATAGAAGAGGGTTTTAGAGCCATCAAAAGGAAAATGCAAGCACTATAAGAGGAGCTGCATAGAGGAATTAATATTAGGGCAATAGATGTAAGTGAGGATGAATTTGAAGAATAGGGATATTTTGAAGAAGAACAAGAAATGGATAGGGATCCTAATGAAGCTAGGTTTTTTAGGGTCATTTCCAAGATTGGAAAGAGACCCAAGATTTAAGTTTCTACATTTTTTGGAAATCTTAACCCAAAAGAGTTGATCGATTGGATCAATGATATGAAGGAGTACTTTGAGCTTGAGGAAATAGAAGATCTATAGAAGGTCAAATTTGTAAAGGCCTAGTTTAAAGGTCATGCTAAAATTTAATGTAAAGAGGTTTAGTTGGAGAGAAATAGAGGAGGGAAGGAGAATATAACAAGGTGGGATCAAATGGTTGATAAAATAAAGAGATGGTTCATTCTTGTTGACTATGAGCTTGATTTGCTGAAGAAAATGCACGGGTTGAAGCAAGTAGGAAAATTTGTCTAGGAATATACAGAAGAGTTCTATCAGGTTCTTGTTAGAATGAGTCATTCTAAAGCTAATAAGGAGAAGGTTTATCGTTACATAAATGATTTGAGGCTGAGTATTCAAGAAGATTTGATTATGGTGAGAATTTATACCATTGAATATGCATATAAATTTTCTTTGAATGTAGAATTAAAATTAATAAGAAGTTTGAGAGTAGACAAACTCTAAGATTTTGTGGTGGGAATCCTAGTGGACGGTCTTATGGAGGCTAAAATGAAGATGAGAAGAAGAATGGTGACTCTAGTGGCAATCAAAATTAGAGGGAAAATAATTTATATTATCCCCATGATCAAAATAACAAAGATAAAAGAGGATGAGGAAGAGGAAGAGGGAAAGGACCAAGAAGAGGGGTTTTTTATGGGACATGTTTTCATTATGGAGAAGATGTTGGAAATATAAGTGGGAAAGTAATACTGAGAGGGGGGGGGGGTGAATTAGATATTGTCTACTTTATCCTTTTAATTTGATAAAACTTTATGCATGACATAAACAAAACTTGATCATTGTAAGCAACTAAACATATTAAGCAACATACATGAAATTACTCATGACACCATAATTTTGGTAACCCAGAAACCCTTGAAAGGTAAAACTGGGGTGGGGATGACACCCACAAATCTTCACTACTGCGGTAATAAGTTTTGCCTGTTAAGGCTTACAAAATGTGATCAATTCATGATCTACCCTATGAAAGGTCTACTATGTCAAAAGCTAAAAGACTTATACAATCTACCTTGTTAAAGGATTTATAAACTTATAACAAAGTAAGCACTCGGTAAGAGATTTACATAAAGTCTATTAAGACTATTTGATTAAGAGATTTACCCTGATACACTGGTCAAAATGTCTTAGTACCTGATCTTTCAGTTTGCACTTGTATGCAGATTACAAATCTCCTCTTTACTGTATATTTATGATCTCTTCTATCTGATCTTTCTTGATTCTATCCTTTCACTGCTTAGCTCGGTCACTAGACTCTGTCTAAATACTTGACTATTCTGAATATACCTTTCTGATCATTCTCTCATACTCATTTTATCTCAATATCTCTTATCTCTCTTATTCACACTCTTCTCTTGGTTTTAGATCTTGACCTTATATAATAACAAAAATGTTTTACCGATTCAAGATCTACGGTTCAAATTTATTTCTATTGCCGCCTAAGCTATACAATTTTCTAATTGGCTCTAGGTATTACATAGGGATCAATGATAATAAGATGGATGCGTAATTACCTCCATAATTACCTCAATAAACAAAATATAAAACACCACTATCACCAAAAATGGTTTACCTCGATCATTGTGCCATTTCAAACTTATATGTCATTCCTGGCTAACTCGGCAAAAGCTATTCTTAGCACTCAGCATTAACTATACTTGGCATCGGTTAAACTTCTCTGTCACTCAGTAATCATTAATATATGTAACTTGACAAAAACTATACTCGGTATATTACAAACACATAGTGACCATGACTTACTCAGCAGTACTACTACTTGGTAAGTATATAATACATAACTCGGCCTTTACAAAATGACTTGGTCGCAGTGATGACCGACCATCATTGCCTAGATATATGACTAAGTGTGAAGCACTAATGATCAAAAAAATTGTAGAGATCTACAGAAGAAGGACATAGAGGTTATGAATGTCCCCAGCATCAAGGGAGAACAAATAGAAGACTAGGTGGTAATGCACTAGTTACACATGTAGATGAAGATGCCAAGTCATCACATTCTGAACATGATAAAAGATGAGAGGTCCATGTCACTAAAAGAGCCTTGCTAAATGATGAGAATGAACTTGAGAAAAGGAAGAAATTATTATTCACAATATGTAAGTGTAATGGTAAAGTATGCAATGTCATTGTTGATATTGGTAGTACTGATAACCTTGTTTCATAGGAAATGGTTGACAAATTAAAGTTAGAGAGAAGAAAGCATCAAAATCCCTACCAGATTTCTTGGTTGCATAAGGATTACAATGATACTCCTAAAGATTTATTTTGTTGTCATTAGTTTTGTTAAAGTCATAGTGATTGTCAAAGTCAATCAGTGAATGAAGAAGGAGTCATAGGACTCATTTGGTAAAGCAAACAATTTAGTCATAAAGGAAAAGATAGTTTCGGTAAAGGAAAATGAGAGTTAAGCACTAAGAAAGGCAAGACAAGCACCGAGTAGTTACCAAGTAGTAGAGAATGTTAGTTACTGAGCCGATTCCACATGTTACCAAGTAACACAAGATGACATAATAGATTATAATAGATATATTTAATCTAGACATCGAGCATAAAATGTTTTATAGATTTCAAGAAGATAATTTGGTAAAACATTGGAGATATAAATAAAATGATTGCACATGATTACGAGGTAAGATCCACCAATGAATTTTAAGTGGAATATATACATTGGAGATGTAACAAATTCTACCACCTTTTAAGGAGATGAATCTAGAACATTTCCACCGCTTCTAATGTATATAAGGAACAATGTATGAAGATTAGAATGTGTGAGAAAGATAATCAGTAAAAGAACAATGTAAAGGTGATGAAGTGAAGATAAGCTACCGAGTAACAAAATAGTTAGAACAAAATTGTAAATTTGAATCAAAGTTGAGGCTATTGAGTGCAAAATTTGAATTGTGATTGAAATACAGTATGAGGTAAAATGTTGTTGAGCATATTGAACATGAAAAACATATGTTGATGCTTTACAACAAACATTTTTAGTACTGGTTTATATTGGAATTAGAATTGTAAAATACCTTTACTGAGTAGGCCCTAATAGGTCTTATTTTGTAAATCTTGTAATAGGGTACATATCTTAGATTAGAGATTGTAAAAATCCTTTAGCAAGGTAGACTACATAATTCTTTTGTACTCCTAACAAGGTAAATACTCTTAACAGGGTAAGCTATCAGAAATAGCTAAATTTTTTAGCTCTAACCGAGCAAATTACTACAATAGTGAAGGATTTTTGGTACCATCCCCACCACATTTTTTCCCTCTGACCAAGGGTTTCTGCAAGACCAAAAATCACGGTGTTATGAGTTATGTTTTTATGTTTTATTGTGATGTATGCAATTTTTTCAATTCAGTGAATGGTTAGAAAAGTAGTTAAAATTTTTTGGAGTACTAATTCATCCCTCCCCTCTCAGTACTTAGATTTCTATTAATAGTCCAACAATTGGTATCAAAGACTTGGACTCATGAGATAAAGGTTTAACCACCTGAGAGTGGAAAGATCATAGTCATGGAAATTTATAAGAAAGCTAAGAAAATTGACAATCTTGAGTTTGAATTAGAAAATGCACATGAACTGATTGATGATCTGAAAAGGAAATTAAAATTCATTGAGGGTAAGAAATAATTTATCTGATGAGTTGAAGTCTACATAAGAACATGTTGAGATACTTGAGACATAATCTGAACTAAGTTTGAATGATGAATATGAAATAACTATTGCAAAAATTATGGAAAAGAATAAAGCACTCACCGAGCAGTTGAATCTAATGAAGAAAGATAAAGAGGCACAAGGTATTAGAATGGGTGAGTTACTTGAATCAAAGAGATCATTTGAAGATGCAAAAATAATAGTAGAAGAAGGCAAGAGACAAAATAAGGCAATAATAATTGAAAAAGATGATGAGATCATGAGAATGACACAAACACATTATGCTACGACCGACCAAATGGTGAATAAAAATTAGGAGACAACCATAAAGGAATTTGAAAATCAAACATTAAGGTCTGAGGTTGAAATATTGACAAGAGAACTGAAATCAGAAAAAGAAGAAAACAAAGTATTGAAAAGGAATGAAGAAGCATTGAGAATGTTGGATGAACAACTTAGAGGTCAGAGATAATCGAGAGATACAACTGGACTTGGATTTACTGAAAACAACACTACCAAGAAAGGAGAGTCCTCAAATCAAGCTGCCAACCAAGATAGTGCTACTCTATTGAATTCAAAGAAGCCAATTTTTTATTATTGTGGTAAACTTGATCGTATAGCTAATGTTTGCAAGAGAAAAAGAGGTAAACCACCAAGCATTCCTAATTTTTATGGTTATTGTTATAATTGCGATAAGTATGGACATAAAACATTTGAGTGTAGATCAAGGATTGCTAACAATACAAGGAATCCAAAATTCAATGGTTACTGCAATACTTGCAATAGATATGGTCATAAATTCGAGGAGTGCAGGTCACAAAGAAAGAATGTCAAATGGGTACCTAACCGAAAAAAATACTACAAACAACCAACAAAGCTCAACAATAACATGGGACTACAACACAAGAATTTCCTGTTCAACATGTGGTAGATTTGGACATGTTGTAGCAAATTGCATTTTGATGCATGGGTGAACCCACAATAGTGGGTTACACTTTTTTGCCTGAACGGACACTGAACTCTACATTTTGAGAAAAACTTTCAGATTTAGATGCATATTGTCATTGAATCGTTCAAAATCAGAGGATGAAGTAAATTAGAGTCTTTTAGGTTTTTCTGTCTAGATTCTAAATATATATATATTTTTTTGAATTTATTTGAATACTTTTTTCTTTCTCCCACGAAAACTTGTATGGTGCTGAAAACGTCATTTTCTAATAGTAACACTATTTTCATAGAGCATAACTTTTTTTGTAAAATAGATATGAATGCAATTCTTTCGAATTTAGTTTTGTAACATCCATACGGAGGGCATGCAATTGGTTTGGTGACATTATCACTATTATTGCATATTTTATTAACGTTTGAAGTTGACTAAACCATAATTTTGAGGTACCTTGACTACATAGCTTATAACTTATTGTGTATTTATCGAATTTCATTTTTTTTAATAGAAAGTAGACTCGAATATAGAGGGCACTATTATTTAAAAAAAAAATAATCCTTTTTTTACTATTTTCATTAAATGTCAAACTCAGAGGTTTATATTTGATAAAAAACCTACATTCATTTAATGTAAAAAACCATACACATAAATTTTTTTAAAATAGTCAAATATATAATCATTAGAAAGCTAGTTCTGAGTACTTATTGTATGCAAAAGGACATCTTCTTCTTCTTCCATTTGATAAATGCGCTTGAGGTCTGAAGCCATGAAATTCTTAGAATTAATTCAAAACTTGCAACCATGGCCTAAACCAAGCACTTTCGATTGAATCTTTTGACTTTTGATAGAAAGTACTTTCTACTTTGTCAAAAAATGCAATTTTTAGCCATTACTAAACTACTTTCGATAGAAAGTTAGTTAGTTTCGATCAAAAGTTAACTTTGAATTTTGATAGAAAACTATGTCGACCTTTTTGGTGGCATTTTCGGTTAATAAGGATTAGGTATAAATAAGTGTATATTTTTTTCATTTCATAAATCCAAAAGTTGTAAAATAATTCGCATTTAGGAGAAGGAAGACATTTTGGCACGAAATAATTTTCTAAGTTGTGATGGGAAATAAAAAGAGAAGGCTAAACAAAAGTACATGATATTATTTAGAAGATACTAAACAAAGACTGCGTGAAGAATCATGAAAAATATATCATTGTCGAAAACAAGGTACGTCTAAGATGTTTCTCTCTAGTTATTTTAAGTTGATGGTCAAGACTTGTCTTAATGTTCATGTAAATGTGATATTGTACCTATTAGACAAGTAACTAGACTTAATTGTATACCTATTTGGACTAATAGGACCTATTAGGACCCAATTAGAATCAATTAGAATCAATTAGAACTAATTAGCACCTAACTAGACTCAATTAGAACTAATTATGACCTATTAAAACCCAATTAGACTCAATTATAATAAATTAGCACCTAATTAGACTTAATTAAGACCAGTTATACCCAATTAGGACCAATTAGGACCAATTAGAACCTAATAGGACCTATTTGGACTAATTAGGACCTAATAGGACCTATGAGGACCTATTAGGCCTAATTAGGACCTATTAGGACTAATTAGGACCTATTAGGACCTATTAGGACTAATTAGGACCTATTAGGACCTATTAGGACTAATTAGAACCAATTAGACTCAATTAGAACCAATTAGGACCTAATATGACCTATTAGAACCAATTAGGACCTAATTAGACTCAATTAGATCCAATTAGACTCAATTAAAACCAATTAGGACCTATTATGACTAACTAGGACCTAATAGAACCTATTAGGACTAATTAGGACCTAATAGAACCTATTAGGACTAATTAGGACCTAATAGAACCTATTAGGACCTAATAAAACCTATTAGGACCTAATATGACCTAATATGACCTATTAGACTCAATTACGACCAATTAGACTCAATTAAGACCAATTAGGACCAATTAGGACCTAACATGGACCAATTAGGACCTAATATGACCTATTAGACTCAATTCTAGGACCAATTAGGACCTGATATGACCTATTAGACTCAATTTGGACCAATTAGACTCAATTAGGACCAATTAAGACCTAATATGACTTATTAGAACCTAGTTAGACCCAATTAGGACCTAATATGACCTATTAGACTTAATTAGGAGAAATTAGGACCTAATATGGACCAATTAGGATGTAATATGACCTATTAGACTCAATTAGGAGAAATTAGGACCTAATATGGACCAATTAGGACCTAATATGACCTATTAGACTCAATTAGGACTAGTTAGAACCTAATATGACCTATTAGACTCAATTCTAGGACCAATTAGGACCTAATATGACCTATTAGACTCAATTAGGACCAATTAGGACCTAATAT
Organism: Chamaecyparis obtusa; assembly: GCA_027943335.1. NCBI lineage: Eukaryota > Viridiplantae > Streptophyta > Pinopsida > Cupressales > Cupressaceae > Chamaecyparis > Chamaecyparis obtusa. Next base: position 1,063,974 of record BSBK01005649.1, on the reverse strand, counting down.
GACCTATTTGAACCCAGTTAGACCCAATTAGGTCCAATTAGGACCAATGTGGATCAATTAGGATCAATTAGACTCAATTAGACCTAATTAGACCCAATTAGACTCAATTAGGACTAATTAGGACCTAATATAGACTAATTAGGACCTAATATGACTAATTAGGACCTAATTAGGACCAATTAGGATCTAACATGACCTATTAGACTTAATTAGGACCAATTAGAACCTAATATGACCTATTAGACTCAATTAGGACCAATTAGGACCTAATATGGACTCAATTAGGACCAATTAGGACCTAATATGACCTATTAGACTTAATTAGGACCAATTAAACTCAATTAGGACCAATTAGGACCTAATATGGAGCAATTAGACTCAATTGGGACCAATTAGGACCTAATATGACCTATTAGACTCAATTAGGACCAATTAGGACCTAATAAGACCTATTAGACTCAATTATGACCAATTAGGACCTAATATGACCTATTAGAACCTAGTTAGACTCAATTAAGACCTAATATGACCTATTAGACTCAATTAGGACAAACTAGGACCTAATATGGACCAATTAGGACCTAATATGACCTATTAGACTCATTTAGGACCAATTAGATTCAATTAGGACCAACTAGGACCTAATATGACCTATTAGAACCTAGTTAGACCCAATTAGGACCTAATATGACCTATTAGACTCAATTAGGACAAATTTGGACCTAATATGGACCAATTAGGACCTAATTCGGCGTTCAATCTCTCTATTAGTGTGTGCAAATAGTTCTGCAGGGGGAATCGGTGCATCTGCCATGTGTGATCTGCAATAATATGTCTGATAGATCTAGAATATGTATGTACCTGAAAGATTTTATTTACTGTCAAATAAAGTCTACATATACGTACGTTTTCCTAATTTAAATAAAAATAAAATTAAATACTATGCACATTTCGCTACATTATTTGAAAGTAAAATCAATTACATAAATTACATTTAAATGTAAATTACATTTTAATAGGTCTAATGGGGTCTTAAGGGGTCATATAACCTATCATAGGTCCTAATAGGTCTAATTAGGTCATAATAGGTTTAATTAGGTATAATTAGGTATAATTGGGTGTAATTAGGTCCTAATTGGTCTAATTGGGTCTAATTATGACAAAATTGGTCTAATTGGGTCTAATTAGGTGCTAATACGTCTTAAGGGGTCATATTAATCATACTGGGTCTAATTCAGTATTAAAGGGGTCATATAACCTATTATAGGTCCTAATAGGTCTAATTAGGTACTAATAGGTCTAATTAGGTGCTAATAGGTCTTAAGGGGTCATGTTACTCATAGTGGGTCTAATGGGGTCTTATGGGGTCATATAACTTGTCATAGGTCAGGTAATAGGTCTAATTAGGACATAATTGGTTTAATTGGGTATAATTAGGTCCTAATTGGTCTAATTGGGTCTAATTATGTCATAATTAGTCTAATTAGGTCTAATTAGGTGCTAATAAGTCTTAAGGGGTCATATTAATCATAGTGGGTCTAATTCGGTATTAAAGGGGTCATATAACCTATTATAGGTCCTAATAGGTCTAATTAGGTCATAACAACTAATTAGGTGCTAATAGGTCTTAAGGGGTCATGTTACTCATAGTGGGTCTAATGGGGTCTTATGGGGTCATATAACCTATCATAGGTCAAGTAATAGGTCTAATTAGGACATAATTGGTTTAATTGGGTATAATTAGGTCCTAATAGGTCTAATTAGGTCTATTTAGGTCCTAATAGGTCTAATTGGGTCTATTTAGGTGCTAATTAGGTCTAATTCCGTTGTAATAGGTCTTATAGGTCTAATTAGGTCATAATACATCTAATTGGGTCTAATTAGGCCCTAATAGGTTTTAAGGGGTCATATAACCTATAATAGGTCTTAAAATAGACCTAGATAACTAGGAATTATGAGGTCCTAATAGGTCTAATTGCATCTAAGTAGGTCTAATTAGGTTCTAATAGGTCTACTTTGGTCTTAAGAGCTCATAGTACAAGTATATTAGGTGTTAATTAGTATAATTTGATCTAATTAAACCTAGAAGGGGTCCTATTACTCATATTATATAGATAATTAGGGCTTATTATGACTAATTTGGTCTAAGGGGTCCTATTAAGTTCATAAATATGTCCTTAATTAGGCACTATTACTATTCAATATTAGTTCCTATTAAACTTATATATTAGATCAAATTACTCACATGTATTAGGTACATTAAATAGAATAATTAGGTATAATTAGGTCTTGTTATGGATTAATTAGTCTAATTAGGCCTTAGGGGTTATATTATCCATATTAGACCTCATAATAGATCTAATTATGCCTAAGGGATCCTATTGCTCATATTAGGTGTACTAGTAGGTCCTATTACTCATGATATTAGGTGTCAATTAGTCTTAAATTAAAGGTCTAATTAGGTCTTAAGTGGTACTCTTATGTCTTATTACTAAATTTAACAAATTAGGTTATAATAGGTCAACTATTATATCTAATTAGGTCTTAAGGGGTCCTCTTGCTCATATTAGGTATACTTGGTGTGTGCTATAAATGTGTCACACTTCTATGAATCATTACATTCAAGAACACTCAAGAATGAGGTCTCAAAAATTGATCCATAGCTCCCTAGGCATGGAGTGCAAGGGTTTTAAGAATGCTCTCAGCTAGAGCTATTTAGCCTATAACCTTGCTAGTAAACCATGCAATGAGAGATTCAATGAAGACAAGGGAAAAAATGCCAATATCCTCAAGAATCAAGAATGAAAATGCAATGCAATGCTAACTAGAAATGAGAATGCAAGCTAAGCTATGAAAGGAAATATGCAAGTGTTACAACCCAAGCTAATTAATCTATGTGAGCTAATCTAGAGCATAGAAATGAAGCTAATCTAAGAAAGCATAAATATGAAGTTAAGATAAGAATGCAAGAATGAGATGTAGATGCTAAGAATGCTCCAAATCTTCAAAAATCTCCAAAGTGACCTAGAAATCCTGCAGCATAAAATTAGCATAAAAAGTTGAGGATCTAGAATGAAGAAGAGAGCTCTCCTTTTATAGGAAATGAAAAGGAATGGACCATGGAGATTAAGAGGCAAAAGATTTAATCAAGGGTGGAGCTTGAAAGAGGAGTAATCCATGTGCACAAATATCCTCCAATGAGAAAATAGGAGTTGACTTTTGTGTCTATATGAGACAAAAAGTGCTTTTTCCTTTTTTATAAAATAAGAATAATGCTTTATTTGTGCAACTTAGGATAAGAGGAAAAGTGGGAACTTTTATTTATTTAAAAGGGGAGGAAATATTCCTTTTAAATAAATAAAAACTTAGGATAAGATGGTTAGCCCATAGAAAATAATCGAATAAATGATAGAGCTAGGATTTGATCAAGAATAAGCAATTGATGATTTTAGCAAAAAGGGGCTAATGACCATTTTTAGGTGATTACATTTGCCCCTCTTTGACTAGTGTGTGATTGATCTAGGAACACATGTAGTCAAAGAATGAAGTTGAAATGTGAGATCGATTTGGGATCACAAAGCAACTTAGATCAACCAATAAAGTAAGAGATAGCCAAGAAGGCAAGCAATAGTGTTCTGACTCCAAAGAATGAAGTGCAAAAAAATAGCAAATCCTGCATGGTCAGCTTGGTAGTGACAGTACTGAACACTTAGGAAAGAGATAGCTAATAAGATATGATGTGTCTACCCCCTCGGGATCGAAAGTGAAATCCAAGTAGAGGGAAAGCAGAAGCAAGAGCAGCATGGTCAAATCACTAGAAATCATAATCGAAGATGCAAGATAACAAAATAACCATCAAGCAGTGAAGAGATGCCCCACACATGGGACCTGGGGCATGAACCAAGTGGTCCCTCAACCTGAAAACACCACAGAGGGGAAGAATTTGAACTTGGGATTTGAAAGTGAATGAAAGACTGGAAGTTTGAAAGAGATGGGGATGAAGAGGTGAAGAATGCCCCAGTGAAGATCAAAGGATTAGGCCTCAAAAGGTCAACCAACTGCAAGAAAGAAGAAGAAAGGTGAATGCGGATTTTGGTTTTGATCCTGAAATGAAAGGAAAATGATGGGATATGAAAGACAAGAAGTGAAAGACATGATCAGGAAGAAGTGAAAGGTGAGCGCAGTTGATTAACAAGTCCATGAAAGATGAAAGGAGAGCTCTCTCCATATGCAAGATGCAAAACTAATCTAACATGAACCTACGAATGCAAGCTACATGAAAAGTGGTTTACTTGCAAGGTCACAATGCTTATAGACATCTAATTATCATCATCGAGCATTATTGGTAGCATCACAAGATCATACAATGCACACTAGTATAACTATGTGGATCTGAATATGATCTATATCAGATAGGAGTGTGGAAATCCCACCTAGGCATCAAAGACATGTAGGTCTAGATGACTAATGTAGTGATATCACCTAAGTTTGATATAGCAAGATTATGCTCGCATCGAGACACAAGAAAGTCAAGATGACTAGAAGCATGCACTTGCAAAATAGTCAAGGATAATACCTTGTCAATCCATAGTGTCAAGTAAGACCAGCATAAATGCTCATGACAGTTAGGATCAACAAAATATACCCACAAGCAGAAAAAGAAATAAAACATGTTCTCATTCCCTCAGTCTTCTAGCTATGCATCATCAAAAATGATCATAAGGGGAGAACACTCAGCAAAGAAAGCATCATAGACAACACACAAAGAAATAAAGCCAAGCAAGTCTCAGCGAGTCAAATGTTTAAGTGCGTGTGTGTAGGTCATAGAGCCAAACTTTGAGTATCGCATCTGCCAGTGAGAAATATTGCATCATCTAGACTATAGGTAGGATATCTGATAAGTGTTGAGAAACACTCGACGCAAGGGGAAGTGTTGAAAAACATAGTTGGGGTGGTGTTGAAAAACACAATTGGGGTGCCTAAGAAACCCAGACGCACAAAGAGACCCAAGATAAGCTTAAAACAACGTATGCCCCCTAGACTAAGACAAGAGTGAATTCTAGGCTAGGAGAGGCAAAGCGAGAAGTGGAGCGAATGAGCGCCATGCAAGACTGATAGACATAGGTGCAGAGGGTCTCAAGCAGTGCCTGTTTCTAGGTTTTCACCACTTGATAGATTTTTTCAGGACTTTTTATAATTTTTTTATATTTTTGCTACCAAGGCACCTGTTTCAATTTTTTAAATTTTTTTAATTTTTTTGGTGAGACATCAAAGCGCCTATTGCTAGGTTTTCACTAGGATGCTCATTTTTTCAGTACTTTTTATGCTTTTTAGGATTTTTTCAACATCATATATGAATTTTTTTGGAGTTTTTTTCAGGATCATAAAGTATGTACAAAGAATGCCCTAGACAGAAACGGGCATCAAGAATCTACTTCCTTTGGTGTAGAGAACTGATAGGCCCCAGGCCCAAATGTTGCAGCTGTGACGATAGGAGGTCTCAACCAGTTCGACCAATAATAACCAGCCCTAAGAAATGTCTGAGCTAGCAGAGGATCGTTAGAATGTGATCCACATATGCCATCATGGATTTCAGCTAGCACTTTTTCCGACTCCTCTATTTCTAGACACCTAAGGAGAGTTCCGTCTAGACCCTTCCTATACAAGTCACCAGAGACAAAGGCAAAGTGTAAGGGATGGTGGGAAGAAAGGAGTGGTGGATTTTTAGGAGGGATATGAGGTGGAAGGTAGGAGCGTAATTCATCCACCAGGAACTTGAAGTGAAATTTATGCTTTTTCATTTGTAACATGGATGTATTAGCAACTTTGTTCTCAGCTCTAGGAATGGGCTGAAGTGTAATAGATATGAGATCATGCTTGAAGTAGTGCACCATTTTTTTGTAGAGAATCAACTTGTCATCTTGTATTTGATAATCATTATTTTTGAGCAAATTTTTATTTTTACTTTTCTTAGGTTCAGATACCGCCACAATGTGGTTTTCACCATCCGACCATTGCTCTTTTCTTTTGACTTGATGACTGTGATACTTGATTGCCGATTCAACCTTTTTTGTTGCTAGTTCGCTGGTGGAAGAAGTAACAGGTGTTGATGAGAGATGAAATGAAGTGACTGATTCAATAGCATTTATGCAAGGGATGTCATCTCTGGTGACAAGAGAAGTTGAGCCTATAGGGTAGGCTCCAAAAGTAGCTAGATCTAGATTCATCATAGAAGGACCAATGTAGTCCACTAAGGCAATACGGGGAACAAATTCATCAGACCCTGCACAAGGCTCATCAACTACGTTGGGTGGGTTATGAGAGGTATGAACTACATCAACATCCATATCTATCATGGAAGAATCTTCTGGAAGAGGCTTAAGATGCCGAGAAGTAGAGATACTCATGTCATTATGTGATAGATCACCTCTTTGTAGCAGTCGTGAAATGTTGCGATGTTGTCTATCATAGTGCAATGATTCTTTAGGCACATAGATTCTAGACATAGAGGCCTCAGCCATATCATCAGTAGATATACATTCTTCTCCCCAAAGGAGTGAAGTAGAAGGAAGATCATCTCCCATTTGAGCCATAGTTTGTAGTGGTGACTCATCTGTATCTGTGTTTGAATTACTGAGCATGGGAGTATTTCTAGAATCCTCTCTATAGATCCACTCTTGAACAGCTTGTTCTTCTCTTTCTGCTTCTAAAGGAACGGATGAAGGAACACAAGTATCAAAGATCGCCATAGCAGAAGTGGAAGGCTTCATGTTATCAGAAGGTTTCCCATATGACCTAGGAGAAACAGGTATAGAAGCAAAGGAACCCAATGTATATTCACCCATACCAAGGCTCATCATCTTAAGTGATTTCTCAGCAGCAGCTAGAGATGTACTAGGATCAACAGTAGGTTCATTATGAGGAACAAATTTTTCAGCAGCAACAAGAGCATTAATAGCTATAGTATGGTCTTTAGGAATCACAACTTCAGTGCCATTGTATGGAAATTTGATGCACTGATGATAAGTGGAAGGAATAGCCTGCATGTCATGGATCCAAGGATGCCCCAAAAGAATATTATATGCGAATGGGATGTCCAATACTTGGAAGTTAATATCTTTTATGACAGGGCCTACTCGGACAGGTAGCGTGACAAGACCTTTGGAAGATCTTTCCACTTCATCATAAGCTTTTATAGTAATCTTCTTCTTAGAATCCACATCAAATTCTGACAAACCCAATTATTGTATGACATTGAAAGAAACAATATTTAACCTTGCACCATTGTCTATCAAGACTCGGCAGACTCGGGTATTGTAGACTAGAACTTCAATGTGTAAAGCTAGATTATGCGGGTGAGCAATAGATATGTCATCTCCTGCAGAAAAGGAGAGAGATAATGGAGATGAAATGTGGTTGACCATAGCCTGAAATTGATCTGGATCAATGTCATTGGGAACATGTGTTGTACGTAGAGCCTCATCAAGAATTTCTCTATGCGAAGGGGATAACCGAAGTAACTCAAGGATAGATATCTATGCTGGTGTCTTTTGCAAATGTTGGACAAGATCATAGCTAGGGGTGGCTGAAGGAGTCAGTTGTTTGGAAGGAAAAGATTTCTTGGGATCTTGTGCAATTTTAAGGACAATCTTGGCTTGCCCCCTAGTAATAGCATTCAGTGTCTCACTTCGGGAAGATGAACTATCATGTGTTTGCAAGACCAACTTTGGCTTACCATGATTGGCTTTATTATCCTCTTGAGACCTCATCATTAAAACACTCTCAACGAGCTCTACCATGTTGATCACAGGCGTATTAGAAGGATACGTGTAATTGATCTTAGCATCATGATTCTTCTTATGTGCTTGAGAGGTTTCCCCCTTATCATGCTTAGGTAGAGGATCTTTGAAAGCTGTGTGATCAGAATTTTTAGTTAAGCCATCAGTGGAGATCGTGTTGTTATCAATGAGGTCTTGAATATCATCCCTAAGCTTAAAACAATTATCTGTCAGATGTCCCTTGTTTCTGTGATAATGGCAGTAATGATCCTCTCTCCACCAATCAGGCTTATTTATCGGATCCTAGTTACCAGGTTTATCAGGAAGCGTAAGATATCCATTGTCAACCAAAGTCTTAAGGATCACATTGTAAGGTTCTGCCAACTTGGTATAGATTCACTTTCAAAATGACTTCTTAGGCTTATCTGCATATTGAGGTTTAGGAGCACCGTGAGCATTGACAGATTCTTGTTGTTTTGCTGCATAGATAGCATTGGAGAGATTGAAAGCAGGCTCTTCAGCTTTAGGAGCGTCAACAACCCCATTATTAACAACATACTTATTTTTATTCCAAGGTTTGTTCTTGTCTTTGCCATTGCCTTTAGCATCTTTATTAATAACAATATCCCCTTTTCTTATAGCTACATCCTCAATCCAATACGCACTTTCAACCATGTCATTGAAAGAGGAGAATAGTTGTTTCCTTAGATCATAATACAACTTAGGCACAAGAGTGTTGACAAAAATATCAATCTTTTCCCTTTCGGGTAGCTGACAAGGATATCAAGAATACAATGACCTCTAACATTGCAAATAAGTAGCAAATAATTCTCCTTGGTTTTGTCTCAAAGCACCAAGATCTATCATGGTGATAGGCTAATGTTACGCTAATATATGAATAGTGTTGTGTGAAGAGCATAGCTAACTCATCAAAAGTCTTAAGAGGTGGTGTCAATTTTGCAAACCATTCTAAAGCTTGTCCTCTTAAGCTTCGAGGGAATAATCGTAGAAGAAATGTGTCTTCATGAAGAAAGTCCATACTAAGAGCATAAAAGTGACGCACATGGTCATGGGGATCTCCATTTCCATCATACTTGTCATATTTGGGAACCTCAATATCCCTAGGAAACAGGACCATGTATAGACTTTTATCAAAAGGAAGAGCACAAATTGATTCTACAAAAGAGACCTTTGGAGGCTCTCTTTCTAATGCCATTTGGGTAAGGCATTGATTTGTCCAACATAATTCTTCTTGAAGGACTTCCAATTCAGTTGGTACTCTTTGTTGGACAATTTGTCTGATATCATAGCCAAGAGGAAGCTTGTATCCTCTAAAAGTCATATATTGAAAATATTGATCGCCATTACACTCTAAAAGCTTATGCATCATTCGTTGGGAGACCACATCTTGTTCAAATCTCATAAGATCCTCACTAGAAATCTCATCATCAGCCTCCACCTCATGTTGAGAGGGAGGAGGCCTAGGAGGTGAAGAAGGCATACCAAAAGTGGGTCTTGGAGGAGATCTTGGTGGTGTGTTGTTGCCATTGTTACCATTAAAAAGAGGTCTATGCTCATAGTTACTAGTCTCAGGTTGCTCATGAAATGTCCCTCTATAAGCCATGCGCCTAGCAGCATCCATCCTTTGTTGATTGTGTTCTTTGTCTAAGCGCACTTGGTTATCCTTATGCTCAAAGTGTTCTTGCAAGCATTGTAATTTTTCTTGTTTAGTCAAAGTGAGTGAGACACTGTCTGTGTTTTTGGGGGTCTTGAATGCAGAAAAGAGGAAACCTCCTTTGTACCATGGGGTAGCCTTAGAATCCTTAGATTGGTTAGAACTAGAACTATTGTTGCTAATGGGTGCTCGTGAGCATCTAGTTGGAGAAGGTAACTGTGTATAATTGAACAAAGGATGACTCTCCTACTCAAATTGAGACTGAGTTGTAACTGGCATGAAAAGAGATGTTGGTTGACTAATAGAATGAGACAAAGTTTCTCAAATTTTAGATAAGCAAAGATAATAAAAATCACTTGTCAAAGTAGAACAATAGAGAGATGGCTTGTCAAAAGTGCTCAAGCAGTTACAACAATCAATTGACTAAAGCCGAGCAGCGAGCAAGAAGCTCAATAAGCAAGTAGCTAGAGAGGTAACCATGATGCGACAAGTGATCAAGAGTAGCATTTGTTAAGCTCAAATCCAATAGTTTTAGCTCATTTGTTTCAGTCTAGAACAAGTCTAAGCATGCAGATAACAGACCAGCTTCAGGTAAGAACAGAAAAAGACACTCTACGATAGGTTAAAGTGCAAGTTTAGCAACTCCGGATTGCAGCAATGACAGGATAGTAGAAATGACCCAGGCGATAGTTCTCAGGAAAACAGGGTGATACTTCTCAATCGGGCGATACTTCGCCTTATACTAGGCGACAGATTTCAGGCAAAGTAAGCGATAAATAGCAGGCGCGAACTATCGCGTGATATTTCTTAGTAAGGCACATGATACTGTTGTAGATTTGGGCGATTCTTTGACCAGTGAACATAAAAATCTCAGTTTTGAAGTGTTTTGATCAAGTTTGAAGGTTGATAGTGCAATTTCTTAGTTTGACAAGTAGTAACAGCAGATAAAAGACAAGTTTGCAAACAGTATAGGACCAAACATGTCATAGAACACTTGAAACAAGGGAAAAAGCAACCTTGCCAAGACAAGCACTTGTGATATCAAAATAGAAATTTTTTATGAGTGCTACCATTTTGTTTGAATGTTGAGAACGTTTACACTGGTATAGCACAATCGAAGACAATTCAAGAAATTACTACCTAGAAGGACAAGGCTCATTACTTAGCAATGTGGCCCACAACTTGATGCTCCCTTGCCTCACACCAAGTGGTTGCCCACAAGAGATATTGGCATTGTCATGGAAGTGTCAAAAACACAACCAAAAGAACACATATGGTGAGTGTCTTGGGGTGATCCAGGTAAGTCCACTTGGATCAATCCTTGCACCAAGAAGCTAAGAGGCTAAAATAAGGTGGCCTTTATCTAAAGGTTTGTAGTAAGGGCTTTCGTTCATAGCACCCCTCTTGCTCCTCATAAAGGACTAGGACCTCGTGGCCTCAAGAGTACCTTAAGCATTCTTGCTTAATGCTTTCCTCATGGTCACAATCCCACAAGTTACTCACATCAAGCAAAGATAAGTACTATGTCTACCAAGGTTTTGTGTCTTCGATAGCCTTGAGATTATAGTGGGTTGGAAGAGCCGGCAAAAAACTTGTCCCCACTTGGGTCATTCCTCTTGATTGCTCAAGAGTAGGCCCGCTAAAGGATTCTAAATCTAAACAAAAAGTGGATCAATTCTTGAGGTTCAAGGTTTTTGATTCACCACAAGGGTGAAGAGCATACTCCCCTATCTCAAAAACTTCACCCAAACACACCAAGCAAAGATTTAATTACCCCCTTGCTTTCAAAATCCCAAGATGGGTCAAGATTTCTGTTTCACCACAAGGGTGAAGAGCATACTCTCCTACCACCTCAAAATTCCTACAACAAGGTATTAAGTGCCTATGAAATGAAACAACTAGTAAATAAATAAAGCAATTAAACAAACACTTGATTTGGTTTTTATGCTTAGGGCAGCCCTGCAAAAACCATTAGTAGCCCTCTTTGACATGCGTTCTTTTAGCAAAATATCTCAAGCAAGTGCACCTACAACCACAACTTGTTAGATCCACAAGGGTTAGGAAAATCCAAAATCTAACAATAGTTAGCACATGAAAAATCAGATAATCTACAAAAAATAACTGATCAAATGACAAAATCTAAAAATGAAACCATCATGGTTGGATTAGGCTTGGAAAGACCTTTCCAACGATATATCACACTTCAATTTTCGATACAATTTGCAAAATTTAAAAAAAAAATAGGTACCCATTTTCCAGAGTGGCACGGATTTGAAAACGCTAGAATTTTTAGAAAATTTAAAAAAGATAGCTAAGCACCCAAAACTTGCAAGATGGATAAAATAACTCAAAAATAGCTCATTGTCGGGTACAGACACCAGTATCTCACGATACTTCACAGTATACTGGGCGATACTTTTCTATCTGTGCGATATTTCGCTCGACACCAGGCGATACTTCACTCGAGACCAAGCGATATTCTCTGCTATAGCTAGGTGATACTTTTGATAGGTGAAGTATCGCACATGCATACAGAGGTATATCGCGTGATACTTCTGGAAAGTATAGTACGACAGTCTGAGACAAAAAAATAAAGACTAAAAATTAAGCTAAAAACTTGCCGAAAAATTGATGAAAAACGACGGAAATGCAAAAAAGGAAGGGACAAAGCTAGTCTACTCTATGAAAATGTGTGCTATAACTGTCTCACACTTTTATGAATCATTACATTAAAGAACACTCAAGAATGAGGTCTCAAAAATTGATCCATAGCTCCCTAGGCATGGAGTGCAAGGGTTTTAAGAATGCTCTCAGCTAGAGCTATTTAGCCTATAACCTTGCTAGTAAACCATGCAATGGGAGATTCAATGAAGACAAGGGCAAAAATGCCAATATCCTCAAGAATCAAGAATGAAAATGCAATGCAATGCAATGCTAACTAGAAATGAGAATGCAAGCTAAGCTATGAAAGGAAATATGCAAGTGTTACAACCCAAGCTAATTAATCTATGTGAGCTAATCTAGAGCATAGAAATGAAGCTAATCTAAGAAAGCATAAATATGAAGCTAAGCTAAGAATGCAAGAATGAGATGTAGAATGCAAGAATGAGATGTAGATGCTAAGAATGCTCCAAATCTTCAAAAAGCTCCAAAGTGACCTAGAAATCCTGCAGCATAAAATTAGCATAAAAAGTTGAGGATCTAGAATGAAGAAGAGAGCTCTCCTTTTATAAGAAATGAAAAGGAATGGACCATGGAGATTAAGAGGCAAAAGATTTAATCAAGGGTGGAGCTTGAAAGAGGAGCAATCCATGTGCACAAATATCCTCCAATGAGAAAATAGGAGTTGACTTTTGTGTCTATATGAGACAAAAAGTGCTTTTCCCTTTTTTATAAAATAAGAATAATGCTTTATTTGTGCAATTTAGGATAAGAGGAAAAGTGGGAACTTTTATTTATTTAAAAGGGGAGGAAATATTCCTTTTAAATAAATAAAAACTTAGGATAAGATGGTTAGCCCATAGAAAATAATCGAATAAATGATAGAGCTAGGATTTGATCAAGAATAAGCAATTGATGATTTTAGCAAAAAGGGGCTAATGACCATTTTTAGGTGATTACACTTGGGACTAGTTACATGTCTTATTAGGTGTTAATTGGTCTTATTAGGTCTAATTATGTCTTTAAGGCCCATCCTATTAATGATATTAGGTCCTAATTTGGGTCTTATTACTCATATTAGGTCCTAATAGGTTAAAAATTAGGTCTTAATGGGTCACAATATTCATTAGGTCTAATTAGGTATATAATTACATGTCTTCTTAGTCTTATTAGGTCTAATTATAGTCTTATCTAGGTCTTATTAGGTAGATTATTAGTCTTAATTAGTCTTATCTAGGTTTTATTAGGTCTAATTAGTCTTATCTAGGTCTTATGTACATACACATGTATACATAAAAATCTATCTATATACATGTATACATACATACATATACATGTACATACACATGTATACATAAAAATCTATATATATGTACATGTGTATACATGTATATATATATATGTATGTAGACATGCATATATATACATGCATACATTCACATGTATATACATGTACATATATATACATGTATATACATGTATATATATATACATGTATATACATCTATACATATATATACATGCATATATATAATAATGAAAAATCTATATATAATCAATACACATGTATATATCAAAAACTTTAAATAAAGAAAAATCTATAAATTATAATATATACACATGTGCATATATACACATATGTACATGTGCATATATACATGCATATACATACAAATATATGCATATATGCATGTATACATGCATAGATGCATATATACATGTATACATGCATATATGCATATATACATGTATATATGCATATATATGTATATATATACGTGCATGTACACACACACACACACACACACACATATATATATATATATAAAATTGCCGAAAGTCACTTTCAGAAATATATGTATATGCACATACACACACACACACACACACACACACACACACACATATATATACACACACACACATATATATATATATACATATACATATATCTACATATACACACACACACACACACATATATATATATATATATATATATATATATATATATATATATATATGTATATATGTAGATATATGTATATATATATATATATATGTAGATATATGTATATGTAGATATATATATGTCTATATATATATATGTGTGTGTATATATATATGTCTATATGTGTGTGTGTGTGTGTGTGTGTGTGTGTGTGTGTATATATATATATATAACATGTATATACATATATATATGCATGTGTGAATGGGAAATTAAAGGACGAGCACATCCATTTGGAGACCAAGGGTTTAATGCATGCCCTTCATGTACTGATGTGTTCAAGACTAAATGGATGAGAATTTTGTTAAGCCAAGTTCACGACCAGTTTATGTGGCTTAATGCACCAGTCAAGATCACAAAAGATGTGTTACACATTGTGACTAGATATCCAATTGGTGACAGACCGAAAGCTAATAATAAATTTGACAAGAATAAGTTGTGCGGGTTGACTCAAGCTAAATGGGATGGTAGAGGTCTTAAGTTGTCTACTGTGGAAGACCTTAAGTTAATATTCACATATAATGTCATTTCCTACTGAATCTTCCAATCCTCCCAAGTGGATAGTGTACCATGTGGAGTTGTGGACATTGCATACAAGATAGTCAAGAAGGATATGAAGATTGATCTATGTGAGATCATGCTGAAGAAATTTTATGACAATATGAACACCATTCAAAAAGAAAATACCAACACATTGAAATGAGGTCCATTGTTGGTATGTATATTCTTTTACTTTCAAGACTTCTTTCCATCAATCGGTAATGTAGTCTAGAATGTAAAGAAACTGATTATTTATCAAATCAATGAATTCATTCAAAGTTTAGGAGATAACTATGATATTGTAATGAATGACTATTTTACCAAGTTTCAAACCAAAATGTATAATAAATTTAGAATTCCACCTTAGTTAATGGAGAAGCACCAATACACTATTTGTTTTGAAGTGGATACCGACACATGCATTGTGAAGGCTATGGATCCAAGGACTATATGGCTACACCCAATGGGATATGAAATTGATATCAATGCAACTTCTTAATAAATAGAAGCCCTATTAGCTAAACCACTTGATAAGAGAGCTAATCAACATGGGACATATCAGGAGGTGAAGGAAAAGATAAAATTAGGTATATTGATACCTAAGGCTCAGAGAAAAACTAGTAGAATGATAAGTGACTTGTTAGAAAAAATAGGAGTTACTCTTGAAGAAGATGAGGTAGATCCTTCTAAATTTAAGGGAAGAAAAAAAGAGTGAAAAAGGAAACACTGAGCCCCATAGGTGCAAGACCATTGACAACGTCTACTTCCACACTAAGGGAAAAGAAGAAAACTATGCTAGATCAACCAAAACATAAAACATATGTGAGGGAGAAGAAAATATATGGTAGACCAAGAAGAAATCTGAAACTACAAGAAGATAGTGAGACAAGGTTTGAGGATTTGAGCAAATTCAAATTTGTGCAAAAATGGTCCTTTAAACCGAAAAAATTAAATGAGTTTATTGAAAATATTAAGAATTATGGAGGTTTTGTAGGAATTCAATATGCAAAGTATGATAAGAAAAGTGAAGAGGACAAAGAAAAGATAGAGGAGATAGTTGTCTTCACATTGCATAAATTCAGGACTATTCCGGTTGAACTAGCCAACCACCTACCTAGTGAACTTTACAAGAAGATAAATGCAAGATGGAAATATGTAATGACCTCCAAGAAGAAAATGATGGAAATATCCCTAGAAATTATTGTACCCAAGTTTTTGGTACAAGTGATCAAAGAAGCATTAAAAGAACACTCTAAAATATTTTTTGTCAAAAGAAGATCTTTAAGGATCATGGTTGGTGAACTTGAAGCAGTGCAAAAGGAAACTGATGGTATATGGAGAAAGATCTTGTTTCCTAACCAATCAACCGAGCCTAAGGAGAAACAAGGTAAGTAATATCCTATTAACTTGACCCTAGAAAAAGATGAAGTGATTATTGAGGACATCACTGACAAAGATCCAACATAAGACATAACATGCGATGAAGAATCATGGCCACCAAGGAGAAGGACAATGAACAAATAGAAGTTGATGATTCAAATACTAAATTTTTTATGGATGAAGATATAGTTCTAGAACAAGTAGTTGATTTTCCTAAGATTCATGAGGTCATCTTAGAAGTTGTCAAAGATATTCCTATTGATGTAGAAGACAAATCCACCAAACAGGTAAAGGACACAAAACATAAGGTAACAGAGAACAATATAGAGACCGAGACCAATGCAGATCCAAATACCGATTAGGTCACTTCTACCAAGACCTTAGGACAACAAAATCCACAAGAGAAAGAGAAGGAGAAGCAAAAAGAGAAATCCAAGGAGAAATAAGAGGATAAAGAAGAAGAGAAGAAAGAAGAAACACATGAAGAGAAAGAAGAGAAACAAGAAGCAAAGAAGGAAGACAAGCAAGAAGAAGAAAGAGAAGAAAGAATTAAAGATACCACTATAGTTACTACATCTCATGCAATGAAGGCATCATGTTCCCCAAAGTTCTCTATTGGTAAAAGTATGTAATTTGAAAAGAAAAAGTCAAAGAAGAGAAAGTATGAGAAAACAAAAGTTGACTTAAGACAACCTATAGTGATACCAAAGGTAGATATATCCTCACTAGTCCCTAAAGAGCTATCTAAATTCAAAGATCTATTGAAAATGAAAGTAGACTAGGACAAGATTCTAGAAAAGAAATGAAAGACAGATGTGCTAGAGAGTGTTAAGGAGATATGACAAGAGATTGTCCCTGATGCTAATGTAAATGAGAAGGGCGGTCTACTAAGTCAACTAGATGAACTGGTAAAACAAGTGAAATAATCTGGTATAGAGACCACTGAGTATTTGATGCAACTACATAGGAAGAATATGGAGAATAAAATAATTGTATATTTACTTCAATATTTTGCATTAGAAAAAGTATCACTTTTTGAATTGATTGCAGAGTTAGAAAATGAGTTGAAAAATATTCTTTTATTATTTTAAAAGATTTGTTTGATTTCAAATTTTACTAAGGAATTTAAAATGAAGGATGAGTCTTTTGAAAAAGAGTTGACTGAGTAGTTGAAGAAGGTCACAACCGAGCTTGGAACATATCAAGTTTATTAGCAAAGGCTAAAACATTTAATGGGATTGCAACATGAGCTCAAAAAAGAAGAGAATAAGATCATAATGGAACTTATGGAGCTTCATTTTTTGATACCCCAAGTTGAATCATTGCAGAAGCATATTCACAAGGCAAAGGAATTGGTAAATATCCCTGATATCAGTGTTATGGATAGCATGAATGGCCTAGCAACTGACATTGGTGAACAAATCGTGGTGTTGCAAACACTCAAGGAATCATGGGAAACATCCCTAGTAGATGCAAAGTAGAGGTACAAACACATTTTTGATAAGATTCCACCACCGGATCCCAGTAAGTAATTTTTTTTGGCATATTTGTCAAAAAAGGGGGATATATCTAAATATAAAGGAGATATATATGTATATAGGAGTTATTGTCACAGGGGGAGTTATAAAAGTTATAAGGAGTTATAAGTTATACTGAGAATTTATACATGGTCAAATTTTGATTAAGAAAACAATTTTGATGACTTTGAAATTTTTAACAAAAATGCCAAACTAATGCCAAAGAGGGATATTGATACTCCTAAAGAGTTATTTTTTTGTCATTAGTTTCGTTAAAGTCATATTGATTTTCAAAGTCAGTCGGTGAATTAAGGACTCATAGGACTAAGTCAGTAAAGCAAACAAGTTAGTTTGTAAAGGAAAAGATAGTTTTGGTAAAGGCAAATGAGAGTTAAGCACCGAGCAAGGCAAGACAGGCACCAAGTAGTTACCGAGTAGTAGAGCATGTTAGTTACTGATTCAAGTGCACATGTTATTGAGCAAGAAAAAAATGTGTTACCAAGTAACATAGGCCAACATAATAGATTATAATAGATACATTGAATCTAGACACCGAGCATAAAATGTTTTACAAATTTCAAGATTATTATTTGGTAAAATATTAGAGATATAAAAATAATAATTACACATGATTACAAGGTAAGATCCACCAATGAAAATCAAGTGGAATATGTACATTGGAGATGTAACAAATGCTACCACCTCTTAAGGAGATGAATCTAGAACATTTACACCACTTCTAGATCATGTATATAAGGAACAATGTATGAAGATCAGAATGTGTGAGCAAGATAATTAGTCAGAGAAGAATGTGAAGGTGATGAAGTGAAAATAAGACACCAAGTAACAAAAAAGTTAGAACAAAATTGTGAATATGAATCAAAGTTGAGGCTACCGAGCATAGAATCTGAATTGTGATTGAAATATAGTACAAGGTAAAATGTTGTTGAGCATATTGAGTATGAAAAACATATGTTGATGCATTACAACAAACATTTTTAGCACTGGTTTACATTGTAATCAGAATTGAAAATTCCTTTACTGGGTAGGACCTGATAGGTCTTATTTTGTAAATCCTTTAATAGGGTACATCTCTTAGATTGGAGATTGTAAAAATCCTTTAGCAAGGTAGACTGCATAAGTCTTTTGTAATCCTAATAGGGTAAATACTCTTAACAGGGTAAGCTATCATAAATAGCTAAATTTTGTAGCTCTAAGTGAGAAATTTTTTTTGCTACAATAGTGAAGGATTGAGGGTACCATCCCCATCATGGTTTTTCCCTCTGACCAAGGGTTTCTGTGAGACCAAAAATCATGGTGTTATGAGTTATGTTTTTATGTTTTGATTTATACGTTTTATGGTGATGTATGCAAAGTTTTCAATTTAGTGAATGGTTAGAAAAGTAGTTAAAAGTTTTTGGAGTACTGATTCACCCCTCCCCTCTCATTACTTAACTTCCCATTAATAGTCCAACACACAAGGCTTTGTTCAATGAACAATGTCTGGTAAAGTTCAAAATCAGAAACTATCATGATGAGGTATTATGTGATATTGTGCCTATGGATGTTTGTCGTCAATTGTTAGCAAGACCATGGTGATTTGGTCATCGTGCAGTACATTACGGGTATGCAAATACCTAGTCTTTTACAAAGGATGGAGTTTGAAACAAGCTAAAGACATTGAAGGAAATAGAGGAAAAGGTATGTATTAATGATGGAAGTTTCTACTAAGCATGAAGCATGAGCATATGTATTTTTATTTATTCCAAGAATTCTTAAAGAGGAAGTAGAAGATGTACCCATGAAATAATAAATTTGTTGCATGAGTTTCAAGATATTCTATCTGATACTGTACCTAAAGAATTTCCACCAATAAGAAATATTAGTCCTCAATAAGATTAATATCAAGTATAGACTTCCCTTGCCAAGGATGGATGCCATTATGGATTGGTTGAGTCCAGATCTTAGTACTTCAAAAAGATAGATCTGAAGAGTGGATATCATCGAATCTAGATTAGAGAAGGAGGTGAATGGAAGATAACCTTCAAGACAAAGGAGGGCTTGTATGAGTGGTATTGAAATAATGTTTGAGGAATTTTGTTATTATTTACTTGCATGATATTTTGATCTTCAGTAAGACATTAGAAGAGAATATAATGCATATGTGTATGTTCTTTGAGAATTTAAGGGAAGGAAAGTTATTGATTAACTTGAAGAAGTGCAATTTTGTGAAGAAGGAGTTAGTGTGGGTCTGGGATTTATTGTCTTAAAATGGAACTAAAGAAAGTAAAGGTTATCCTTGAATGGCATACTCCATGGAGTGCTACAGAGGTAATATCTTTTCATGGTTTGTCTATCTTTTAAATAAAGTTTATCAGATATTTTAGCAGTATTTATTGAGCCTTAACTAAAATTATAAGAGGGGATAGAAAAGAGTTTAAGTGGACTACATGAGAAGCAACGAGTTTTGATTTGTTGAAGAGAAAAGTTATAAAACAACTTGTTTTGGCACTTCCAAATTTTAATAAGGTATTTGAAGTAGGTCATGATGCTAGTGGCAATGCTATTAGATCTATTTTTAGTTAGGAAGGTAAACCCATTGCTTATTTTAGTGAGAAGTTGAATGATACCAAAATAAAATATTCTATTTATGATCAAGTGTTTTTATGCTATATTCAAACATTGATGAAGTGAAGACATTATCTTTTTCCTAAAGAATTTGTTTTTTTTACTAATCATAAAGATTTAGAGTATTTGAATATCTAATGAAAGTTGAACTAAAGGGAATTTGAAATGGATTGATTTTTTGTAGAGTTACACTTTTGTTTTGAAGCATAGGAGTGTAAAGTCTAATAGGGTTGCAAATGCCCTAATTATGAGAAATTTTTTATTGATAGAGATGCATATCAAAGTTGTTGGGTTCAAGGAACTCAATATTTTATATCCTAAGAATCCTGATTTTGGTGAGGCTTGGAGAGCTTGGATAGAACCTATTACTCTTGACAGGACTAGGTAGTTAGATTTCATAATCCAAGATGACATGTTATTCAAGTGTGGCCAATTGTTTATTCCAAAGTATTTCATGAGGGAAAGAAATCAAAGAAAAATATAGTGGAGGATTGGCTAGACACTTTGGTCAAGATAAAACCATTACTCTCATTAGTGAGAATTATTATTGGCCACAATTGCAACAAGATTTTAAGAAGTTTATGTTAATATGATTTAGAACAACAAAGAGGGGGGGTGAATCAGTTGTTCTCAGGTCCTGATGTATAAAAAAATATCAAAAACTTTTCCTTAAATCATATCCAATAACCAAAACAAACTCGGTCATCACTGATTCAATAATAGAAACATACAACAATGCACTTCACTACCCAGCTGTGACTTAACTTGTAAAACATAGAAATGTTCAAACCAAAACATTCACACAAGTATTAACACCAGGATTTATAGTGGAAACCCAATTTGGGAAAAGTCACTTTGTAACATGCTACTATTATTTTCACTCTTTTGAAGTGAGCTCGGTAAAAAGCCAACCCTGTCAAAGGTTACAATACACACTATCAGGTGTGACCCGGTTAAAGGATTTCAATCACCCTGTTAAAAGTGAGCCTAGTCATAGGACTTACATACACTCCATTAGAATGCAAACTTGTTCAAAGGATTTAACATATGACTATTAGGTCAACCTCTATCAAAAGGATTTTGACTGTTACAATGGTTAGAAAGTAGCAACAATATTTATCTAAAAATATACAACTCACTTTGCAAATATTAGATCTGATTCCGTACACTAATGCTGGTTTACTAACTTTGAAACTTTTCCATCTCTATCTCTGATCTACTTGGAACTTTTCTTCAAGCAACCACCACAATTCTCCTTCATCCTTTTCTGCTTAAATAGTCAATAAAACTTTACTCTTCTAGCATTCTCTGTTCTCTTTTCTCTATTCTATCCATGCACTTTATATTTTCCTCAATTAGGTTAACTCATCTTATGTTGCTCAATCTCATTCGTAGATCTTAGGGTTAGGTCAGATTCATTGAATCTACCCGCTTCATGTTCTTTGGCTCCTTTTCTAGAATAATCTCAAATATCTTAAAGATTTACAATAAAACATTTTACAGTGCATTTAATGCTTCCAAACAATCAATAAATAAAGTCAACATGTTTTACATAATCCAAGAATTCAACAATGTCGGCTCCAAAATTAAATTCTCTTCAAATATAAAATTGCTGATGCTCGGTCAATACTATGATCATCTACTCGGTCTTCATGTAGAAAGCTTGGTCATTATTAAAAATGTTTCCTTGGCTTACATTGTCTTTCTCAACAATTAACTATTATTCGGTTGACACTAGAATTTTTCTCGACATACATTGACTTTGTCGACACTAACATTACTCGGCTTAAACATGATTTTTCCATTCTTTGCTCGGTCAAAGCTACTAGTTTAGTCTTCAATCTTACTAAGATAAATAATACATTATCTCATCATTGTGCAACATAGTCAAGTACACTTTGTAGTATCAAGATAACTCAACCTTTCCTTAGGTCCTATTGTTACCAACCTTGCCTAGCCCCTTAGCAACACTCAAATAGATATAGTACTTTCCTAAGTAGCAACAGTCTTACCAGTTAAGCTTTGACATCAATGACAATACGACAATTGTTTCAATTATAGTTTTGAACAATCTTCCTCTTTGGCATTGATGGAAACACCATATGATATCACTTGAATAACACATGGATTACCAACCAATCCAAAAACTTATCTGTTCATCAGAGAATTATTTATAATATCCTTAGCTTCATACTGATTCAGAATCCTATAAGCCTTACTTCTGTGACCGTCAGAAGTATTCAGATCTCCCTCTGTCCTGATCCTTCATTTCAATTCATCTCCCTTTTACCTTTCAGTGTTATGTGTTATCATATCAGTTCATCTCCCTCTTTGACAAAAATGCCAAACCAGCAACTAAAACATACATCCAGTAGATGTAGATAATATCTATGCAACTCAGTGTTTCTCCCTTTGTCATCTTGCTTATGAGTGATTCCTTATCTTTTCAAAACTCTAGGCCAGCCCTAAAGTGTGACAATCTTCTACATCAATTTGTCAAATATTCTGTTGTAGCACATTTAATGCAGTGCTCCTAGCTTGTCTGGGCAGCCTTAGTTAGGGGAAGAACCCCTAATTGACTTCTCAAATACTCATGAGCTTCTTTGGGTAAAGCTTTAGTGAATATGTCTACTAATTGTTCTTTTGTATTCACATATTCCATTTGGAATTATTTATCTTGTACTAATTCTCTCAAGTAGTGATACTTGATTGCAATGTGCTTGGTCTTAGTGTGCATCATTGGATTCTTATAAATATTGATAGCACTTGTGTTGTCACAGAAAATAACAACAGGTTCAATGATTTCTTCTTTCATGCCTATCAACAATTGTTTTATCCATACTAAATTTGAACAATTTACTATAGCAGCAACATACTCGGCCTCGACAGTAGATTGGGAAATGCAATTTTGTTTCTTGCTTGTCCAGGAGACTAATATTTGTCCAAGGAAGAAAGCTCCACCACTAGTACTCTTTCTATCATCTACATTTCTTGCCCAATCAGCATCTGTATAAACTTTGAGTTCAAATTTGTCATCCTTCTTATAATATAGAACATAGTCAGCAGTTTCTTTCAAGTATCTCATAATTATTTTTACGGCCATCATGTGTGTTTCCTTAGGATTGCCAGAGAATCTTTCCATAATCCCAACAGCTAATGCAATATTTGGTCTACTATGTACAACATACTACAATTTTCCAATCATGGATCTGTACAAAGTCTAATTCACTTCTACAACATCATCATTCTTAGATAACTTTTGTCTAGTAACCATGGGAGTTCCCACTGGTTTAGCATCTTCCATCCCAAAAGTTTTTAGTATTTCATTAACATACTTAGACTGTGTAATGAAAATTACATTCTTCCTTTGATATACTTGTAAACCAATAAAGAATTTGATTTCACCAAACATACTCATTTCAAATTCAATTTGCATTTCATTTGAAAAACTTTTACATAATGCATCTTGTCCACCAAAAATAATGTCATCCACAAAATTTTTGCCAACAAGGTACCTTTTCCTTCTTCATCCTTCATGTACAAATTACTTGTGTCATTTTTTCTTGAAAATCCAATCTGTACCAAGTAGTTGTGCAACCTCTCATACCATGCTCTGGGAGCTTTTTTCAATCCATATAATGCTTTGTTCAATTTGCACACCATGTGTCTTCTGTTTGGATCAATAAAACCTTCTGGTTGTTCTATGTAAAATTCTTCTTCTAGTATACCATTCAAAAATGAAGACTTGACATCCATTTGATATACTTTGAAATCTTTATAAGTAGCATATGCAAGCAGAGTTCTTACTCCTTCCAATCTAGCTACAAGGGAAAATGTCTCCCCATAATCTATTCCTTCTTCTTGTGCGTAGCCTTTGCATACCAGTCTAGCTTTGTTCCTAGTGATTTCACCATTTTCATTCATCTTATTCCGAAACACCCACTTTGTTCCTATAACATTTTTGTTTTCAGGTCTCGGCACCAGAGTCCAAGTATCATTCTTCTCAATCTGGTCAATTTCTTCATTCATTACTTGTATCCAGTCTTCATTCTCCAATGCCTCTCTAGTCGACCTGGGTTCAAATTCACACAGTAGGCATGTTGGATACTTAGTCTTACTTCAGGTCTGAATTCCAGTATTTTTGTCTACAATTATCTGTTCAGGCTTGTGATGTCTTCTTACATATTTTTCCAAAATAGGTTCAGCTCCTCTCTCCTCTATTTCATCATGTTTCTCAACAAGATTGTCAGATTCAACTTTAGAATGCTCCGCAACCACTTCCTGATATTCAACAACATTTTCTTGTAGCTTAGCATGTTCTTGTTCTCTCTCGGCACTGTTTTCCCGATGCTTGGTAGCATTTGTCTATCGCTCGACATTTCTTACCTGAGACTCAGCATCAAGTGCAAGTTTGTTACTTGCCTCTTCTTCTTCCTCAATGTACACAAAATATCTATAATCTTCTGGTTCTCTTTTTCTATTAGCTTCATTTCTTTCTGCATACTCATTAATTTTGACATTCACACTTTCCACAATTTTGTTAGTGTTAGAGTTCAAACACTTATAAGCTTTAATTTTTGTGGAGTACCCTAGGAATATGCCCTCATCACTCTTAGCATCAAACTTTCCATTCCTAGTATCTTTTAATATATAGCACTTACTTCCAAAGATTCTAAAGTATTTAGCACTCGGTGCATGCCCATGCCATAATTCATAGGGTGTCAGATTTGTACCTTTCTTGATTTTTACCCGGTTAAGAGTGTAGACAACAGTGCTTATAGCTTCTTTCTAATATTTCTGTGCCACATTCTTTTCAATCAACAATGTCCTTACACAATCCAAGATAGATCTGTTTCTCCTTTCTGCTATACCATTCTGTGGAGGTGTTCTAGGTGCAGACATTTGTCTTTTAATTCCTCTATCATTGCAAAATAGATTAAATTCATTTGATGTAAATTCTCCACCTCAGTAAGATCTAAGACATTTTAGGTTCCTACTTGTCTCCTTCTCAACTTTAGCCAAATACCACTTAAAGAATTGAAAAGCTTCAGATTTTTCTTTTAGAAACATCACATGCATCATCCTAGTATGATCATCAACAAATAAGATAAAGTATCTAGCACCACAGTAACTTTGTACACCCATAGGTCCACAAAGGTCAGTATCAACCAAATCTAAAATGTTTTCAGAAGTAAAGGATTTTCTCTTGAAACTTGACTTTGTCATTTTTCCTAACTGGCATTCCTTGCACATCACATTCTCAGGTTTCTTCAATCTAGGTAGACCTCTTACCTTTTTCTTCTTATTTATCTCTACCAGATTATCAAAGTTATCATGACACAACCTTTTATGCCATAACCAAATATCATCAAGTTGTGCAATTAAACATGTTTCTTTAGATAGGTCAAGATAGAACAAATTCCCTCTAGTCTGATCTCCACTTCCAATTAGTTCTCCAGTAGCATTAAATATTTTAGCTTGCTTGTGATGAAATTCCACTCAATAACTAGTTTTGTTAAGCTGAGCAACACTTAATAAATTATAATTAAGACCTTCAACCCAATATGCATTTGCACAAGATATCTTATCAGTTAGTTTAATCAAACCTTTTCCTCTAATAGGACATGGTGCAACATTACCAAATTTTACACTTTTACCTCTGTAATGATGTAAGGTTTCAAACTTATTTTTGTCACCAGTCATGTGATGTGAACAACCACCATCAATAATCCATTTATCATTCTTGTTCACATAGGATATCAATGCAGTTTTCTCATCCTCATCAAATTCATCTTTCATTGCCACATAGACTACCTCAATTTCAAAATCATCACTATCAGTGTCAGTTTCTTTTTCAACAATGTAACCAGATTTCTTACCTTTTCCTTTGTAGCCTTTGCTCCATCGGTAGCTTCTGTCATCTTTTCTGTCTTTGTGTTTTCTTTTCCTTTCATCATTTTTATCCTTCCTGTCAGGACATCTAGCAGCTATATGACCAACTTTATTACATGCAAAACATATAATAAGGACTTTACCTTTATACTTTCCTTTTCCCCTTCTCAGTCTTCTAGCCATAAGAGCTTCTAGATCTTCTAGGTCTTCATCAGAAGTGTCATTGTCACTTTCACTATCACTTTCACTTTCACTTTCACTGATGCATCTTTCTTTTTCTTTCTTTGGCTTGTTCAAAACTAGTTGTGACTTGAAAGCAGATTCAACATTACCAATGCTTCCAACAGTGAAATTATCATAGTTAGAGAGTTCAAAAGTAGTCAGCTTACCAACCAAACTTTCCAAAGTAAGAACATTAGCAGAGTTACATCTAGATTCTTGAATAGCTGAGATCTTAATAGCATATATAGGATGCAAGGTTCTTAGTACTTTCACAACTATAGTTTCATCATCAATAGCCCCATTTGCTCCTCTAATAGCATTTGCAACTTCTTTTATTCTACCACAATATTGTGCAATGTTTTCACCTTCTTGCATTCTCATTTCATCAAACTTACCTCTAAGACTCTCGGCCTTTGCTTTCAGCACATTTAGGTCACCACCATAGATTCTTGCAAGAGTGTCCCACATAGCCTTAGCAGTTGTGCAATCCTTAATGTCCTCAAATTTTGGATAGCTTAGGGCAGATGCAATTTCCAACATTGCCTGATTATGTTCTTACTTAGCTCTCATTTCTTCGGTAGTCAAAGGTGTGACAGGTGAGACATAGCTATTTTCAATGTAGTACTTTGCAGAATCACCAATACCGGCCAGATGTAGCTTCATCAAGCTTTTCCATGTAAGGAAGTTTTCCTTGTTCAGCTTCGATACCTCCTTCTTATACATCTTGATCATTTGCTTCAAGCCCCTTTAAACTTGATTTCTGTCAACACTAATAATAAGCAACAAAGCTCTGATACCAATTGTTAATATGATTTAGAACAATAGAGAGGGGGGGTGAATCAGTTGTTCTCAGGTCTTGATGTATAAAACAATCTCAAAAACTTTTTCTTAAATCAGATCCAATAACCAAAACAAACTCGATCATCACTGATTCAATAATAGAAACATACAATAATGCAGTTCACTACCCAGATGTGTCTTAACTTGTAAAACATAGAAATGTTCAAACCAAAACATTCACACAAGTATTAACACCAGGATTTATAGTGGAAACCCAATTTGGGACAAACCACTTTGTAACATGCTACTATTATTTTCACTCTTCTGAAGTGAGCTCGGTAAAAAGCCAACCCCATCAAAGGTTACAATACACATTGTCAGGTGTGACCTGGTTAAAGGATTTTAATCACCTTTTTAAAAGTGAGCTTAGTCATAGGACTTACATACACTCCATTAGAATGCAACCTTGTTCAAAGGATTTAACATATGACTGTTAGGTCAACCTCTATTAAAAGGATTTTGACTATTACAATGGTTAGAAAGTAGCAGCAATATTTATTTGAAAAATATACAACTCACTTTGCAAATATCAGATTTGATTTCATACACTAATGATGGTTTATTGACTTTTAAACTTTGCCATCTCCATCTCTGATATGCTCGAAACTTTTCTTCAAGCAACCACCACAATTCTCCTTTAGCCTTTTCTGCTTAAACAGTCAATAAAACTTTACTCTTCCAGCATTCTCTGTTCTGTCCATGCACTTTATATTTTCCTCAATTAGGTTAACTCATCTTATGTCGCTCAATCTCATTCGTAGATCTTAGGGTTAGGTCAGATTCATTGAATCTACCCACTTCATGTTCTTGGGCTCCTTTTCTAGAATCATCTCAAATCTCTTAAAGATTTACAATAAAATATTTTACAGTGCATTTAATGCTTCTAAAAAATCAATAAATAAAGTCAACACATTTTACATAATCCAAGAATTCAACAATGTCGGCTCCAAAATTAAATTCTCTTCAAATATAAAATTGTTGATGCTCGGTCAATACTGTGATCATCTACTCGGTCTTCATGTAGAAAGCTCGGTCATTATTAAAAATGTTTCCTCAGCTTACACTGTCTTTCTCGGCAATTAGCTATTATTCCGTTGACACTAGAATTTTTCTTGGCATACATTGACTCAGTCGACACTAACATTACTCGGCTTAAACATGATTTTTCCATTCTTTGCTTGGTCAAGCCTACCAATTTAGTCTTCAGTCTTACTAAGATAAACAATACATTATCTCATCATCGTGCAACATAGTCAAGTACACTTTGTAGTGTCAAGATAACTCAACCTTTCCTTAGGTGCTATTGTTACCAACCTTGCCTAGCCCCTTAGCAACACTCAAATAGATATAGTACTTTCCTAAGTAGCAACAGTCTTACCAGTTAAGTTTTGACATCAATGACAATACAACAATTGTTTCGATTACAGTTTCCAACAGTTTATGCAGAGATGTAGAATATGTTGGATGGAAAAAGGAACCAGGAAAAATATAAGGTTATATCAGCCAAAACTTGTACCACAAAGACCATGGGAGGATATTAGTATGGACTTTGATCTTGGTTTACTGAGGACTCTAAGAGTACATGATTTCATTTTTGTAGTGGTGGAAAGGTTCTCAACAATGGAAAATTTCATTCCTTGCAAAAAGACAAATGTTGTTATTCATGTCGCATAATTATTTTTTAGGGAAGTGGTGAGACTACATGGTCTACCCAAAATCATAGTGTTAGATCGAGATGCTCAATTTATTGGGTACTTTTGGAGGATGTTGTGGAAGAAGCTAAAGAAAAATTTCAAGTTCACCTCATCACAACACCCACAAATTGGTGGAAAAATAGAAGTAGTGAATGAGAGTTTGGGAAATTTATTGAGGTGCTTAGTAGGACATAAACCCAAAGGATGGAATCTAATTTTATCATAGGAAGAATTTCAATACAATAATTGTGTCAATTGGAGCACTAGTAAATCACCATTCCATATTGTATATGGATGCAGTGTTGTCAATCGAGATTGCACTCATAGAAAGATGTGAAACCTAGCTATCCTATTGAAATATGGAAACACTCTCAGGCTATGGGTATCCTATGGTGAGAGTGAATCTTCAAGATTACAAGATAGGTTCCTTGATGGTACTCACTTATACTAAATGATAAGAGGAAAGAGATAGAAGAATATAATTATAAAATGAAAACCTAAAAAATCAATGGATGATACACCAATGTAATAATCTAATTTATGACTAATAAACTTCATGGGATTACTCATAAAAGATACTTCAAAACTTACAAAATCAATCAAACAAACCTTGCAAAATTAACTCTTATGATAGGTCCTGGTATCCTAATGTTTGAAGAGGAAAACATTAATGTTTTCTCGGTTTCAAAATCAAAATAAAAGACACAATCACAAATCTGCACTCTGATATGTCAAATTCTGCATTGAACATTGAAAAGATATTGATTAAACAAAGGTGAAACATAATATTTGAATCAAATCAATCACGATCAATGCTAAAAATAGAAAAAAATAGAGAAGAAATTAGTCTCTATATATCAATAACCAGGAAATCTACTATAAATCTTATGCCCAAAACCATCTACCAAAATTTGCTATGTGCAAAATAATGGCCAAAAGCTGGAACCCCTAAAAAATGAGCTCAAAAGTGAAGATATGGACCAATAATGATCAAGGGTTAGATAGAAGAGAAAAATAGGGAGAAAGAAGGGTCAAACTATTGGAAACATGCAATTGATCACCTAAAAAATCCTTCAAACTCAAACTACATGCATGTGGCCCTAAAAAATGGTGTAGAACTACACCAAACTGACTCATGAGACTCAAAAACTCATGCAAAACTTTGTGGTCATTTTGTATTTTCTTTCCAATGCTCAATCTAGGTCTTATACTAGCAGTGAATTGTATAAAATTTGTATAAAACTTAAGAGTTTTCTTTTATATCGGCATTAAGATCTATAACATTTTAGAATAAATAGAATAAACAAACTGGGTATTTGTTTATTCTTCTATATCTAAAACTTGGAACCCTTGCTTGAAAGGATACTCTATCTTTGATACCCGCTCTATTGGAATGATGGTTTCTTTACTTGTTTAAAAGAAGTTTAGAGCCGCTGGCTACAAATCGTGAACTGGTTCCTCCTTTGTCATTATGTATACTCAGCTTGGGCATTTTATACAATGAGTCTGACTCTTTCAAACTCCACACATATGTGCAGGCTGTGAATTTTGTGTATGAGAAATCTCCTCTACTAACCTAGGCATTTTAAAAAACTTTGAGCTATGTGTATAATGAAAGATATGTCAAGATTTTTTTGGCATATATGAGGTTCAATGTTCTTGATATTTATATTTTGATATGTCAAACCCTAGCATTTTTTAACTCTAAAAACATACACTTTCTCTTCAATGCTTCTCATGATCACTGATATGAGGGTTTCACCTTTTCTATATAGATTCAAACTAAAAATATTTGAACACACAGGATTCAAGATTTATATTATTGAGTAATAAATAAAAATAATTAGGATAACAACAAATTGAAGTCTGAAAACCTAGATCACAATCTGAACATATCCGTTGAAGATTACAAAATTAAACTTGAGGGCTTAATATTTCTAAACTGTATGGAATCCTCTACATTTATTACTTGTGTTGTCCCACCTCCTATAGAAATATTGTTATGATAATGACATATAATGATATTACTCATGTTCTTACCATATATTATTCATTTATGTTGAAAATCTTATCTTTTATCTGTGCATTCCTTTAACTCTTGACTGCTTTAGCATATAATTTACTGGCAAATTCAGGAGATCTTTATATGCATTGTCATTACATATTATGCAGATATTTATTTGATGCCCCTATTGTAATGGTATTAACCCTTAGAGGTCTCTATTTCCTTCTAATGCTTTCTTTTGACTATATTCCTCTTGCATATTCTACCTTGGATCATTGCTGATGACTCCTTACGTCTTCAATATGGATAGTTAATGAAATTGATACTTCAACCATCTCCTCTCTTTGATAACAAAAATAAATCCTACATTCTATTACTTTATATATGAAATGATATTTTTCATAATAATCTTCTTTATATGTCATTTAATGTCTATTATGTTCTTGAAAAGATACATGTTACAACTACCTTGTTTTTCTATTATGCATATCTACTCCTTTGACTTGTTGCTTCAAAACCATATTGACTGCTCTAATAGATGCCTCACAGTTTTTTGATTTCTAACTTACATGTATACATCAAAATTGTTATTTTTGGAGTATTTAATTTTATTACTAATTGTTTTCCTTACCAAAGGACTACACCATATGACCTCTTGAATTTATTTAGCTACTAGTCTAGAATGTTAATTTGTGTGAGGCCTCACCTTGTGACATCAGTTCATAGCAGATTATTTTACATCTTTAGACTCATGATGACACTTATTTTATTTTGTTGGACTATTGTGACAGAGACATTATATTTTGATACTATGTGATGACTTATGTTATGTGATGATGATATATGACTGTTACTTTCTTGTTATTTATTAGGTCATGAGCATAGTAATTGACACATCTTTGATTTATATATGATATCTTGATGTTACATTCACGTTAGGAAAATTTATGAGAAATAATCATGACTATTGTGTTAGATGGATTATCATGTATCATTTTAATCTTGACTTTATGTGCTTTAGAAATGCAATGTTGATATGATGGGAATTATTATGAAATACAGATAGAAATTATGATGTTAAGAATGTGATTGTTAGATGTATTGTATTTACATATATATATTTGACTTTTCATGAGCTACTGATGCTTTGTCAAGTGTGCAAGAAAGACCATGAAATTTTCAAGGAAATCAAAGATGGATATTTGTAAAATCCTGTTAAGCCAAGGTTATCTCCAAGGGGAGAAATTAACCTCATTGTAAAGTGTAAATTTTGTGAAGTAATGCATGAATGTAATTGTTGTATTATGTTTATTTTACTTTATTATTTAGTCTACTTGGCATGCCATGTGTATTGTGTGTAATGTGATTTATTTGTGGTGTCAATTGACACATGTCTTGTGAGTTGGCATGCCCAAGTGTTTAATGTGTGTAAGTGGTCTCTAACTTTAGGGGCCATGAGTGGGATTCTCTTTTTATTTTCGGATTCATTCTTTGAGTGGTCTTTTGAGTGGCTTTTAATGACCATTTATGATAGTGGAGGTTAAAAATAGACTACCCCATAGTGGTGCCATATGTTGGGGGTCAAATTTTGACTATTGTGATGGTTTTTGACTATTTTTGCCCTTCCAAAAGATGCCCTTTTGAAAAGTGACGAAATTGGAAGAGCTTCATTTGAATTTTGAATTTTGAATTTTCCCTCTTTTTATTTTGAAGGGCGAGGGTTGGTCTTCTTAAGGAGATGGAGGGAAAATTGTAGGCTAATGCCCACTCTCCAATTTTTGGAGACTAGAGAGTTGTGAGAAATTTTGGTGTTGTTGTGCTTGAAAGATTTTGGTGTTGCATTGCAAAGGGAGGATACTAGTTGGAAAGCTCAACTCAACCTTCTTGCCATAAGCTTGGAGCAAGGTTGGATCTTGAATTCTTTGTTCTTATTGTCATGTACTATTCTTTTACTTTCCCTATGTTGCGCGAATGTTAGTTAATCTTGTAAGAATTTATGTCTTCTTATCCTTGCTTGTATGTGTATTTTCTTTTGTGCATTGTTTCTTGGGGTTGTGCAAGGCCAAGCTCACCCTTGGGAGGGAAGAGAGCCTTGATGGGTGAAGGGCATGAGTTGGGACTACTTTTCTAGTGTAGAGTCCTTCCTCTGGGAGGAAGGGGATAAAGCATGGATGTATGGGCATCCATGTGCCTATTCTTTTTGTGTATACTTTTGGGAGTCATAAGGGAGTGGATATGGTCAAGAGTATGAGAAGGGTGGATGGTTGTTTCTATGGCCTTGTGAAGGCATATTGTGCAGATTTTGGAGCCTTGTTGAAGGTTGGTTTTCCTTTGTATTTGGCATTCTCCTAGTTGAGTAGCTTTCACCTTCACCCCTACTATGGGTCCAAAGTGACTCAAGTTATGCTAAGCCTTGGGAAAGGGAATTTTATGTTTATGCAATGTTTTCTATTTTCTGTTGTATGTGCTTGATGTGAGTATGTTGTTACCCTATCCATCTTGGTTTCCCCTAGCTCGGGGGTGGCCATGAGATGGCTTAGGTTGGGAGGTGAGCCTCCATGACCCGTTGTTTTGTTTTGTAGATTTTGAAAGCCATATCTTGCTGATTTCCTTGGAGCTTGATGGAAGATTGGAACTATCTCCTATATGTCTTCTGGTTATTTGGCTTGAGCCCTTGTGCAAGAAGTTTTATTAAGGCTATGTTTAAAGGCCTAGCATGTGATATGCTTGTAAAAGATAGATTACTACATTATTTCTTCTCTCTCTCGAAGCTGAAAATATGTATGAGAACATTGTAACGTTTTCCCTTATTTTAAAGTAATGGTTGATGCTTGAAGTTAGTTGAAATAAGTATGAAATGTGATAGGCTATCTCTATGATTGTGTACTCAAAGGTTTATTTAACCTTATATGTGATAAGCAATCATGACGTGCTTAGAATTAATCCTCTCTCTTTTGTGTATAAGAAGGAATAGTATAAAGTTTCACTTCATGAAAGATTATCAAGAATTAAATGCTTATTAGAATTTGTGTTTGAAAACCAACTTAAAATGTTTAGAGTTAATTACGTGCTTTATGATGAGAATATATATATATATATATATATATATATATATATATATATATATATATATATATATATATATATATATATATATATATATATATATATATATATATATATATATATATATATATAAGCATAGTTTATATGTAAAAGAAGTTTTATATAAAAATCATAGAAAATGGATCTTTTGAATTCTTTTTATAAAATGATTTGGTTGTATGTTTTAGATTTATGAACTTATATAATCTTTTTCTTTGATTTTTACTTATAACCACATCATTTCTATTTATGAAATCTGGTAGTTATTTTAATACGACATGTAAACATAAATTATATTTGATACCTTTCTGTTCATTTAAGAGAACTCATATTAATATATATATATATATATATATATATATTAATACACCATTGAGCATTAATTTAACTTTCTATATTATTACATATATATAACCGACTATATATATGTAATAATATAGTTTATACCTTTTAAAAATTGAACTAAGCACTGTTTTTACGTTATAAATGAAAAATAATATCGAAACATTACGATTTTATTTGTTATCAAAACATTTAATAGACTTTCGTATTAAACCTAACATCATTGTTTCAAACGAAATGAGTTTCCGTTGGGCCTTGCCCTAACCGCGTCCGCGGTTTCCTCGGCGAGCAGGGGGTAGCCCTGGTGCGATGAAGGGCTGCCACAGCAGTGGCCATACCACTGCTGTTGGCGGTTAAGACTGCCGTAGCAGTGGTATGACCACTGCAGATGGCGGTGGCTCCCTTACCTTTCAGGAGCTCAAACCCTCCCATCTTTAGTGGCAATTTTGTCTTTAGTTTATCGCCTGCTCTATTCACTTCCGAGGGATACGTTAGAGCCCATTGTATTTTTTTTAATAATTTATTAAAATGTGTAATAAATCTTTTTCTTATATAAGCTATTTTATTGTTTGTTAATGATTTTGTTGATAAATTTACTTTCAATTAATAAAGTTGTTTTATTTAATAAAGATATCTTAGTTGATAGGACAAATTGTTATTTGGGTTATATTTGAAATGTTTTGAGATAAAAGAGCTTAGGTTAGGTTTTTTTAAATTTTGGCTATTGTATTTATTACAGAAATTGGTTATACCAAGAATGTAAAGAGAGTAAAACAGACTCATAGGTTCTTCTTTGTGCATGCAAGGATTTTCCACTTATGCATGACTCATTGGTATCAATGAATATAAACATAGGATAAACTGGTAAGATCCAGTAAGCGTTAAAGCAAAACTAAAAGAGAAATTACTCTGGCATTTGAGACTTGAAAACTTAAAAATAATAGATAAATAAATTGATGATAGAATTGCAAATAAACAAATACACTTGGATTCATAACCTTAAATATCTTGTTTACATCCACCAGGTTAATAACATTTCCTGGCAAATAGAACCCTGATGCTACCAAAGATGTAAGCATGCAACACCATATATTTTCATCTGATCTTGCTACACCCTTGCCTCTGGGTGACTGTTTTCTCCTAGTTGTAATCCCTGGTATTTACTCAAGTCTGCACAGGAATGTAAATACACTTGTGTAAATACACACCTGTGCATGCCTGGGTGAATACTCATGCTGGACTACAGAGCTTTCATGGCCCTTTGTTGCAACCTTGTTAAAATCTTCAAAATGAAAATTTGGGTTCTAGGCCCAGTTGTAATAGGCCTAAAACTCTTATTTTCGAATTAGGGTTAGGGTTAGACATGAGGCCATCTAGAGACTCTTCTTTTATTTGTTTTCGAATTAAAACCCTTATTGAGTCACTGTAAATTTTAATTTTATTAAACTTTTGGTATTTCCTATTTTATTTCCTTAAATGGTGTAGTTACCTTATTAATATTAGCCTTTTGTTTCTTTTTGTGCTTTCCCTATTAGTTCAGGATTTAAGTTGTTTTTGGGTTAGAATGTGTATAGACTATTTATTTCCATAATAATTCTTTTAGTATGTTTATTAGAACTTTATTTGTTTAGTTGTGCCAAATAAATATGGCACGTCCATTTTGTAAATATTATTATTAATTTAATGGGCCCTAGACATTATTAATAGACTTTTATTTCCTCGAAAGCTTTGATTTCGTTAAGGGGATTAATTTAATTTTAATCCCTAGGTGGTTCGTAGTTAATACATTTTAATACCTTGTGCACCTTCTTTAACATTTTCGACTATAGTAATTAATGTTGAATCAGTACCCTATTGAAACGAAATTAATTGCAGACCTTGTTTTAAACTAGATATGTAATATATTATCGTACATATATATACACACACACACACACACACTTTCAGAACTTGAGAATTATAATTATATCATCAAAGGAGAACTTACACAAGCAAAGAAGCATATTGAGAAGTTACATTCAAGTGCAAAAAATCTTGATGAAAAGATCATAGCATAAAGACCTAAAGTTGATAAGACACAAATTGGATACAATGAAGGAGAATCATCAAAGAAGTTTGAAACAACTAAATATATTGAAGATAAGAAAAAAATAGATCTGACAAAGAATGAACTTATTCTGATTGAAGAACCAGTTAAAACACCAAATCTAGAAAAACAAGCACAAGATCAGATTGAACCACCTATAAGGAAATTAAATGGAAAGTGGTTTACATGTAATAAAATTGGACATATGAAGAAGGGCTACATAAGTAATTATTCTAAACCCTTTTATAGTTATTGTTATAACTGTTCTAATTTTGGACATAGAGCTAGAGAATGTAGGAAACCTAGAAATGATAGTAGAATGTATGGAAGGGCTAACATGACATGAAGAAGATCAATGGAAGGAAGAAAAAGACCTATTACATGTTACAAATGTAACAATTTTGGACACATTTCTAGAGAATGTAGACTTGAGATAAATCAGTTTGGAGCTAGACAAGGAAAAAGTACTTGGACATGTTATGTTTGCAATAAGTTGGGACATACAACAAGATTTTGTAGATTCAATGGAAATAGAAGACCAAAGAATAAAATATCACCAGATCCTAGAAGAAACATGAACAACAATGAAGGAATGATCAGAAGGTAAACAAAAATCAAGTGGATGACCTTGAGAAGACCTTTACAAAATAAAAGCTACCTACAAGTTCACAGATTTGGACTAAAAAGAAGAAGAATATATCAAAGGATAAGAAGAAAGAAGAATCTCATGAAGAAAATAAAATCTCATCATATTCTGATGAGAAATGCACCTTGAACTGA
This sequence comes from Chamaecyparis obtusa, assembly GCA_027943335.1. Lineage (NCBI taxonomy): Eukaryota > Viridiplantae > Streptophyta > Pinopsida > Cupressales > Cupressaceae > Chamaecyparis > Chamaecyparis obtusa. Next base: position 1,026,818 of record BSBK01005649.1, on the reverse strand, counting down.
AAGATATTACACCTTATAGGGGTAAGCATATAAAAATATCACTAAACTCCTGATTAGTTGAATGGAGTTCCATGCAGTTGGGAACATCTTGGAATAGACTAAAGGAAGCTACACTGAACCATGCAGAAAATTATATTCATGTGTGACCACACCAAAGAATGGAAGGATACTAGCTTAAGGATATAGATTTTGTTTGAGAAATTAATGTAGATTCGAATGTTTGGTAAATATAAGGATGTTAATTGATGGATTTATTTACCATTTTCACTTAGAGAGATTGAAATCACAAAGGACTTAAAGACTCTAAGTTTGGTTGAAGCAATATCAAGCATATTATCATGAAACCCTATCACAAGTAGAGAAAGGTATTTATTACTCTTACAAGCTTAACCTAGTTACTTATCTTGGATATTCAATTGACAAAATGGAAAATCAAGTAGTTGGAGATATTAGGAATGAACCTAGATACAATTTCAAGAAGAGAGCCATCACTCTCTATTTGGATGATCCGGCGGGAGAATTTTTCACAAATCCCTAGCGATGTATTATATGTAGAGAATACATGGACATACATACATTGAAAGATTGAAACAATAGGATACAATGAGACTTATGAAGATATGGAAAGAGTTTACAACCTACATGATCAAACATACAAACAAGGCTTTCAACATTTAGGGCATATTGACTTAATGAAGCAGACTTTCCATGTTGATTTTTACAATGAGGAATTGATAAGGATAATACTAAGAAGATTCCACAATGATAAATTTTGGATTGGAGACCAGCCTATAGAGTTGATAGATGAAATCATTCACAACCTAACTAGCCTAAGCATGTCTGGAATCAATCCTATATTAGAAAAACAAGTTAAGAAGCTTGTGGAAAATAACAAAGAAGGAGATTATGATGGAAGAGGCATGAAAGTTCACACCATAAAACAAACTAATGTGAGATTTTTAAGCAAGATCTTAGGATATAAGATGATTTTGTGATTAGAGAAAACCTAACATGTTCGGAAAAAGCATATACATTCAAACATTATTATAAAAACATATCCCTAACATATAGAAAAATCTATTTGCTAAGTCATTCAGATAGAACTTAAACAGGAGCACCCTATCACTATTTGATTTGTTCTTGATTCAGGGATGTGGGTGTACTCTCAAAACACTTGGAGCTTATCCCTAATGATGATTAGGAGGGATTAGGATGGATTAGGGATCATGAGAACCCCATAGTGGCACAAAATCAGGTATAGAACACTTGTTTTGCCCCTAAAGCCTCAAGGATCCTAATAGAGCCAAGATGCAGATTAAGCTAAAGATGATTAAACTAGAGTTGATTTTAGTCCAAATGAAGCATGATATGATGAAATAAAATGCATAAAAATGAAGGAGACTAAGTTAATCCATGTTATGAAAGCTATGATGTGATTTAGAAAAGCTTGAAAATGAGTCAACCTAACAAATATGCTAAAAGCTAAGATGATTTAGAAACAAACTAGCATTATAACATTACTATGAAATGATTATGTGAATTGATTATGTTTTTCTCTTAGAAGTGAGGGTATTTATAGGATTTGTGGAAGGGCTTGGGTTAGGAAGTGTATTTAGGGTCAGAGTCAGGGTTTGGAGTAGAGCTTGAGGTTGAGTTAGAGGTAAGGTTAGATGGGCAAGGGTTAAGGGTTGCTCACACATGTGTGAGAAACACTAAGTAAGTGTGCAAGGGGACCAAAGTGTGAGAGAAGACATAGGTGTTCACTTATGGCTTGTAAGAGCCTTCAATCATGGTGTAAGAAGCCATTAATGAGCATGTAAGGCTCATTAATGAGGGAGCTTGACCAAAAGTCAAGGATTTGAGGGTTTAGACTAAAAAGGGTAGGAATCACCTTTTAAGTAGGTTTCGGAAAGTTTAGAAGAGGTTAGGGATTTCTAGAAGATTTCTAGGGTTTTGAGGGATTTAAATAAATATTTCATTTATTTAAAAGATTTTTGTCAATTTATTAAATAATTAATAAATATTGGGGGGAATGATGTTTAAATTGGATTTAAGGATTTATGGAAGGGATTCCTTAATTAAATATTTTTAATTAAGCTAGGAGGAAGTAATGGTATAATAATTAATTAATTAACAAATGATGATGTCATTAGGGGTTTTTGGAAAATAAAAATACTTTTATTTACCAAAGGGTTTTTAGGTGTCTACATTTTCCCCCTCTTTGATGCAATGCCACATGTGGCGTGGTGTCAAAGACAAGAAAATAAGATGCCCTTGGCTAGAATAGAGGATAAGGGGTTGTGCCCCCTCAAGAAAATACCGCAAAGAGGAAATGTTGTTGAATTTTCTTGAAAAGAACATAGAAGGGAAGGAAGAAGGGAAAAGGATGAAGGAAGAAGGGAGGATAAACAAACAAACTTCCAAGAGAAAAGATGCATGAATGAAAGATGAGGTGAAATGCAGGATGCAGGATGAAGCTATATGCAAGATGAAAGATGCAAGATTAATCTATATGATGCATGATGGGGGATTTAGGGAGCTTCATGTGTAAATGTGGAGAGCACAACCTAGTTTGATATAGAAACATTAGAGACTTGCCAAGGATACTAGGATCACAAGGTCTTGTCACCAACATTGCATACGACTGACGTGGAAAAGACATGCAAGGGTTTCCCTAGCATCACACATGAACCCAGGAGGAATCATAGTAGAAATGATGCTGGAGGAACAAAAAATAAATGACATTTCCCAAGTGCACCATGTAACTTCAAAGATCACATATGAACCATGCAAGGGTCATGTTCGACTGAATCATAGGAAAAAGAAAAATATCAAAAGACTTTGCCCCAGATTATCCTCATTCACAATGCACCATGATATAAAGGATCATGGTGACTTTGAGGAGAGAACAATGAGAAGCCGTAAAAGATTAACAAGATCCAAAGGAAAAAATCCAAGACCAAAATGATAACACTAAAAGACATCCTTTACCAAGGAGAGAAATTGATTTGAGTGATGGGGGGAAGATTTGGTCTAAACGTAAGGAAGTATACATCGACATAGACTTGGTTTGATTGGTGGAAGATTAGGTCAGATAGGAGGAAGGATACATCCTCAAGGACCCACTGATTAATGAGGAGAATGTGGGTTGTTCACTAGAAAATGATGTATCAAGGATAATTGATGGGATCAAGAATAGTTGATAAAAGATGTTGCTGAAGTACAAGGCTAGGTGGGACAAGATATTTGATCAAAGCTAGTGCAGGACTAAAGAGGATATGTAAAAAAAGATGTGATGATATGTACAATGGATGGGGAGAGATTCATAATGGATATGTATAGAAGCTCAAGGGTGTTGGAATAGAAAGATCTTGCTAGATAGGAAATATATAGGAAACTCGTGATTGGGGATTGGAAGATCTCACTATACAGGATATATACAGGAAACTCAGGATTGGGGATCGAAAGATCTCACTATACAGGATATATACATGATATGTACATGATTGGGGATAGGATCTTATTGCTGCACTGGATAGGCTTGAGGATAGAACATCTTGGGATTGATGGGTTGGTGGTGGGGATGGGGATTGGATAAAGAATATTGGGATTTGGGATGGGGGGGATGGGAGTGTTGGGAGTATTCTTAATTTTCTAAGGTTTTTATCCAAACGTTGGTTTAGTCCTCTAGTCTGTGAAGTTTTCCTAGGTACAGGTGTCAGAAGTTCTTCAAAAATTTGTCATAGCCCACTTCAAACATCCTTACCCTAGGTCTTGTCCTTGAAAAATGTTGAATTCATGCAAAAGTCCTCATGATTAGCCCTTATTCTTCTATTTCATTGTTACCTTTTTTAAGTCACTTAAGCTGATTAAATCATGCACGTGTTAAATGTTTTGTGTTCGTTGAATCAAAAAAGGTCATAGCATGTCTCATATAGTATTCGGTGATTCAGTGAACAAGTCAATCTTATGCTAAGCGTCATTTTAGTTGTGTGGTCTCTAAGTATCCCGGTTAACACCTCAACCATTCAGCGAACTGGAGAATATGATAAAAATGCTAAGTGTTGTCTTTGTTCGTGTAGTCTCCAAATATCCAACGGTTATCAAAAAACATCTGGTGATTCAGCGAATGCATTATCTCCAATTCACGTATTCCTTGGCAGTTCTTTGCAAATATTTCAGCGACTTGGCGACAACGGTTATCGCTCATTCTCTGAATCTAGCGGTTAAGGGCAAAAGAACCTAGTGACTTGGTGAATACTATGGATCATTGTCAAGATCGACGGTTGTGGTTTAATCTCAGATATTATTGGGTCCTGCATGGTTCATTTGGTGAATGAGAAAATGTGTAAAGACTTCTAAGTTTGGTGACCCCGACAGTTTGGTATGAAGAATTTGGCAGAACGGGTTGTTTCAAGTGTTCGCTTCTTCTCGAAATAAATTAGTAAGAAGCTAAATGATTTAGCGATTCAGCGAGTCATGTGGTCATGGGTTCTCTAAAAGGAAAAGGTAAAGGGCATAATCATTTGGAAAATGCATGAATAAAAGGATTGGCTAAGCTTTGAGTCTTCAGTCACTTAATCACGGATTGAAATACTCAGTGTTTAATATGATCTGGTGATTCAGCGAACCCTTTTGTTCCCTGAATCTCGTAATCAAATGACCAAGGATCAAATATTTCAGCAAACTAGCGACAGCCGTAGATCATCAAAAAGATCAATGGTTCATTCAGAATCTTAGAGTAAAGATTATGGTTAAGAAAGATTCAGCGATTCAGAGAGTGAAGGCTTCGCCAGTTCTCCAAGTAATTTAGCAGTTAAGTGATCCATTAAGTGAATGTGCGAACCCTTTATTCGCTGAATCTCCAAAAGATTTAATAGTTAGAAGTGACATTAAGAGAATGCAAGATGGCTTTGTTCACTGGTTCACCAAATAATGACTGTAGTCAAGTGCTCAAAGGGTGTCACTATGTTTGCTAATTCATGAAAAGTATCATGAGTTAAGGATTTCATTTCGAGAACCCACGAAGGCTTTGGTCACTATTTCTCTAAATATATGCTAGGGTTAACATTGCATTCAGTGATCATGAGAAGCTTTCAGTCACGGATTCGCTAAATGGGCCCAGTTGGAAAAGGTAATAAAAGAAAAGAAAAGGGACCATTGCTTGCATGGATAAAGTATAGTATCAAGCTGGAAAGTAAACTAATGAGCCATCCAATTAGTTTCAAAGCAAGATTGCATGACGTAAATAGGTTTAAAGTGCAAGATCTTAATCATTTGCATCTCTGCCTTGTTTCCAAGTTTTTTAAAATCTATCTATCAACATCTGTACATCGGCTAGCTCCATTTTGAAAACTGGTGACATGCGAAATTGAATGCGGGAGAAATTAAGGAGATTTGCAATGATTGTGGTAGTTGTACACACTTGATCTATGTTGATAAATAAGTTAAGCTCATTGTTTCCTGTGTCCAAAATCATTTGAAGAGAATTGTGTCATTCTGAAGTGATTTTTGAGCGCCAAGTGAATCCATTTTGTAGAGATTGAAGATAATTATGAAGCAAAGATGAGTCAACCTGAGAGAAGCACAGCATCTTCCAATAGTGAAGCAAAGGCTAAAAGTGGTGAAGATAAAGGCAAGCTTAATTATTCAGATGAGTTTTTGAAATTGCTACCTGGTTCTAGTCAAAACAAAAGAGCTCCTGATGATGTTTTTGAAGATGTTCTAGGATTTTGGAGAGATCCTATCACACCAAATACCATAGGTTATACTATCTTCAACTTCTTTTATAAAAATAGAGATAGTCATATCCCTGTATGTAATGGTTGGGCTTTGGGGTTAGGGAAATTAGTAGTGCCTGATGTATTCCTGGATGTGGATTTAATTATTTCTCTAGCTAGGCGTTACGACCCTATTTCTAAGACTATTAGGAAAGAGGACCAGTCAGCTTTGGTTACTCTTGATAGGGGTTTATTCATGAAGGCTTTTAATGTTTATACATCCACTTCTACTAAAATTGACTTGAGCAAAGAAAAGGAGAGGTACAAGAAGAACATAGGGATAGTGAAGGACCAAATAATGAAGCATATCCCAAAATAGGATAAGTATATAGCTCCCCTCCCTGCTCACATGAATGCCCCTTACCAATTTAAGTCCCTTCAGCATTACATGAAGAAAAATTGTTATGGGTTGTGTAGGGTTTTGGGAATTGATGGGGATGCAGAGTTTTTACCAGCTGATCTTTTGATGATTATCCTGGACATCCAGAATTCTTTGGTTAACACTGACTATGATTACATCTAGTATATCATTAATAGAATGCATGAGGGTTTGATTTCTATCAAGGATAGTAAGAGCCCAATTAAGTTCATGCATTATTCTTTGCTAATGCACTTAATTTTGTTCTTCAATATTAATAGTTTTGATTCGAACATGCTGAAGCCAAGGTTCAACTTTGAAGGCCAGTATAATCCGGTGCAATTATGCGTCAAGATGTGGAATTCTACTTCCAATGAGGGGAATTTTTGTCTCTTTCAGAATTTCATTGTGTATCCTCTCGTAAGGATGTTAGGTATCAACACTACAAGGATATCCCGAAGGGTCCTCAGGCTCCTACGACCAGTGCAATTTGTGAACAAATGGGAGGGAGATCACAATTGGGGTGATTTTTACTTGGGGGAGAATGCTACAATTTTGAGAGTCTATGGTTGCCCCCAACCCCCACATCTGTTACCAAAATTTGTGCCTCCAAGGGTTGCTTGTTTGGAATTTGTGTGGTAGTTGATGTGGACAGATAGGGAAATTCTAACCCCTCACAGGAAGGGTACATTCACACCTAGGAAATTCAAGAGAGGTGGCTTCTTGGTAGGAAAGAGGGCATTTCCTCAAATTACTACATGGTTAAATCAGTTCAAAATGGCTACTGGTGCTTGTAGACATGTAGATCCTGAGGGCTTTCTCAAAACTGCCAAGATGCTATACATCCCAAACATTGGTGTGAACAAAGAACATGAAGGCTTGGACGAGGAAGATGTAGTCAGAAACATCATTGATGATGATGAGGTCAAGAGGAGATGGAACAGGTACTTTGATTTGATAGACTTGTCAAAACAAGTGATGGCAACCCAACTTCCTTTTGAGGGTTTCTTCCCTGACCTTCCCTATTTAGAAAGAATTGATAGGATGATAGAGATGCATGACACTCTATCAAATGAGTTGGAGAAGTTGATTGACCAGAGTCAACCAAAGAAAATGAAAGACTATTCATCTTCTAATCAAGAGGAGTTTTCTGATGAGTCACAGGAAGGGAACAACCCACCACAAATGGAAGATGTACAAAGCGTTAGGCCTGTTGAAGACCAACCAGAAATAGGGGATACTCCAGAGCCACCCTTGAAGAAATAAAGGCTTGAGGTAGGAGAGCCTTCAAGGTAGGAAAAACAAAAGAGAATAATTGATAGAGCATCTGCTCTAGTGCCAGGTGATAGGGTTTACCATCACCAATTGAGAAAAGCAATAACGGAAGGAAAGAAGGTGGCCACTGAAGAAGTAAATAAGGAACAGTCCCTACGGTTAGAAAGAGATATCAGAGAGGTCTATCAGGATGAATTTTTGAGTGATGACCAGTTTATTAAAATTGATGAATTCAAGAGTTTCCTTATTTGGAATAAGCAGCAAGAAGTGAGGAAACTTCTGCCTGAAGGTATGGAGCCAAGTGAAGAGACATTGAGAGCCTTAAATTCTTATGATCCTAGCCTTGATCCCATAATTGTAGATGAAGCTAGACAACTGGTCAAGTCAAGTGGAATGCTATTGACTCCAGGATGGCATCTGACTTCTGCTTTCATCATAGATCAAATAAGAAAGCAACCGTCGGGAAGCTTGTCATATGAGGTTCACATTGGTGATATGATAAGAGGAAGTGGCTATGACCCTAAGTCTCAAGCTGTTGCAATGTGGTCCATGGCCCCTAGGACTCAAAAGCCATCCCTATTGAGTATAGAGGATAAAATGGAAGGGAATTAGATTATTTGGACTGTGCAGAATATGACTGACCTTGAAGTTTCTAAGGCAGTGACTCATTGGGCTAACCTGAATGAGGCAAAAATAGTTCAATTATTTGAAAGGTACTCGAAGTTGTTAGAAAATGCAAACCTGGTGGCCAAGGACAGAGATTTAAAATTGATGAAGATCAAATAACTAGAAGATGAATTGGCAAAGATAAAAGTTAAGCTGGAAGAAGCTTTGAAGGTAGTTGTTGTCCCCCCTGTGGAGATTGAGGTCCCAATTCAAATTGATGAAGAAGTACCTAAGGGACCTAATGAAGATTTAGATAAGATAAGGATAGAGGCATCTTTGGACACCATGTCAAAGATTGTGCAATACAGGCGAGATAAGATAATAGAGAAAATGGATACAGTTTATCAATCAGTCAGCCAATTACACCAGGCCAACAGAAAGATAAATGAATCATTGGCTGCTTTGGAGCCACTTCATAGTGTTTGGTCTGGAAGAAGCTTCTTGTTTGATAAACTTGATAGCCTACAAGAGCATAAGCCTAAGATCCCTGGAGTAGTTACAGAAGTTTTTGAGAAGATTGGATTAATCAATGCTGTTTCAAAGTTTTTTAAAGGTAAGTCCAACCAGATGAGGGTTAAGTTGTTTATGTTTGATAAACATTATAGCAAGTATCTACCTACGGTATGTGATGATAATGGAAACCTAATCAAGTTGGAGGAATGGAAGCTATCAATGGATCAGTTGGTGATTACACAAGATGCTTTCCTTAATAATGACAATACTTTGGATTTTGAGAGGTGTAATAGCATCATTGACAGTCTTTTTAAAATTAAAAAATGATTGCATACGATTTGTGGTAGAAACCAAAAATATAACTGACTCCATGTGGGACAAGCAAGTCATCTTGTTACAAGAATTGCAAACTTACAACTGGCCATCAGATGATGAAGTAGCGGCTTGGGAAAAGATAACAATAAAGAAGAAAAAGAGGCCAGTTGTCCAACTTATAGAGGAAGAGGATGAATAGAGTTGCAGATGGCACCTGATCCAAAAATTGAGGGAGAGAAAGTTTCAAACAAAGGATGATGTAAGTTAGCTGGAATGGCGGTCATCATTCATGCAACAAATTTAGCAACTGCTCTAAAATATCTTTAGACAAAGATGCCACCTGTGGAATTGTTGAGAAAAGATTTTTGTAATGTGTTTTTACAATCTGTTTGTCAGTTTGTAATCTTGTCTCTAGTATAGGATCTTTTCTAGCCATCCCAAGCTTGTTGCATCCTTTTTAGGATTCCAAGATGGCTATGTTATATATAGTAAGTTTTACTCTTTTGTGGAGGAGGTTGAAAAAATATACTGTAGAGGGAGGTTTGGCTCCATTGTTGAAATCTTAGAATATTTTATCAGATTTTGAAATGTATTGATGTAGTGAAATTTTACTGGAATACAATAGAATTCCCTTGCATGATTTCAATTGTCTTCTTGTTTGAATTCTATGGCTTTTGTGTATTGAATCTGTAAGGTAGTTTTGATATACCATTTACAAGGTATCTGTGATTTTAATCTCTAGCTCCTTTCAAGGAAAGGGTAATGTCTTTAGGTTAATTTTTGAGAGCTTAGGAATTTGGCAAGAATTTGATGATCAAATGTGTTTAAGAGAGGATGAATTGTAATGCATTTCATCTGGGATTTATTTGTGTTTCATTTAGAAGATTTCTATAAATATATGTTTCACTATTTGACTCTATACCCAAGGATAAGGCACTGGTCTATCCTCGATTTGCAGAGATCTCATCCTCAACAAAAATTAAATAATAATTTACTTTCATGTATGTTTGAACGACTAAGAAGATAATGTTTGTATCCAGGATATAAACTAATGTTTTGATCCTTTCAAGAAGTAGATCTGACATGGGCTAACCTACCCGAGTTCAAAACTCGAAAAGAAGGAGTTTATCCTTGTCACACTTGCCATTTTTTGTAATGAGTGTTTACTTCTGTTAATATCATGGATTGGATTTCCAAGCTCTACATCAGTTGCAACAAGAGGTATTAGTAAATCATTGCTAGAACCTTTGATCCACTATAGGATTTCATTGTGAAGTAGTGATTCTAAAGATAGGTACACCCGCCTGGGTCTGTGGAGCCCGAAGTAGAAGAAGGACTTGGTCCTTATCAATTAGCCTTTTCCCTGTAAGAATTTGGAGTTGAGAACCCAAGAGTCAAGTTTGAAAACTATATTGGTGATTCTACATGAAAAAGAGCTAACAAATTGGTGACTCTGCTGGGGATCTTCTGAATAGCGTGCAATAGGATAGTGCAAATCCTGTCTATTGTGCATTTTTAGACCAATATAGAATAATTTCATTCCCATGTAAAAGTGGGTGGCGACTCTAAACTCTGTGCTACCAGTTGCTAATTGTTGTAAACTTTGCTAATATTGTTATGCTATACCATGAGTCGACCAAGATACACTAGGTCTTATTATAAGGATCACCCCGAAGATAATATGGGTGATGAGCTCCATACACCAAGTAGGAAACAATGGTCTAGAAGAGGTCATCATACTGCTAGTTCCCAAGGCCCTTTTCGAGAAAGATCTCATGTCCCACTTCCTCATGAATCTTCATCCTCTTCTGATGATCCTGAACATGTCAAGAGGGTTACACCAAGTGTGCACATGTAGAAAGAAGTAATCATAGAGGTCACAGAAGTAGGTTATTTCCCTGTGAGAGAAACTCTGGAACAACCAGAAGAAACCTCTGCTACTGATACCACCTCCTATGATTTTGAGAAGTTGAGAGAAGAGGTGATTGCTTTAAGAAAAAAGGAGAGTGAACAACTGGCTGAGATTGCCAATAGGTTGAAAGCAAGGGAACAACAAATCTGTGATTTACTCATAGAGAGGTAGGAACTTCTCAAAAGAACCAAGAAAAATGAGACCCAAGTTAGTGATTTAAATCAAGATGTTCAAGGTTTAAATAAGGACTTATTTGGTGACATGGAAGATTTGAGAAAGTAGGCTCAGGATAATAAACCTAAGCAAGGTGAATTTGAGGGAATAGGCCATGTCTTAAGGCAATTGAGTCCCTCTGAAATCCAGAGGAATAAGGAGATTATAACTGCTCCCAAAGAAATCCTTGATAAGGGAAAATAGAAATTGGTGGGTATAAATATTAATGAGCCCAAGAAAATTGTGGTTCCTCCTAATGTACATTCTCAAACAAGTATAGACTTGGAGAAGGCTAGGAAAGTGAAAGAAGAATTGGCTATTCAACTAGAGAAACTTGAGTTGGAGGCTGCTGCTGATGAAATGAAGAGGAAGATTGCCTTCCTACATGCTAACATGAACACATTTTCTAGTACCTCTATCCCTATCTCCATAGGAACCACTCCATTCAGTCAGCCCAATACTTCACTTCCAAATGCTCAAGCCTTTCACCTTGGACAAACTTTACTTGGACCAATTCCCAATCAAGTTCCCATTATAGCTAGTGGTATAGTGGGAACTATACCCTGTCAAAATGTTGCAACTACCCCTCTAAATCAACCAAATATCCAAAGAAGACCAGTTCATTTGGATAGACATAGCCCTCTATTTTTTGATGGTATTCCTGGCCAACCTAATGTTGTCCCCAATGAAATCAGAAAGAAGATCCCATTATTTACTGGGAATAATGTTATTACCTATGAGGAGAATATGAATTTTTTTATAGATAAGGTAAATGATTATGAAATTGAACATGAAGATGTCATAATGAAGCTCTTTGTTCAATCATTGATTGAGGATGCCAGGGATTGATATAGGGGGTTACCTGAGAGCCGTATTGCATCTTGGGAAGAATTTGTCAGATGCTTTAAAGAGCAATATGTAGAACATGTGAACTCTAGCTATATGCTCAATGAGTTCAATAATATCAAGAAACATTACAATGAGAGCATGTCAGAGTTTAATAGCCGATTCCAAAAGGCTATGTATAAACTGTTCCAAGTATTGAGGCTAGATGATGCAGTCTGCATGACAACTTATTTCAATTTTATGGATGGTAAGATGTCTTACCTTTTGAGAGACAAGAATCCCCGTACCCTTAGAGATGTTTTTAAGTTGGCCATAAACATTGAGAGTAACCAAAAGGCATCTGGCCAAATGTACAAAAGGGATGAAGGTAGACTGTGGAAAGAAACTAGGCCACAACCTGCAAGGCCATCCAAAGAGGAGGATAGATGGACAAAGGACCTGGTAACACTAAAGATTTCCCAGCAAGGTTTGATAAAGGTGGTAGAAACTTTCAAGATGTGAGACCTCCTTATCAGAGGTAGGACAAAGCCCCTAATCTGAGAGATATGCCTTACAAAACAAACTGGAAAGATTGGAGGCCTGTTCCTGATAATAATGAACCCCAAAAGGGAAGGGATACACTAGACCCTTTGAAGAAAAACATAGCACATAATGTGGAAAGTACCCCTTGGTGTGTGGCCTGTAATATGCCCCACTTACCATTCCAATGTGTTGTTGCCTTGGCCTTGGGAGAAGAGGCTAGTGATTCATATGCAGGAGATTATGAAGGATCTGAAAAGCCTGCTATTAACATGTTTACTACTAAACTAATGGAGGATCTTGAGTCCTCAGATGATGAATTTATTTTCCCTGATGTTGATCATAAGAGGAAGATTTTCTCTAACTATGAACAATAAATATTTACTCAGTTTGATCAGGAAGAGTTTGATAATGATGACTATAAAACTCACATGGTAGAATCCGGGTCAGATGAAAGACAATGGAGAAAGCCCAGTGAAGAAGAAATCAAGAGTTTAATTGTGGCTGCTATTACACAAGAAAAATCCTCATACAATTTGAGGAACAGAAAGGTAGGTAATGATCAGGGATTCCCTAGATCAGTGTTTGTCAAAAGTAATCCTCAGAATAAGGACTCCCCAAAGCCCAATATTATAAATAGTAAAGATGAAGGGTTTGAAGCTGAAAAGAAAGGGAAACAAGAAATTATTGCTGATAAGGTGAAAAAGAAATTTGGTAGGTCAAAGGATCACCCTGATTTTTGTACTAACTCCCCTAATTTTGATATGAGACATGCCTTGTCCCAAATGAAGGTTTCCATCCCTCTGCTTGAGATGTTGAAAATAGAAGAGCACAAAGCAGCAGCCCTGGCTCTTATAAGTGAGCAGAGAACTATTCCTATTTTACAAGAGGAAGGTAAATCCCTGGACAAGCCAATTGTAATTAATGATATTTCTAATGTATGTGTAGGGACTATTGTGACACAAGAACCCTCTTCTATCAATCCTTTCTATGTTACTTTGCTTGTAAATAATTTTTTGCTGAAAAATTGTATGATTGACTCTGGTGCTACTACAACTGTAATTCCTTACCAAGTGATGAAGGAGTTAGGGTTGCAAGTTGATACATCTAGTGGAAGGTGTTATGCCATGGAAAATGGGGTAGTACCTATTGTAGGGAGCCTGATTGGAATTGAAGTGAAAATTGCTGCATTCCCAGAAGCCACATATAAAATGGATGTGGTTGTTGTTGATACAAAACCTCACTATGGCATGTTATTATCAAGACAATGGGCTGCAGCAGTGGGTGGAAAGTTGCAACTAGATTTATCATATGCTACCATCCCAATAAATGGAACTGAGGTAAAGTTGTAAAGGGAGCCCCGTTCTTCAGTCATGATTGAAGTGGTTGCTCCGGAGGATCTAAATTGTTTTGTAGATATTGACATGAGCAATTTTGTGATTGAAGAAATAGTACCTCAATTAAAAAACACAGATCCAATTGTGGATGAGTTAATTTTGTAGCAAGATGGGCTCTGGAAAATGTTCTTTGATGGTGGATGCTCCAAGGAAGGATCAGGAGCTGGTGTGGTATTCATTTCCCCATCAGGTATTACATTTAAATACTCTTTCTTGTTAACTTTTGAGTGTACAAATAACACTACCGAGTATGAGGCTCTGATACTAGGGTTAGATGTGGCCATAAAACATGGTATTAAATTTTTAAAAGTTCATGGTGATTCCTAGTTAATTATAGCCCAAGTGAGATCTCAGTATGCTTCTAAAGATGAAAAGTTGAAACTGTATAAACATGCTGTTTGGGATAGACTAGAGTTTTTTGATGCTTTCAATCTGCTTTGGGTAGAAAGATCCAATAATATCATGGCAGATTTTCTTGCAAATGTTGCCCTTAAAAGTGAAGATATAACCCTCATTGGTGTGTCTATGTTAGAGGTCAAATCTAGGCCTGCAGTGCCTGATAATGTATATAATTGGCAAGTTTTCGAGGATGACTTAGATATCCTTAGGTTCCTTCAAGGCCTTGATCAATATGATGGTCAGCAAATAGATCTCAATGAGATACAACAGTGTGTTGAGGGAAAAGAATGCATCATGGGGAATGAGATAGTGCAATTGCCATCCAACCACATACCTAAAGGGTTAGTAGAATTGGAAGGAATGTTCAAAATAAATGATGGTTTTTTGTCTCAAAAGTCTAACACTAAAATGGAGGACTTAGAGGAAATAAACTTGGATTTAGAAAAATCCCCACAAATGGTATACATTGGCAAGAAACTGAGCAAAGAGATCAGAGGAAATTTGATTAGACTTTTGAAGAAGTACAAGCATGTATTTGCTTGGTCCTATGATGACCTCAAAGCTTATAGGGCTGACCTATTTCAGCATGAAATTCCTCTAAAAGAGGAAACCAGGCCTTTTAGATAGAAGCAAAGACCCATTAACCCTTTATTGGATACCAAGATGCAAGTTGAGTTGACAAAATTGAGAGATGTTGATTTTATTGAACCAATTAGGCACTCAACTTGGGTCTCGAATCTTGTGCCAGTAAGGAAAAAGAATGGTGATATTAGGCTTTATGTTGATTTCAAGAACCTGAATGTGGCTTCACTTAAGGATAACTATGGATTGCCAAATATGGAGGCTATGCTGCATAGGGTGACTGGATGTGAACTTTTGTCAATGATGGATGGTTTCTCCGGGTATAATCAAGTGCTGGTCAAAGAATCAGAACAATTTAAGACAGCCTTTACAACCCCATGGGGAACATATGTATATGTTCACATGCCTTTTGGTTTGAAAAACACTGGAGCAACATTTCAAAGAGCCATGGATGTTGCATTTGAGGAATTGATAAATGTTTTAATGGTTTTTTATCAAGATGATCTCACTGCTTATTCCAAGAAAGCTGAGGATCATTGTTCCCATTTGGAGAAGGTCATTCTTAAGGCCTTAGAATTTGTTGTGTCTTTGAATCCCAAAAAGTGTCAATTTGCTGTGACAGAGGGGAAGTTTCTTGGACACATAGTGTCAAAAGAAGGAGTCAGGATTGATCCTGAAAGAGTAGAAGCAATTAAAAAGATCCCTCCACCAAAGAACATAAAAGGTGTGCAGTCATTCTTGGGACAGATTAATTTTGTAAGAAGATTTATTACTAACTTTGTAGAATTGGTCAAGCCCATAGTGAAGTTCCTAAAGAAGGATGTGAAGTTTGATTGGAAGTTTGAAGCTCAGCAAGCTTTTGTAAAAATCAAACAAGCAATTCAGGAGGCCCCGGTTTTGGTATCACCTGATTACTTGAAACCATTTTCTCTATTTTCTTTTGCATCTTTTCATACTATTGCGGCTATCCTTTTGCAAAAGGATCAAGAAGGGTATGAGCATCCTATAGCCTTTTTTAGCAAGTCATTACAATCTAATGAATTAAATTATGAACTAATGGATAAACAGGATTCAAGAGTTTGACCTGGAAATTCATATTACAAAATTGGTGAGAGGATTGGGACTTGCTAAGTTAATGACAAAGGAAAATAGTGACCTTGTTCAGGTAAATAATGTTGCTGCTGACATTGATATGATTACTAGTATTGAAATGCAACCCTAGTACAAGGATGTTATCTATTTTATTAAAAATGCTAAATGTCTGCCTGACTTGAATGATAATCAAAGAAGGAGTCTGAGATTGCAAGCTCAGAGATATGTGTTGATCCAGGGTGATTTGTACTGGAAGGATAATGATGGTATTTTACTTTTTTGTTTGGATAAGCACCAATCAGAGAAAATGTTGAAGGAAATGCACTCTGGAATGTGTGGTGGACATCATTCTGCTCGATCAACAACTCATAAAATCTTAAGAGCAGGATACTATTGGCTTGTGTTGTTCAAAGACACTCATTCTTATGTGAGGAAATGTGAACCTTGTCAAAGGTTCTCTAAAAAATTGAAGTTCTCAAGTGCATTATTATTGAACCCTGTTGTTACAGAAGCTCCTTTTGCAATGTGGGGTATGGATTTTATTGGAGAGTTCTCTGAGAAGTCTAGTGGGGGACATAGTCACATTTTGGTGGCTACTGATTATTTTACCAAATGGATTGAAGCCATTCCAACAAAAAGGGCCACTAGTGTTGTTGTGATTGAGTTTCTGATGAACAACATAATCACCAGATTTGGTGTCCCTATTAAATTGGTTGTTGACAATGCTATGAGCTTTAGGTCATAGGAGATCACTGATTTTTTCTCAGAAATGGGCATAGTATTGTCTTACTCATCCCCTTATCATCCACAAGCCAATGGACAGGCAGAATCCAGCAACAAGAGTATTTTGCAGATTCTGAAGAAAACCTTGGACAAGAATAAGAGAAGCTGGCATGTAAGATTAAAGTTAGCATTATGGGCTGATAGAATTTTTGAGAAGAGGGCTACTGGTAAGTCCCCTTTTGAGATGGTATATGGTGCAAAATCAAGGTTGCCAGTAAATAACCTCCTTCCAATCTATAAGTTTATGCAAGAAGAGGACATGGAAATCAGTGATCCATTGCAAGACATAATGGTTCAGCTGATTAAATTAGATGAGATTAGGAGGGAAGGACAAAAGGAAAATATGAAGTTGCAGCAGAAGATGAAATATCTTTTTGATAAGAGAGCAATTGTGAGAAAATTCCAGCCTGGTGATATGGTTCTCCAATGGAATGCCAGGGCTGAAGATAAAGGGAAATAGAAAAAATTTGAGTCTTTGTGGATGGGACTTTATATTATTCATTAGACCCATGGTAAGGACTCATATTTCTTGCAAAGCTTGGATGGTGAAGAGCAAGAATTGCCAGTGCATGGACAATTCCTAAAAATTTTCTTCAGTTAATTCTTTTTTCCATGCATAGTAGGTTTGTATATATGTATAGGTGTGTTTGTTTCTGTTGTGTGTTTGTTTCCTATTTTAGGTTAAGGTTTTGTGGTCTACCTCCCAGAGATTCATAAGTTCTTGCTATGATTTTGCAATGAAGCATCCTCAAATAGAGCCACTGTTGGGAGTATTCTTAATTTTATGAGGTTTTTGTCCAAATGTTGGTTTAGTCCTCTGGTCTATGAAGTTTTCCTAGGTACAGGTGTCGGAAGTTCTTCAAAAATTTGTCATAGCCCACTTCAAAAATCCTTACCCTAGGTCTTGTCCTTGAAAAATGTTGTATTCATGCAAAAGTCCTCATGATTAGCCCTTATTCTTCTATTTCATTGTTACCTTTTTTAAGTCACTTAAGTTGATTAAATCATGCATGTGTTTAATGTTTTGTGTTCGCTAAATTGGAAAAGGTCATAGCATGTCTCATATAGTATTCAGCAATTCAGTGAACAAGTCAATCTTATGCTAAGCATCATTTTAGTCCCGTGGTCTCTAAGTATCCCGGTTAACACCTCAACCATTCAGCGAACTGGAGAATATGTTAAAAATGCTAAGTGTTGTCTTTGTTCGCGTAGTCTACAAATATCTAGTGGTTATCAGAAAACATCTGGCGATTCGGTGAATGCATTATCTCCAATTTGCGTATTCCTTGGCGGTTCTTTCCAAATATTTCAGTGACTTGGCGACAACGGTTATTGCTCATTCTCTGAATCTAGCGGTTAAGGGCAAAATAACCTAGCGACTTGGTGAATACCATGGATCATTGTTAGGATCAACGGTTGTGGTTTAATCTTAGATATTATTGGGTCCTACATGTTTCATTTGGTGAATGAGTGAATGGGTAAAGACTTCTAAGTTTGGCGGCCCCAACAGTTTGGTATGAAGAATTTGGCGGAACGGGTTGTTTCAAGTGTTCGCTTGTTCTTAGAATAAATTAGTAAGAAGCTAAATGATTTAGTGATTCAGCAAGTCATGTGGTTGTGGGTTCTCTAAAAGGAAAAGGTAAAGGGCATAATCATTTGGCGAATGCACGAATAAAAGGATTGGCTAAGCTTTGAGTCTTCAGTCACTTAATCATGGATTAAAATACTCAGTGTTTAATATGATTTGGTGATTCAGCGAACCCTTTTGTTCACTGAATATCGTAATCAAATGACCAAGGATCAAATATTTCAGTGAACTGGCGATAGTCGTAGATCATCAACAAGATCAACGGTTCATTCAGAATCTCAGAGTAAAGATTATGGTTAAGAAAGATTCAGTGATTTAGAGAGTGAAGGCTTTGCCAGTTCTCCAAGTAATTTAGCAGTTAAGTGATCCATTAAGCGAATGTGCGAACCCTTTGTTCACTGAATCTCCAAAAGATTTAATAGTTAGCCGTGACATTAAGAGAATGCAAGATGGCTTTGTTCACTGGTTTGCCAAATAATAACTGCAGTCAAGTGCTCGAAGGGTGTCACTGTGTTCGCTAATTCACGAAAAGTATCATGAGTTAAGGATTGCATTTCAAGAACCCGCGAAGGCTTTGGTCACTAGTTCTCTGAATATGTGCTAGGGTTAACATTGCATTTAGGGATCATGAGAAGCTTTCAGTCATGGATTCGCTAAATGGGCCCAGTTAGAAAAGGTAATAAAACAAAAGAAAAGGGAGTGTTGCCTGCGTGGATAAAGTACAGTATCAAGCTAGAAAGTAAACTAATGAGCCATCCAATCAGTTTCAAAGGAAGATTGCATGATGTAAATAGGTTTAAAGTGCAAGATCTTAATCATTTGCATCTTTTCCTTGTTTTCAAGTTTTTTAAAATCTATCTGTCAACATCTGTACATCGGCTAGCTCCATTTTGAAAATTGGTGACATGCAAAATTGAATGTGGGAGCAATTAAGGAGATTTGCAATGATTGTGGTAGTTGTACATACTTGATCTATGTTGATAAATAAGTTAAGCTCATTATTTCCTATGTCCAAAATCATTTGAAGAGAATTGTGTCATTCTAAAGTGATTTTTGAGCGCCAAGTGAATCCATTTTGCAGAGATTGAAGATAATTCTGAAGCAAAGATGAGTCAACCTAAGAGAAGCGTAGCATCTTCCAACAGTGAAGCAAAGGCTAAAACTGGTGAAGATAAGCGCAAGCCTAATTATTCAGATGAGTTTTTGAAATTGCTACCTAGTTCCAATCATAACAAAAGAGCTCCTGATGATGTTTTTGAAGATGTTCTAGGATTTTGCAGAGATCCTATCACACCAAATACCACAGGTTATACTATCTTCAACTTCTTTTATAAAAATAGAGATAGTCATATCCCTGTATGTAATGGTTGGGCTTTGGGGTTAGGGAAATTAGTAGTGCCTGATGTATTCCTGGATGCGGATTTAATTGTTGCTCTAGCTAGGCATTACAACCCTATTTCTAAGACTATTAGGAAAGAGGACTAGTCAACTTTGGTTAATCTTGATAGGGGTTCATTCATGAAGGCTTTTAATGTTTATACATCCACTTCTACTGAAATTGACTTGAGCAAAGAAAAGGAGAGGTACAAGAAGAACATAGGGATAGTGAAGGACCAAATAATGAAGCATATCCCAAAATAGGATAAGTATATAGCTCCCCTCACTGCTCACATGAATGCCCCTTACCAATTTAAATCCCTCCAACATTACATGAAGCAAACTTGTTATGGGTTGTGTAGGATTTTGGGAATTGATGCGGATGCAGAGTTTTTACCAGCTGATCTTTTGATGATTATCCTGGACATCCAAAATTCTTTGGTTAACACTGACTATGATTACATCTAGTATATCATTGATAGAATGCATGAGGGTTTTATTTCTTGATAGAATGCATGAGGGTTTGATTTCTATCAAGGATAGTAAGAGCCCAATTAAGTTCATGCATTATTCTTTGCTAATGCACTTAATTTTGTTCTTCAATATTAATAGTTTTGATTCGAACATGCTAGACCCAAGGTTCAACTTTGAAGGCCAGTATAATCTGGTGCAAATATGGGTGAGGATGTGGAATTCTACTTCCAATGAGGGGCATTTTTGTCTCTTTCAAAATTTCATTGTGTATTCTCTCGTAAGGATGTTAGGTATCAACACTACAAGGATATCCCCAAGGGTCCTCAGGCTCCTACGACCAGTGCAGTTTGTGAACAAATGGGAGGGAGATCACAATTGGGGTGATTTTTACTTGGGGGAGAATGCTACAATTTTGAGAGTCTACGGTTGCCCCCAACCCCCACATCTATTACCAAAATTTGTGCCTCCAAGGGTTGCTTGTTTGGAATTTGTGTGGTAGTTGATGTGGACAGACAGGGAAATTCCAGCCCCTCACAGGAAGGGTACATTCACACCTAGGCAATTCAAGATAGGTGACTTCCTGGTAGGAAAGAGGGCATTTCCTCAAATTACTACATGGTTAAATTAGTTCAAAATGGCTATTGGTGCTTGTAGACATGTAGATCCTGAGGGCTTTATCAAAACTGTGAGGATGCTATACATCCTAAACATTGGTGTGAACAAAGAACATGAAGGCTTGGATGAGGAAGATGTAGTCAGAAACATCATTGATGATGATGAGGTCAAGAGGAGATGGAATAGGTACTTTGATTTGATAGACTTGTCAAAACAAGTGATGGCAGCCCAGCTTCCTTTTGAGGGTTTCTTCCCTGACCTTCCCTATTTAGAAAGAATTGACAGGATGATAGAGATGCATGACACTCTATCAAATGAGTTGGAGAAGTTGATTGACCAGAGTCAACCAAAGAAAATGCAAGACTATTCATCTTCTAATCAAGAGGAGTTTTTTGATGAGTCACAGGAAGGGAACAGTCTGCCACAAATGGAAGATGTACAAAGTGTTAGGCCTATTGAAGACCAACCAGAAATAGGGGATACTCCAGAGCCACCCTTGAAGAAACAAAGGCTTGAGGTAGGAGAGCCTTCAAGGTAGGAAAAACAAAAGAGAATAATTGATAGAGCATCTACTCTAGTGCCAGGTGATAGGGTTTACCATCACCAATTGAGAAAAGCAATAAGAGAAGGAAAGAAGGTGGCCATTGATGAAGCAGATAAGGAATAGTCCTTGTGGTCAGAAAGGGATATCAGAGAGGTCTATCAGGATGAATTTTTGAGTAATGACTAGTTTATTAAAACTGATGAATTCAAGAGTTTCCTTATTTCGAATAAGCAGCAAGAAGTGAGGAAACTTCTGCCTGAAGGTATGAGCCAAGTGAAGAGACATTGAGAGCCTTAAATTCTTATGATCCTAGCCTTGATCCCATAATTGTAGATGAAGCTAGACAACTGGTCAAGTCAAGTGGAATGCTATTGACTCCAGGATGGGATCTAACTTCTGCTTTCATCATAGATCAAATAAGAAAGCAACCGTTGGGCAGCCTGTCATATGAGGTTCACATTAGTGATATGATAAGAGGAAGTGGCTATGACCCTAAGTCTCAAGCTATTGCAATGTGGTCCATGGCCCCTAGGACTCAAAAGCCATCCATATTGAGTATAGAGGATAAAATGGAAGGGAATCAGATTATTTGGACTGTGCAAAATACCACTGACCTTGAAGTTTCTAAGGTAGTGACTCATTGGGCTAACTTGAATGAGGCAAAAATAGTTCAATTATCTAAAAGGTACTCAAAGTTTTTTGAAAGTGAAAACTTGGTGGCCAAGGACAAAGATTTAAAATTGATGAAGATAAAGCAGCTAGAAGATGAATTGGCAGAGATAAAATTTAAGCTGGAAGAAGCTTCGAAGGTAGTTGTTGTCCCCCCTGTGGAGATTGAGGTCCCAATTCAAATTGATGAAGAAGTACCTAAGGGACCTAATGAAGATTTAGATAAGATAAGGATAGAGGCATCTTTGGACACCATGTCAAAGATTTTGCAATACATGCAAGATAAGATAATAGAGAAAATGGATACAGTTTATCAATCAGTCAGCCAATTACACCAGACCAACAGAAAGATAAATGAATCATTGGCTGCTTTGGAGCCACTTCATAGTGTTTGGTCTGGAAGAAGCTTCTTGTTTGATAAACTTGATAGCCTACAAGAGCATAAGCCTAAGATCCCTGGAGTAGTTACAGAAGTTTTTGAGAAGATTGGATTAATCAATGCTGTTTCAAAGTTTTTTAAAGGTAAGTCCAACCAAGTGAGGGTTAAGTTGTTTATGTTTGATAAACATTATAGCAAGTATCTACCTGCGGTATGTGATGACAGTGGAAACCTAATCAAGTTGGAGGAATGGAAGCTATCAATGGATCAGTTGGTGATTACACAAGATGCTTTCCTTAATAATGACAATACTTTGGATTTTGAGAGGTGTAATAGCATCATTGACAGTCTTTTTAAAATTGAAAATGATTTCATACGATTTGTGGTAGAAACCAAAAATATAACTGACTCCATGTGGGACAAGCAAGTCAGCTTGTTACAAGAATTTCAGACTTACAACTGGCCATCAGATGATGAAGTAGCGGCTTGGGAAAAGCTAACAATAAAGAAGAAAAAGAGGCCAGTTGTCCAACTTATAGAGGAAGAGGATGAATAGAGTTGCGGATGGCACCTGATCTAGAAATTGAGGGAGAGAAAGTTTCAAACAAAGGATGATGTAAGTTAGCCGGAATGGCGGTCATCATTCATGCAGTGAATTCAGCAACTGCTCTAAAATATCTTTAGACAAAGATGCCACCTGTGGAATTGTTGAGAAAAGATTTTTATAATGTGTTGTTACAATCTGTTTGTCAGTTTGTAATCTTGTCTCTAGTATAGGATCTTTTCTAGCCATCCCAAGCTTGTTGCATCCTTTCAAGGATTCCAAGATGGCTATGTTATATATAGTAAGTTTTACTCTTTTGTGGAGGAGGTTGAAAAAATATACTGTAGAGGGAGGTTTGGCTCCATTGTTGAAATCTTAGAATATTTTATTAGATTTTGAAATGTATTGATGCAGTGAAATTTTACTGGAATACAATAGAATTCCCTTGCATGATTTCAATTGTCTTCTTGTTTGAATTCTACGGCTTTTGTGTATTGAATCTGTAAGGTAGTTTTGATATACCATTTACAAGGTATCTGTGATTTTAATCTCTAGCTCCTTTCAAGGAAAGGGTAATGTCTTTAGGTTAATTTTTGAGAGCTTAGGAATTTGGCAAGAATTTGATGATCAAATGTGTTTAAGAGAGGATGAATTGTAAGGCATTTCATCTGGGATTTGTTTGTGTTTCATTTAGAAGATTTCTATAAATATATGTTTCACTGTTTGACTCTATACCCAAGGATAAGGCACTAGTCTATCCTCAATTTGCAGAGATCTCATCCTCAACAAAAATTAAATAATAATTTACTTTCTTGTATGTTTGAATGACTGAGAAGATAATGTTTGTATCTAGGATATAAACTAATGTTGTGATCCTTTCAAGAAGTAGATCTGACATGGGTTAACCTGCCCGAGTTCAAAGCTCGAAAAGGAGTTTATCCTTGTCACACTTGCCTTTTTTCTGCAATGAGTGTTTACTTTTGTTAATATCATGGATTGGATTTCCAAGCTTTGCATCAATTGTAGCAAGAGGTATTAGTAAATCATTGCTAGAACCTTTGATCCACTAGAGGATTTCATTGTGAAGCAGTGAGTCTGAAGATAGGTACACCCGCCTGGGTCTGTGGAGCCTGAAGTAGAAGAAGGACTTGGTCCTTATCAATTAGCCTTTTCCCTATAAGAATTTGGAGTTGAGAACCCGAGAGTCAAGTTTGAAAACTATATTGGTGATTCTACCTGAAAAAGAGCTAATAGGGAGTTTGATAGATAATGACACAACCCACTATGTATGGTGCCTTTTTCTAGGTTTTCACCAACATACTTGTCCAAGGTGCTTGAATTGCCAAGTTTTCATGATTGGATGATTATTTTTCTTTATTTTTTTGCTTTTTATTTTTATTTTTGTATTTTTCTCCTTTTCCAATTTTTATGGATTTTCTAAATATGATAGGATCTGGTTCAGGCATATAACCTCTTTAGATGTATGATGTTAATTGGATCATTCAGGGCCTCACCTTCTGGTGTTGATAGCTGATAGGCTGCAGAGCCAAAGCATGTTGTGACAATATAGGGGCCCAACCAAGTAGGCTCAAACTTTCCCTTTTTCTCTTGGTGTTCTTGTACTTTTTGATTTTCCTTTAGGACCATGTCTCCCACTTGGAATTGTCTTGGATGGTTTTATTAGCTGCCTCAGCTTGGCTATTTCCCTAGGGGAAGTATGGTCTACAGAAATGATGGTGGATGTGGAGTCTGGCACACAGATCATCCACATGCTAGTTTTCAAAAGGTGTTCCATGGTCGGTGAAGATGGTAGATGGTATGCCAAAGTGGCAAATGATATGGTATAAGATGAACTTGGATATCTAGATGCCAGTAGTGAGGGTAAGTGGAATTTCTTCAACCCACTTTGTAAAGTATTCTATGGTTGTTATGATGTATTTATGTCTATTTGAGGAAAGGGGAGTGATTAACCCAATGAGGTTGAAGCCCCAACATGAAAATGGCCAAGGTGGCGCAATGGGTTGCAAGTCTTGTGCTAGAGCATGAATTAGATTTGCATGATGTGGACATGGTAGACATTTCTTGACAAATTCATAAGTGTCATGTTCCATTGTTGGCCAATAATACTTGACTTGAAGAAACTTCTTGGCTAGAACCATGCCACTCATGTGGGCATCGCAAAGTCTAGCGTAGACCTCTTGTAAAGCTAGGATGACCTCATTTGAATCTAAACACCTAGAGAGGATGTTATGATATCCTCGATGATAAAAGGTGTTGGCTACAAGAGTGTAGTGGGAAGCTCTGTGAATTAGGTTTTGGCATTGGTTGTTGGTGAGATGGGGAGATATGATACTATTTTTTAGATATGCATGGATATCATGGTACCACAGGGACTGGGGACCAACCAAGACACGCACCATTTCTGAATCGGCATTCTCATAGGTAGGTGTGTGTAGCTGCTCGACTAAGAATTCATATTGTGATGAGTTGTGAGGGATTTCCAATAAGGATCTGATGGTTGCAATTACATTGACCACTTTGTTCTAATGCCTTGGTATCTATGTGAACTATAAATTTAGGAAATGTTGTTTCAGTTTGTTCACCAGTTCCTTGTAAGATAGCAGCTTGTCGTCCTTTGTCTAAAATTCATCTAGGACCTACTTGATAATCAACTGTGAGTCTCCAAACACTTACAGTTCTATGATATTCCATTGGATGGTTGTTTTGAGGCTTGAGATGAGTGCCTCATATTCTACAATGTTATTAGTACATGGGAATCCCAATTTGAATGATTTTGGAATATAGTCACCTTGAGGTGTGATGAATAGGATTCCTTCCCATAATCCATGTGATGTGTAGGAGCCATCAAATTATAGCTTCCATATTGGTTGTTCTTCAATCATACATATATGCTCATAAGGGAATTCCATGATTAGTGGATATGCATCCACATAGGTGCTTCTACTAGCTAATCAACAATTACCCTTTGATTTCTTTTTGATCTATGTACTGGATGTCAAACTCACTGAGTAGCATGACCCATATTTCCATACAGCCTATGAGAGTTTTCCTTGATGATAGATACTTGAGAGGGTCCAATTTTGAGATGAGCTTGATTGTGTGGATAAGCATGTAATGTCTGAGCTTTTGAGTGGGGAAGACCACTGTGAGGAATGCTTTGTCCATTGGTGAATAATGAGCTCAGAGCCAAAAAGTGTTTGACTGATATAATAAATGCCTCTCTCTTTATTGTTATTATCATGTTATGCTAAGAGTGGTTCTAGTGTTGTAGTGGTTTTCAAGATGTAGATTATGAGAGGGTGTCCTAAAACTAGTGGTACAAGGATGGGAGAGTTGGCCAGATATTCCTTTAGCTTCTCAAAGCTTCTTTGACAAATAGGATCCCATTTGAAGCTTGTGTCCTTGTGGATCAGATGCATGAAAGGTTGGCACTTTTCTACTAGCTATGATATAAATCGATGCACTAATTGGAAGTTTCCTTGTAGGCTCCTAAGCTATTTGAGTGTTCTAGGAGGAGGCATTTTTGTAAAAGCTTTGAACTTTTTGGGATCAATTTCTATGTTGCGTCGTGATACTATAAATCCTAGAAGCTTTCCAGATGTTACACCAAAGACACACTTCTTTGGATTCAACTTCAATCTATAATGATGGAGATGATCGAACACACTTTCAATTATGTTTAGGTGTTCACCTCATGTCTTCAATTTTGCAAGAATATCATCTACATAGTCTTCCAGGATTTTGTGTATCATATGATGGAATATGAGTTTCATTTCTAGTTGATAGGTGGCTCATGCGTTCTTTAGCCCAAATGGCATCATGTTGTAGAAGAAGGTACCCCATGGCATTGTGAATATTTTTTTATGCTAATCTTCCTTTGCTACTTAGTTTTAATTATATCCTGAGAAGCCATCCATGAGTGACAAAATTTCATGGCCCGTTGTAAGATCGGCAATCATGCCTATGTTGGGTAGCAGGAAATAATCTTTGGGACATGCTTTGTTTAAGTCCCTAAAGTCTATGCAAATTATTATCTCTCCTAAAGATTTGGTGATAGGCACCATGTTGGAGATCCATTCTGAATAATCAATGGCTCTGATGATTTTGTCTTGGAGGAGATTTTCTAGTTCTAATTTTACCAATAGGGCTACCTTAGGATGCATCTTGCGTAGCTTCTTCTTTATTGGCTTGGTATTAGGATCCATTGCAAGATTGTGCACAACAATATTTGGATCAAGCCCAGGCATGTATGCATACGACCATGCAAAATTGGTGGTGGCTTCTTGGAGAAGTGTAGTGAGAGCCATTTCTTTACCCTCTATTAGAGATGCTGCAATGTAGGTGATTCTTGGGCATTCTTCTATGCCCAAGTTAATTGGCTTGGTTTCCTCAATGATGATGGGAGAATGCTCTGGTCTATAATCCTAGATGGGAGGAAGAGGAAGGTCTCCATCTTCTAGCACCTCAGAGACATTTTCACTAGAAGATACGCCCTTTATTTTCTCTTTTTTAGAGTTAGAATGCACCCCAGTGGGGTTTTCACATAAGGACTTATTCTTTTCTTTTTCAATTTTGCAGTTGAAGCTTGCCTCTTCCCTGAAATATCCTTTAGGGTGGAGATTGCAGACATAGACTGATTCCTAATTATGTTATGATTGTTGGCCTGATGTTCCCATGAATCTTAGGAGTGCTTCTATACTTTAGAACTCATCGATATGTGTGATGCTTGGTTGGTCCTAGTCTATGAGTTTGGGATGGATGAGGGGAAGTTATATGACATTAATGGTGAGTTGATGGAGGATAGAAGTGCCCAAGAGGGTGTCATCATAGGATTTCTTTTCTTCCTCTTTAGGGATGTCTTCAATCTCTACAAGGTCA
The DNA here is from genome assembly GCA_027943335.1 of Chamaecyparis obtusa. Classification (NCBI taxonomy): domain Eukaryota; kingdom Viridiplantae; phylum Streptophyta; class Pinopsida; order Cupressales; family Cupressaceae; genus Chamaecyparis; species Chamaecyparis obtusa. The sequence continues at coordinate 999,139 of BSBK01005649.1, read as the reverse complement.
TCCTGGCTATTCAAGAAGGGAATGTGGGTCAAGTTAGTGCCCCCAATCACGGTATTGGGTTCTGGTGTGTGTAGGTGAGGAGTATTAAAGCCAAGACCTTGATGCTTTGGATTCTTTGAGGTTGTGATTGGATCTTTGCTTCCACCTTCTTGTGGTCCTAGACCATTGCCTTGGTATTTCCATTATTTAGTGGCATACTTGTGTGATGTTGGATATTTCTATTTGAAGTAGCCAAGGAGTTCAGTGTTAGGAGGTGGGGGATCTCTGTACAACCACCTATTGATGTCAAGTTCCATGTCAAGGCTATCTATATTTCCATGGGATTAAAAATTCAAAGGTCCCATTTTATTGATTTCATACTTGGCTTTAGTAGGCCTACCTTGGTGGCATGGGCACCCTTGTGTATGTGGATCTAGAGGGAGGGCCCCTACTAAAAATGCATTAGTTAAGTTGTATTCACCACAACCCTAGTTTTTGATCTTGAAGGAAGAGAGGGTGGAGGCAAGGATGGTCTCTAGATCACTATGGGATTGGGAAGAACTGGTGACAAAAGTGCCAATTTTAGTTCCAAGATAATGAGTGGAATGGGGAAATGAGGATTCTAATGTACAAAAGTGTGTGAAGGGTTGGGGTCAACATGGATGGTGATCTCAGTGCCTTGATGCGTAAATTTGATGAATTGATGATACATGGATGGTATAGCTTTGATGGAATGGATCCATGGTTGGCCGAGGAGGATGTTAAATGGTAGGTCAAGATCAAAAACATGGCAGATGGTGTCTTGAAAAATAGAGACTAGCTTGATAGGAAAAACAATGGTACCTTCAGAGGTACGCTCAAAGTTATCATATGCCTTGATGGTGATGACTTCATGGTATATGTCAGCCTTGGTGAACCCTATCTGCTAAATGAATTTCAAAGTACACAAGTTTAAGGCTGGGCCATTATCTATCATGACCCTTTTTATGGAAAAGTCTCTGACCATAACAGTGATGTGAAGAGGGAGATTATGGCCAGGTGCAACAATTGGTATGTCATAGGGCTTGAAGGAAAGAGTACAAGGTTCTAATAAATGTCCCATAAGGTTCTCAAACTAGATGTTGTTTATGTCCATGGGGACATGTCCTTCATGGAGGGATTAGTTGAGGATTTCTTGATGGATAGGTGAAGTGCAAAGAAGGTCAAGGATGGAGATCTAGGTAGGTGTATTCCCAAGATGTTCTATATGGTTGTATTGTGCATTATGTGATGGCCTTGGATTGGTATCGGTGATAGATATCTGGCCTCTGTGTGTAGTAATAGAACACTGACTATCTAATCCTTTGACATGGATGACATTGACTATGGGTTTGACTTGGGTTGTACATCCAACAAAATTTATGATAGTTGATGTGAGCAGTCATATAGTCTTTATGGTCAGCATGGTCTCCTTGCTTACCTTTTCCTTGGTTCTAGGGTGGAGGATTAGCATTGTCCTAGTTCTTCCCAGCATTGTGTTGAGGGAATACATTCTAAAAGATCTATAGATTGGCAAAAGGCAAAGCTTGGGATGGTGTGTCCACTTGGATCTCCTTTCTTTCGATGAGATCTTGGATATAATGCTTTAGTTTCATACACCTTAGGGTTGTGTGTCCTTTCACATGGTGATAATTATAGTACTCATGATCTTTGTACTAGTTAGGTTTGGAAGTGGCATCATCAAATTGCTGAGTTGGTGGGTAAGTGATTAGGTTGTCCTTGGCCATTCAATGAAAGATTACATCTAGCAGCTCACCAAGAGGGGTGAAGGTTCACTTTAGGTGAGTCTAGACGTGTGGCCTATTATGATTGGGAGAAGTGGATATAGCATTAGTCTGATAGGTTGGATTCAGTTGTTGGTTTTGATAATGTTGCATGGGTTGTTGATTGATTGTTGCTTGCTATGGATATTATTATAGAAGTTTCTGATTGTTGGGTGCTTTTTGCTATTGATATGCAAGAGTTGGTGTAGGACCAGCCACAACAATTTGGACATGCTTGGTGTTAGTGGCTTTGTCGGTAACCACATTCTTGTTTTGATTCCAGTAGTGGGGTTTGTCATTATTGGGTTTGTTGTGGGAGTCATCTTTGTAATGCTAGATTGTGCCTTCTTCTAGGAGGCCCCTTTCAATGTCTATTCCTTTTCCTTTAATATCTTGATATGTTTGGATGCAGTTCATCCTCATGAAGTGGGAGAGTTTGGGATGTAGGTTATTGATAAAGATATATGTGAGATGCTTCTTAGGGGGTTGATATGATAACTTGGTAGTGAGGTTCTATCATTGCTACAAGTAGTTGGCTAGGCTTTCTCCTCCTTTCTGCTTTGAGTTGCAAAGGTCTAGTAAAAAAAACTCATTCTCAACATTGTGGGCATATTGGGCCATGAAATTTTTAGAGAGTTTAGAAAATTGGTGATTGTTCCATAGGGTGTTTTGTAGAACCACTCAATAGAAGTTCCTCCCAAGCTCTTGGGGAATAGGCACATAAGGAATTTGTCACTATAGGCCACTTCTTGACATGCCATATAGAACTCCTTCACATGACTGACATGATCTCCCTTCCCCCAATATTTATTGAGCTCAGGTATCTCAAAGTGTTTGGGAAAAGGGATAACTGTGATCAATCTATCAAAAGGATAGGGACATACCTCATCAAAATTGAAGGCCTTACTCTCTATTCCAGCCTTGAGCTCCTTAAGAGTATTCTTCATCTCTTCCCACTTGGCATTGATCAGCATTGGAGTGGTTACTCCCATGGGAAAGGGATCTAGTGGTGTTGGTGAATAAGGGTCATTTTTCTATGGATATTGCAGAGTGGGATATGGAGATTGCCCAGCAAGATAGGTAGATTGAAATGGATGTTGGGGTGATGGTTGCTAGGGAGGATATTGTTGCTGAGGTGTGGGAGCATACTGTTGTGGATGATATGAAGTGGATTTTTGTTGCTAGGGTATGATGGGATATTGTTATTGTGTTGGATAGGATGATGCTTGTTGTTGTTGGGGGATAATGGGATGTTGTTGTTGTTATGTTGGGATGAATTGTTGTGGTGGAGGAGGCTGATGGAATGGTGCAGCTTGCTGATAGGATTGTCCTTGGTGCACTTGGCTTTGTGCTTGGCTGATGTAGGTTGGATGCATTCCTACATTTCTTAGGGGTGGAACAGATGTTGGGAAGCTAGTGATAGGAGGTGGTTGTGCAAGGCAGCTGGAGAGATGCGATGAACTTTGTTTTTGGGGTCATGGAACTAATTGGGAAGTGGTGGGAGGTACAGATAGATAATTGGTGTATGAAGGAAAGGATGAAGCTGGCAGAGGTTGTGATTGTTTTTTTTGCACTGCTTGGGGGAAAGTGGCTTGCTAGTTTGTAGGCATGGATATGTTGGATTGGGTTGGTATACCTAAGGCTTGTATTTCTACTTGGGTGAGGCCCCAATGAGAACCAATTCATGGCGGGTGTTACAATGTGGAGGATGTTGAAAATGTAGATGTAATGGTGGGAGTTTGGGATGTGAGTGGGGGATTCTAAGATCCCATGGAAGGCATGCTAGTTGTGAAAATAGTTTGTTGGGCTTGTGTGTTGGAAATAAATAGTGGGAGCGAAAAGTATGAATGTGAAGTGGAAGGAAATTGTTGAGTTTCCCATGAGAAGGGTGATGTTGATGTGGAAGCTTTCTAAGTAAAGGAGGGAAATGATTATGTTGCCCCTGAAAAAGATGATTTTTCTTGGCCCATGGAAGGGGGAGGAATTTCTTGTGTAGCGGCTTGTGTGGGAGGTGGTGGTTGGTTTTGTACAAAGATTTGGGCCTAAGTGGAGGCTTGAGATGAGGTAGGAGGTGATGATGTTACCATGATGGAAAATGGAGTGGATTATGTTTCTACATGCATTGTAGGACTTACGAAGATGCTTTGTAGAAGAAGAGGAATGGGCGAGGCTTCCTGAGACATGTGTAAGTTGGGATCATGGATTTGTTGAATGATAGGGGTGTAGGCTTCTACTGGGATTTGGATGGTGTTTATGGGCATGACAGGTTGGAGATGCAGTGGAATGGAAGTCCCCTCTTGTGCAAAGTTTTCCATTATAGCCCACCAATTTTGATCAATGATTGCACTCATCATTTGTGCATGCCCAAGATGGCTCATGAATGTTTCCATAAAAAACAAAGTGGAGGGTCCATTGGGATCATCCCATACATTATCAACTTGTGGGATATGTGGACTATAAGTTACCATCGCACCGATAGGATTATTAGGATTGGATGAACTAGTGGCCTGATTTGGATCCATATTCCTTCTCTTCTTGGATCACGTCTTGATAAGCATGGAATGTAGATCTGAAGATGAATGTGCAGATGATGATATGGATACAAGATGTTTCCTAAGAAAAATCTAAGGATGATGAATGAAAATCTAAAGAAACTCTAAGGATGGTGGACTTCTAGGATATGGTGCAAGGATTTGGATCAACTGAGGGATGGCAGGGTGGTGAAGGATTGGTGGGATGCTCAGATTTGGATCAGAGATGATGGAGGTTTGGTGGAGGATGGTGGAAGATTAATAAGTGTCGGTCAAATGAGTTGTTGCTTCCTCATGTGGGATCAATGAGGATTTTCAACCTAAGATAGACTAATGATTTTTGACTGTCTAGATTCTTATCAATGCTGGCCAATCTCTTGCTCGAGATGATGAGGATAACAAGGAAAAGTAAGGATTCCCTGGACAATGCTTAGTCATAGGGTGGAGATTTCTAATTTGGGATAAGGATTTGAAGCAATTCAAAGGATTAAGACACAAAGTGTTTGGATTTGGATCACTGGATTTGGTTCAAGGATGGTGGTTTCTATCTTGGGTTGATGGATGCTAGATTTGGATCGAGGATGATGGATGATGACAAGGATTCTGATTTGGATTGATGATGAAAGAATGATGGAGGATAACTGAATGATGCTATTTCTAAGAGGATGGCCTAGATGCAGCTGGAATGGATAACCTATGATGCAACTAGGAAGATGATAAATAATGAAAGGATGCAACTAAGAATAACTTAGGATGTAACTAAGGGTGGATGATGATGTAATGATGCAACTAGGAATAATCTATGATGAAAGGATGTCGAGATAGGATTGTGGGATTTTGAAGGAATGGAGGATAAGTGATGGACCAAACTAGTCTTTTCTCTCTAGGTTGATGTAGCGATGATTAACCTAGAATCGGTATGCAAATTGCTTCACTCTGGCATTATAGCCCATGTTGTCCAATTTCTCTTGATACTTATCTTCTTCTTGGATTACTTTTAGGATGGGTTGGTGATCTTTTAGATCTCTTTCTAAAATTTTATTCTCTTGATAAACTCAGGAATTAGGAAGATTTACTTTCTTGTGTTTGGTCAAATTAGACATAGCTTTGGGGAGTCTTGGAAATTGGACTAAAACAAAGCTCTTGGGAATCTAATTTTGAAGGACCTTTTCTGTGAGGATGTTTGAAGGATTTTGATCAAGTTTTAGATCAATTTTGGCATCTCCAATGGAAAAGGATAAACTCAATAAAGACACTTTGAAAATAATATAAAAAAAGGACAAAGAAACTTTTTTGGGATACAAGAAAATGATTTACCATTGAATCTGATAGAGCTTCTGAAAAGAGTGTATGTTTTGATAGATGTTTGCACCAAGTTTGTAACTTCAAGAACACTTCAAATAGAACTACCTAAGGGAAGGCTAGTATCAGAATCTTTTCCCACAACTTGAGACCCCTAAAAAGGGATACATATGGTGAGTGTCGTAAGGTGATCCAAGAAACCATAGGGATCGGTCCTTGCATAAAGATTCTGATACCTTTGGGTGTAGATCAGGTAGCTTCTATTTTATCAGGTGTTTAGTTTGATCTGTGGTGTCCTCCCAATCGGTTTGTACGAGCGTGACTCACTTAAGAGCCTATTTGACCATACCAAAATAGTAGGGATATTCACCTACCTTGGGCTACCATCAACACACATCACCCGAGCTTGAGGGGATGAAGCGGGAGTTTTCTTAGTGCTTTATTTCTATATCAACCAGGGAAGTACCGGTGTGAAGTCATTCTCCAAAGAGGAAACACTTTTCCCTTTGGACAGACTTCTCTAAAAGTGAAATATCTGAACTCATCCAAGTCCAACTTTTTCCACATTACTTATCTAACAAGGCTTTGCAAAATTGAAAACTCTTTAATAAAACACACCAAGAAGATTTATTGCCCAAATTGATTAAGTGAGTTTGAAAATGAAATATTTTTTCCAAACACATGTGTTTAAGATTTTGGTTTGTTCATTTCCTTGAAGACACAAAAATCTTTGAAAGATATTTGCAATTTTGTTTTACCTTTTCACTCAAGATTGTGTTTTTGCAAGATTTGAATTTGAACTTTGAAATAAAATAGAGTGATTTTTTTTCACTTTAAGGCATTAAAGAATGATTTGTGCTTGTTTTTAGAATGGAAGGAAATGATTCTTTACACTTTGGTTCACTCTTTTAGTTTCACTCAAGATTTGGTTTTCCTAGAATTCAATTTTAGACCAAAAGAGAAGTTCCTAGATTGATTTTATGAATGAAATTCTGAAAAAATTTCAAGATTTTGAAAAAAGATATTTGTTTTTACCAAGAAAAAAGCTTTAGGATTTAATTAGGAACTTTTAGGAAATATTAGGACTCTTTAGGAACCAATTAGGAAAGATTTGCATATTTTATTCCTAGTTTGCATGAGATTTTGAAAGACACTTAAGATAATGCAAATGAAATCCACCTTAGCTAAGAACATTTTTTTCAAGATTGGTTTGATAAAAATTATCATGAATTAGGATTGATTTTGGGAACCAAATAGAAATGACGATACAAATTTGTGGTTCTTTTTAAGCTTCCAAAGTTTGAAGTGTTCCTAGCTTGCATAAATGAACCTTAAAAACCTAGATTTGCATGAATGAGGTTCTTTTTAGCCAAATGAAAGTCATTAGAGTTGAGTTTGATTTATTTAGGACCAAATATGAATGTTTAGGATTATTTAGGAAAAATTTAGGAAAGAATAGGAAAGATTTGCAGATTAGTCCCTTAAGGGCACTCAAAAATGACTAGAAGTTCATTTTAAGCCTGAAAACAAAGTGTTTTTGGTTCCTAGTCATTCAAAAAAGTTCTTGAGCCTTAAGGCCTTAGTGATTTGGTGATAAATTTTCCTCCATGAAGTACCTACAAGAGTATGATGTCATAAATTACAAGCTTGAAGCGTAGGGTCACTAGGATCCCCAAATAGGCCCAAAAAACTAAGAAAAACTAAGTCTAGGGCCTCAAACAAGATCCCTAACTCCCATACAACATTTGAGGCCATGAATTATTTAGATTAAAGTTTCATATGATACTCCATGCATTACCATACAATAATACATAGTTTCCCATACGATAATTGCATGATGGTGGTCAATTTTTGTACAACATATGTGAACTACACATACAAAAATTGATTAAATTGATCAATATTTGTACAAAACTATAGCAAAATTCATCTGAGAAGCTTGAAAAAGTGAGTTTTTGGCCAAAAAACCCTAAAAAGGGCAGTTTTGAAGGCTTGTGGAGTCCCATCGAGCATGCAAAAATGTGATCAGAGAAAACCTAACCTATTCAAAACAAGTGTATACATTCAAACATTAGTCTAAAATAATATCCCTAACATATAGAAAAATGTATTTGCTAGGTCATTCAAATAGAACTTAAATGGGAGCACCCTGTCACCGTTTGATTTGTTCATGATTCAGGGATGTGGGTGTGCTCTCAAAACACTTGGAGATTATCCCTAATTATGATTAGGAGGGATTGGGATGGATTAGGGACCATGAGAACCCCGTAGTGGCACAAAATCAGGTATAGAACACATGTTTTGCCCCTAGAGCCTCAAGGATCCTAATAGAGCCAAGATGTAGATTAAGCTAAAGATAACTAAACTAGAGTTGATTTTAGTCCAAATGAAGCATGATATGATGAAATAAAATGCATAAAAATGAAGGAAACTAAGTTAATCCATTTTATCTAAACTATGATGTGATTTAGAAAAGCTTGAAAATGAGTCAATCTAACAAATATGCTAAAAGCTAAGATGATTTAGAAATAAAATAGCATTATAACATTACTATGAAATGATTATGTGAATTGATTATGTTTTTCTCTTAGAAGTGAGGGTATTTATAGGATTTGCGGAAGGACTTGGGTTAGGAAGTGGATTTAAGGTCAGAGTCAGGGTTTGGAGTAGAGCTTGAGGTTGAGTAAGAGGTAAGGTTAGATGGACAAGGGTTAAGGGTTGCTCACACATGTGTGAGAAACACTAGGTAAGTGTGCAAGGGGACCAAAGTGTGAGAGAAGACATAAGTGATCACTTATGGCTTGTAATAGCCTTTAATCATGGTGTAAGAAGCCATTAATGAGCATGTAAGGCTCATTAATGAGGGGGCTTGACCAAAAGTCAAGGATTTGAGGGTTTAGACTAAAAAGGGTAGGAATCACCTTTTAAGTAGGTTTAGGAAGGGTTTAGGAAAGTTTAGAAGAGGTTAGGGCTTTCTACAATATTTTTAGCATTTTGAGGGATTTAAATAAATATTTCATTTATTTAAAGGATTTTTGTCAATTTATTAAATAATTAATAAATATTGGGGGGAATGATGTTTAAATTGGATTTAAGCATTTTTGGAAGGGATTCCTTATTTAAATGTTTTTAATTAAGATAGGAGGAATTAATGGCATAATAATAAATTAATTAATTAATTAACAAATGATGATGTCATCAAGGGTTTTTGGAAAATAAAAATACTTTTATTTACCAAAGGGTTTTTAGGTGTCTATAGGTTTATACCTCTAGACCTAATTCTATTTTTGTGGGCTTTATTCATGTAGCTTATAAGATGGTAATTGATAAAGAAATTGTAAATCTTTGTGAAATATTCAGAAATCAACTGATTGATAATGTTAGGAGAATCAAACAAGAAAATTATACACCATTTAGACTTGGATCGTACCTTGTATACTTACTTTTCCAGCTTACCAAATCATTTCCCACAATGCCTGCATTTGAATGGAATTTAGATAGATGCACAATGGAGAAAGTCAACAACTTTTATAGAAAGCAACCTAAGGAAAGAATCAAAAGTGACATGACCAAAATGATGAAAGCATTCCAAAACTAAAGGAAACATAGATTTAGAGTTCCACGTTCTATAGTTGAAAAATATAAGAATGATATTTGCATTATGGCAGAGACTGATAGCATATGTTTAGAAGTTGTTGAACCTAGAATTCACTTTATTAAACCTTAGGAGTATGAAGTTTTTGATGAATTTTTGACATAATGCATTGATACTTTACTGAAATTGGAGAAAGATGAGGACAGTCCTAGATGGGGGACTTGTGAAGAAATATTTAATGAAATTAAAGGAAAAGAAGAACACTCTATAGTGAAGAAGAAGGTAGATAAAATTATGGATAAGATAGCCAAGGATATGGGAATGTCCAAAGAAGAATGAGAGCACACAAAACATTTTGCAAAGTTAACGAGTGAAGGAGGATCAAATGTACTATCTACTAAACCTATTGCAGTAGTAGGACCTTCACAACTATCCACACCAACAACATCACTACCAACAATAGGTACTCTAGATATTGAGATAATTAATGTACAACCTAGCCCATCATCATCACAAATCACCAAGAGATCAAAAAGAATATCACGTGTAGCTAAAGAAGTGAAAGTGAAAATAGAACCAGTTATTATCTCTCCTAGCAGACCTAAGAGACAAAAGTCTATGGAACAAAAAACCACATCAAATAAGCCTAAGGTAATTCAATCTAAGGACTCAAATGAAGAAGATTCAGAAGAAGAGGAATAGAAAATTGAACATGAAATTGAACAAGTGAAAGAAGTCAAGAAAAAAAAAACATCTCAGAACAAAAGACACCTTCTACTAGCACAAGGAAAGGTTGGAAACCTGACCTTGGGAGACTGAATAATAGAATACTCAAATATGGTAATCTAGATCAATTGAAATTATTTGATAGATATAATGTTAATCAGAAGATAGCTCTAGAAATTACAATGTTGACATATCTTTTGGAATACAAAAGAGCTCTCATAGAAATGTAGGGCATCATACAAAGAGAACTATATGAAAAATTAGAAATAAGAAAGGATAGAGAAAAGGAAGAAGATTTAAAGTTGAGAAATGATGTTGTAAGAACCTTAGCCCCAATATTTTTGAAGATCAATTGAAAAAGGTACTTCACATCATGGACAATTCCCTTAGAAGCAAGAAAAGAATAAATCTAATCATGTTGGGAAAATACATTGAAATCAATGGTGAGATAGAAAAAATAGCAAAAGATGCATTAAAAAAGTTGGTTGAAGAGTCAGTTCACATCTTGAAAAAGATGAGAAGCCAAGTACTAGTAAGCAACCAGATTTAATTATTGAAGGAGTTGAGATTACATTGGACCCTATTGATGATAATGAGGACCCATTTCTAGACCAAGCACAAGATGTTGACAATTTGGGTGGGGATATGCAGATCAATGAACCTGAGAAGAAGGAAGAGCATAATAAAGAGCAAGTAAATATTTAACAAAGTGAGATACAACATCAATTAGAATCAAAGAACACTCAAGAACCCTCCACCACACCTTCCACAGTACAAGATAAATTAGAGATACAAGAGGAAAGTTCTTAACAAAAGAAGAAATAAACAAAGTAAGCAAAGAAAATCATTCCAGTACATATAGATAAAGGTAAATAAAAGGTAGATACATCTTCATCACATGATGATCTTTTAGATCTGCTAAAAGAAATGATAGATACTTTGACGTATATGCAATTATCTACACTAGCATTTTCAAAAGGAATTGAGGAAACTAAGAGGAAAATAAAACTTGCAGATAAATGTGTAAATCTATAACTTGAAAGGCTACAAAAAATACTACCTTATCAAATTCATTTTGTTGAACATGAGAATGAAACAAAATTAGAAAACATTATCGAAGATTTTGATGCACAATTTAGCTCACTAAAAGAAACAACAAAAACCACAACACAAATACAATATGAATCTCATTTATTCAATAAGATAACTAAGAACATCAAGAAAGACTTGGAACACCTATAAAAATCCATAAAATATATAAGATTTAGAATCTTAGAAGGAAAAGACATTTTTGTTGAATGTGCAAGGGCACACAAACACATTTTCAGAACAACAAAGAGCATTGCAACCAAAGAAGAAGAAATAAATGATATAGCTGAGCATATAAAGAACAATGAGGTAAGAATTATTGATGAGGAAAACAAGTTGAACCAAGAATATGAAGAGTTAACTACTCTCCATCAAAAAAAGGACATGATAATAAAGATATTATACCTATTTAGAGGCCAATTATCTACAAAGATTTACCTATTGCAGAAAGAGCTTGATGACTTGATAGTAGCAAGGACAACTTTTGGGAAATTTCAATTTGTAAATTTGACAGGAGAAGAAGTGACAACATATGGATTGTGTGGGTCACTTTGCAAATGGTTGACAATGAAAAAATATTGGGATGAAAAACTTTCAAATTTGGAGAACAAATTTTTGGATTGTATGCAATTGATGGGATTCATTCAACCATCACCACAAATCTCACATCCTTGAAGGATGAAGGTATGAAACAAATTTTTGACATGTATATACACTTTTTTCCTATCTTTGTCATTGATATCAAAGGGGGGAGAAGTAGATAGAACTATTGCATAAGGATATAGAGAAGTATATATAAAGGGGGAGTTTGTATGTATAACATGGTAAAAATATAGATGATCCACAAATTTTTTACATAAATTTTTCACAAGCCAAATTTTGAAGATTTTTGTAACTATGCATACTTAGCCAATTTTTCACATGTTGCCATCAATGCCAAAGGGGGAGACTATTGGAAATTTGGATAAGGGGATATGATAGGGTTGTCATTTATGGTAACATATAGACACATTTTTTATACTTATGTTTTAGTTAAAGTTTGGACATGGGATACTTAGAAAATTATCTAAGTATAAGGCAGTTTACAGTGAGCAAACACATAGATCTATTAAATGAGGTTTACTATGGACATTTGGACTTTAGAAATATTCAATACAGATATTATAAACATCATTTATAATGTGTATAATTGTGCTAAAGAGGATACTATGTTTTGGTTATGATTTCTGAATTTTTTCTGAGACAATATGTATATCATAGAAACAAGGCAAGTTAGAGCATATCAACTTTTGGCTAACAAGTTATATTTTGATTGTGAATAAAGTTATGAATTAATTTGGGACTAAATCCTAGATGTCCATCCTAACATAGAAAAATGAGATATTTGATAACGTATGCTTAAGTTGAAAGCCGATTGGTTAAAGCGAAAGGTATAAAGGAAAGCACTTTTGTTTAAGTGAGATGGCCAATTGTATTGTAATGATATGATTGGCATATGCACACTTTATATGTTATGTGTAGATATGAATTTGATGATCAGAGTAGAGAAGAAATTTTTTATGATTGATTGTATGCGGGCACTTACAAGGATTGATCAGATATTGAAGATATCAACAATAGTCAAAGTTTTGTATTGCGATTGTTGTATATGTACTATATGTGCAATGAGCACTTTGTATAAACAATAAGATCTATTTTTGTATTGTATGATTTAATTCTCATAGGGTCAAAGGCTTTTAATAGGGCCTAGTCCTCTCACAAGAAAAAATACAATATACAGATGTAACAGACTCCTCACAAGGTCAATATCTTTCACAAGATATCTTTTTTATTAGTGGATCATTTTGTGGGTACCATCCCCACTAGGGTTTTCCCTTGGCCAGAGTTTGCCTAGTTAAGAAAATATGGTGTCATGTGTTTCATTATGTTAAGCTTAATTTTAATTTTTAGTACTTTACTATATGCATGCATAAAGACAATAATTGATATCCATAGTTGGGCAGAAAGTTGTTTAATCACTATAACCGATTCACCCACCCTCTTAGTTATACTAAGGGATTTTTACTTTATAACAAAAGGTTAATGAATGATGTAGTATAATATAAAAGGAAGTTATAAAAATATGATAATACTACTTTTGATGACATGTTAAGGAAACAAAGAACAATTGATAATCTAACTGGAATTGGTTTTGAACTTGGACAATGTTATTGTGACAAGAAAGATAAATCTTTATTTGAGATATTCAAATCTGAAAGTAAGGACATAGATCAACATACTACCACTTCAAATGAAGGTAAAAATGCATATTTTAATCATATTTTTAATGATAAAAATTAGGTTATATCAAGAACTTTATTCATGGATAAAATATCTTCAAACATGTTCACTTCTTTCTTTGATGGGTATTGTTTCATGTGTCGTCAATATTGATATAGAATAAGTGATTGCAAATTTATGTCAAGGAGGTTTTCAAAGTTTCATTTTGGTTATTAATTTCCTAAAATGAATGGTCTAAGATGTTAAAAATGCAATCTCTTTGGTCATGTTATGAGGAATTGCAAAACTAAGTCATTTCAGAATGATCAATCTTATATTACTCTACAAGTTGATAAAGAAATTGACACTAAAGTGACTAAGATATGGAGGCCTGAGATTAATAAGTCTATGTTTGTTCAAAGGGATTCACATTCAGAAGAAAAGGACTTATAGATAATTTATAGTGGTTGTTCTAGACACATGACAGGTGATAAACCAAAATTTGACAAATTGATTAACTTCAAAGGTGGCAATGTGAGTTTTGGTGATGATTCTTCAAGGAATATTAAAGGTTTGGGTTTTTTGATGCTTAGTGACAAAATATTTATTCATGATATGTGTTATGTCAAAGGATTAAAGTACATTATTCTAAGTGTTATTCAAATTTTTGATAATGGATATGAAGTTGTGTTTGATGATCATGGTTGTCAAATCAAATTTAAATCAGGACAATTGGTTGCATCTGTGTGATCAAAAGGTAACACACTTCTATAAAGAATTGTTATTGAGAGAATCCATGTAGAGGAGATCCCAAGAGGAGTCTTATATCTTCCTATTTATGACATGCAATAATATAAGCATTATGGATAGTGGCTCTCAAATGAACCTCAATAAGAAACCCTTTCAAGGTGCACCATAGAATGGAATTTTCAAAATAAAAATTCAAGCATGAAAGCTCTAAATGAGATGCAAGATCTAAAATAGAATGAAAATGCAAGAACAAGAAAGAAAATCTAATCTAACAAGATTACAATGCCTCCTAGTTAAACTATGTGATTTAAACTAAAATGCAATAGGGGAATGCTAAGCTAAAATGCAAGTAAACTAGAATTTCTCTTAAGAATGCAAGTAAATAAAATGATAGCATAACAATAGCATGAATGATCTAATATGCAAGAGATTATTGATTTATTGATTAAGATATGCAAGAGTGAGGAGAGAGCCTCCTTTTATAGAATTTAGAAATGCATGGACAGTCAAGATTAAGAGGCAAAATCCAAGGGTAGAGAATAATCCCCATTTTGACTTTAGGGCACAATATTATCAAGAGGAAAGATCAAGTGGATGAGAATGGTTAGGTAGAAATGAGTGGTGGAGATTAAGAGGAAAAAGAGATTCTACTTTTGTCTTTTTCCCCTTTTTCAAATTAAGAAATTCCTTTTTCATGTGAACACATAGGATAAAGTGGATTTTATTCAATTAAAAGGGGACATGTTCTTTTAATCAAATAGGATTTAGGATAAAGTGGTCAAACTTTAAGATATCATTGAATAAATGATTAGATAATGATTTGATCAAGAGATAAGATATTAAATCAATACACAAGATTGATTAAGCATAATATATGGTCTAGTATTTTTAATGTTTAATGTTAGAGTGGAGCTCAAGGTTTTCTAGACCATTTTTGGGTGATTACATTTGCCCCTCTTTGACTAATGTGTGAGTGATTTGGGAACACACCGAGTCAAAGAATAGATAAGATAGTCGATAGAGATTTGACTCCAAACTTGATCGAACAGAGTGTAGAGAGATAACTAATCCCGACTTGATCGATCAAGAACTAACAAAGAGATAGATATGATAGATTTGACTCCAAACTTGATTGAATGAAGCACAAAAAGATAACTAGTCTTGGACGAGAACTAGCAGAGATAGATAAGATTACAGTTTAAGAGATAGATTGATAGATTATTCTTTCCCCCTTGGGATCAAAATTAAAATAAGATAGAGGAGATGCAAAAATGAGATGGATAGATTTGATCAAATCAAGATAAGATAAGGTTCTAGATAATCAATAAGTGCATAAGACCAAGTTTGACCACCAGGTGATAGAAATTTTCCCCAATTTAAATAAGGTTGACCAAGAAGGTATAGCATTGGAATTAGTTCAAAAATAGAAGAAAGGATGATGGAAAGAAGATGAAAGAGAGGAAGATGATGATTTTCCTCAAAAAGATCAAAGAAATTAGCCTCAAAGGGTCAGTCAATTGCATGTAGGAGGAAAGAATTTTAAAACACGATTTTGATAGTCAAAATGAAGATAGATTTTGATCCCGAAAATGGATCCAAGACATAAAAATTAGGTAGGGGTGAAATTTTCATGAAAATTTGAGACTTTGAAAAATTAGGTCAAAATGCTATATAAGGGGCCCAAAGGGTCATTTTCAAATCATTTTTTCTTTCATCTTCTAGTGATTCCAGAGCAATTTCAGAGCTTCTGATGGTAGATAGATGAGTTCTTGTTGAGAAACATAGATTCAAGCTAAGATGTTTGCACAACTAGCCTAGGGGATATCCACATGCGATAAGTCGTCAAAATTTTTTCCTCATTTGGTGTATTTATTGGCTTTTTTGCATGTTTTTAATGATATTTTGAATAATTTCATACGAATGTATCATCTTAAAATGGAAGCACTTCCATGATAAGAGGATTTAGCCCTCCAAGCTAATGGTTTGGGGTCATGTTAAGTGCCTTGATTGGGTCTTTTCATGTATATGGCTTTCCCCCCCCCATTATGCTTCTCTCTCCACATGTTTTCACTTTATTTCTGCATTTCCTAGCATTCTAGATTAAGGTCCTGAGGTTTTTGACCTCAAGGTCAAAGATGACCTTGAGGTTCAATGACAACCTCAACCTTGACCTAGGTCAGGGATGACCTCAACCCTGACCTAGGGTAGGGTCTACCTCGTCCTTGACCCAAGGTTCAAATTTCAAGGTCCCATGATTTCTAAGTGTCGGGTTTCAGAAATATTTCTTTTCCCACTTCTGGGTCGGCCATTTCGGGTTTCAAAATGGTAAATCCTTAAATTACATTTAATATGGGTCCATTTATATGGGTTAAGGTTAATTGGGATTTAATTCTCCAATGTCGGCCTTCTGTAGAGGTTTGTGCCCTAGATCACTATAAAAGGAAGCCTTCCTCTCTCATTTTCACATCCACTTTTCAATCAATTCTCACCAAGCAATGTCATGATCAATCTCTCAAGTGAAATCAAGAAAGAAAGAAGAAGGAAAGAAAGAAAGCATTCATTTATCTTCAAGCCTAGCATTCAAGCATTCAAGTATTCAAACATCCATCAAGGAGATCCATTGTTAGCCATTGAAGGATTCAATCTCTTTGGAGCCCCCTTGAATATTTCTCCATTCACATTCATCCAAGCCTCCTCATATGAAAAGATCCATTCAAGATTGGTGTTGAAGATCAAATTCCATTGATTTGAGACATCCTACATACTTCTACATTTGGAGCATCCCTACTTGTGGATTCAAGGATTCAAATCCTCCACAAGGACTTCAACATAAGAAAGGAATTATTTCATTTACTTTTTTTATACATGTTGCAATTGCAATTCAATTTCAATGTTAATTCCTAAATTGGGGCTTGACCAAGGCAAACCCCCCATCCAAACAACAAAACCCCCCCTTTTTTTGTAGATATAGGTGCAGAACTATGGATCAGAGCTTAGATCTGGATACCCTTTTTGGAAAACTTCTGAGATCTACAAACAAAATCAAATATGACCATCAAAATCTTGAAGTAGTCTTTGACCTTTTATCGGGGTCAAAGACTACCTGCTATTGGAAAGACAAGAGTTTTATGGGTTTTCTTCATCTCGACATTTCTAGTCCAAAACAAGTTGCAGAATTGCCCGAAACTATGCACAAACATCAGAAATCAGCATTTTCTAGATTTTCCCTATTTTGAGGTTAGTATTTTCCTTTTAATTATTTCAGATTTCAAGCAGATACTATTCATAGAAAAATATAAGGTTTTCTTCTTCCTTCATATTCTCCATAGATTGATTCTTTTGTGTATTGACCTTTTGGTTGATCAATTTGGATCTCTCCTTTGGGAATTTGGATTTAGAAGTAGATCTCATATTTCCCCCATTCAATTAGGTGATTCCATTTCAACTCTATTCATTTTGACATGTATACCATTTTATCTTTTTCAACGAAATCCTACAATGTTGCATGACTTTACTAAGAAATCTCATATGATATTTCACACAAACTTGAAATGTCGTATGGCCTTTTATGAAGTATCTCACTAGTGGGGCCCATTAGTTGTGTGATATGGTGTGAAATATCACACTATCTTGAAATGTCACACCACTATAATAAGAAGTTTCATACAAAATTTATTTGAGTTGTGGAATGTTTTTTTTGCTTTTTTTGTTTCTGATGGCTTGACAACTTGACAACTTGACTGAAAGTACTTAGATCTTATATTGATGATTTAATGATGCTTTAAGTTTCTTTCTGATATATCTTGTGATGTATTTTGATACATTTCTTCTTGTGTTTGTGATGCATCATTTATTTCTAGACTTAGCCATTAGGGCTCCACACCCAGTAGGTCTAGGAGAAGTGCTCCTTCTAGTAGTCAGACTACTAGATCTGGGTCACGAGGTATTGTAGAGGCTATGGATATAGATAAGCTTGAGGAGAACCTAGTTAGGAGGCCATGAGGGAGAAGGGCAGAGGAGAGACCTGTCGCATAGCCAAAGTAAAGGGCACCTACCGATGACGAGCTAGCACAAAGGGTGAAAACATTAGAGGTAGAGTTACAATAGGAACATATCACTATAGCCATGAGGATCAACAATAGATTGATGACATGGCCAAGACACAGGAGCTCAGATAGGAGTGAGATAAGGTCAGATAAGAGGTACAAAGCCATGGGGATAGAGTGACCTATTATTATACTACCTACATTGCTATAGTACCCACAAGACAAAGGGTGCTAGATTATTCTCAAAGTGCAGGTAAATCAGAGGGTGTTTTGTAGGCACTAGATAGATCCCAAGGTCCTCTTCTAGCTCCACCTATGTAGGAGGGAGGAAGCCAATCAGATTGTATTCGGGCTTCCCATTTTGACTCAAGATTTTGATCTCTTTATTATACTCAAACATGATCCATTTTTTATATATATATGAGATACCATATCTTTTAATTGTGTTATATACTTTTCTCATTTCCTTAATGCTAATGGATGTATCTTTACTTTTTGCACTTATATCATGTGATATCTGATTCTCTACTCGTGTCTTCTACTTCATTACTTACAATGTGATGCTCTCATAGTTGTAGATTTTGTATGCTTCAATATATATGTTATGCACTTCATGATTTGAAATGTGATCCTTTGAGTAGAGTAGATATGATGATGTGGTTAACCCTTTGTGATCACAAGAAAAGGGTGAGAGGATGAAAGATTGAGGAGATGAAAAGATATGGTTGAGATAGAAGAAACGATATGAGATGATTGAGTGCAGCTGACTAATTTGACTAATAATGATGAATGAGACTCTCTCCAAACACAAATTCAACTAAGAATGCACCTAAGAAATGCAAGCTACCATGAAAATGCAAGGTGCAATTTGCAAGGGTTAGTTAGATAGGTCCTTGTTTTTATCATCAAGCCTTATTAAGGGACATCACAAGATCATACAAGCAACACTAGTGTGAGGGAAACTATGGAGATATGAATATGATTTGTATCAGATAAAATGTAGGAGACACATGTAAGCATTGATACATAAGTGTCAAGATGACCTGAACATGGTTTCCAAGTTAATGTTGTAAGATTATACCGGTATCAAAGCATAAGCACCATGATAACCATGAGTATGGTCTTGCATGAGAAAACACAATGTAACAGTCGAGGATATAGCCTTACATCTCTTGATTGTCCAAGGGATCAAAGAAAGAGACACCTAGGATTATTAAAGTAATATCCATAGATAGAAGTCAAAGAAAATGTGCCCCATGACCCCAATCCTCTAGTTGAAACATCATGGAGAGACTAATGTGGGAACACTCGGTGAAAATCATGAATCAATAAAAACTTAAAGAGAAATAAGTCATAGCATGTCTCAGTCATTTTAGTTTAAGCACGATGTGAAAGAAAAAAAGATAACCATTGACTTTCTAGGACTCATGCATGTAAGTGAGAAATATTGCACAATCCTAGACTACATACAAAGCATCGACTCAAGATAGGATATCAAATAAGTGTTAAGAAAGACTTGATGTAAAAAGAAGGTAGTGTTGAGAAACATTGTTTAGGGTAATGTTACAAAACACTGGTATGAGTTACGAAAAGACACCATTGCACAATAGAAAAGAGGTCAGTTAATGCCCCCTATCCCTAGACAAAGATCAACTCCAAACCAAGGAGATAAGATGATGGGATTTGAAAGGGTTTGGAGCACAAAGTGGTAAGATGATAGATGTAGGCATATAGGTTTCAAGTAGTGCCTATTTTTAGGTTTTCACCACTTGGAAGATTTATTTATTTCTTCTACCAAGGCGCCTATTTCTAGGTTTTCACCAAGGCATGATTTATTTTTCTAATTTTTTTGTTCTTTTTTCTCACTCTTTTTTTTATTGATACATCAAAGTTCTTGTTTTCCAAGTTTTCACTAAGATGATCATTTTTTTAGGACTTTTTCTACTTTTAATGATTTTTTCAGGATCATATATCATTTTTTATGATTTTTTCAGGACATTTAGATATGTATAAAGCTCTTGTAGCATCATGCATAGAACTTTTTCACATGTAGGATGTTGATAGGTTTAGGGAGTTATTTTTCTCAGGTTTAGAAAGATGATAAGCTCCAGATCCAAAAGTAGTAGTGATTATGTAGGGACCCAACCAATTTGGCTCAAATTTTTCTTTTTGTGGTCTATTCTGTTGATACTTGGGATTCTCTTTTAAGACAAGATCTCCATCCTGAAACTCTCTAGAATGAACTTTCTTATTGTAAATTTGTGACATCATTTTCTAATATATCCTCATGTGGTCAAATGTATCTTTTCTTCGCTCATCTAGAAGTTCTTACTCTTGTATACACATGATTCTATAGTCATCATCAATGGTAAGGCCTCTTAATGAAACTCTTGAGGAAGGTATTTCAACTTCAAGAGGTAAGACAACCTCTAATCCATAGACAAGTGCAAAGGGAATAGCTCCAGTTGGTGCACGGGTGCTAGTTCTATAGGCCCATAATACAAGATTAATCTATAAGTGCCAATCTCTACCTATCTTATTAATTGTCATGTGTAAGATCTTCAGTAGTGTCTTGTTAGAAGCTTCATCATGGTCATTACCTTGAGGGTAGTAGATCGAGGACCAGTGTTGTTTGATCTTGAATTTCTTACAGAGTTGTTTGAGATCCTTATTTTTTAACTATCCTCCATTATGAGTAATTGTGGAGGAAGGTATGTCATAGTGACAGATGATGTGATTGAGTATAAATAGGGACAATTTTTTTCTTGTAGTGATTAAAAGAGCACAACCTCAACCCATTTTTTGAAGTATTCTATTGTAGTGATAATGAATTTTTTTTTATTGGTTGAATTAGGGTGGATTTGACCCACCAAATCAAAAGCCCACTATTGAAAAGGCTAGTGTGTAATAGAAGGGATAAGTTCTCTACCTAGAACATGAATTAGGTTCCCATGTATTTGACATTTTTTGCAAGATTTAACATAGTGTACAACATTTGTTTGCATAGTAGGCCAATAGTAACCAACCCTTAGTAGTTTTTGAGCTAATGTGAGACCATTAGAGTGAGACCCACATACACCAACATGGATTTTAGCTAATGCACATTGATACTCATCTTTCTCTAACCACCTAAGAGTGTTCCATCTATGCCCTTTCTGAACAAGTCATTGAAAATGATGGTATAATGTGAAGCATTGTGAATGATCCATCATTTCAACATTTGGATCTTCAATGTTTTGAAGGAAAAATGTTATTTTATCTCTCAAGAAGCATAACACTTTGAAGGATAAGTTGATTCAACTTTCATTATACAAATCAATAATCACTCTTTCAGATTAATGGTTTTATATCAGATTGTGAGTTTCTAATTTTGATTGAAATCACATGTAAAGGAAGATTCAATTACACATATTTTTTGATGTAAAAAGAACTAAGTTGTAAAAATAGGAAGAGAAGTATATACTACTTAATGTTTTCAATTAGAAGTTGAATTCTCGCTTCATGATTTATATTGTAATAGAGATGATCCTCTGATTTGTAACTCATTTTATTCATGTTAGAAGTGGGTTCTTCTTAGTTTATGAATTTGGTGCTTGATATATAAGGGATTGGTGTTCCTTGAGATTAGTGTCTCTAAAATAGGGTGTTAGTGCTTCCCAGAGTTGTGGCTCTAAAGGATTTTCCCAAGAGTGTTGGACTACAACTAATTTGGAATCTAATTGAAGAATCTATGATTAAAGATCACTGAGGAGTTGCTGATTAGATATGTAATATGATTAAATCAATATTATGTTGTCATTAATGTCAACTAGTTTGACAACACTTATCTTGTAAGTTACTATACCGAGACATCTGAAGAAAAGTGGAAAAGAGATGAAGAATAGAGAAATCTACATGAGGAAAGATGTACATGACAAATGAGGATAAGGAACACATTGAGTAACTTGTTGATGAGTCTATGACTTGATGATATTGACTTCATTATGTTGCATTCATCTATGATGAAGTATAGAGCTGAAAGACACAAAGCAGTGTTGTTAGTAAATGAAGCATTTCTAGTATACACCGACAAAGTGTAGTGTATACCGACTATAGTATTAACCGAGCAATGTTCACCGATGCATTCTTTGTTAACCGAGGAGGAAAAAATGAATTAAATGATTAGTTTAGCCGATAAGATTGATGAGCTGGCAAGAGTATAACATCGAGGTAACAGATAAAGTTTGTTACACAAATCGATGACTAAATAAATTTAAAGAAGATCTAACGGAGCATATTGAAATGTGTTATTGACACAAGTACCAAGAAAGTTTAAGCGGCAAAATCTATGAATGTGATTAAGTGGCAAAATTTGATGGTGGAGAAGAAAATGATTTACTCATCTATATAAGAGAACAAAATTTCTTTATGTAGAGAGCCAGAAGAAGAAGAAGCTGCAGGATTATCGTGTGAATAAAGCTTTCATGCATTCTGATCATACTGGTTAGTAAGAACCGAGCTATAGAACAATCACCGAGCTACAAAGAGCTATTAACGACGGATAGTAAGTTGATACAGTATTGAATCTGAAGTGAATTATTGATCAGAAGGATTTGTATGGACTAAATATTGATCTGTAATCTACAATTGAAGTTGTATTAAGGTAGGTCATTTTACTATTACATATTTAACCATTGTATACAGTCTAAATCTCTTAACTGAGTGGACTCTAAAAGTCTTATGATGTATCATTCATAGAATGAACATTGTTATCCTGTCAACCCATAGTGAATGCTGGTTGGACAATAACTTCTAGTCTAAAATCCTCTAACAAGGTCACACATGATAGTGTGTTTGTAACCTTTAACAGGGTTGGGTCTTAACCGACCTCACTTCAGAAGAGTGAACAATTTTGGGTTTCCATTCCCAGGTGGTTTTTCCCTTTACAGGGTTTCCACGTTAAATCTCTTGTGTTATGTGTTGATTGTGATATTTGTTTATTATCATACTTTGCATGTTACATGTTAGATTTGATCAGTAAATAGTTATAAGTATTAGACCGGTAATCGGTAAAAGCACAAACAGTGAGAGTTATTATTGCTTATCGACGAGCAAAAATTGAAGAAATTATTTTGAATTATACATTTTGTTTTGGGACACTGGATAACTGATTCACCCCCCTCTCAGTTATTCTAACAATTGGTATCAGAGCTTTGGTTGCTTGGAACAGAGTTTTAAGGACTTAAGCATAAAGGTCTCAAGATGTATAAGAGGGAAGTATCGAAACTAAATAAAGAGAACTTTACAGTATGGCAAAGCAAAATGAAGCTGCACATATCTGAAATTGGGAATGCAACACTTGATTTGATGCAAAATGGCTACATGCAACCACCCACTGGTCCCCTAACTATTGATCAACTGAAGGATAAGCATGAACACAATGTTACTATGATGGAACTTGCTACTACCTATACCAATGCTGAATTTGAAGATATCAAGACATGCACAAATGCCAAATGAATATGGGATAAATTAGCACAAATCTGCAGTGGAGATTTGAATGTCAAAAGAGCTCGAGCTGAAAGTCTAAGAGGCAGATTTGATGATATGAGAATGAAAGAAGGTGAGAACATTGTCCAATATTCAAAAAGACTCAAAGAAGTGGTACATGCTATTAGAGCATCTGATGGAGTAATTGATGATGAAACAGTAATAAGCAAGATTCTAAGAACTTTGCTACAAGTCTATGCAATCAAGATTTCTACAATTCATGAAACAAGAGCTACATCCAACCTCACTCTTGACACTCTGATTGGTAAACTTACAACCTTTGAATTAAACAATTTTGATAACAATGTTGTTCCTTCTATTGAATCCACTTTCATGTCTTCTTTAAAGATTGGAAATTCTAGTAGGAATAGTAAGAATTGTGATAGTGATGACAATACCGATGATGAACTTGATGAGCTTGAAGCACTTATGGCCAAAATATTTCCTAAAGGAAAAGGAAGGTATAGAGGTAAGCTACCTTTAGCATTCTTTAATTGTAAAGAAGTTGGTCACATTGCTACTAGATGTCCATAGAAGAAAGATGATGATAGATCCAAAGACCGATCTGAAGGAAGCTATGGAAGAAGAGTCAACAGAGGTTACCGACACAACAACAGAGACAACTGAGATGAAAAAGGCAAAAAGGTATGTTACATAGCTGAAGATATTGAAACTAAATCTAATTTTGATGATGATATAGAAGTTGTATTTGTTTCTATGAAAGATGACTCAAAAGAGGAAGAGAAACATGAAGAGACAACACTGATCTCTAAAGTAAGCAGAAATGATACATGGATCATAGATAGTGGTTGCACACATCATATGACCGGTGATGTAGAGAAGTTTGATCATCTTGTTGAATATAATGGAGGATCTATGAGAATGGGAAATGATGCACCTTGTATGGTAAGAGGTAAAGAATCACTGATGATCAATGATAGATTACAATGTGAAAATGCATATTGGGTAGATGGACTGAACTATAATCTAATAAGTGTGGCTTAGTTGAACAATTCAGGCCACCGGCTGGCTTTTGAGAGCAAAAAGGTGAAGATTTATGATGATGGAGGAAGACTTGTTGGAACTGGTACACAATCCAGAGGTAATCTATTCTATCTTGATATGGATCAGTCTTCTTGTTTGTTAATAAAGGATGAAGATGCTTGGTTGTGGCACCGAAGGTTATGCCATGTGAACTTTGACAACATGATCAAGATTAGTAGAAAGAAAAGAATTAGAGGATTGCCTAACTTGACAAAACCTAATCATGCCATGTGCCATGAATGTCAAAGAGCTAAGATGACTAAGTCTAGTTTTAAAAGCAAAGACTATTCAACAAAGAAGATACTTGAGTTGGTTCATACTAATCTATGTGGTCTTATGAGAAATCAGAGTTGTTCTGGTGATAGATATTTTATTCTTTTTATTGATGATTACACTAGATTGATGACTGTTATGTTCTTGAAAGAGAAATCTAAAGCTTTCAAAATGTTTAAGTGGTATAAAGCTAAAGTAGAGAAAGAAACCGGTAAGGAAATAAAATGTTTAAGATCTGATAGAGGAGGTGAATTTATCTCTGATGAATTTTCTAATTTTTGTAATAAGAATGGAATCAAAAGGTAGGTATCCACACCGAGGACACCTCAGCAAAATGGCATTGCTAAAAGAAGGAACGGGTCTATAATTGACTATGCTAGAACATTAATGATACAGAAGAATGTTGCTCAGACATATTGGAGGGAAGTTGTCAGCATAGCTGTATATGTTCTTAATCGAGAATAATTGAAGAAGGACTCCAACCGAACACCTTATGAACTATGGTTTGGACACAAACCTTGTTGGATTTGATAAGCATCAAATCTTCCCAAGAACACCTGCATGCAAAGACTGCTACAAGAATGAAGACAGAAGAGAGACAGAAAGCTATGGCGGCCAATAGGCCAGAGACTGCAAAACCATGTTGCAAGAAAATAATCTTCTATTAACAATGATGAAAATAATACAATCTCCTTATTGAAATGAAAGAAGTGAATCCTTATAAAAGGAAACACGAAACCCTAAAGGCTAAAACCCTAAAGAATTATAAAGCGCCTAAGTGAAACTTAAGCCTAGAGTATGATAAACTAATAATTAAATGATTTAATTATTAGCTAACATAAGACTACTCTAACACCCCCCCTTAAGTGTAACTTAGGGAGAAGCAAAAAAAGCTAAACTACTGCAGAAAGCAGGAAAGATGGGTCCCGGCAACTAGGCCTGATCAGGTACCCAAACATAAAGCAAAAGATGTCCCAGAGAAAGGAACAAGAAGAGAGCAAGAAACTCCTCTGAAGCATGTCTGAAAACTCTGTCAGAAGATACTGCTGGAACCCCCACTGAAGTGCATGACCAGGTAGAGAAGACAAGTGTCTGAAGAGCTGATCAATCGAACCAGGAAGCAATAGAACCAACAGGTGAACCCCCCCATAATGATGAACTGGGAGAGGTGACAGGAACACTGAAATGCAGTACCAGAAACAGCTGCAGAAGAAGAACCAGGAACACCAACAGTGCAACAGAAGCACACACACAGGATAAAGGGCGGTGTCATAGAAACAGTCTACATGGGCTAATGTCATGGAAGGTACGCTCACTTGACAAGAGTGGATGCGCCTATAGTGGCAAATGCATCAGAATCCCCCCATGGCACTTTATAACTGAGTGCGAATACTAAAACTGAACCAGGTGAAAAAAATCCCAGAAATGCAGAAGAGGGCACTTTATCTCAGTGCGTTTACAGAACAAAGATACATCAGAAAAAGCATGCAAGCTCAGAAGTCAGAAAAGAAGAGTGCACTAAGAAACCAGAAGAAGAGATCCCCGGACCTGTAGAACCAAGCACACCACCAGAGGGCATAAACTACATAACTCGGAGGAGTGAAAACCTGGAGCAGAATCTAGAAGAAATACCTCTACCACTGAATAGTACACAGAATCAGCTTTCCGACGATATCTCGTTTGCCGAAAAAGGAGTCCGGATGAGCCAGATATGACTCCCGGAAGGCAAAAAGAGATATCAGACTTCAACAGAAAAAAACACTATTGAAACGGTGGAACCAAAAAACCTAACCTCCACCATCAAAAAGTGCTCGGAAAGAGCTTTCCGACGATATATGGAAGTCAGAAAAAGACCCCCGGATGCTCAAGATAGAGCGAAAAACGTCCAAGTAGGTCACATGGCGCCCAGGGGCCCAGTTTCTTAGCCCCAAGGGCTTAGTTTTTTGCTTTGATAAGCATCAAATCTTCTCAAGAACACCTGCATGCAAAGACTGCTACAAGAATGAAGACAGAAGAGAGACAGAAAGCTATGGCGGCCAATAGGCCAGAGACTGCAAAACCATGTTGCAAGAAAATAATCTTCTATTAACAATGATGAAAATAATACAATCTCCTTATTGAAATGAAAGAAGTGAATCCTTATAAAAGGAAACACGAAACCCTAAAGGCTAAAACCCTAAAGAATTATAAAGCGCCTAAGTGAAACTTAAGCCTAGAGTATGATAAACTAATAATTAAATGATTTAATTATTAGCTAACATAAGACTACTCTAACAAACCTACTATAAGTTATTTCAGAATTTTTGGAAGTAAATGCTTTATCTTGAAAGATGAGAGAAATGGAAAATTTGATTCTAAAGGAGATGAAGGGATATTTCTTGGTTATTCCACTACAAGTAAAGCATACAAATGTTTGAATAAGGCTACTAATTAGATTGTTGAAAGAATTAATATTCGTGTTGATGAGTTTGATGATAAGTACACTAAGGAAAGTACAAAAGAATCAGAAGACTATGGTAGATTCACTTACATTGAACATCCAGAGTATCTACCGACACCGGAAGTTGTAACAATCAGTCAGCAGGGAAACAATGTAGTACAATAGGCACCACAAATTGATGAACATGAAGAAACTGTCGAGCAAGGAAATGACGCTGAGCAAGATGAACAAGAAAGGAGAAATCAAGTTTTGGCTAGTTTTTTCAGGAGACATCATCCTGAAACACAAATCATTGGAGACAGACATGCTGGAATGCAAAACAGAAGCAAAACAAGATAAGGTACATGTTTAATTTGTGAATTTGAACCTAAAACTGTGAAAGTTGCATTAGAGAATGAAGAATGGGTTAATGCAATGAAAGAGGAAATAGAACAAATAGAAAAGAACAAAACCCGATCCTTAGTACCCCGACCAAAAGATAAGAATTTTATCAGTACTAAGTGGATATACAAGAATAAATTGAATGAAAATGGTGAAGTCACTAGAAATAAAGCTAGATTAGTATGCAAGGGATATGCACAGGAAGAAGGCATTGACTATGGTGAAACATTTGCACCTGTTGCTAGATTAGAAGGATTTAGAATGCTACTTGCATATGTTTCACATAATAAATTCAAAGTCTATCAAATGGATGTGAAGTCAGCATTTTTGAATGGTATACTTGAAGAAGAAGTCTACATTGAACAACCTGAAGGATTTGTTGATCTCGACAATAAAGACATGGTATGTAGATTATATAAAGCTTTATATGGACTAAAGCAAGCACTGAGAGCATGGTATGAAAGACTACATACTTGTTAAGTATTGGAATTGTTAGAACAAGTGAAAATAGCAATTTGTATGTGAAAGGTGATACTGATGACACTATTATCATTGCTAAAATATTTGTTGATGATATTATCTTTGGTGGCTCAGATTTTGTCTACAAGACATTTGCTGATGAAATGAAAAAGGAATTTCAAATATCTATGTTTGGAGAGATTAAGTTCTTTCTTGGACTGCAAGTGATTCAGTAGAGTGATGGCATATTCATCACATAATCTAAATACATAAAGGAAGTACTGAAGACATTTGGCATGGAAGATGCTAAACTTGTAGGAACACCGATGGCTACTAGATGCAAATTGAAAAAGGAGGATGAAACTACCGAGGTAAATCAGACACTTTACCAATCCATGATTGGTAAGTTAATGTGCGTAGTTCACAGTAGGCTAGATATAGCACATGCTGTAGGAATTGTTGCAAGATTTTTTGCTAATCCTAGAGAATCACTGATGCAGGAGCATCCTGGGTGTAAGAGCAATCTTGCATCACCCAAAAATATTTCTATTTTTGTATTCAATAAGGGTTATCTTGTCCAGAGATGCTATTTATGGAAACTTGTTGTTTTTAGTAAGTTGGCCATACAATCTTAGAATGTTCTAATTTTACATGTGGAGGTTCATCTCAGTCATATCAGCTTGCCAGTAAAGTTTCATGGCTAGATGAGGTCTAGTTTTGAAGATATTGCAGATTTTCGGTATTGGTAGCAGGGTACAGAAACTTTGAACTCAGTTTTGAAAGCTTTAGAGGCCCTAGATGAGGTCAAAAATTTGGGTGACAAGTGCTTGCACCAATCAAGCCTGTAGAGTGCTTTGTGGCCTTTCCGAAATGAGGTTATCATAGTCCATCGGGTCAACTGGTGATGACTTATGGTCTCTGAAAGTCGGGTCACCTGAAATGGCAAAAAAAATTTTCCTTCAAAAATTTTGTTCGGGTTTCAAAAGTTATTTTGAGCCGACTTTGATGTAATAAATTGAAAATAAAATAATTCTAAGTTTGGTCAGCCCTAAGGGCTAAATTTTTGGAACTTTCTCAAGCGGTGGAAAATGCTTATATAAAGAAGGCCCATAGTGTTGTCTAGGACTATTCTGGTAGTAGATCTACGTATTGATTCAAGGCTTTGTCCTATAGAATATTGTAAGGGAATGCCCATGTGGCTTTGCATATTGTAATTATGAAAATTTGTAATTCCACATTTGTGGAGATAATAAGAAGCCAATTTTTTTGTTCTTGCATATTGTTGTTGTTTCTCTATTTCTATTATGTGTTTGTGGTATTAAGGGGAACACCCTTCATCAAGTGGTATCAGAGTAAGAGTTCCTGAGTGTGTAAACAAATCACCAACTATGATGCAGTTTGCACCAAGACCGTGGTTAGGGTTTAAATGGGCATCGTGAAAATGCCTCCACAAAGGGAACGTGGCAGAAGAGTTGGTGTTGTAACACCTGAGGTTAGAGCACTCCAGAGATAAGTGCGAGCATTGCAAGAAGAGATTCGTAGAGGAATGAATCTTAATGTCAGAGATGAAATTGAGGATGAAGTCAAAGAAGGAAATAATGATCAAGAAGATGAAGAAGGTGAAATTTTGAATCAAGAAGAAGAAAGGCTTTTTCAGGCCATTTCCAAGATCGAAAAAAGACCTAAGATCGACGTTCCTACATTTTTAGGAAATCTTAACCCAGAAGAATTGATTCACTGGATCAATGAATGTGAAGAATATTTTGAGTATGAAGATATTGAGGATCCTAATAGGGTCAAATTCGCGAAGGCCAGACTAAAAGGTCATGCGAAGATCTAGTGGCAAGAGATTCAATTGGAGCAAAATAGAAGAGGGAAAGATAAAATCACAAGATGGGATCGGATGGTGGATAAATTGAAGTGATAGTTCATTCCTATTGATTATGAGCTTGACCTACTGAAGAAGATGCAAAGCTTGAAGCAAGCAGGAAGATCTATTTAGGAGTATACAAAGGAATTCTATCGAATCCTCATCAGAACAGGCCATGCGAAAGTTGATAAGGAGAAAGTTGCTCGTTACCTTAAAGGGTTGAGGCCAAGCATTCATGAGGAGTTGAATCTGGTTTGAATGAATAGTATTGAAGAGGCATACCAGTTTTGCCTAAAAGTGGAGGAAAAGTTGAACAAGAAGTTCGAGAGCAAACAAAATGGAAGAGGTCGCGGTGGACGATTTGGTGGATAGTCAAATGGAGGCTGAAATGAAGATCTAAAAAAGAAGGATGAGGCTAGTAGTAGTCAAAATCAGAGATGAAACAATTCTAGTCATTTCCAAGATTAGAATAATAGAGATCAGAGAGGAAGAGGAACAGGACAAGGTTCAGGAAGAGGAGGCTTTCGTGGAACATGTTTTCACTATGGAGAATAAGGTCATAGGGCATTTGAATGTCCTCAATGCTAAGGAAGGATAGATAAGAGGAATGAAGGCTACGCTAGAGTTGCACATGTAGATGAAGATGCCAGATCATCAAAATTAAAAGATGCTAAAAGAGGAGAAATGCTGATTTACAAAAGAGTCCTGCTAAGTGGTGAGAATGAACCTAAACAAAGGAGGAGCCTATTTCGCACTAGATGCAAGTGTGAGGAAAAATGTTGTGATGTGATTATTGATAGTGGAAGCACTGAAAATTTGGTGTCAAAAGAGATGGTGACAAAGTTGAAGCTCAAGAGATGGAAACACCCACATCCATATCGGATTGCCTAGGTGTAGGATGACCACAAGGTCATGGTCAGTGAACAATGCCTAGTAAAGTTCAAGATTGGTGGGTACCAAGATGAGGTACTATGTGATATCATATCTATGGATGCATGTCATATGTTGTTGGGTAGACCATGGCAGTTTGACAGATGTGATGTACATGATGGTCATGCGAATACCTATTCCCTGACAAAGCATGGAGTGTGACATAAGCTAAAGCCATTGAAGGAGACCAAAGAAAAGGTATGTGGTAATGCAAGAATAATATTTGTTGATGGAAGAAAATTCCTAGATGGTATGAGGCATGAGCATGTGTGTTTTGCCTTAATTCCAAAAGCTGGTAAAGAAGAAGTAGAGGATGTACCTATTGAGGTTGTAGATTTGTTGAATGAGTTTCAAGATATTGTATCTGATAATGTACTTGATGGATTACCACTGGTAAGGAAGATCAGTCATCATATGGATTTGATTCTAGGAGCTAGTTTTCCAAACAAGGCAGCACATAAAATGACACCAGTAGAAAGTGAAGAGTTGAACAAACAAGTACATGAGTTGTTATAGAAGGGATTGATTCAGAAGAGCCTAAGTCCATGTCCTATACCAGTAGTATTAGCACCAAAGAAGAATGGAGAATGGAGGATGTGTACAGATTCCAGAGCAATAAACAAGATCACAATCAAGTATAGGTTTCCATTGCCACGAATGGATGATATTATGGATTGTTTGAGTGGAGTTGTGTATTTCTCAAAGATAGATCTGAAGAGTGGATATCACCAGATTCGGATCAAAGAAGGAGATGAATGGAAGACTACCTTGAAGAAAAAGGAAGGATTGTATGAGTGGTTAGTCATGCTTTTTGGGCTAACCAATGCACCAAGCACTTTCATGCGGCTCATGAATGAGGTTCTGAAAGAATTTTTGGGTAAGTTTGAGATTGTGTACCTAGATGATATTTTGATCTTTAGTAAGACATTGGAAGAGCATATGATGCATATTTGTATGGTGTTTGAGAAGTTGAGAGATGAGAAATTGTTGATTAATTTGAAGAAGTGCAGTTTTGTGAAGAAAGAGTTAGTGTATTTGGGATTTTTAGTTTCAATGGAAGGTCTAAAAATGGACCTAGAGAAAGTATAGGCTATCCTTGAATGGCCTACTCCAAGTAGTGCTATTGAGGTAAGATCTTTTCATGGTTTGGCTAGCTTTTACAGAAATTTTATCAAAAAATTTAGCAGTATTTGTGGGCTCTTGACTGAAACAATGAGAGGGGATAGAAAAGAGTTCAAGTGGACTAATGGGGCAGATAAGAGTTTTAAACTGTTGAAACAGAAAGTTACAAAAAAACCTATTTTAGCACTTTCAAATTTTAATAAGGTGTTTCAAGTAGACTGTGATGCTAGTGGTACTACAATAGGAGCTGTTATGAGCCAAGAAGGTAAACCTATTGCTTAATTCAGTGAGAAGTTAAATGATGCCAAGAGGAAATATTCTATTTATGATCAAGAATTTTATGCTATAGTTCATGCATTGAAGAAGTGGAGGCACTATCTACTTCCTAAGGAGTTTTGTTTGTATACTAATCATCAAGCTTTACAATATTTGAATAGTCAAGGAAAGTTGAATCAAAGGCATTTGAAATGGGTTGAGGTTTTGTAGAGTTTTACATTTGTTTTGAAAGACAGGAGTGGAAAGTCTAACAAGATTGTAGATGCTCTTAGCAGAAGGCAACTATTGCTGACAGAGATGTAGATTGAGATGTTTGGGTTCAAGGAACTCAAGAATTTGTATCCAGAGGATCCTAATTTTGGTGAAGCTTGGAAAGCTTGTAAAGAACCTATTACTCTAAACAAGACAAAATGGTTGGATTTCATCATTTAGGATGATATGCTATTTAGAGGGAGTCAATTGTGCATTCCAAGAAGTTCTATGAGGGAGAATCTCATCAAGGAGAAGCATAGCAGAGGATTGGCTGGACATTTTGGTCATGATAAAACCCTTGCTTTGGTTAGTGAAAATTATTATTGGCCACAGTTGTAGCAAGATATCAAGAAGTTTGTACAAAGTTGTAGAGTATGTCAAATGGTGAAAGGAGTGAAGTAGAATACAGGGTTGTATCATCCATTACCTATACTAGAGAAGCCTTGGGAGGATATCAGTATGGACTTTGTTCTTAGTTTGCCAAGGACATAGTGGGGACATGATTCAATTTTTGTGGTGGTTGATAGATTTTCAAAGATGGCACATTTTATTCCCTGCAAGAAGACTAATGATGTTGTTCATGTAGCAGAATTGTTTTTCAGAGAAATAGTGAGACTACATGGTTTGCCAAAAAGTATAGTTTCAGATAGGGATAGTAAGTTTGTTGGATATTTCTGGCATACATTATGGAAGAAGTTGAAGACAAATTTGAAGTTCAGTTCATCACATCATCCACAAACTGATGGACAGATAGAGGTGGTGAATAGGAGTTTGGGAAATTTGCTGAGATGTTTGGTTGGAGATAAGCCAACAGGATGGGATTTGATTTTACCATAGGCAGAATTTGCATACAATAATTCTGTCAGCAGGAACACTTATAAATCACCAATCCAGATTGTATATGGGAGTAGTCCCAGAAATGCATCTGAGTTGAGAAAGATAGATAAAGGAGAAATAAGTAGTGCTGAAGCTGAGGATTTTGCAGAACATTTGAAGAACATCCATGAGGAGGTGAGGAAGCATATTACCAAGATGAATGCGCAGTATAAGGCTAAGGTAGATGAGAAAAGGAGGCATAAGGAATTTCAAGTTGGAGATGAAGTCATGGTTCATTTGTGGAAGGAGCGATTTTTGGTTGGTACATATAACAAGTTGAAAATGAAGAAGTTTGGGCCATGTAAGATACTGAAGAAACATGATTCAGGAAATGCATATGAGGTAGAATTGCCTACTGAGCTAAATATTTCACCAGTGTTTAACATTTCAGATTTGACAAAGTATCATGAAGGAGGTGTTGAAGATGAGGTTACCATAGCACAGTGGAGTATTCCAGCAACCAGTTCAGATATCAAGGAGATTGAGGATATACTGGATAGTCATGTTGGCAGAAGCACAAGGAATAGGACATATGAAGAATATCTGGTCAACTGGAAAAAATGACCTATTGAAGACTCATCATGGCTGACAAAGGAGGAGGTTAACCATCTTAGTTTTCCTCTACACACCTAAGTCGTGATAGGGTCACTTCTTAAATTACTCTGAGTGTCTGATGCAGGAGCATCCTGGGTGTAAGAGCAATCTTGCATCACCCAAAAATATTTCTATTTTTGTATTCAATAAGGGCTATCTTGTGTAGAGCTGCTATTTATCGAAACTTGTTATTTTTAGTAAGTTGGCCATACGATCTCAGAATGTTCTAATTTTATATGTGGAGGTTCATCTCAGTCATATCAGCCTGCCAATAAAGTTTCATGGCTAGATGAGTTCTAGTTTTGAAGATATTGAAGATTTTTGGTATTGGTAGCAAGGTACAGAAACTTTGAACTTAGTTTTGAAGGCTTTAGAGGCCCCAGATGAGGTCAAAAATTTGGGTGACAAGCGCTTGCGCTAGTCAAGCCTATAGAGTGCTTCGTGGCCTTTCTGAAATGGGGTTATAATAGTCCATCAGGTCAACTGGCGATGAATTATGGTCTCCAAAAGTCGGGTCACCTGAAATGGCAGAAAATAATTTTCCTTCAAAATTTGTGTTCAGGTTTCAAAAGTTACTTTGATTTAATAAATTGAAAAATAAAATAATTCTAAGTTTGGTCGGCCCTAAGGGCTAAATTTTTGGAACCTTCTCAGGTGGTGGAAAATGCCTATATAAAGAAGGCCCGTAGTGTTGTCTAGGACTATTCTGGTAGTAGATCTGGGTATTGATTCGAGGCTTTGTCCTACAGAATATTGTAAGGGAATGCCCGTGTGGCTTTGCATATTGTAATTATGAAAATTTGTAATTCCACATTTGTGGAGATAATAAGAAGCCAATTTTTTTGTTCTTGCATATTGTTGTTGTTTCTCTATTTCTGTTATGTGTTTGTGGTATTAAGCGGAGCACCCTTCATCAATCACATATGATAGCTACAAAAAGGATCTTAAGATACCGAAAGAATAGAGAATTATGGATTATGGTATCCTAAGGAAGGGAAGTTTGAACTGAAAGTTTACATCGATGCTGATTGGGCTGGAAATGTGAATGACAGAAAAAGCACCACCGAAGGAGCATTTTTCTTTGGTGAAAGACTTGTAACCTGGACAAGTAAAAAGTAAGCTTGTATTTCTCAGTCTACAGCTGAAGTAGAGTATGTTGCTACTGCTACTAACTGTTCAAACATTGCATATATCAAACAAGTGTTGGAAGGAATGAATGAGGTAATCACTAACCCAGTGATTATATGCTGTGACAACACTAGTGCTATTAATATCTCAAATAATCTTGTGATACACTCTAAGACAAAGCATATATCTATTAAGTATCATTACTTAAGAGAACAAGTGCAAGAGAAGCAAGTTAAGTTAGAATTTGTTACATCTAAAGAACAACTTGCTGATATTTTTACAAAGCCCCTATCGAAGGACACATTTGAATACTTGAGGACTAGACTTGGGGTCCTTCCCCTGTCTATCGGTCACTAAGGTGATCTAGATGTTGCATCAGCCTACATTCATCAGAAGATCATTCATGTTGATGCAGCATAGTTCACACTTTGAATCATGTTCAAGGTTGTGATTAAGTTTGAGCACTTGAACCGATGAGATATCAGTATACAGAGATACAAAGGAAGTACTGAACACCATAGAGAGTTACTTGGCTACTATAGAGCTGATTGTTTATTTGTTTCTTTGGCATTGCTATCAAAGGGAGAGATAAACCATATGAAATGAAAAAGGGAGAGATGAACAATATTGAAGGAATGTACAACAATGAAAGGGAAAGATGAATAGTATGAAAGAGGTTGAAAGGTTTTAATTATCTAAGGGAGAGACAATTTGAATGGAATAGGAGAACTAAAAAGATCACAACTACAGAAAGGTAAAGTTGTATTACTTAATGTTGGTTCAGTAACGTAGTGATTAAACATATTAAGTCTATTTGACTTACAACATTTGTTCACAAAGTTGTAGAATGTATGTTTGGTATGTGTATGGTACATTTCATATTACTTGAGTTGCCATCAATGCCAAAGGGAGAGATTGTTGGACTACAACTAATTTTGAATCTAATTGAAGAATCTGTGATTAAAGATCACTGAGGAGTTGCTGATTAGATATGTAATATGATTAAATCAATATTATGTTGTCATTGATGTCAACTAGTTTGACAACACTTATCTTGTAAGTTACTATACCGAGACATCTGAAGAAAAGTGGAAAAGAGATGAAGAACAGAGAAATCTACATGAGGAAAGATGTACATGACAGATGAGGATAAGGAACACATTGAGTAACTTATTGATGAGTCTATGACTTGATGATATTGACTTCATTATGTTGCATTCATCTATGATGAAGTATAGAGCTGAAAGACACAAAGTAGTGTTGTCGGTAAATGAAGCATTTCTAGTATGCACTGATGGAGTGTAGTGTATACCGACCATAGTATTAACTGAGTAGTGTTCACCGATGCATTCTTTGTTAATCGATGAGGACAGAATGAATTAAATGATTAGTTTAGCTGATAAGATTGATGAGCTGGCAAGAGTATAACATCGAGGTAACATATAAAGTTTGTTACATAGATCGACGACTGAAAAAATTCAAAGAAGATCTAATGGAGCAGATTGAAATGTGTTATTGACACAAGTACCAAGAAAGTTTAAGTGGTAAAATCTATGAATGTGATTAAGCAGTAAAATCTGATGGTGGAGAAGAAAATAATTTACTCATCTATATAAGAGAATAGAATTTCTTTATGTAGAGAGCCAAAAGAAGAAGAAGCTATAGGATTATCATGTGAATAAAGCTTTCATGCATTCTGATCATACTGGTTAGTAAGAACCGAGCTGCAGAATAGTTACTGAGCTACAAAGAGCTATTACCGACGGACAGTAAGTTGATACAGTATTGAATTTGAAGTGAATTATTGATCAGAAGGATTTGTATGGACTAAATATTGATCTGTAATCTGCAATTGAAGTTGTATTAAGGCAATTCATTTTACTGTTACATATTTAACCATTGTATACAATCTAAATCTCTGAACCAAGTGGACTCTAAAAGTCTTATGATGTATCATTCATAGAATGAACATTGTTATCTTGTCAACCCATAGTGAATGCTAGTTGGACAATAACTTCTAGTCTAAAATCCTCTAACAAGGTCACACTTGATAGTGTGTTTGTAACCTTTAATAGGGTTGGGTCTTAACTGACCTCACTTCAAAAGAGTGAACAATTTTGGGTTGCCGGTCCCAGGTGGTTTTTCCCTTTACAGGGTTTCCACATTAAATCTCTTGTGTTATGTGTTGATTGTGATATTTGTTTGTTATCATACTTTGCATGTTACATGTTATATTTGATCAGTAAACAGTTATAAGTATTAGACTGGTAATCGGTAAAAGCACAGACAGTGAGAGTTATTATTGTTTACCGACGAGCAGAAATTGAAGAAATTGTTTTGAATTATACATTTTGTTTTGGGACACTGGATAACTAATTCACCCCCCTCTCAGTTATTCTAACAAAGAGCATAATAAAGTATTAGATTCAAAGAGGTTTTTTACCCTAAGGGGTTTTCCACTATAAATATTGTGTATCTTATTCTTCTTGCATATCTTGTTCTTTTTTCACAACTTTATGTTATAATTGTAAAAGTTGAAAAGAAATTTTTTTAAGTAACCACTGATTCAACCCCCCCTCTCAGTGGTGTTTTTATTCCAACAATTATCATCCACTATCAATGACCCATTCATTTATTTTATCAACATGCAAAACCAAAGATTTATCTTTTTTAGGATTATCTTCTTTAATAGAAATAAACACAATCTCTTCTTCATCACTAGATTCAACATCAGCCACACCTTCTTCAGCATAAAAACTTTTATGAACCTTAGGGTGAAATTTATTAGATATGATCTTAGATTCCTTAGAATATTTATTAGGACATCTAGATGGAATATGACCAATCTTATTATAATTAAATTAATTCAAAGGAAACTTTCCTTCATACTTATCGTAGCCCTTAGGTAGTCTTTTTGCAATCAAGGCTTCAAGTTCATCAATCTTCCTTTCCTCTTCCATGATCTCTTTCCATTTCTTATCATGGTGGTTTAAGTTGTCTTTAGAGGAGCTCTCTCCCTTTTCATACTTAGTCACACTGGATTTGAATATATTTTTAACCTTCATAATTTCCTTGCTAAGAGTAGCCATCTCATAGACATAGATTCTACCAACCAAATTTTCTCTTTAAATATCTATAATAGTTCTCAATTCCCCAATAGCTGCAACCTTTTCACTATAACACAGGGTAAAGATCTTAGAATTTTGTTTACAACTTCATCATCAATCAAGGTACCAGCACCACAATTGATTCCACAAACTACATCATTTACTCTCTACATATAGGTTGAGATAGATTTTCTTTCAATCATCTTTATATCTTCAAATTTTCCTTTAAGACCTTGTAACTTATCTTGCTTAACATACTTGTCACCTTCATAAATATTTTCTAGTTTTGTCCATACCTCATGCGATGTCTTCAATCTATAGATGTGTGAATCGTCTATGTCTGATAAGGCAATAAAATCTTCCCTTGCTAACATGTTATCATTAAATTTATTCTTTTCATTAGTAGTAGCCTAAGACAAGTCATTAGGAATGGTGTAAGGCTTCTCTTTGATATCTCAATTATATTCATCTCCCATGCATATCAAATAAGTAGTCATCCAATCCTTCCATATCATATAATTTCTTCCATCAAAATTAGGGCTTTCTTTCCTTATGC
The DNA here is from genome assembly GCA_027943335.1 of Chamaecyparis obtusa. NCBI lineage: Eukaryota > Viridiplantae > Streptophyta > Pinopsida > Cupressales > Cupressaceae > Chamaecyparis > Chamaecyparis obtusa. The sequence goes on along the minus strand of BSBK01005649.1, from coordinate 960,223 downwards.
TTTCCATGACTGGTCTCCTTCAAGCGATTAAGCTTCTTCAAAAAGACTTATCTTTGATGCCAATTGTTGGGCCCAAAAGGAGGCAAGCACAATTGAGAGGGGGGGGGCATGAATCAGTTGTGTACTAACAATTAAAACTTAAAACCACTTAAACCAATTAATGAACATAATAATAAATAGCAATGCAATTTCCACAAAAAATAACACATAACACAAAATTTATTCTCAAGGAAACCTAGTTAAGGGAAAATGTTGGTGGGAGTGAAACCCACTAGATAGATATACTATGTTAAAAGTACTACCCGGTTAAGAGAAAATGAAAACAAAAGGGAATGTACATGCACTCGCAGGCCCACTGCCTAGAGATCATTACTCATAATATAATGATATGGCCCTAAGTCAGTTTCATTAATCAATCTCTGCTTACAATTCGCAAGGGTGGACACACTATCCAAAATAGACAAACTAACTTGCAACATCTATTATGCCAATACAGTTCCAATAAAGTACAATTTATGCCTTAGTTGCATAATACAAATATCCTTCTTCTTTTTCACTTTTCAGATACACCCCACAATGACAAAATGATTACCCATTTATACATATTACAATGAATAACCAACAAAAAGGTTAGCTAAGACCTATAAGAATAAATTATACAAATATTATACTCAAACTAAAATGCGATCCAAATCTAGTCAAAAAGGACTTAGACAGGACCCAAAGCATCACTTCAAACATACTACAACTTCACCAAATCCACACGAAGAATCGAAACATGTTACTTTACCAAGTAATCTAGGACCTTAATGGAGAAACACTGACACACTACCATCAAGAAGAAAGAATACCATCAAGAAGCAAGAATAGCTTTCTGAATCTTTGCATTAACTCTATTTTGAAAACCAAACTCATCTCTGCATTGAATACCAACAACACTGAATATAGAACTCTGTCACACTAAAAATTCATCTTGTTGAACTTTGAAACATGAACAACACTAGTTGAGGAAACAAAAATGGATCCCAACACTATTGTCAACTTCCCATAAGCTAAATCAACCACACTTATCCTCACCAAAGCAATAAATCAACCTCTAACATTGGAATACTAAAAATATTAGCATCTAATAAATCAATCACAACTTACTCAAATCATAACATTAACTTCTACGATCAGACAAGCGTCAAGTAAAAACATATATCAAACACCATCTAGGATCACATCAAAAGATATTCACCATAGAACCTGAACATACTAAATGCACTATCTACAATAATAATAGCCTATTGACATCAATTAAAAGACATTAATGTTAGCACACATAAACAAGGTCTAATCAACAATCTTCCAACATGTTCTTCCAAGCCAATGTGAGAAAGTATTTTACTCAGAGGTTCTAGGTAAACTAGGTTGGTCATTTGTTGTTAGACATGACCCAAGAGGAAGGTCGATAAAGTATAATGTGGTGGAAGAAGAAGATATCAAGGAACAGAAGATGATATAGATGATGATCAAGAACAATAGTTAGTTGATGATGTGGCTGACAAATATGTTAAAGAAGAGAAACTAGATCATGATGATGTAGGAGTTAATGTTCATGAAGATGATATCCATATGAATGATGACATTATACAAACAAATATTAATGATGATGATATGACCAATCCTTACAATATTGAATTTGGATTGGATGATACAAATGAAGAAGAAGATCAATGACATTGAAATGCATGAGTTATGTGATTATATTATCTATTTGATATTGATTTCTTGATAGAATGATATTTGACTTATATGGTTACATAATTAATTCATGATATTTTTAATTTTTATGACATTACATAATTAATTCATGATGTAATTTTTAATGTTGTTAATTCATAATATTACAACTATTGCAGCTATCCTAGAAATTTACATATGATCAAATCTTAATTATGTTGGAAAAATTGTTAGTGCTCCCCCCGGGATTCATGACATGGCTTAATTGCCTCATGTGTCTTCTATAAGTCTAGTGGTTTTATCAAGCATTAACAGGTCGATCTTTTAGTGCAACAAAAACCACTACTTGTAACAAGTGGTATTAGAGCTTGGTCATAGGTTTGAATCCCCTCGGGTAATGCTGAGGGGGAGATTTTTGGAAAAATGGTCAGTGCTCCCCTCAGGATTTGTGACATGGCTTAACTGCCTCTTGTGTCTTCTATAAGTCTAGTGGTTGTATCATACATTAACAAGTCAATATTTTGGTGCAACAACAAGTGCTACTTGTAACAAGTTACTCTACAACTATTTATGATTAGATATTATTTGGTCATATCTTTGATTATTTCATTCCCAAAAAAATTGTGTTTCCTCATGTTGAACCCACATAGTGACATGTGAATGGGTCCAACATTGATTTTTTTTAATGTGTGCTTGTATGGAGTGAAACAAGACATGGTTAGCCTAGATGCATGTATTGATGATATGGGAAGGTTTCAAGATGCAAACATGAGGTCATGCTATGCAAAGGCATCTCATACTTCCTAATAATACAAGTTGTCGTATTCTTCATCTCTTTCATATATTGTTCTTATCATTTCTTTGGTGAATTGTTCAAAAGATGAGGCTCTCTGAGCCTCACTTTGAATCTATTACACATCAATTTATACATTTTCATTAGCAATAAATATTTAGATGATCTTTAAAAATCTCATTGTGTAATTCCCTACTAGGAAACCTAGGGTATATTAACCTAAAACATGGTACAAAGTTTATAGAATAATTTTTTTCTTAAGAGTTTACAAACAATATTGAATAATAAAGTGGAAGTAAAATATAAATTTCATAAATACACATAAACATAATCTCAATTTCAGATTACAAATCTCAAGGGTTCCTTGATGTATAATTACATAAATACAATTTAATCTATTAATTAAAATAATCATCTAAATCTTCTACATAGTACATCATAAATACATCTGAATAATATAGTATACATGACAAACCCACATCCACTACACATGTCACAAGGTATGAAAATACAATTGAGTACAAAGTACAAATAAAGGAATAATAGGAATAAGTCTCCCAAGGAGATAGGATAAGAAGCAATCGCAACAAGGATCATCCAACACTGGTACAGGAACGTCGGTGTCTCAAATGGTAAAAGAATCACTACCTCCCGACCTCATGGTAAACTATGGTTTCACTCCCACTATGTTAAGGAGATAGAATCAGACCCCACTCAGATAAACATACCAAAATCAATTATTGGTCAATACTAAGCAAGGTTCCTAGAAGTTCCTATCTTAAGGGTAAAACTTAATAACTCAAGGTATACATACTAAACCAAAGGCAACCAACACATGTAGGAAGCCTAAGATGAAATAAAGGAAGTGTCATCACATATGTCAACCCCTTGGAATGATCTCACTGGACTCTGACTCCCAAGTGTGATCATATGTGAAACCTAAAATCCTCTCATGTAGACAAGGATAACCAATCATGCCAGAACTCACTGCCACTACCAAACGGACAAGAATCTTCTCTTTCTCCCATCCTGAGCCTATACTAGCACTCAAGGCATGTGTGAGGAATCCATAATATTATTAATTCATTTAAAAACCCCATTTAGTTATATTATCACTTGTTTAAGTAACCTGCTAAGGATACCCAGGCAACCACTTATGGGCTCCAATGCCTCCAAATAAATCCACTTCCCCTTTAACACCTAGATATGTTGGATTAATGAGAGGGGGCGAATCAGTAATCAGTGATTCTTTGAACCTTAAAAACTTTAACTCTGATTCAACTCGGTAAGACAAACTTTAGTATCAATCGACATCAGCTTTTTCAATCAACAACTTCAAGTAATCAACAAATAACATGCACATTAAATATTCAACACATTTGTCACTAGGATTTAATGTGGAAACCCAATTTGGGAAAAACCATTGTGGGAATTGTCACCCACCAATCAAAATACTTTTTTGAACTATGCTCAACTAAGAGCAAATCCTCTTAAAGATTACAATGCACATTATTAAATGTGACCTTGTTAGGGGATTTACCTTGATTCTATTAGGATCTTCACCCTGTTAAGAGTGGTCTAGTTAAAGGTCTTTAAGCACTCTTCTAGAATGTCACCTCTCTCAAGGATTTACAATAAGATTCTTAAGTCCACTTGGTTAAGAAATTTTCCTCATACAAATGTTAATATGAAATAGTATAAAATGATCTATAATTCTGCAACTACCTCTTGCTTAATTAGATCTCTTTTGTGCTCTTTGTCTCCACTTTATTCCTTCATTATTCACTGGCATCAACACTTCAACAATCTATGTTGTAGACTCAAATTTCCACCTTTTTCTTCTTCACTGCATCACACAGTTACACATCCACAGTTCAACTTTCCAACTTGTTTTTCATTCAATTTCATCCTTTATATAGACTCTATTTTTTCTCTTAATCTCCTTGATTAGGTTTTCCTCTATGTATTCTCAACCATCAGATCATCTACTTGAGCTGATTCAATGAACTTGACACTTGGTAAAACATTTTATCACCATGACATCAGAACTTAAACTTTGCTTGTAACTTTTACCTTCACTTTTTACCACTTAGATCTTACCATAGATCATCACCTTGAATTTTATTGATCATAGATCTCTTCAACTAACTCTTCCTTATCCTTAGAATCTTCCAGATCATTGTGGCTCTTCATTAAATATTGTTCTAATCCTTGTATTTAATTTTTGTTCCTTGCTCAGTGCCCTTCCTTTTGCTTCAATCAAAATTTTATTTGCTCTACTCAGTAACTAAATCCTTGTACTTGATGTCTTGCATTCCTTTCTCTTTATTGACAATTACTTTCCTTTTACCAAAATTTACTTGCCTTTTACCAAATGACTCTTCCTACTCAGTAACTAAACTATTTTCTTTTCTTTGTCAACTTTCTAACTTGTTCACTTGTCCAAACTCCTTTACCAACTTGATATCATCAAATGTAAAGTAAAAAATAATTATTCCATTTTACCTTATCATTGTTTGATCTATATTAGTTGCCCAATTAAGCTCTTCAACTTCACTAACTTCTTCATAAATTTTCACTTCCTTTTTTCCTTAACTCACTCAACCTATATCATACTCCAAATGATATGGCAACTCAATATAAACCAAAAATCAATTTCTTGACATAAATGACAAAATAACAACTAATCTAATCCATATAAAATTTTGTATACCTCATTATCCATCTTCATCATCATCACCATTAGTTGGGGTTAACAATCTCCCTTAAGTTAACAAGATAACCTGCCCTTAGTTCATATGTCTCAAACATTACTCATAGGCTATCATGAATCGTAACATCAAAATCTAGTTCCAAGATATAACAATAACTAACGTAGGACAAGTAAGGAGGATCCAATTAAGGACAGTCTAAACAAGAAGCCAAACACCACAATGCAGAATAACACAACAAGATAATGTTTTCAACTAAATTTTCATCAACATGCCCGGCTGTAAGGCCTTCTAGGTTAGGGAAAAATGCAATCAAAGTATTTTTGTAATCTTCTAGCTAGTCCAGCCCTGAAACAAATCAACAACTGATGGAAACCCTAAGGCAGATCTAAACTTGAGCTCACAAGCCACCAAGCAATCTCATTGTCTCCAAGCATGCAAACCACTAGCTCTGCTATTAAAACTATTAGATAATGTTCTGATCTTCAAGATCTCACAAGATCCAAGTCTAATCTTCACACTTATTGACTCCTTCCCTCAATAAACAACTACCCAAACACTCCTTAAATACTAATCTTCAGCCACAAGTCGGTTGGAAGAAATAATTAAATCCTAAGCCAAGTTAACTTCTATTACAAACAAATATTAAATGCAACAACAGTCAGCTCTCAAATAGCCTTACAAAAAATTAATTCTCCATGTCAGCCTCAAGATCTACATAGGAGAATACAACAAAAGCTACCAACAATAAATGCACCAAGTCGGCCAACCAAATCTCCAAGAACTCCAATCGGTAAACCAGAACTACCAAGTGCCAGAGAAACAACTAAGCACTAGTGAAACAATCGACCATGCCAAGCATCACCAAGCAACATAGGCATCACTGAGCAAGAACATCGACCAAGCACCATAGGAATCACCGAGTACAAGTTCCATCAAGCACAAGAAGTTTCATCGAGTTCCTTCAGTGATCGATCTTCCTTCAATAATGGAGACCATCGGTTAAAGCTGCAACCAAGTAACACATAACCAAAACAACACACCTCCATGCAGATTTTACGAGTACCCTAGAATGCCCCTGCATCAGACACCCTAGGTTTGAAAAGATGTTCTCATAGGCTGGAAGAACATCTTTGGGGATTCAACACATAAACCCTGAACTGGTTCTTCACATACAAGCCCTTCAATGCTTCACCTTGCACACTTTTCCACTTTTGTTTACTCTATCTTTTCAAATCTTTCTTGGATAACACATAGGCTTGTTCTCCATACTGATCCATTCTTTCATAATTTCCCAACTCATCTCGGCTACCAAAGTGTGGGTTTCTCCTACCAAGTGTTGTATCCAACAAAGACATAAGGGAAAGCTTCTTGTTATTCTTCTCAACAATTAACACATTCTTGACACAATCATACATAGCCCTGAAATCATACTACCAAGGTCTACTGAGCAATATATGACAACTATTCATCTCCACAATATCACACAACACTAGATCCTTATACTGGCCAATCTGTAAATCAACAAAGTACTGCTCCCTTACTTCTAGAGCATGAACATCTTGTAACCAGCCAATCCTATAAGGATAAGGATGCTTCATTCTCTTCAAACCAAGTTTCTGAACCATGTCCTCAACAACAAGGTTATTAGTACTACCACTATCAAAAATTACATCACAAATTTTACCTCCAGACTTGCACCGAGTTCTAAACAAATTACTCCTCTGACAAGGTTCCTCCTTTGGACCGAGAAATGTTCTCCAAACTAGAAAGTTCTCAAATTCAAGTTTATTTTGAATGTTATCATTTACTACAATAGTCCTTTAGTCACCAAACTTCTTCTATGTACACTCAAAAGATCAGTTTCCTTCTTCACCACAATTATAACAAGTACCCTTAAAGATAATCCTACCTATCTTATTTTTCAATTCCATAGGTTTCGGTTCATCTTCAACAGTCAATTTATCCTTCACTAAGTGATCAATCTTTCCTTCCCTCGGGGATTACTATGTTGTCCCCTTTTCAACTTATCTTCTACCTTCAGAGCATAGTGATAAGCATATTCAACTAAATCAATCTTCAGCATACCAAGCTCATCATAAATATTGAATCTCAAACCTAAAACATACCGAGCAACTTTTTCTTTACCAAGTTCTCTATGTCTAGACTAAATAGTCAACTTATAGAACTCTTCGATATAGTCCTCCACAGTCAAATATTTTTGCTTCAGATTCTACAATTTCTTAAACAAGTCAAGCTCATAGTCGGCAGGTATAAACTTAGCTTTCAATTTAGTCACCATCAACCTCCACCAATTGATCTTCATTTCACCTTCATCTTCTCTATCTCTTTGTAATTCTTTCCACCAAAGAGCAGCATGTCCTTTCAACTTAGTTTGTGCCAATCTTACTCTAAGAGGATCTTCAATTTCTTCTAACTTAAAGAAGTCTTCTAATTCACCAATCAAATCAATCAAGTCCTTGGGTCTCAAAGTACCAGAGAAAGTAGAAACTTCCATTCAGTAACTAGTACTTAACCGAGCTCCAGATCTATGTAACCGACCAATTTTGTCTTCACCAGAACTATCTCTCCAGTCATCTCCACTAGATCCAATAGCTTCCTCATAACCATCATCAGTACCAAGATTCCTCAGCATACCAACAATAGCTCTCATGACCTCAGCAATCATGTCATTCTTCATCAATTCCATCTCAAATCTGAAATCAACTTTAACCTTCTCCGTAATCTTTAATTTCACAACATCACAGAGATCTGCAATCACTCTAGGGTCTAATCTTCTTAGAGGCATCCTTCACAATTTTTGAATACCCAAGCAATAAATCACCAACAAGGTCCTAGTGCAAATAGCCTCAACTCAGAGATCGGTTTACACACTCAAGATCTTCAAGCTTTGATACCACCTGACGCAGGACAGGTAAGGAGGATCCAATTAAGGACAATCCAAACAAGTAGCCAAACACCACAATGCAGAATAACACAACAAGACAATGTTTTCAACTGAATTCTCATTAACATGTCTAGTTGTAAGGCCTTCCAAGTTAGGGCCAAATACAATCAAAGTATTTATGCAATCTTCCAGCTAGTCTAGCCCTGAAAATCAAAAACTAATGGAAACCCTAAGGTAGATCTAAACTTGAGCTCACAAGCCACCAAGAAATCTCCTTGTCTCCAAGCATGCAAACCACTAGCTTTTCTATTACAACTATCAGATAATAATCTGATCTTCAAGATCTCGCAGGATCCAAGTCTAATCTTCACACTTATTGACTCCTTCCCGCAATAAACAACTATCCAAACACTCCTTAAATACTAATCTTCAGTCACAACTCAGCTGGAAGAAATAATTAACTCCTAAGCCAAGTCGGCTTCTATTACAAACAAATATTAAATGCAACAACAGTCGGCTCTCAAATAGCCTTACAAACAATTAATTCTCCATGCCAACCTCAAGATCTACATAGGATAATACAACAAAAGCTACCAACAATAAATGCACCAAGTCGGCCAACCAAATCTCCAAGAACTCCAATTGGTAAAGCAGAACTACCGAGCGCTAGAGAAACAATCAAGCACCAGTAAAAAAATCAACCACTCCAAGCATCACCGAGCAACATAGGCATCACCGAGAAAGCACATCGACCGAGCACCATAGGCATCACCAAGTACAAGTTCCACCGAGCACAAGAGGTTTCATCAAGTTCCTTCAGCGACCAAGCTTCCTTCAATAATCGAGACCATCAATTAAAGCTGCAACCGAGTAACACAAAACCAAAACAACACATCTCCATGCAAATTTGTCGAGTACCCTAGAATGCCCCTACACCAAGAATACATATGAATAACTTTCATCATAATAAAATTAAACTTCCATAAGGTTGGGTCATAACACAATTAAATGCCACAGAAGTATACAAGGTAAACAAACATACACATTAACCCTAACCCTACCTCTGGTAACAATCCTAAAAGGATGACCTAAAAAGATTCCCTCCTAACCCATAAATGCAGAAGAAAAAACATACATAATAATTTAATTAATAATAAACTAATTTGTAAAGTACCATTACATAAATTAATTTATTAAATAATCACTAATCAACTATAATTACATTACCAAATTAAATTTCAACACCAAGCAAATCAATTTATAATCTTATAAAAAAATAAAATTGGTTCCATGTTTTAAAAATTACTAAAGCAACATAATTTTATCATAACTAAATGAATCTATTTTAACTAATTAACAATAATAACTTAATAATATTTAAATAAATTAAAACATAAACATTAATTAATATTATTAACCAATATATATTAATAATAATGAGATTATCAATTATTAATATTTTAATTAATATTTTAAAAAATTAATATATTAATTAAAAAATATTATATATATATTATTTAATACAAAAAATAATTTTTAAAAAAAACATTAATAGCTTGATTTGGGGGGGGGTGGGATTTACCCCACCCCGACTGTGTCGATAGCCTAGCTATCGTGGGTACCATTAGCTACTCGGGGGATTAGGGGGAAGGAACCCTCGCACCCTCCATAAAATATATGTGTGTGTGTGTGTGTGTGTGTATAAGTTAAAAAAAATTCTGACAAACAATTTGTTTGTACCATTTTCCAGCAAGTTATTTTTTTAATTTTAGAAAGAGACTTTCAAAAATAAACATGCATAATTTTATATAAAAAAAAGTAATTGATTATTTAAGAACCTAGTTTCACTATTTAATTTAAATTGGGTTTTCACATTCATTTATTTGATGATTTAAATTTATGTTGCTCTTTCGAATACTCTGTTTAATAATTCAATCAAACACATATTGATTCTAAATTTCATATTTTTCTAAAACAATTTCCTATAGGTTTTCACCTTGAACAACGTAGGGTTTTAACCAAAACATAATTTCCTTTTTGAATTTAAAACACAAGGGCTTGTAGAATACTATAAAAGATTATGGATATATATAAATTAATACATGTATGCTCATATGCATAATAAAATACCAAAATCTCCTCTCACACAACAAAACCCAAAAAGATTTTTAAATCCAAAACCTCCAACAATAAAACTATAAAAACTTCAATTCAAACCCTATCACAATCTGGCAAACATGAAGAAAACAATCTTTCTGAAATACAAGAATTGAACCTACAAGGGTTTTCAAACCCTACCTCAAACCACCAATTGAAGAAATATGACGAAGACTAGAAAAATTGTATGAAAATCTCTCTGACAAAAGAATCCTTCAATTCAATCTCTTCACCCAAATCTGCAAACCTGTGTGTTTGAAAACAATTGCCAAGCCCTCCCAATATAGGAATTCAAACTCAACTCAACTCAACAACTTCATTTTCATCAATTTCCTTTTTTCACATAATTTACTCAATTCTAATTTGTAACTCAAGTACTTTTGCATTCCTTGTTTATGTCAATTCACTTAACTCCTAATTACTTTATTCTTTTACTATTTATTCTAATTGATTTGTGCAACTAAATTGCATATCAATTTAATTATATTATTTTTAATCCTAATATTATTTACCTTAATGATAATTTATTTTTAATTAATAAACTTATCTTCTATTTGAAAATTTGAATTTGATAATTAACTAGATACCTTTATTTCCACAAATTTAATTAAATTTTTAAATTTAATAAAGTATTTAATTAATTTCCATTAATTAAATACTTTCGCATTTAATTTTCTATATTTAGTAAGATCTAACTTATTTAAACCACATAATTAATCCTAATAAATTATTTAATTATCTCTCAATAATCACACCAACTAGCCAAGACCAACTGAACCAAATAAAAATAATAATCATCCTCAAGGGAAGGTTTATGGACTCACATCACCTAGACAAATTCAGAAGGGTAATATATCATAAACTTCTCCACTATTTTAGGACAATAAAATGGCTTAGGCTGGGATCTATATCTGAATATTATCTCCCCTCTCTTACCATTGAGGCTTTGTGATAGAACACGCCCATCCTGATAATTCAGGGAAGTTGATGCCTGGTACCTGCAAACCTACATAAAAGACAAGCATGTACATACATATATATAACAAGAAATGGCAGGGATTGGGACATCGTGTGGATCCCGCAAGCAAGTAACTACGACTTTGTCCCTCGACCATATAAAACACATCAAACATAAAAGTAAAAAGAACATACATGATAGCCATACACATGCAAGTATGAGGTAAGTAAAATCATCAACATAAACATCATTATAAACATATAAATAATTATCATCAAAGTAACTAACATCATCTGACTGCAAACATGTGATATCTCATATTTAACCAATATCAAATCACCATGTAATGTTATACATCCAAAACCACATAATAAAACTGAAATAATCAACACACACATAAAAGTGGCCTAAAAGAGTTTGGCAATATAAAACTGAAAAGTAAACTATGGGTAGACACTACACATTGAATATAAAGATGATAATAGGAAGTTAAAAAAATACTTATATTATGTTTATGGAACCTAAACCACAAGGTTTTTCACTCTAATGCTAAAACCATGTCAAATTAACCCCTAACACCTATTAGAAAAGTCAAAACATGCCTTTCTTTCAAATTCACAAGAACATATAAACCTTTTGAAACCACAAATGCATATTATGAAAGTGTATGGTAAGCCTACTTATAGTGGAAGTTGACATGAAAAGATAACCAATGGCACTATATTAAGGATAAAATCACCCATGGAATTAATTTAAGAGGTAAGTGATGCCTCTTAGTGGAATTGTGAGTCTTGGATTAATCCATAGTTCTATAATTAGTTCTAGTCATGTTCTTCCCTTGGTGTTATATCTATCTCGACAATTTTCCATACTTAACCATTTCATCATCTCTTTTCCCAAGATATTTGTATCATAATAAAAACTTGGTCCAATCTCACATTATCCCCTTAGGTAATTATTCATTTCCTCCAATTTGAATGGATTAACCTTTTCTACTAATGCATCTATGTTTTCCTTCCCTCATGGATCAAGATTTGACATCACCTTAAATCTTCTTTATGTCATAGCATATCTCTGAAGTGCCTTTGGCATGCTTTAGATGTGTCAATATTAACTAGATTGAATATATTTTTAAAGTCTCTTAACACATTCCATGACAATAAAATGACTTATTTAGATTAAGGAGTACTTACCTAAACCATTCCTTCATATTCAACAATCCTTTCTCACACTCACACCATAATTCATATCCATGTTAGTTGTAATGAGTTTTTTAAACCAACAATCAATTCATAATAGGATAGAAGAAAACTCGTTATGCACAAGGATTAAAACCAAAGAGAATGAAAGAATCAATTCACTAGATATTCTCCCCATTAATATAATAGACCAATGTAAAAAAAATTCATAACAAGCACATGACCAAAAAAACTAGGAAAAGAAACCTTGTAGGCTACATTAATAAGACATTGATTGCAAGCATTTCTTCTATGATGTTTAAATAATAAAATATCAGATAGCTCAATCTTAGTCAAGTAGTATTTCAACCAATGATTCTTAGACACCATGTTAGAGTAATAAAGTGTTTTCTTATTAATTAAATCACGTTTGATTTAATTAATCACTTATTACCTCTTTCTACTTAAGCTAAACTTTAGGCATATAATAATTAATTTCTTTATTAATTATTATTGTGCAACCTAGGTTTTACCTTTTTAGGTTTTTAGATCTCATTTTATAAGGATTGATCTCCTTTGTTATCATAATAGATTTTATAAAAGATTATTCATTATTGAATTGTAACTTTTGTTTTTGCACGTCAAGAATGATTTCTCCTCTCTCATGGATCAATACGTTCAGGCCTCCATAGCTTCTTGCTTCTTTTCTCTCTTTTTGTGATAGGTGTTTGCATGAAGGTGTTCTTGGTAGCTATGGGTTGTTTAATCATCAACTCCAATATGGTATCAAAGCTTCAGATCTATTTTCCCCTGTCCTCTTCTTGAAAGATTCGATCGTGTTCGTCGGATCTGCGTTTTCAGAGGGTTTTCTGTCAGATCTGGGGGGACTTCATTTATGGTCATCTTGGCTTCAAACGGACCTCACAGTTGTGTTCATAGCATCCAAGAACCCCCAGATCCATATAAAATTTTTCCAATTTGGACAAAGTTGGAATCTGTGAGAAAATTTTTTTGCAACTAGCCTCGACATGCATCCCGAGGCATGTTGGGCCCAAATGGACCTCGCCATTGAGCTTTTGGCACCCCAGAACCCCTAGATCCATATAGGAATGTCTAATTTAGATGTGGTTGCATTATGAGGAAAAAAAATTTGCATTACAGGTTGTACTACTTTGGCACACAAATTGAGGTAGAATCTATACGGCCCTAGCACACAAATCAAGGTAAAATTATACCGATTTGACATGAAAATTGAGGCAAAAAAATTTATTGTCTCATACCCAAATTGAAGAAAAAAAAATTGGTATGCAAATTGAGGCAAAAATTCATGTGACTTGACACAGATCCCGAGATGCGCATGCGATTTTGAAAAAAAAAATTGGGTGGTGACGGCCATTTGGGCATGAAATATAAGCTCACAGATGAGATGTAGCCTTAGCCCCTGGTCATATGGTGACCACGGCCCCAAATTTTTAGCCCTAGAGACCTTTTTTCCATGACATCCATATGGCCTTCAATTTTAAGCCCCTCAGTTGCTGATGTCAACATGCATCAACGCTCTTGTACACCATTTTTTGGGCCCATCATCATACCTATGGCTTTTTGCTCATAACTTGAGCATACGGTGTCAAAATCGGGCAAACGAGATATCGTCGGAAAGATGGTTTCAAGCTCTATCCAAATCTGGAGTTTTGAATTTTTTATTTTACTTTTTTTATTGTGTTTTTTTAATTTCAAAGCCAGATGTTCAGTTTTGTACTCTGGGAGCTCTATCTTGCGCATCCAGACTCTATTTTGGGAAAATGATATATCGTTGGAAATCTTGTTCAGAGAGCTTCCCAGTGTTGTGAGTTATTTTTTTAGAATCTTCTCCAGGTACATTTTATTTATATTTTTTCATTTTTGCAATCTAATGGATATCTTGGATGTTTCAGGTCTTGGGATCTCTTCCCTCTGAGGGATGGCTCATCTTAGGTTGTTCTTTTGTTTTAGTAGTCTTCTCTATTCTTTGAGTAGTGTATACTTCACTTTTGCAGCATTCTTTTATGCACACGCACTGAGATAAAGTGTCATTCTATTGCATGTATGAGATTTTGCACATGTCTGTGCTCTATGTACTCGCACATACTTTTTTCATGTGAGCATTCCTCCAATGACATTAGCCTCAGGTATCTTTATTTGTGTTTGTACACTCTCTACACCTTCGATGTTTCAGATTCATCTCCATCATGTAGTTCATATTGGATGATCTTTTCAATGTACCTATCATTACTCCCTTGTCAGCATTATGGGGGGGTTTCTTCTGTTGGTTCTACTGCTTCCTTGGTTTGATAGTGTGAGCTATGTATTTAGTATTTGATTCTATGTACTAGGTGAATGCAATGGCTGGGTACCTATGCATTTTGGTGAGATGAATCATTTACCATATAGACACTCTTTCTTTCTTATTTTTGGATGCACTCTTCCAGCTTTGATTGATCAGCTCTTCAGACTTTTATTATTTTTATGCCATCTATATTTCTGAGTTCAGGTGTTTGCCTTTGTTTGCCTCCTTATTTGAGTAGTGTCATTTGAGGGCACTCATACATATTAAAATATTTTGTATCTTTGACTTCAATTGTTTTCCTTTGTTTGCCTCCTGATTCGAGTAGTGTCATTTGAGGGCACTCATGCAGATTACAGTTTTCTCTACCTGGTCATATTTCAGTGGAGGATCTTCAGATCATCAGTTACTTCTTGATAGAGTTTGTAGTTTCTTACTTCAGTGATGTTGTACATGTTCACCCTTGTTCCTATGTTTTGTATCATTCCTATTTTTGGAGGCTTCTTTAATCCTTCAAACTAGTCTTTATCTCTATTTGGAATAGATATTTTCCCATTTGGTTTTCTCTATTTCTCTACTTTATAGAGACTCTCTTTTGTACTTGGGTACCTGATCAGGCCCTTTGTTGTCGGGACCCATTTACTTTCAATAGTTCTTTCTAGGTTTTTAGCTTCTCCCAAATTTCATCTTAAGGTGGGGTGTATTAGGAATAGTCCCAAGAGATAATTGAGACCATGCTTAGTAATCACAAATCAGCTCTTCTCTTCACAATCAACTCTGAACCATGCTTAGTAATCACAAATGACTGCCTATAAATATCTTTCCTCCAAATGATATAATCAATTCATCCTATTAGAACCACCTTGAAATCATATTAGAGAAACCATAACATACTCCAATAATAATTATGTCAGCTCTACTAAGCATGCAACACATTCTAGGACTTGTCCAATATTAACAAATGTAGACGCACGCTACACACTGTCATCTCTACCAAAGTAAATAAAAATTTCTCCTCAACATAAATTACATCATGCACTCTTAAAAAAATTACAAAATATTCTCCAAGCACTAATCCAAGGGTGCATACCGAAATGATAGGCGTAACTCCTGAACCAATATAATCTTTGTCGGCTCTTCTGAATAAACACAGGAAACTGCTATTGCTGAATAGCGACTACATAAATTCACTTCTACTAATCATCAAACTCTATTTTAATGAATGTAACATCACTAACATGTCTCCATCACATATCCAAATGTGCAAGGCTCTATGATAACTGTACGGACAATCATTCACCAAACATTGCCTGTAACTCTGTCAGGAACACTACTGACACAAGCTGCTATATAAATGTATGTACTAATAGTTAACCTCTGTGTCCATGATATCATATTGATAACATGTCCATGTTGTATATACTAGAATCTTACTACATAAGTCCTCCACACATGCTACTTACCATATGTTTTCATCAATGAAAAACATATAGTCAGCACTGGTTTGCTGGAAAATCTCTAATAATCTCCCCCTTTGGCATTGATGGCAACATATGGAATGAAAAACACCACCAACCCAAATGAACATTTCTTTTATAACATTCTCCATTTCCTCTTCAAAACTCCCCCAAGGATGAATCCTCCATCTACTGCAATATTCTTCAACATTCTCCATTTCCTCAACTGAATTGCTTCCATAACTGAATACTACTTCCCCTTAGCATATTACTCCTTTTACTTTTTTTTTTCATGACTATGTATTACTCCCCCTTTGACATCAATGGAAAAGGGCACCAAACATTTTAAGCACCGATACTACTCCTGACATAGAGTAGTCAACCATCCATCAGTCCCTGAGGACTGATGCTCTTTCTTCTTTCTTCTAAGTAGAATCAGGGAAGGGAATTACTCCTAGCTTCTCCCTGAGATACTAAAAAATATCCTTTGGCAAGGGCTTTGTGAATATGTCTACTAGCTAATCTTTAGTACTCACATAGTCCAACTTAACTTCTTTCTTTGCTACTTTCTCTCTTAAGAAGTGATACTTGATCTCAATGCGTTTTGTCTTTGCATGCATCACAAGGTTCTTTGATATATTGATAGTGCTAGTGTTATCATAATGTATGACAATAGGATAGTCAATCTGAATTCCAAAATCCTTTATCATTTGCTTGATCCAAACAATTGTAGAATAATTCAGGGCTACTGCAACATACTCTACTTTTGTTGTTGACTGAGGGATATAATTTTTTTTCTTGCTTGTCTAAGTGACAATTCTGTCACCAAGAAACACTTCTCCTCCTGATGTACTCTTTCTATCATCAACGCATCCTGCCTAATCTGCATCAGTATAGACATGAAGCTCAATATTTTCTAAATTTGGATACCATAGACCATAATCTATAGTTCCTTGCAAGTATCTAAATATTCTTTTTATTTCCATGAGGTGACTTTGTTTAGGCTCTACTGCAAATCTTCCAACTATTCCAACTACATTGGAAATATCAGGTCTAGTTTGAGTAAGATAAATGAGTTTTCCAATCATAGATTTGTACAATGTTATATCTACTATTGGTGAGTCATCTTCTTTTGTAAGCTTTCATCTAGTTATCATATGTGTCCCTACTGGCTTGCAATCATCCATCTTGAATTTCTTTAATATCTCTTTCACATACTTGGACTGATTAATGAAAATGCGTTTCTCTATCTGTTGCACATTCAATCCCAAAAAGTATTTGATAGGTCCAATCATGCTCATCTCAAATTCATTCTGCATCTCCTTAGAAAATTTAGCACTAAGTTTGTCATTACCTCCAAAGATAATGTCATCAAAAAATATAGCTACAAGTACTAAACCTTCAGATGTCTGTCTTATGAATAGATTACAATTTGCTGCTCCTTTCTTGAATCCAATCTTTGTTAGATATCCATCCAGTCTCTCATACCATGCTCTAGGGGCTTGCTTAAGTCCATAGAGTGCCTTCTTTAATCTACATACCATGTCAAGTCTGTCTGATAAGGTGAATCATTCTAGCTTCTCAATGTATACTTCTTTCAATTCTCCATTCAAGAATGCTGACTTGACATCCATCTGATAGACTTTGAAGTTTTTGACTGTTGCATAAGCTAGAAACAACTTAATAGTTTCTAATATGATTATAGGGGAAAATGTGTCTAAGTAATCAATTCCTTCTCTCTACGCATATCCCTTACATACTACCCTTTCTTTATTTCTTACTACTATACCATCTTCATTCATCTTGTTTCTGAATATCCATTTTGTTCCAATCACATTCTTATCACTTGGTCTTGGGACCAGTTCCCAAGTATCATTCTTGATAATTTGATCTAGTTCCTCTTTCATAGCATCTGCCAATCTAAATCATTACAAGCATCTTCAACACTTAGAGGTTCAATCTGTGATAGTATACATACCACCTCATTGCTTGCTAAATTCTTTGTCTTTGATCTTGTTGTGACTTTGTTGTTCTGATCTCCAATGATGTCATCCTTAGAGTGATATCTAGATGTATACTTTGGAGCTTTAGATGAAACGAACTCATCTTCCTTTTGAGTTTCTTCTTCACTTGTTTCAAGGTCATTGAACAATACATTGATACTATCAAACATCTCTTCAACAACTATCTCGCTAGTGGAAGGTATGGGTTCTTCTTCAATCATAGGTGATTAATCATAATATCTTTCTTGAACCATAAACTTTTCATCAATCTTAA
Source organism: Chamaecyparis obtusa (assembly GCA_027943335.1). NCBI lineage: Eukaryota > Viridiplantae > Streptophyta > Pinopsida > Cupressales > Cupressaceae > Chamaecyparis > Chamaecyparis obtusa. Next base: position 941,736 of record BSBK01005649.1, on the reverse strand, counting down.
CATGAGCACTTTCAATGATCTTCAATCTTAAATAGAAACATCTATAAGCTTTTCTTTTAGTAAAGTAACCAATAAAAATACCTTCATCACTTCTTGCATCAAACTTTCCTACTAATTCATCCCTCTTGATGTAGCACTTGCTTCCAAAGATTCTGAAGTATTTCACTGTCGGAACATTACCAAACCATAGCTCATAAGGTGTCTTGTCTGCACCAGGCCTTAATTGTATTCTATTGATTATATAGACTGATGTATTGACCACATCTCTCCAATAGGTGTGTGAAACTTTTTCTTCAATCATGATGGTGCACGTTGTATCAAGGATAATCATGTTCCTTTTCTCTACAATCCCATTTTGCTGAGGGGTTCTATGTGCACTTAACTATCTTTTTATGCCATGTTCTTCGTAGTACTCATAGAATCTCTCAGAGGTGAATTATCCTCCTCTATCCAATCTTAGACACTTTATCTTTAGTCCAAATTCATTCTCAACCTTAGCTTTGAATATTTTGAACTTCTCAAATGCTTCTGACTTATCTTTCAAGAACGCAACCCACATCATTCTAGAATAATCATCTACAAACAAAATGAAATACCTTTCACCATAGTAAGATCTTGTTTGAGTTGGTCCACATAGGTCTGTATGAATCAGATCCAATTTGTTCTCTATTGAATTATGCTTGCTCCTGAATGAATTCCTTACATGCTTTTCCATTACACATTCCCTGCAGATGGTATCAACTGGCTTTTCTATGCTAGGTAGGTCTCTTACTGCCTTAACATTACTATGTTATCAAAATTGATATGACATAGTCTTCTGTGCCACAACCAACTATCATCTACTTTAGCAACAAAACAACTTGCTTCTAGATTAAGCTGAAAAACATTACCTTTGGTCTTTGATCCTGATGCAATCATTTCTCCTTCTTTGTTGTTAATGATGCACTTGTTTCCATTGAATTCCAATCTATAACCTTTTTAAAGTAACTGCCCAACACTTAGTAGGTTATGTTTCAAATCATCAACATAAAGAACATCATCAGTACTTGTAGACACCTAAAAATCCTTTAGAAAATAAATTATTTTTATTTTCTGAAAAATCTCTGATGACATCATCATTTATTAATTAATTATTTAATTAATTAATTTATTTATTTTTATGTCATTAAATCCCTTTACCTTAATTAAAAATATTTAATTAAGGAATCCCTCCCAAAAATGTTTAAATCTTATTTAAACATTATCTCCCTATTTATTAATTATTTAATTAATAAATTAACCAAAAATCTAAAAAATAAATTATTTATTTATTTTTTCCCAAAATCTTGCCAATTTCCTAAAGACCACTAACCTCTTCTAGAATCTTCTAATCCTTCTTTAATTTTGATTAAAGGCTAATCCCATCATTTCCTAACCCTAATCCCAACTCAAAATATTTAATTAAGATTAAATATTTAATCCTCATCTTTATTAAATTCATTTTAATAAATATTCTCAAAACTAAACCATGGAAATAAATAAATCTTTATCTATTTCCTAAAAATCCATATTTATCCTAAGGAAGTTCTAGACTCTTCTAGAAAGTTTTTATTCTTGTCCCCCTAATCCTAATCCTAATCACCCCCTAATCTTGTCACATTCCCTAATCAAGGTTAGCCAACTCCTAAGCTTAACCCAAAGTCAACAAATTTCTAGAAACTTCTCTTACATGCATTAAATGCATTTAAAGCCTCCTTATCCCTCTTACATGCATTTATGATGCATTTAAGAAGCCCCTCACCCCTTTCTTACACCCTTTGACCTTAAGCACATTTTTCAAATTGTGCACATCCCTCCCATCTTTCAACCCAATGCCCTTGTGACACTTGTCACAAGGAGGTGGCCTTGAACTAGCACAATCCATGTGCTCCCCTTTGAATGAATCTTGGCCTCTCTTAAGGATTTTGATCCTGGCCACTCATTCCTCCTTCCCAAAGCTTATAAATACTCCTCATTTCTAAGAGCAAAACTCATTCACCTTTTATTTTAAGCATTGTTATCATGCTTATTTAGCTCTAGACTTAGCATAATCATCCTAATTTAGCTTACTTTCAAGCACTTTAGCTCATTTTAAATATAAGACTAATGGATTAACATAGTTTACTTCTTGTTTATGCATCATATCACATCTATTTTGGGTTTAAAAATCTACTTAATCATATGAGTTGCATAATCTTGAGTTCTTGAGGCCTTAGGGGCAATTTTGGGTGTTCTACCCAATATTGTGTCATTTATGAAGTTTTCATGAAGCTTAAATCCTCCAAATCTGCATTAGGAAGATGCTCCAAGTGTTTTGAGAGCATACCCACATTCCTTTAAATGAGCAAATCAAACAGTGCATGGGCGCATCTATTTTAGCTCAATCTGAAGTGGCTTAGTTTAGAGTTTTCTTTGTTTTGGATTGATTTCATGCTAGGTTAAAATCTAATGTTTGTTTGGCTTGAGTCTTTTCAAAATAGGTATCCTCAAAAGCCTTGTCCACATTCTGGCATGCCCGGTGGGACTCAAACCCACAAATCAACTTGATTAGATCATACTTTGTACTCTCATATTTGCTTTTTTTCATGAATAATCTACAGGAAACAAGTGAAATGTCGCCTACACATAGTTCAATCACGCCTACAAATAGTTTGATGACGCCTACAAGCCCTGTATCAATGCCTATTTTCTAAAGATTTCCATCTTTCATAACTTCTATTCCATCTTAAACTTCTTTTCTGTCGCCTGTAATAGAAGTAATCATGCCTATAAGATAAACATTCACGCCTCCGCATACAAAAGTCTCACCTGTAATAATTTTGTTATCGTGTGCCATATTTCATTTACCACCTGTAATCATTCCACTGCCACTTGTAATAATTTAGCTGTCGCATATGCATGTTTTATTACAGCCTATGCATGTTTCATTGTCGCCTACACCTTTTTCCTGTCGCCTATGCAAAAGCTCCTGTCGCCTGTTAACTTTTTCCTGTCAACTATGCACAAGCTACTGTCACCTGTGAACTTTTTCCTGTTGCCTATGCACAAGCTACTGTCGCCTGTGAACTTTTTCTTGTCGCCTATACACAAGTTACTGTCACCTGTACACAAGCTCCTGTCACCTATGTACTTTTCTCTGTTGCCTATGCACTTTTTTTTGTCGCCTATGCACAAGTTCTTGTCACCTATGAACTTTTTCTTGTCACCCGTGCACAAGTTCTTGTCGCCTGTGCACAAGTTCCTATCACCTGTGAACTTCCTGTCACCTTTTCTCTCAGATTGATATTGGATTCATTTTTCTTAAAGCAAAAGTCAAAAAACAAATCTTGAATGAAATTAAGGAAAAATGAACTTAAGTCCTAAGAGTCATTATCATTTTGAAAATCAAACACAATCTTGAATGATCTAAATTAGAAAGAACAAGCATCCCTATTTCTTCTTCTTTGAATTTCAGTTCAAACAAACTCAATCTTGAATGATCTAAGGATAAAATAAAGCTCTTTTCAAAGTTCTAAATCAACACGCCAATCTCAATCTTGAATGCTCAAAGAAAGAACTTGCAACCACTCAAATTGTTTACTTATTGGAGAAAGAAAAAATCAAACCTTAAACACTCGTGTCTACAATTTCAAAGTTCAAACACACTTAATCAATTTGGAAGAAAGAACAACTTGCTTGATGTGCATCTAGGAGCTTTCATTTTCTTGCAAAATCCACTTAGAGTAAGCGACGTAAAACATTTGAACTCAGACAGTTCACTTGTTCTACTTCTAGCGAGGCATGTCCAGGAGAGAAAAGTGCTTCCTCCTCGGAGAACAACCTTAAACCGGTATCCCCCCTGGCCGGTATATAAATAAAGTGAAGGCAAAAAGTACTCACTTATATCTCCTAACCCACGGGCGTTCATGCTAAATACAGTGATTGGGGATGGTAAATATTCCTCCCCTAGCATTGTTGGCTAGGCTCTTAAGTGAGTCATGGGTGGTCAGCATAACCGGGTATGGAGACTCCACATAACCATTACAAACCTGATAAAATAGAGGCTACCCTATCTACATCTAAAAGTATCAAAATCCTTGTGCAAGGACCGATTCCAAGGGGTTTACCGGATCACCTCAAGATTACTCATCATTTGTATCCCCTTTTAGGGGGTACCAAGCTGTGGGCAAGCGATTTTGATACTCACCTTCCTTAGGTAGATCTGTTTGAATTGATTGACAGTTAAAACTCCATAAAAACACTTGTTGGAACATACACTTTTCAAATCTTTTTCAGAATCAGAGTCAGTGATCTTGTTTGTATCCCACAAGGTTGCTTTGTCCCTTGCGGAGATTTCTTATTTAAAAATCTTTGTTGAAATCTATCCTTTTCCATTGGAAAAACATCAAACTGATCTACAACTTGGTTCATGATACTCAAAATAGCCATGTCAGTCCAAATCCTCCCAAAATCCAAAAAATGTCCAAAGCTTTCAGAATCTCAAATCATGGTCTTCCAGTCATATTCAATCTAGTCTTGTCATCCTTTTCTCCTATCCTAGGTTAGCAAAGTCATCTCAGTCATCCCCCATCCCCTTGCCTGTCTTCCTCTAAAGTTAGTTTTCTTCCAAACTTGAGCCAAATCCAAACCTAAGTCTGATTCTATCAATCATCCCAATCTAAGTCTTAGTCTTCTAGTCCATCTTCATCCTTCATCCTTATCCAACTCATCTGCAAGTCAGCATGTCTCAAAACTATTATGATGAGTTAGGCTATTATGTCTCTCCTCTCAATCCATCCTATCCTGATGATGATGAAAGCCTTGTAGATCACGATGCATATTTTGAAAATCTTAGCAAGTTTTCTCCAAACATTCCCCAACATCCAATCATTCCTCCAAAATATCCTATCATGCCTTCACGCTTATCCACTAGCACTCCCTTTCATGTCCTCGGCAAGGCAAATCCATTATCTTATCCATCTACAACTTATCCCTATCTCAAACCTACACATCCTCCATATGCATCCTTCATACCGCCACCTTCCTCTATGGTCATATCCCAATCACCATCATCCCATAGAAACACTTCACGCTACTTCCCTTATCTAAAATCTCCATCCACCCATCCTCCAAATTATTCCCAAATCCAAAATCCTAGTCTTCCCATCCTTTATCCAAATCCTCCATCTACTTATCCTCCAATCCTGATTCAAAATCAAAATCCTAGTCTTCCAATCCTTTTCCCCAATCCTCCATCCTATCTCAATCCACCATCTTCTATTCCAAACCACATTTCCAAAAATCCCCTCCCACAAGTAGAGTGCATCCTTCAAACCATTTCATATCCCATACCTCGATCCATCACCTCTACTTCTTCAGCACCATCATCCCCTCAAATAGGTTCACCATCTTCCACCCCATCTTCATATGAGAACTATCCTAGCTCTCCATCTCCTCCACATTCCAATCCTTCTTCACCATGAAAGTCTCCAAGGAGTTTCACAAGGAAGCCAATAACAAATCCCACTCCTAAAGTTGAAGGGCTATTCCATCTCAAACCTTCATGTGAAGCCATCACTGATGAGGCCCATCCATCACTCCCATCTATCATTTACCTTTTGTACATTGATCCTCTTCCATCTCCTAGCATCATTGAGTCCCTTCCATCTGAAGTCTCCATCCAATGCCTACCAACATTACCTCCTCCTAGTATTATCCAAAGCATATCTAATGAGCCTCATGAGTTCACCCTTCTTCCTGCCATCACAGCTATAGAATCTTCCATCCTTTCATCCATACCATCTGAAGAGTTCTTCCTTCTTCTAGACATCACAGCTACAAAATCTCCCATCCTTCCATCCACCCCCTCTAAAGAGTCCATCCATACATCCGCCGTCACTCTATCCACACAAATCCTATCATGTCAAGATCTTTCCCAAAAGCATGTTGAAGTACCCATTGAAGATAATCAAGATCCAATCCTTTCACTTCCCCCATCACATGTTCTATTGCTTCCATCACCCCCAATCCAAAATCCTACAATCCCAATTCCTCCAATCCAAGATCCTGTCATCCCAGTTTCTCCAACTGAAGATCCATTACCATCCCCCAATGCCAATCAAAATCCCACCATCATATCCTCTCCTCTTGAGGATCTTCCAATCCAAACTATCCCACTACCATCACTCTATCCTCTTGGATCACTTACATTTGTCAAAAGCAGTCCACTTGAAGCAGAAGAAATTAGTTTCATATCTTCCATTAGGGAACTAGAAACTGGATGTTTATCATATTTCCCAAGTCAAAAATATCCTTGTTTGGATAAAATGCTCAAGAAATGGAATTATCAAGGCAAAGGCCTAGTCTCTCATGAACAAGGAAATCTGGAGCCCATTCAAGACAAGAAACATCCAAAATCATGTGGAATTGGTCACACACCAGGCGAAGGCACTTCCTCCAGAAATGTTGGTACAACTAAAGCTAAATTCAAGCATCCTTCCAAACCCACCATCACATCTCCCAAAACATACAATGTTATTCCTCCTCCTCCATCATTATGGCCTAGGACAACCTATCACATTCCTCCTTCATCCTCTAAATCCATTTTGGGTCCCTATGTCCCAAAATCTTCCAGCACATATCCTCTACATACCAAATCCATTTTGGGACCTTACATCCCAAAATATCATCCCCCATTTTATCCTACTCAGTATTACATCCAAAATCCAAACATCCCTAGTCGGGATCAACAAAGGCATATATCCATATCTCCTATCTACCAAACTCCATCCATCTCCCCATCCATATTTTCACCATCCCACACATCTCCTCATATTCATTCCAATGCTCCTTGCAATTTGGATGCCATATCAAATATGCACAAAGGGAAATATCCACAAAAATTCAAAGATTGCCATGTCCAGCCTAAACGACATGGTCAACCAAAGCAAAATCCACTCAAGCAATCCAATGCATCCCAATGGCCACAAAGGCCCACCAAAGCTAAAGCAAAAATGATGTGGATCCCAAAGCAAAAAGATGTAATGCATCTAAAAGAAACATCCACAATGGCATCCAAAGTTGCTAATCCCCCAACTACTCAGTCTTCTCCTCCATCTCCTAAATCTATTATGGGTCCCAAAGATTTGAAATCTCCTAGCGTAAATCCTCCATCACATCCACCTCTATCTTCCACATCCTATCCACTTCATCCACCTTCCTCGCAACATGTGCCAATGTTGGTCCTAATAGCATCTCCCTATCATGATCACTTTCCATCTTTCCATCCAAACAATTTCTACCACCATATCTCCCATCTACCCCATCTTATCCATGCCTTTGCATAATCCCTCCATCCTAATAAAGTTGTACCAACATCCTGAGAAATTGAAAAGGCAGCAACAAATTAGAAAATGTCAGCAACAAATCAGAAGGTCAGCATTTAGTCAGCAAAAAATCAAAAAATCCATAAAAATTGGAAAAAATCAAGAGAAAAGTATCAAAAAAGAAAAGAGAAAAACATTCGTCCTATGGTGAAAACTTGGCAATTCAAGCACCTTGGACAAGTACCATGATGAAAACCTGGCAAACGGGTGTCATGCATAGGCCTCCCCCCAATTCCTTTCTGTAGTTGGGGGCCATTCCCTTCTATCACCTCTTATCCAACATCTCCTCCATCCCATTTGTCTCTCACCTCCTTCATCCTCCTTTGGATCTTGATGACAAAACAAAGACTACCAGGTATACATGCTTTTGGGCACCTTCTTGGCATCCATCACACTTTTCAGCTACATATCCTCTATCCAATCCATTCATCCTAGCTTCCATCTACCTTCCTCATCCTTTTGTTGGCATATCTTTTATCCAAGCATACCCCATGCCTTTGAAAATACATGAACTATCCTAAATAGAGGGCATCTTATTCCTTGGTAACATATTCCTTGGAGACTATCTTTCATCCAAAATCATCCATCTTCCAATCCTTAAGCAAATCCACCATCCAATCTCCTTGAGCATTCCTCTATCAAGATCCCTCAGCGGTTCCTCTAGCATTCCATCTCCCAATCTTAATAAAATCCACCATCCAATCTCCCCAAGTATTCCTCTATCTAGATCCCTCAGTGGTTTCTCCAGCATTCCATCTTCCAATCCTCAAGCAAATCCGCCATCCAATCTCCCCAAATCTTCCTCCATCCAAATCTCCTAGCAGTTCCATCATCCTCATCCCTAGCATTTTTCTCCATCTTTCCATCACCTAGTATCTTACCTTGTCATTGGTATCTAGCTATAGGCTAACCTCATTGCAATCCAATGCCATTCATCCCTATCCAAACATTCCTAGCAGTCCTAGCAATCTTTCAATCCTCTCCACATCATCTAGCTATCCAAAATCCAACATCCAAGATCAAGCCAACTGATCAAATCACATCCTTAGTCTTGTAGCAAGCCTTGATCTTAATCTGATCATCATTGTTGGGATATGTCCTTCCCAAATCTGTGTCATTTCAGGAAACATCTAATATCAATCCATCTTGGCCTTCCAGCCCAACTGGGGCATCATCTTGCATATCTTTGGAGTTTCAACTTCACCCTAGGTTCTTCCTATCCTCAATCCTGAGCTTCTGTACATATCCATTGTATATCTTTTCCCGTCCATTGTACATATCCTCACGTCTTGTTGTACATATCCTTGTCAATCCTACATCAATAGTATTTGATCATAAATCTTGTCCTACACAGCCTCGCACTTCAGCAACATCAATTATCGACTATCCTTGATCATCATGACTATCTTTGAACCGCATCATTTTCCAATCAGCAACACAACATTCTCCCCCACCAACATAGGGTCCACACAGATGTATGCTTTTGTTTTGTCTAACCTAAGCCTAATCACGGGTCCCCTCAGTTGTATCCTTCCTATCCGACCCAATCTTCCACCAAGCACACTAGGTCCATGTCGATGTATCCTTCCACATGTTCAGACCAATCTTCCTACCATCAATCAAATCAAATCTCTCTCCTTGGCAAAGGTTGTCTTTTGGAGTTATCATTTTGACCTTGGATTTTGTCCTTTGGGTCTTGTTAATCTTTTACAGCTTCTCATTGTTCTCTACTCAAAGTCACCACGATCCTTTATATCATGGTGCACTGCACATGAGGATAATCTAGGGAAAGGTCTTTTGATCTTTTGCTTCTGCTTGTGAGTCAGTCATGTGTTTGTGGTTTTTTCAGCATCATTTCCACCATGCCTCCTTCGGGTTTCATGTGTGATGCTGGGGAAACCCTACGTGTCTTTTTAGCATCAGTCCTATGCAACGCTGGTGACAAGGCCTCGTGATCCCAGTATCCTTGGTAGGTCTCTAGCATTGCTATATTAAACTAGGTTGTGCTCTCCACATTTGCACTTGGAGCTTCCCCAAATCCCCTACATCTTGCATCATATAGATTAATCTTGCATCTTGCATCTCTCATGTAGCTACATCCTGCATTTTGCATTCCATCTCATCTTGCATTCACCCATCTTTGCTCTTGGAAGCTTGGTTATTTATCTCCCCTGCTTCCTTAGTCCTTCCTTCTCTGTTTCCTTTCGAGAAAATTCCACAACATTTACTCTTGCGTTATTTTCTCAAGGGGGCACAACCCATCATTCCTCTAAATTCTAGCTTGGGGCATCTTATTTTCTTGTCTTTGATGTCATGCCACTTGCGGCATCGCATCAAAGAGGGGCAAAATGTAGACACCTAAAAATCCTTTAGAAAATAAATTATTTTTATTTTCTGAAAAATCTCTGATGACATCATCATTTATTAATTAATTAATTATTTAATTTATTTATTTATTTTTATGTCATTAAATCCCTTTACCTTAATTAAAGATATTTAATTAAGGAATCCCTCCCAAAAATGTTTAAATCTTATTTAAACATTATCTCCTTATTTATTAATTATTTAATTAATAAATTAACCAAAAATCTAAAAAATAAATTATTTATTTATTTTTTCCCAAAATCTTGCCAATTTTCTAAAGACCACTAACCTCTTCTAGAATCTTCTAATCCTTCTTTAATTTTGATTAAAGGCTAATCCCATCATTTCCTAACCCTAATCCCAACTCAAAATATTTAATTAAGATTAAATATTTAATCCTCATCTTTATTAAATTCATTTTAATAAATATTCTCAAAACTAAACCATGGAAATAAATAAATCTTTATCTATTTCCTAAAAATCCATATTTATCCTAAGGAAGTTCTAGACTCTTCTAGAAAGTCTTTATTCTTGTCCCCCTAATCCTAATCCTAATCACCCCCCTAATCTTGTCACATTCCCTAATCAAGGTTAGCCAACTCCTAAGCTTAACCCAAAGTCAACAAATTTCTAGAAACTTCTCTTACATGCATTAAATGCATTTAAAGCCTCCTTATCCCTCTTACATGCATTTATGATGCATTTAAGAAGCCCCTCACCCCTTTCTTACACCCTTTGACCTTAAGCACATTTCCCAAATTGTGCACATCCCTCCCATCTTTCAACCCAATGCCCTTGTGACACTTGTCACAAGGAGGTGGCCTTGAACTAGCACAATCCATGTGCTCCCCTTTGAATGAATCTTGGCCTCTCTTAAGGATTTTGATCCTGGCCACTCATTCCTCCTTCCCAAAGCCTATAAATACTTCTCATTTTTAAGAGCAAAACCCATTCACCTTTTATTTCAAGCATTGTTATCATGCTCATTTAGCTCTAGACTTAGCATAATCATCCTAATTTAGCTTACTTTCAAGCACTTTAGCTCATCTTAAATATAAGACTAATGGATTAACATAGTTTACTTCTTGTTTATGCATCATATCACATCTATTTTGGGTTTAAAAATCTACTTAATCATATTAGTTGCATAATCTTGAGTTCTTGAGGCCTTAGGGGCAATTTTGGGTGTTCTACCCAATATTGTGTCATTTATGAAGTTTTCATGAAGCTTAAATCCTCCAAATCTACATTAGGAAGATGCTCCAAGTGCTTTGAGAGCATACCCACATTCTTTTAAATGAGCAAATCAAACAGTGCATGGGCGCATTTGTTTTAGCTCAACTTGAGATGGCTTAGTTTAGAGTTTTCTTTATTTTAGATTGATTTCATGCTAGGTTAAAATCTAATGTTTTTTTGGCTTGAGTCTTTTCAAAATAGGTATCCTCAAAAGCCTTGTCCACAGTACTATTATTTCCATCCAAGGTGATGGCTCCTCTACCAATGATAGGTTTGAGGGTGTTATCTCCAAACCTAACCATGCCTCCTTTGTATCTATCCAAATGAACAAATCTATCTTTGTCTCATGTCATGTGATGTGAGCAACCACTATCAATGATCCAATCTATCCTGATGTCAGCTTGTGAAATCAGAGCTAATTCTTGTGAATCTTTTTCATCTTCAAGAGAAATGAATCCAATTTCTTCTTCTGTTGATTCTTCATCTGATACTCCATCTTCAACATAATAGCATTCCTTTGTATACTTAGGCTTGTAGTTATTCTGGTATCTTTTAACTCTTGTAGGACACCTAGATGAAAAATGACCAATTTTATTACATGAAAAGCATTTAAATGGCAATTGACCTTCATATTTCCCTTTTCCTTTCTTTTTTCTTTTAGCAATCATAGCAATGAAATCATCTATTTTTTTCTCATCATCATCATCATCAAAATTACCAAAGGTCTTTGCAAATTTCTTACCATGGACTGATGCTTTGAAGGTTGTTTCACTTTTAGGTTCTATCTTCAATCTTGAAATCTCAAAAGCTGAAATTTGTCTAATCAAGGTCTCTCTTTTGAAATTTTATGTAAGTTGCATGGTCTCATCAAGTATGTTTATCTTGTTTTCATACTCTGTTGTGAGAGTGGTCATAAATTTATCCATAATGTCTTCTTCCAAGATCTCTCCACAATTGTTCCTAATTCCTGCAACTACTTCATTAATCCTTTGGTTGTAAGCTCTAATGTTCTCTTCAGGTAGCATCTCTAATGCATTGTATCTTTTCTTCCAAGTTTTTCCACGTGCATCCTTTGCTTGTTTATCTCCTTCAAACATGTCTTCTAGGTGCTTCCATATCTTGTAGGTTATGTCTATTTTCTTTATCTCTGAAAACTCACTATCAAATAGGGCATTGATAAGGGCTTCTTTTTCTATTGCATTCTGATGGAACAAATCCTTTTGCTTTCTTATAGCATCATCCTTTGCAAGAACTGCTAGAGAGGGGATCTCAACTTCCTTGATAGCCACTTCAAAAACTTCAAAAGCAATGCATGGCAAATGTGTCATCATCTTGTTCTTCCAATCAAGATAATTCTCTCCATCAAACTTAGGGTTGTCTTTTCTAAAGAATGTCATTTGATCAACCTCAAGTTGTTAAACTTTCTCTCTAAGGTACTTGGCTTTGATACAAATTGTTATGAATAGTCCCAAGAGATAAATGAGAGGGGGGGGTGAATCAGTTATCTACAAGTTTCAATTCTTTATTCAATTAAGTATATTTAATCATAAAGCATAAATATAATGAAAGAAAACTTGAACACAACACCAATATTTTGATTACGGGGAAACCCAAATAGGTAAAAACCCCAATGAAAATTGACACCCACTAATAATCTGCACTAGTGTTTTATGATCCTTGTTAGAAGATCATTAACCTTGTTAGGAGTTGCTTTACAATATATTTATATTTAGTATAGTGACCTAGTCAAGGGTCAAACCCTTTTAGGAGTCTTTTACAATTAACCCTGTTAGGGGTGAGGACGCACTGTCCAAGAGCACACTGCTCAAAGGGGTGAAGGCTACAACCTTCTGAATAATGGATACACACTATATATGGATCTTGATGAACTGTGCTTTGACCTTCTATCTGGATCAATTCCAATATATAGCACAAATACTTTACTTGGTCACATAGACCTTCTACTGATGGCTCAACACTTCACACCCTCTGCTCTTCTCTTCACAATCAACTCTAAACCATGCTTAGTAATCACAAATGACTACCTATAAATATCTTTCTTCCAAATGATATAATCAAGTTGGCCTATTAGAACCACCTTGAAATCATATTAGAGAAACCATAACATACTCCAATAATAATTTTGTCAACTCTACTAATCACACAACACATTCTAGGACCTGTCCAATATTAACAAATGTAGATGCACGCTACACACTGTCAGCTCTACCAAAGTAACTAAAACTTTCTCCTCAAGCTAAATTACATCATGCACTCTTAACCAAACATTAATAACTATTCTCAAAGCACTAATCCAAGGGCACATACCGAAATGGTAGGTACAACTCCTAAACCAATGTAATCTATGTCATCTCTTCTAAATAAATATAGGAAACTGCTACTGTTGAATTGCAACTACATAACTTCACTTCTACTAATCATCAGACTCTATGTCCATGAATGTAACATCACTAACATGTCTCCATCACATATCCAAATGCACAAGGCTCCATGATAACTGTATGGACAATCATTCACCGAACACTGCCTGTAACTTTGTTAGGAACACTACTGACACAAGCTATTATATAACTATTTGTACTAACAGTTAACCTTTGCATCCATGATATCATGATGATAACATTTCCATGTTGTATATACCAGAAGCTTACTGCATAAGTCTTCCATGCATGCTACTTACCATATGTTGTCATCAATGACAAACATACAGTCAGCACTGGTTTGCTGGCAAATCTCCGACAGGGTGTTAGAGTAATAAAGTGTTTTCTTATTAATTAAATCATGTTTGATTTAATTACTAAGTCACTTATTACCTCTTTCTACTTAAGCTAAACTTTAGGCATATAATAATTAATTTCTTTACTAATTATTATTGTGCAACCTAGGTTTTACCTTTTTAGGCTTTTAGATCTCCTTTTACAAGGATTGATCTCCATTATTTTCATAACAAATTGTATAACAAATTATTCATTATTGAATTGAAACTTTTGTTTTTGCACATCAAGAATGATTTATCCTCTCTTGTGGATCAATGCATCTAGGCCTTCATAGCTTCTTGCTTCTTCTCTCTCTTTTTGTGATAGGTGTTTGCATCCAGGTGTTCTTGGGAGCTGTGGGTTGTTTATTCATCAACTCCAATACATCTATCATGATTAAACATCACATATCATAAGCCTTTTCAAGAATCACTAGGACTATAGATAATATTCAATCATGTCATGCAGGAAATAAATCATCAAAAATTATAAAGAAAGAGAAAACCAACTATATAAGCTCAACAAGCCACCATTTAAAAATTATATTTTGTAGAAAATAAAATAAACTATATGTTGACATAGTAGATATACAAACTATATATTTTGACCTTTGGTCATGCATGCGTAGGAGCATGACATGGGACATAACATACTACACCGAGACCTTAATTGGAGATTTTCACCAAGAACCATTGCATCCAGCCCTTGAGAATTCACTAGATGAGTGTTGCAAGGCCATTGAGTCAAGGAGGAAGACTAGGAACCATTTGGTAGGAGGGAAGCCACAATGAGAGGTGAAGGAAATTATAAAGGGAAAATAAACCAAGGGACAATGACTATAAGTGATTTTCCCCCCACATTTAGAAATCTTGTTGCAAGTAGAGTGATTTAGGCTCTATATGTTCCCATCGAGGTGTTGCATGCTATATTTTGGTCAATTTGAGCCTATGAACTATAGGTTTTGTATATGTCTTAGCATATTTTTCTACTATAAGATTGAAAGGAAATCTCATCATATAACAACACACAAATTTCACTAGGATTCAAATTTATAAACTTTGATGAAATAAATTTACATATTAAGGTCCACAAATGATCAAAGGGACTAAAAACAATACATTGCCCATGAGTGCAATGAAAAATGCCTACTGCTTGTCCATAATAGAATGTAGATAAGTACAAGAGATGAAAAAAAGATAAGGATCCATTAAAAACTTCTGAATATTTCATTGACTCAACCAAACTTCCAAAAGAATAGTACAGATGCCAATGCTAGGGAAATCCTGAAAGATAACACTAAAGAAATTGGGTCTTTTTTATCAAGTTCCAAAAGAGTATAAATGGGTTGAAGATGTTGTGGGTGTCTGGAAAATGGTGAACAAATGTTGGATAGTGAGGTACCCAATATTTAGCCTCTTTAACTGGATTCTTATGAAATAAATAAACTCTGATACATTTTGGGGTTCTTCTGCATAGGAAATAGATGAACTAACCAAACACCAGTACTACCTCAGAGGGAATATTGTCTTTGAGGAAGGTGGTCCAAAAAATTTCATAGATAGGTACAAAAAGTAATAGAAAATGTCCACCAACTAACCCAATCAACCTCCAAGAAACAAGACAATGACTCCTCTAGATGTTCCCAAAAACCAAGGCTTTAAAATACAAGGTTATTGACTCTAGAAACCCTTCCAATACTTACCAAGTGATCTCTAATAATTAAACCTGATCAAAACTACAAAAGAACGTCCTACCACCTCAAGAATATTAAAATATACATTTTAAAGGATTAATATGCTTTTGGCCACTTTTGGAGGTGTTGACTAGTGTTGACCTACTTAGTACCACTCCAGGTACCACCAAATAGATATTTTTTCACATATTTTTTCCTCGAGTGAGGGAAATTTAGGAAGAGAAGAGGAAAGTGAGATGTTTAGTAGGTCTAAAAGAGGAAGATCAACTAGAGGTCAAAAGATTAGAAGAAATTTTTGTAAACGCATGGAATTTTTTCTTGTTGAAGGGGGATCATTTTCTTATGATGATGAGAGCATAGACGACATCTAGGGAAATAATGGGTACCCAAGTAACTTCCTCCAATAAACACTAATTTTTGTGTCAACAAGAAGATATATCACATAACACCATCATCATTTAATGGTTTGGGTCTATTTTTCCTAGATGACATAAAGATCTCTTATGAAAAAGTTATTGAATTGATGGAGTATTTCAGACCCTGTTACAGTTACAAAGATTGGATGCATTTGGTTCGATATACACAAAGTATGCATAGGTATGCACTGTCCACAAATTAAATACAACTAAAAGGAAAAGATCAAAACAAAGGATTGGATATGTACATTGATAGAAGGCCAAAAGCATCAGGAAATATTGCAGGGTTTATAAATAGTACACGACCTGGGTCAAAAAAAAAGGAACCCAATTGCATATTCGAGGTGCACAAGGGAAACTATGTATTTGTATGTGTGATAAAATCAATAACTGTAGGGGAAGATTTGTTAATTGATTATAATTTGAATTAGATAGATACAAATAGAGTGACTATTGGGGTGGTACATACTATATACCATTTTACCCAAACCTCCAATTTGTGACTCCAATATACCATTTTATTATTATGTTTTTTTTGTAAGCCCGTTGGCTTCATTTTGGTAATGTTTTATATTTAATTTTTGTCACAGCGAGACATTGATCGTAGGGGGAAGGCTTCGGCCCAAAGCACAGATCATGATGCATCTTAGAATGCTTCTATCAAATTGGTTTACCTCATTGTAATTGTACAAATTAGATATGAGTAACATGTTTTATTATTATGTTTTTTGTAAGTTTATTGGGTTAATTTTGATAATATTTTTAATATTCTTGTCGTAGTTGGATGATCAGGGAAAGGCACTAGTAGTAGAGGAGAGCATGCATAGGGAGGTGTAGTCACTGTTATGTGATGATGACATCACATATTCTAGAAAACCTCTAAATATGATAAGGAAAACCCCCAAAAAATGCAATGAAGAAATCCTTCAGTTGTTATTCATAGTTCCTCAAATAGATGAGATAGGAGAAAGGGTTAAAATATTGACTAAGAGAGCATAAAAATTGCAAGTAAGTTGTCATGAGATCTTTAACCATAACATAAGTTCACTCATGGTTTTATATTTTGTACTCTTTTATGTCATGAACTAAAATATGTTTTATTTTTACAAGATTTTTTGCATACTCGTGATGTTGTTGGCCATGATCAAGGCACTTGAGGTGCTATCCGGGGAGTAGGGGTTGGTACAAGTGTCAATCTTGATCTTCCTACACATATATCACTTCATCCAACCCCATCATCTGTGTCTATATTGTTGACTAAAATGTTGGCAATACATAGCATGTAGGCATCAGTTAGTACACCGTCGAGTAGCAAACATGTGTCAGAACAAGCATCATGACATGTACTTGGTGATGTAGAGGCCACTAGTACTAGTGATGTTTTAGTAGTATTTCTTGAATATTTCCATATTAGTAGTACAAGAACATTTTTGGTCACATTTGTGGTGACTGAGGATTTCCTTCCCATAAAGATAGAGAAGGTCCTAGGTACTTTAAAATGTTTTAATTATTATTATATATAATCTGATTGAAATTTATTTATTGATCACTCTTTTTAGACTAATTATCCCATGATATTTTTGTAGGAAATGATTTTTTTCATAGACATTTAAATGATAATACATTGGAGATCTTCAGACCCACCATACATACATGGTAGAATGCTCAAAATCAAGATTTGAAAGATGAGCTCATTAACTATTTAGATGTTTTGTTTAGTAATAACACATTCAACTGAACCAAGGTCCTTAATAAAGTTGGTACCTATCTAAAGTATGTGAGGGGCCAATATAGGTCACATTTAGAGAAGAATAAAAAGTATAAGTATCCCCCCATGATTCCAAAGAGGGAGTGGTTGAAGGACCTGGTTTCAAATGGAAAGGAGAAGGATGAAGTAAAAAAGGAAAGACACCACCAGGCCAAGGAAGGTATGTGATACTATCAAAAATACAATTATATATTGATTACTCTTTATTTTTACATAATCTAATGTATTTCAAACTTTTCATAGGTTGCTTGACACATCGAAGGAAACAAAGCCAAGATTAGAAAAAAATGGGCAACACAGACTTGGATATAGTGGTTATATGAAATTAGCTACATGAATGATAAGTATCAATAAATGAAATATTGCATCCAAATAACTAAAATTGTAAATAATTTTGGTTTTATCACAACATAGAAGTAAAATAATGAAATATCGCATCCAAATAACTGAAATTGAAAATAATTTTGGTTTTATCACAACATAGAAGAAAAATTCATGTTCTTATGCAAAAATGTAGGGCTTTGAATTCAATAGAGTTCCCACAAAAGAGGACCTAAAGCTTTCCTTCTATCAAGGCTATAGAGTCATGGATGAACGCCTAAGACTCTAGACTAGGAAAACAAAAGCTTCCACTACATCTGATACATAGGTAAATAAACTCAATGAATCTTATTTAAAATTTAATACTTGTGTAATCTTTTCGATATTAATTTCCACCATAAAGTAATTATGTGCCTATTTGTTTTAAATAGGCAAGCAATGATAATACTGCACATGACATTGGAATGCATCTAGGTGAGGGTGGAGCACAACCTATAGATGAGGTCATGGTGTGCATCCTGGTATTGGATGTATTCATGTGCTATATAAAAGATAGTATGGATTAGTACAATTAAACATCTTTAATTTCAATTAGTGTATTAATTAATGTAACCTTTTGTGTTTCAACTTTAGAGCTTGTACAACATGATCAACAAGTTGAGCAAGATCAGGCTAGACAAGATCGGGAACATGATGTGGCCCCATCAGGTAAATAGGACAACTCTAATGTTCTTTTAAAAATATTTAATTTCAATTGGTGTATTAATTAATGTAACCTTTCATGCTTCAACTCTAGAGGATTTAGAGGGTGTTCAACATATTGAGCATGAGGCTATAAGACAAGATAAAAAACATGATGTAGCCCCATCAGGTAAAGAGAACCACTCTAATATTCTTTAAATTAATAAAATAATTGTAACAATAATAATTAAAAAACCTATCAATTTTACATTTCTTTATTATTGCAGTAGACCCTCTTACAGCGACCTCCACATCATGAGTACATGACTAGGTATACAATAAGTTAATGAGCAGAGGGAAAAAAAACTAAAGGGGAGGATGATGATTTAGAAAATGATACTTCATCTTTATTTAGCCGTAATAAAGAAACAAAAAAAAGTGATTGTATTGATATTATGATAACCATATCTTTCATAATGTGTTAATGAATGTTAAAAACTGATATTTTTTACAACCATATTTTTGATAATATATAAAAACTAAAAGAATGAATGCTATATGTTAATGAATGAATGTGAATATGTTAATGAATGATTTTTATTTGTTAATGAATGAATTTTATATGTTATTAATGAATGTATGAATAAATTTTATATGTTATTAAATGTCCAAGGATTTTAAATAGTTTCTATTAAAACATTGTAATTTTGAGAGAAAAATTGTTTGTCTTAAATGTGACATCAATTCTTGCAAAATGGTTGCGAGAATGTCTCCATCGGTCTAAAAGGTGGTTGTAACTATCAAAGGAGGTTGGAAAGAGTCTATAAGACCAAGATTGGTTGAGATCAAGAAGGTAGATAGGTTTGGGAAGGTTTTGGCAAAAGAACATTAATAAGCCCCAACTGTAATATGATTGTGTGCAAGTCTGCAGAGGTTGTAGAGCCTTACTGGCTCATCAAGTGATGTAATTTCATGATGTATATGATTTATTAATTTCAATTGATGTAATTTCATGATGTATTTGAGTTAGGAATTTAGTGATTAGTGAATGAACATTTTTGAAGTATCAAGTTAAGCTAAGGAGAAATTTAATCTTAACAACATTTAACAACATCAAATTTCCACAATCCATTAGTAATGTAGACAGATTTCTAGATTCGATCATGTAAGTATTTTTAGCATCAACGTTTCGGATCACACTCTGTGATCCATCATCAGGATGAGAAATGTAAGGATGGAAAATTTAATCTTGTTAGATGCCTCTTACACAAACCATAAAACATCAAGGGTACTGCTGACCCAAAACCTTTAAGGCATGTAACAAGATTATAACCTTCAAAAACATTGCAACTTCTAATTTTCTTGCATTTAAAACTTCCCCTTTGACAAATCCAAGGATTAGAGTTCTTATGGTTTCTCATTCCAATGTAAATTAGGCTCCAAAGGTCACTAGGTCTTGCCAAAAAATGACTGATCACATTCTTAAAACTCAACACCTAACACTTGAAAGGGTTTTTAATCCAACTCAAGATAGTGACATCTCATTTACTCTATCAAATAACCTCTTACTATAATACATAGTCTTACATGGAGAGTTACAATATTAAGAGAAAAACACTAACATCAATAGATTGTCAACATGATACCTTACTGCTTGATCACAATTATCACAAGGAAGACACAAATCACCTTGATAATTATTATTGGTAATGGTTTCAAAAAATTCTACTAGACATGTAATATTATTATTACAATATGTTTAATGTGTTAAATGTCTTTGAAAACTCCTCTGAGACTCAAAACCCATAGATCCCTATTTTGGATAGTCAGAATCATGAATTTATAATGATAGAACATTGATACAAAAAAAGGAAAAAAATTTCATTGTTTCAACAAACTCTAATCATGTTACAAGGCCCATGTACACATCCATGCAAGCATTTATGTCACATGTCATTGGATCTTTTTGTTCTACTTCATATAAATCCTCTTCCTTGGGTTAAGAAAGTGAGTTTGAAAGGTCTAACTATTGATCCAGTTGAAGCCTTGTTATGGTTGGTTGAGCTTGTTGTAGTCTCCAATTCTAGAATTTTTCCATGCTCATCATCATCACCTTATACTCCAAGTTCAACATCATCGCCTCATACACAAACTTTAGCATCTAGTGTCTCTCTAAGTCCTATCAATTTTCAAAAACCCATTAATGGAATTTTTAGGGTTCCTCAAATTGGAAAGGATATGTGTTCCTATCACAAGTGGACAGTGAGTTCATAGTTCCATTGCAGAAGGATTTTTTAGTTGAATATTTCTAGTCCTACATCTCTATAAAAGATTCACTCTAATCTTGACTTGTAATTCCTTTCTTTGTATCAGATATGTAAATGCAGGTGCAACATCCTTCAACACTTGGTAGCTTCACTGAGATGATGTATAAATCAAAAGGGAAACAAATTGTAGTGTTCCTAGACTTTGATGGCACTCTGTCACCAATTGTTGATGATCTTGATAAAGCTTTCATGTGTAACCAGGTAATAATAATATATTTCAATGGTTACATTAATGGAGCATATATTTTTATCTTGATTCTAAAAAAGATCTTATTTTAGATTATCCCCTTTGATATAATATTTGTTGTCATGTTTAGTTGCATGATGCAATTAAAAGTGAGGCAAAACTTTTTCCATCTTCTATAATCAATGGAAGGTGTCTGGAAAAGGTGTGGATTGGTATTTTTTCAAGATTGTGTTGTCTTTTCTTGTTCTTGGATGCCTTATTTAAATAGATCTAGAGAGTTATCTCTCCCTCTGTTATGAAAGATTATGTCAACTAGTTTTGACTATACTTATCATGATGGTTACAAATATCTTAAGAAGGAATAAGATATCTACATAAAGGTAAGATGGATGAGAAATTTATGGATATGGTATTCATTGGGTAACTTATTGACGAGTCTATGGCATTATGTTAGTGATTTGATTGTATTACATGAATCTATTATGGATTGAAGATCAAGAATGAAAAATTTTATGTGGTCGGTAAATGAAGAATTTAGTATACACCAAGCAAGTGTAGCGTATATTGAGTACAGTGTTAATTGAGCTAGTTATCACTGACGCATTATGTTATTGACCGAGTGAAAGAAATAAATTGAACTTATGACTACTTGTAGGCACCTAAAAATCCTTTAGAGAATAAATTATTTTTATTTTCTGAAAAACCCCTGATGACATCATCATTTATTAATTAATTATTTAATTAATTAATTTTTATGCCATTAAATCCCTTTATCTTAATTAAAAATATTTAATTAAGAAATCCCTCCCAAAAATGTTTAAATCTTATTTAAACATTATCTCCTTATTTATTAATTATTTAATTAATAAATTGACCAAAAATCCCAAAATAAATTATTTATTTATTTTTTGCCCAAAACTTGGCCAATTTCCTTAAGACCACTAACCTCTTCCAGAATATTCTAATCCTTTTTTAATTTTGATTAAAGGCTAATCCCATCATTTCCTAACCCTAATCCCAACTCAAAATATTTAATTAAGATTAAATATTTAATCCTCATATTTATTAAATTCATTTTTAATAAATATTCTCAAAACTAAACCATGGAAATAAATAAATCTTTATCTATTTCCTAAAATCCATATTTATCCTAAAGAAGTTCTAGACTCTTCTAGAAAGTCTTTAATCCTTGTCCCCCTAATCCTAATCCTAATCCCCCCCTAATCCTGTCACATTCCCTAACCAAGGTTAGCAAACTCCTAAACTTAACCCAAAGTCAACAAACTTCTAGAAACTTCTCTTACATGCATTAAATGCATTAAAAGCCTCCTTAGCCCTCTTACATGCATTTATGGTGCATTTAAGAAGCCCCTCACCCCTTTCTTACACCCTTTGACCTTAGGCACATTTCCCAAATTGTGCGCATCCCTCCCATCTTTCAACCCAATGCCCTTGTGACACTTGTCACAAGGAGGTGGCCCTAAACTAGCACAATCCATGTGCTCCCCTTTGAATGAATCTTGGCCTCTCTTAAGGATTTTGATCCTGGCCACTCATTCCTCCTTCCCAAAAGCCTATAAGTACTCTTCATTTCTAAGAGCAAAATACCCATTCACATTTTATTTCAAGCAATGTTATAATGCTAGAATAACTCTAAATCATTTAGCTTTCATACTAATTGTTAGTTTTGATCATTTTCAAGCATTTTTAGCTCACATCTTAGCATAGAACTAATGGATTAACTTAGTTTAATTCTTGTTTATGCATCATTCTCACATCTATTTTGGGTTCTAAAATCTACTTAATCATACTAGTTGCATAAATCTTGATTTCTTGAAGCTTTAGGGGCAATTTTGGGTGTTCTACCCAATATTGTGTCATTTTTGGGGTGTTCATGAATCTCAATCCATCTTAGCATGCATTAGAATATGCTCCAAATGCTTAGAGAGCACACCCACATCCCCTAAGCAAGAGCAAATCAAACAGTGCTTGGGTGCACCTATTTAAGCTCTATCTGAGGTGGCTTAGCTTAGATGTTTTTGTTTTGAATTGATATAATGTTATATTAAAACTTAATGTTTGCTTGTCTCAGCCTTTCAAAATAGATACAGATAGCCTTGCTCACACTACCGACTAAAGATGATGAGATAAATAATTGTTGATGATTATGAGGTAAAAGATAATGTTTGTTATGATGATCAAATGACTGACGAAATTCAAGGATGATCAGATGAAGGAGAATGAAATGTGTTATTGACATAACTGTCGAGGAAGGTTAAAGTGGAAAAATCAACAATGAAGATTAAGAGGCAAAAGCTATGGATGGAAATAAAATGGTTTATGATGTCTATATAAAGAGACAAGAGATTCATTATTAAGTCTATTGCAGGAGATTTCATGTGGAAATATTAAAATCATGCAAAGCTGATCAAATTGGTTGAAGATAGAACTGAGCAATTCTATAGACAATACCAAGAGACAGAGAAAATAATTATCGAGCAGAACAGAGTTGGAGGAAACAAAGAGATTGAATTGATTATTGATGAAAGGTATTTTTGAGCTTAGCATAGATCTGCAAATCTGCAAATCAAGTTGTATTTGAATTGGATCATTACTGTATCAGCTTAACCATTGCTACAGATAAATATGTTAACTAAGTGGGACTTAACAGTCTTTATATTTCAATATGACATTTAAGGGATGTTGATTGTTTTCTTATTGACCCCATAGTGAATGTTTGGTCAAGGGAGAACTGTTAGTGATAAATCCTCTAACCAGGTCACACATCACAGTGTGTTTTGTAACCATTAATAGAGTTGGCTCTTAACCGAGCTCACTTCAAAAGAGTGAATTATTTTGGGTTACCAGTCTCAAGTGGTTTTCCCCTAAAAGGGTTTCCACGTTAAAAATCAAAGTGTTATATGTGTATGGATGTGTTGAATTTATATTTTACTTTACACATTACTATAACTAGATTGGTCGATAAACACAGTATTTAATTTACTAGTAATTAGTAGATGAAGAGAAAGGCGCAGTTGATATATTACCAAGTTGATTGATTGATTTGAAAGTTTTGTTATATACATCTAGGAGTATTTGGGACTATAGGATAACTGGACTTAACTGATTCACCCCCCCTCTTAGTTATCTAACAATTGGTATCAAAGCTTAGAGTGCTTGAAGGAAAAGTTTGAAGGACTTAAGCTAAATATCACAAGATGTATAAGAAAGAGGTGCCAAAGCTAAACAAAGACAACTTCTCAACATGGAAAAGTAGACTGAAATTGTATCTATCAAGAATAGGTGAGTCTACAACATGCTACTTGGAAAATGAATTCATCTTACCCTATGGACCTTTGAATGTTGATCAGATGAGAGAAAGAGAAGAACACAATGCTATGATGATAGAGCTTGCTTCTTCCTTACCAGATGTCAAATTTGAAGATGTTAAGACATGTAAAAATACTAAACATATGTGGGACAAGCTTACACTAGTTCATGGAGAAGATGTGAATGTGCTAAGGGCTAAAGCTGAAAGTCTTAGAGGAAAGTTTGATGACATGAAAGTGAAAGAAGGAGAGAACATATCCCAGTACAGTAACCAAGTCAAGGAGGTTGTGAATGTTATCCGAGGAGCAAGTGGAATTATTGATGAAGACATTGTTGTAAGTAAAATTCTCAAAACCATGTTACCTACTTATGCTATTAGAGTCTCTACAATTCATGAAATGAGAGTAGCTCATGGTAATAATGTTACACTCAATAGTCTAATCGGTAGACTGACTGCATTTGAGTTGAACAACTTTGAAAATAGTATTGTTCCTACTGTTGAGTCTGCATTTATGTCATCTCTAAAAAATGGTAAATCAAACAACAAACATAGGATAAGAAACGAAAGTGATAGTGTAATGTCCCCTTTCCAGAGAAAAATTTAATGATAATAAGAATCGAATATAAGATTAAATAATTAAAAATAAATATAATTATGATTAAATCATAATAATAAATTATAACATTTAAACTATTATTATAATAATGAAAGAATATATTATTAATAATATTATATATATATATAATATTATTAATAAATAAATATAATTATTAATAAATTAATATAATTATTTAAAAATATTATTAATAAATAAATAATAATTTAATTTCCAAATAAATAATATTAAATAGAATTAAGATATTAAATAAATAAATAATAGCAATATATATAGTTATCAAAGATTATCATACATCTAAGATATGTATTAATTAAATATTAATACAGTTATAATAACATTAATAAAAAATCTCATAATATAAATCTTGATAAATAATATATTATTAAATAATAATTATAAATAATAATGCAAATATTATTACAAAATGAACTAATAATAATGAAATTAGACTTTAATAATAATATAATATAATTTATGAAACCGGCGACTAAAGTCGTGACCCTCTTCTCAAACACGGGAGCTTCATGGACGACATATATGAAGGATACGAAGAGGAATATGAAAAGGGGGGGAAGGCAGAGAGGAGGAAAAAGGTGGCTTATCTTTACTCATATCCCTACTTGGTCTGCTCAAGGGAGGATACGCTTGGATTCACAGAAGGAGCAACAACCCCTTTGGCTCTTAGACGTCCAAAAAAGCATACAGGTTAGAATATCGGGTAACCTGTATATAGTTGAGGGTCCTAACAAGTTGATACAAGTATCCTTGCATTTGCAGAAGCCAAACCAGACATAGAACATACTTCCATCTTACAAAGAAGACTAGAAAAGTGGTAAGGATCAAAGAGATCATTCACATTAAACATAGAGTCGTAACAAGACCAATAAAAGAACACCTTAATCATCAAGACAACATAAGAGCCAATCCTATCCAGACACAATTGGTATCGATACATTACTTATAGATCACATAGTGATCAAGACTATCATAATAAAAGAATGGTATCAACAATTTAAGTCTTGCAAATCTGAGCAAATAGTTTTGTAATTCTAAGAGTATATCCAAGGGACATTACAGCCACCTGCAATCAATATACATGGCATTTAATCATAGTTTTCATGAAAATAAGAGGCATCAGTTATCGCAGTTTGCATAAACTATTTCTTGGCAGCATTCTATCTCACATATAGCAATTAAGATAATCAACACTCCTTAAACATATACCAGTAATAGAGGGATATACAATAGGATACATTCTTCTTACTAGGATAGTTCCCCTGATTTGATACAATAGTAATATTGCTCAAACAATTTCATCAGTCACTGTCCATATATAAACTAGGAGAACAAGCATAGTAAAAATATAATTATTATTGGGAATTGCATCGAGTATACGTGTATGGTTCAGATCACATATGCATAATTACTCAACCAGATCCATAAACATTATTCTTTGAATAATTATTACAAGTACATGTTTCCCTTAAATCAATTACATAAACATTTAAGGAGGTATCATAGATTGTGCTTCATAAGAATGATCAAGAATTCAGAGAAGGAAGTCTCTTGTTAGCTCTTCGAGGAAATCATCATAAATCCCTAAGGGATCTTAAAAGGGACATTACAGATAGTGAAAGTGAAGAGGATGAACTTGATGAACTTGAAGCACTAATGGCTAGAAGATTGCAAAAAGGTAAAGGAAGATATAGAGGAAAACTACCTTTGGCATGCTTTAAATGTAAAGTTATTGGCCATATTGTTGCTAGATGTCCTACCAGGAAAGAAGATGAGAAAACTAATGAAAGATATAATGAAAGGAAGTTTGATAGAAGAGATAACCGAGAACATAGAGGTAGCCAACAACATGACTGAAGAAGTAACCGAGATTACAAAGACAACCGCAAGAAGGCATGTTACCTTGTTGAAGATGATGATGATGACACCGACACTGACACTGATGAAGACATTGAGGTAGTGTTTGTAGCATTGAAAGAAGATTAAGAAGAAGAAGAAAGGTATGCAGAAACAACACTTATTTCTAAAGTTAGCAAGAATGATACTAGGATTATTGATAGTGGTTGTACACATCATATGACTAGTGATGAAGAGAAATTTGAATACCTTGAACATTATAATCATGGATCTATTAAAATGAGAAATGATACACCTTGTCTAGTAAAAGGAAAAGGGGCTATATTGTTGAATAATAAGATCAGCTATGAGAATGCATATTGGGTGAAAGGACTTAATTATAATATGTTGAGTGTAGCACAACTGAATAACATAGGTCACCGAGTTGCATTTGAGAATAGAAAGGTGAAAATCTATTATGTGATGGGAAAGTTGGTCGGTACTGGTGAACAATCTAAAGGTAATTTATTCTATCTTGACAATGTTGAAACTTCTTGTTTGTTGGCTAAAAATGAAGATGTGTGGTTATGGCACAAGAGGTTATGTCATGTGAATTTTGACAACATGGTTAAGATTAGTAAGAAAAGAAAAGTTAGAGGCCTATCGATCATATCTAAACCTGACCATGTTATGTGCAAACAATGTCAAATGGGAAAGATGTCAAAATGTAGCTTTAAGAGAAAACAATTTTCATCTAATGCTATTTTGGAATTGGTTCATACTGACTTGTGTGGTCTTATGAAAACTCAGATTTATTATGGAGATAAATATTTTATCTTGTTTGTTGATGACTTCTCTAAAATGATGATTGTCATGTTCTTGAAAGAAAAATTTGAAGTTTTTAAGATGTTTAAATGGTATAAAGAAAAAGTGGAAAAAGAGAGTGGTAAAGAACTAAAATTTTTGAGGTTAGATAGAGGTGGTGAATTTATTTCTAATGAGTTCACTAATTTTTGTAATGAGCATGGAATTAAGAGATAGGTTTTTGTACTGAGGACACCCCAACAGAATGAGATTGTTGAAAGGAGAAATAGATCTATTGTGGATTGTGCTAGAACACTAATTATTGAAAAAGATGTGGCACATATATACTAGAGAGAAGATTTTAGTACTATTGTATACACATTGAGCTGAGTTAAACTGAAGAAAGATTCAAACAAGACACCTTATGGATTATGGTATGGTTACACACCCAATGTGAGTTGTTTCAGAATATTTGGAAGCAGATGTTACATTCTAAAAGATGATAGAAATGGGAAATTTGATTCAAAAGGTGATGAAGGAATATTCTTAGGATATTCTACTAAGATAAAAGCTTACAAATTTTTGAATAAGGCTACTAACAAAATGATTGAAATTGAAAATGTGAGAGTTGATGAATTTGTTGAGAAAAATGATGAAGAAAGAAAAAAGGATCTGGAAGACTATGGTATATTTTTTTACATTGAGGAACCTGACACTCTACCCAAGCAACTACCTAGCATTACCAAGCAATAGGGTAATGCTACGGAGCATCAGTCTTTACAGACCAAGAATCAATAAATTGTTACCGATGAAGATCATGATCATGCACTGAGTGGAGAACATATTGAAGAACAAAAAACTAAACCTATACTTGCAAGATATGTAAGGAGACATCATCCACAAAATCATATTATTGGAGATAAGAAAGCTGGCATGATGACATGAAGTAAGTGGAGAAACAAAACATGCTTAGCTTGTGAATTTGAACCTAAAACTATTAGAGATGCACTTTAAAATGATGAATGGATTAAGGATATGAATCAAGATATTAAGTAGATATAGAAAAACAAAACATGGACATTGGTATCGAGACTGAAAGACAAGAATGTGATTGGAACCAAATGGATATTCATAAACAAATTGAATGAGAATGGAGATGTTACAAGAAACAAAGCAAGACTAGTATGCAAAGGTTATCCACAAGAAGAAGGTATTGACTATGGTGAGACTTTTGCACCCATTTCTAGACTTGAAGGAGTAAGGATATTGCTTGCATATGTTGTTTACAAAGGATTTAAAGTTTGTCAGATGGATGTTAAATTTGCATTTCTGAATGGGATACTTGAAGAAGAGGTATACATTGAACAACCTTAAGGTTTTGTTGATCCTAATCAGAGGAATATGGTATGTAAGTTTCACAAAGAATTATATGAACTAAACAAGCACCGAGAGCATGGTATGAAAGACTACATTCCTATCTTATCAATATTGGATTTGTTAGAACAAGTAACAACAACAATTTGTATTTGAAAGGTGAAACTGATGACAAGATTCTTATTGCTGAAATTTTTGTTGATGATATCATATTTGGAGGACATAATAACCTATGCAAATCATTTTCTGATGAAATGAGAAAAGAATTTGAAATGTCAATGTTTGGAGAGATTAAATTTTTTCTTGGTCTGCAAATATTACAACAGAATGAAGGCATATACATTACTCAATCAAAGTACATCAAGGAAGTATTGAAGACATTTAGTATGAAGGAATCAAAACCACTCGGTACACCTATGGTCACTGTATGCAAATTGACAAAGAATGACAAGTCAACCGAGGTAAATCAGATATTGTATAGATCAATGATTGGTAAATTGATGTATGTTGTGCATAGTAGACCAAATATTGCACATGCAATTGGAATTGTAGCAAGATTTTCTGCTAATCCTAAAGAATCACATATGATTGTTGTGAAAAGAATTTTGAGATACTTGAAGAGAATTGAAAACTATGGTTTGTGGTATAAGAAAGAAGGCAATTTTGAACTGAAAGTTTACTCAAATGTGGATTGGGATGGAAACATTGATGATAGAAAGAGAACTACTAGTGGAGCATTATTTTTGGGAGAAAGTTTGGTTACTTGGATAAGTAAGAAACAAGGATGCATTTATCAGTCCACTGTAGAAGTATAATATGTTGTTGTTGCTACTAATTGTTCAAAATTGCATGGATTAAAAAACTTTTGGAAGGTATGAATGAGGAGATCACTGACCCAGTGATAATATATTGTGATAACACTAGTGCAATTAATATTTCTAAGAATCTAGTGATGCATGGAAAAAAAGCATATATCTATAAAGTATCACTACTTGAGGGAACAAGTACAAGAAAAGAAAGTAAAATTGGAGTATGTAAAATCACAAGAGCAACTTGTTGAGATATTTACTAAACCCTTACCTAAGGACACATTTGAGTACTTGAGAAGTAGACTAGGGTTCCATCCCATGTCTATCGATCGTTAAGGTGATTAGGAGGTTGTGTCAACCTATGTTTTATCAGAATATCTAATGATGTTCATGCATAATATTCACACTTTGGGATTCCTAAGGCTATGAAAACTGAAAGATGGAAGACAAACTGAAATTGAATATCAATACATGCAAGGTACTTGATCTGAATAGAATAATAGAGATAATATTTTGGCTATTGAAGAGCTAATAATTTTCTTTTTGGCATTGATGTCAAAGGGAGAGATGATTCATATGAAATACAAGGAGAGATGATTAAAGCTAAATCTGTAGGGAGCGAGACTGCATGAAGAGTATTGATGTTGTGTAGTGATTAAACATATTAAATATATAAGTTAGGGAGAGCTTACCGAGTTACAACATTTTCATATAGAGTTGTAGAATAGATGTTTGGTATTCTATACTAGAATATTTCATATTGTATTTCCATCAATGCCAAAGAGGGAGATTGATAGACTACAACTGATGAATATCTTGAAGGAGAGTTTGACAACTAATTGGATATTTGAAAGACAGTGATTGATTATCACCGAGCTACTAATGTGTATGTGAGACATTAAATCAGTTAATGTATTGTCATTGATGTCAACTATTTTTTACTATACTTATCATGATGGTTAAAAATATCTTAAGTAGGAATGAGATATCTACATAAAGATAAGATGGATGAGAAAGTTATGGATATGTTATTCATTGGGTAACTTATTGATGAGTCTATGGCATTATGTTAGTGATCGATTTGATTTTATTACATGAATCTATTATGGATTGAAGATCAAGAATGAACAATTTTATGTGGTCTGTAAATGAAGAATTTAGTATACATTGAGAAAGTATAATGTATACCGAGTACAGTGTTAATCAAGCTA
Source organism: Chamaecyparis obtusa (assembly GCA_027943335.1). Classification (NCBI taxonomy): domain Eukaryota; kingdom Viridiplantae; phylum Streptophyta; class Pinopsida; order Cupressales; family Cupressaceae; genus Chamaecyparis; species Chamaecyparis obtusa. The sequence continues at coordinate 910,585 of BSBK01005649.1, read as the reverse complement.
TTTATCATCGACGCATTATGGTATTGACTGAGTGAAAGAAATAAATGGAACTTATGACTTTTGACTAAAGATGATGAGTTGGACAATTGTTGATGATTTCCAAGTAAAAGATAATGTTTGTTATTATGGTCAAACGGTTGACAAAATTCAAGGATGATCGGATGAAGGAGAAGGAAATGTGCTATTGACACAAATGTCGAGGAAGGTTAAAGTGACAAAATCAATGGTGAAGATTAAGAGGTAAAATCTATGGATGGAAATAAAATGGTTTATGATGTTTATATAAAGAGACAAGAGATTCATTATTGAGTCTGTTGCAAGAGTTTCGCATGAAAAGATTGAAATCATGCAAATCTAATCAAACAGGTTGAAGATAGAAAAGAGAAATTATGTAGACAACACCAAGCGACAGAGAAAAGAATTACTAAGCAAAACAGAGTTGGAGGAAACAAAGAGATTGAATTGATTATTGTTCAGAGGTATTTTTGGGCTTAGCATAGATCTAAAAATCTACAAATCAAGTTGTACTTGAATCAGATCATTACTTTATCGGTTTAACCATTGCTATAGATAAATATCTTAACCAAGTGGGGCTTAATAGTCTTTGTATTTCAATATGACATTCAATGAATATTGATTGTTTTCTTGTTGACCCCATAGAGATGTTTGGTCAAGGGAGAATTGTTAGTGATAAATCCCTTAACCATGTCACACCTCATAGTGTGTTTTGTAACCTTTAACAGGGTTGGATCTTAACTGAGCTCACTTTAGAAGAGTGAATTATTTTGGGTTACCGATCCCAGGTCATTTTTCCCCTAACAGGGTTTCCACGTTAAAAATAAAAGTGTTATATATGTATAGATGTGTTCAATTATTATTTTACTTTACACATTACTATAACTAGATTTATCAGTAAATAGAGTATTTAATTTACCGGTAATTGGTAGATGAAGAGAAAGGCACAGTTGATATATTACCGAGTTGATTGATTGATTTGAAAATTTTGTTATATACATCTAGGAGTATTTGGGACTGTAGGATAATTGGACTTAACTAATTCAGCCCCCCCGCCCCCTCCCCCTCTCATTTATCTAACATGATGGCACTTTGTCACCAATTGTTGATGATCCTGATAAAGCTTTCATGTGTAACCAGGTAATAATAATATATTTCACTGATTACATTAATGGAGCATATATTTTTATCTTGATGCTAAACATGATCTATTTTTATATTCTCCCCTTTGATATAGTATTTGTTGTCATGTTTAGTTGCCTAATGCAGTTAAAAGTGAGGCAAAACTTTTTCCATCTGCTATAATCAATGGAAGGTGTCTGGAAATGGTGTGGATTGATTTTTTTTCATGATTGTGTTGTCTTGTCTTGTTCTGGGATGCTTTATTTAGTTAGATCTAGAGATTTATCTCTCCCTCTCTTATGAAATATTATGTGCAAACAACCCAAGTGACACAAACTTATTAAGGAGTAATAGATTGCAGAAGTACTTTTTGAAATGTTGAAATGTAATTACAACACATTCCTAATGACAAGCTGCTTTTGTTTAACTATTTTTCCCAGGTTGTTAAAATTTTCAAGTTGGAAGAATTGTACTATGATGGTAGCCATGGAACAAACATTAAGGGGCCAGAACCAAGTTCAAAAGGCTCCAAATCCAATGGAAAGGAAATTGAAAAAATGGTGAGTGCAACATGAGCCATTTATTTTATAATGATTTATGTTAGCATGCCAAATTTTAGTCTCATTACTAAGACTTATCTTGCACTTCTTTACTTTAACATTTTAGTGGAAGATGTTTATTTGTAAATTATAAGCCTGAACCAAAGTTGAGAAATAGAGATCCCTTTTTCCCTACACACTATGCACAAAGTTAGTTGGTGTTAATGCTTTCTATTGAATACTTCATAGCAAGGGCCAACTTTATGGACACAAAGCTTGAACAAAGGAATGACATGTTCTTCAAAGGAACAATATTCTTAATCAATAGGACAGTAGGTAACAATAAAACCATGATATGTGAATGAAGGTGTAGTGATTATCGTATTCCAATTTTATTAATGGATTTTGTTTTATCATATTATCTGATTAATAGCCATGCTAAAATCATCCTAATGTAATTTGATATCAAAGCCTTAAATTTACCCAATTTTTTTTTTTACTTGTGATATATAAGGATGGTTTGATAACATGATTTACAATCCAATTGCATTGGAGTCTGAATGAATATTTATTTTTTTGAAAACTACAAGTTTCATCATAATTTCGATGAAAAATAAAAACATCTGAAGTATTCATTGTACATGCAACAATAATTTCATCATAATGTCAATGAAAATATTGGTCAATATTTTCAGAGTATAAACAAACTTTTGGTTCTTTTTTATGCTTTTAAAGCGACATTCTACATTGTTTTGTGATTATTTTTGTCACATGATGGATGAAGTTTTCATTGTATTATCAATGAAAACCAGTTTCATTGACTACGACACTATCTGATGATACTTGGTCGTAGTTACGATGAAGTTATGTTTGTAGTAAAAGTGACAAAATTTTAGTGATGAAATTTGTATAGGTATTTCATGGTATTCCAATAAAATTTTATCGACTTGTCAAAAAACATTCGTTGGAATTTGGAGTCAAATATAGTAGTGTAAATTGGTGGCTGACATTTTTCATTTCATATTCGCATCCTCTGCAACATCCTCAACCCTTGTTTGTTTCACCCTTCCAAAGATTCTTTTAATAGAAGCTTTATCTTTGGAATATATAATTTATCCCATAGAGATATATTTGCAATAGGTTTATCAATTGTTCTACCATATTTAGTGATGCAATTAATAGGGCCTTAAGATCCTTTGGCTTATTCGAGTTAAAATCTTGTGGTTTTTGAAAAGGGTGCATAGGAAAATCTAGACTAGAGGACTTGTTAGTAGTACCTTTAGGTTATTGAACTCAAAGCACCAATTCTCTAGTAAGCCTTCTTTAGGATAAGGTATTGTAGTCTAGATTGATTAGGAATTTAATGATTAGTGAATGAACATTTTTTAAGTATCAAGTTAAGCTGAGGAGAAATTTAATCTTGTTAGATGTCTCTTACACAAACCATAAAACATCAAGGGTACTGCTGACCCAAAACCTTTAAGGCATGTAACAAGATTATAACCTTCACAAAAATTACAACTTCTAATTGTCTTGCATTTAGAACTACTCATTTGACAACTCCAAGGATTAGAGTTATTTTTGTTTCCCATTCTGATGTAAACTGGGCTCTAAAGGTCACTAGGTCTTGCCAAGAAATGACTAATAACATTCTTAAAACTTAACACCTAACACTTTAAATGATTTCTAATCCAACTCAAGATAGTGACATCTCATTTACTCTATCAAATAACCTCTTACTATAATACATAGTCTTACATGGAAAATTACAATATTAAGAGAAAAATATTACCATCAATAGATTGTCAACATGATACCTTACTCCCTTATCACAATTATCATAGGGAAGACACAAATCATCTTGATAATTATTATTGGTAATGGTTTAAAAACATTTGACTAGAATTGGAATATTATTATTATAGTATGTTTAACATGTTAAATGACTTTGCAAAATCCTCTGAGACTCAAAACCCATAGATCCCTATTTTGGACAATCAGAATTTGTTGGAGATTTTCTAGCAAGCCAGTGCTGACTATATGTTTGTCATTGATGACAACATATGGTAAGTAGCATGCATGGAAGACTTATGTAGTAAGATTTTAATATATACAACATGGACATGTTATCAAAATGATATCATGGATGCAGATGTTAACTGTTAGTACAAATAGTTATATAGTAGCTTGTGTCAACAGTGTTCCTGATAGAGTTACAGGCAGTGTTCTGCGAATGATTATTCGTACCGTTATCATGGAGCCTTGCACATTTGGATATGTGATGGAGACATACCATTAATGTTATATTCATGGACCTAGAGTCTGATGATTAGTAGAAGTGAAGATATGCAGTCGCTATTCACTAGTAGCAGTTCCCTATGTTTATTCAAAAGAGCTGACAGAGATTTTATTGGTTTAGGAGTTGCACCTATCCTTTCGGTATGCACCCTTGGATTAGTGCTTGGAGAAGAGTTAGTAATGTTTGGTTAAGATTGCATAATGTAATTCAGCTTGAGGAGAAAGTTTCAGTTACTTTGATAGAGCCGACAGTGTGTAGTGTGCATCTACATTTATTAATATTGGACAGGTCCCACAATGTGTTGCGTGCTTAATAGAGCTGATAGAATTATTATTGCAGTATGTTATGGTTTCTCTAATATGATTTCAAGGTGGTTCTAATAGGATGACTTAATTATATCATTTAGTGGAAAGATATTTATAGGCAGTCATTTGTGATTGCTAAGGAATGGTTCAGAGTTGATTCTGAAGAGCAGAGAAAAGTGTACGAAGTGTTGAGCCATCAATGGAAGGTCTATGTGACCAAGTAAAGTGTTTGTGCTATACATTGGAACTTATCCAAATAGTAGGTCAAATCATAGTTCACGAAGATCCAGATATAGTGTGTATCTATTATTCAGAAGGTTGTAGCCTTCACTCATTTGAGCAGTGTGCTCTCAGACAGTGCATCCTCACCCCTAATAGGGTTAATTGTAAAAGACTCCTAACAAGGTCTAACCCTTGGCTAGGTCACTGTACTAAATGCATTGTAAAGACAACTCCTAACAAGGTTAAGGATCTTCTAACAAGGATCATAATACACTAGTGCAGATTATTAGTGGGTGTCAATTCCCACCGGGGTTTTTGCCTATTTGGGTTTCTCCGTAACCAAAATATTGGTGTTGTGTTCAAGTGTTCTTTCATTGTGTTTATGCTTTATGTTTAAGTATACTTAATTGGATAAATAATTGAAACTAGTAGATAACTGATTCACCCCCCACACCCCCCTCCCCTCTCAGTTATCTCTTGGGACTATTCCTAACAATTGGTATCAGAGCCAAGTACCTCGGAGAGAAATTTTAATAGCTTGAGGTTGATCAGATGACATTCTTCAGAAAATAAAGTCCTAAGTTTGATGGAGAGAATTATCTTGACTGGAAGAACAAGATGGTGATATATTTACAATGCATTGCTTTTGAAGTTTTTGATGTAACTATCAAAGAAGTCAAGATCCCCACTTTAGCAGACCTTGCAAAGGATGATGCTACTGAAAAGCATAAGGAATTGTTTCATCAGAATGCAATAGCCAAAGAGGCCCTTATCGACAGCGCCCTATCTGATAGTGAGTTTTTAGAGATAAAGAAAGTAGATGCAGCCCACAAGATATGGAAGCACCTAGAAGACATATTTGAAGGAGATAAACAAGCAAAGGATGCATGTAGAAAAACTTGGACAAAAAGATACAATGCATTAGAGATGCTACCTATAGAGAACATTAGAGCTTACAACCAAAGGATTAATGAAACAGTTGCAAGAATCAGGAAAAATGGTGGAGAGATCTCAGAAGAAGACATTATGGATAAATTGATGACCACTCTCACAGCAGAGCATGAAAACAAGATCAACATCCTTGATGAGACCATGCAACTTACGTAAAATTTCAAAAGAGAGACCTTGATCAGAGAAATTTCAGCTTTTGAGATTTCAAGATTGAAGATAGAACCTAAAACTGAGATAGCCTTCAAAGCATTAGTCCATGGTAAGAAATCTACAAGCACTTCTGGTAATTTTGATGATGATGATGAAGAGAAAACACTAGATGATTTCATTTCTATGATTGCTAAAAGAGAAAAGAAAGGAAAATGGAAATATGAAGGTCAATTTCCATTTAAATTCTTTTCATGTAATAAGATTGGTCACTTTACATCTAAGTGTCCTACAAGAGTTAAAAGGTACTAGAATAACTACAAGCCTAAGTATACAAAGGAATGCTACTATGTTGGAGATGGAGTATCAAATGAAGAATCAGTAGAAGAGGAAATTGGATTCATTTCTCTTGAAGATGATAAGGAATCACAAGAATTAGCTCTGATTTCACAAGCTGACATCAGGATAGATTGGATCATTGATAGTGGTTTCTCACATCACATGACAGGAGACAAAGATATATTTGTTCATTTGGACATATACAAAGGAGGCATGGTTATATTTGGAGATAACACTCCCAAACCCATAATTGGTAGAGGAGCCATCACCTTGGATGGAAAGAATAGCACTGATGATGTTCTTTATGTTGATGGTTTGAAACATAACCTACTAAGTGTTGGGAAGTTACTTGAAATAGGTTACAAGTTGGAATTCAATGGAAATAAGTGCATCATTAACAACAAAGAAGGAGAAATGATTGCATCAGGATCAAAAACTAAAGGTAATGTTTTTCAACTTAATCCAGAAGCAAGTTATTTTTTTGCTAAAGTAGATGACAATTGGTTATGGCACAAAAGACTATGTCATATCAATTTTGATAACATAGTAAAGATTAGTCATGTTAAGGAAAAAAGAGATCTACCTAGCATAGAAAAGTCAGTTGATACTATATGCAGGGAATGTGTAATGGGAAAGCATGTGAGGAATTCATTCAGGAGAAAGCATAACTCAGTAGAGAATAAGTTGGATCTGATTCATATAGATCTTTGTGGACCAACTCAAACAAGATCATACTATGGTGAAAGGTATTTCATTTTGTTTGTAGATCACTATTCTAGAATGATGTGGGTTGCGTCCTTGAAAGATAAGTCAGAAGTATTTGAGAAGTTTAAAATATTCAAAGCTAAGGTTGAGAATGAATTTGGACTAAAGATAAAGTGTTTAAGATCATATAGAGGAGGAGAATTCACCTCTGAAAGATTCTATGAGTACTGCAAAGAACATGGCATAAAGAGACAGTTGAGTACATCCAGAACCCCTTAGTAGAATGGGATTGCAGAAAGAAGAAATAGGATCATCCTTGATACATCGCGCACCATCATGATTGAAGGAAAAGTTTCACACACCTATTGGAGAGATGCAGTCAATACAGTAGTCTATACCATTAATAGAATTCAATTAAGACCTAGCATGGACAAGACACCTTATAAGCGATGGTTTGGTAATGTTCCCATAGTAAAATACTTTTGAATCTTTGGAAGCAAGTGCTACATCAAGAGGGATGAAGCAGTAGGCAAGTTTGATGCAAGAAGCGATGAAGCTATTTTCCTTGGTTACTCTACTAAAAGAAAAGCTTATAGATGTTTCAATTTAAGATTAAAGAAGATCATTGAAAGTGCTCATGTTAAGATTGATAAAAAATTTATGGTTCAAGAAAGATATCATGACTACTCACCTATGATTGAAGAAGAACCAAGACCCTCCACTAGTGAGACAGTTGTTGAAGAAATGTTTGATAGTATTGATGTTCTATTTAATGACCCTGAGATAAGTGAAGAAGAAACTCCAAAGGCAGATGAGACAGCATCACCTAAAGCTCCAAAGTTTACATCTAGATACCATTCTAAAGATGACATCATTGGAGATTAGAGCGAAAAAGTCACAACAAGATCAAAAGCAAAAATTTTTGAAAGCAATGAGGTGGTATGTTTACTATCTCAGATTGAACCCTTAAGTGTTGAAGATGTATGTAATGATTCAAATTGGCATGATGCTATGAAAGAAGAACTAGATCAGATTGTCAAGAATGATACTTGGGAACTAGTCCCAAGACCTACTGATAAGAATGTGATTGGAAAAAAATGGATATTCAGAAACAAGATGAATGAAGATGTTACAGTAGTAAGAAATAAGGCAAGGTTAGTATGTAAGGGATATGCACAGAGAGAAGGCATTGATTATTCAAATACTTTTGCACCAATGAGAAGATTAGAAGCTATTAAGTTGTTTCTAGCCTATGCAAGATTCAAAAACTTCAAATTCTATCAGATGGATGTCAAGTCAGCATTCTTGAATGGAGAATTGAAAGAAGTATACATTGAGCAGCTAGAAAGATTCACCCTATCAGATAGACCTGATATAGTATGTAGATTGAAGAAGGCCATCTATGGACTTAAGCAAGCCCCTAGAGCATGGTATGAGAGACTGGATGGATATCTAACAAATATTGGATTCAAGAAAGGAGCAGTGGATTTTAATCTATTCATAAGAGAGACATTTGAAGGTTTACTACTTGTAGCTATATTTGCTGATGACATTACTTTAGAGGTAATGACAAACTTAGTGCGGAATTTTCTAAAGAAATGTAGAATGAGTTTGAGATGAGCATGATTGGACCTATCAAATACTTTTTGAGATTAAATGTGCAACAGATAGAGAAAGGTATTTTCATTAATCAGAACAAATATGTGAAAGAGATCTTGAAAACATTCAATATGGATGATTGTAAGCCAATGGGCACACCTATGATAATAGGATGCAAGCTTACAAAAGAAGATGACTCACTAGTAGTAGATACAACATTGTACAAGTCTATGATTGGTAAACTTATATATCTTACTCAAACAAGACCTAATATTTCCAATGCAGTTGGCATAGTTGGAAGATTTGTAGCAGAGCCTAAACAAAGTCACCTCATAGCAGTAAAAATAATATTTAGATATTTGTAGGGAACTATAGATTATAGTCTATGGTATCCTAATTCAAAAAATGTTGAGCTTCATGTATATACTAATGTTGATTGGGCAAGATGCGTTGATGATAGAAAGAGTACATCAGGTGGAGCAATGTTTCTTGGTGAAAAACTTGTCACTTGGACAAGCAAGAAACAAAATTGCATTTCTCAGTCAATAGTAGAAGCGGAGTATGTTACAGCAGCCTTGAATTGTTCTACAATTGTTTGGATCAAGCAGATGATAAAAGATTTTGGAATTCAGATTGATTATCCTATTGTTATTCATTGTGATAACACTAGCACTATCAACATGTCAAAGAACCCTGTGATGCATGCAAAGACAAAACACATTGAGATCAAGTATCACTTCCTAAGAGAGAAAGTGGAAGATAAAGAAGTCAAGGTGGACTATGTGAGTACTAAAGATCAATTAGCAGACATATTCACAAAGCCCTTTCCAAAGGATACTTTTGAGTATCTCAGGGAGGAGTTGGGAGTAATTCCCTTCCCTGACTCTACTTAGAAGAAAGAAGAAAGAGCATCAGTCCTCAAGGACTGATGGATGGTTGACTACTCTACTTCAGGAGTAGTACTAGTGCTTAAACTAATTGGTGCCCTTTTCCATTGATTTCAAAGGGGGAGTAATATATAGTCATGAAAAATAGAAGTAAAAGGAGTAATATACTAAGGAGGAGTAGTATTTAGTTATGGAAGCAGTTTAGTTGAGGAAATGGAGAATGTTGAAGAATATTGCAGCAAATGGAGGATTCATCCTTGGGGGAGTTTTGAAGAGGAAATGGAGAATGTTATAAAATAAATGTTCATTTGGATTGGTGGAGTTTTTCATTCCATATGTTTCCATCAATGCCAAAGGGGGAGATTGTTGGAGATTTTCCAGCAAGCCAGTGTTGACTGTATGTTTGTCATTGATGACAACATAAGGTAAGTAGCATGTGTGGAAGACTTATGCAGTAAGATTTTAATATATATAGCATGGACATTTTATCAACATGATATCATGGATGTAGAGGTTAACTATTAGTACTAACAGTTATATAGCATCTTGTGTCAGCAGTGTTCTTGACAGAGTTACACGTAGTGTTCTATGAATGATTGTCTGTACCATTATCATGGAGCCTTGGGTGTTTGGATATGTGATGGAGACATACTAGTAATGTTATATTCATGGACATAGAGTCTGATGATTAGTAGAAGTGAAGATATGCAATCGCTATTCACTAGTAGCAATTTCCTATATTTTTTCAAAAGAGCCGATAGAGGTTTTATTGGTTTAGGAGTTCAACCTATCCTTTCGGTATGCACCCTTGGATTAGTGCTTGGAGAAGAGTTAGTAATGTTTGGTTAAGAGCGCATGATGTAATTCAGCTTGAGGAGAAAGTTTTAGTTGCTTTGATAGAGCCGACAGTGTGTAGCGTGCATCTACATTTATTAATATTGGATAGGTCCCAAAATGCGTTGCGTGCTTGGTAGAGCTGATAGAATTATTATTGGATTATGTTATGGTTTCTCTAATATGATTTCAAGGTGGTTCTAATAGGTTGACTTGATTATATCATTTAGTGGAAAGATATTTATAGGCAGTCATTTGGGATTGCTAAGGTATGGTTCAAAGTTGATTGTGAAGAGTAGAGAAGAGTGTGTGAAGTGTTGATCCATCAACAAAAGGTCTATGTGACCAAGTAAAGTTTTTGTGCTATACATTGGAACTGATCCTTATAGTAGGTCAAAGCGTAGTTCACCAAGATCCAGATATAGTGTGTATCTATTATTCAGAAGGTTGCAGCCTTCCCTCATTTGAGAAGTGTGCTCTCAAATAGTGCATCCTCACCCCTAATAGGGTTAATTGTAAAAGACTCCTAACAAGGTCTGACCCTTAACAAGGTCACTTTACTAAATGCATTGTAAAGAAAACTCCTAACAGGGCTAAGGATCTTCTAACAAGGATCATAATACACTAGTGCAAATTATTAGTGGGTGTTAATTCTCACCAGGGTTTTTACCTATTTGGGTTTCCCTGTAACAAAAATATTGGTGTTGTGTTCAAGTGTTCTTTCATTGTGTTTATGCTTTATGTTTAAGTATACTTAATTGGATAAATAATTGAAACTAGTAGATAACTAATTCACACCCCCCCCCACCCCCCCGCCTCTCAGTTATCTCTTGGGACTATTCCTAACAGAATCATTAATTTATAATGATAGGACATTGATACAAAAAAAGGAAAAAATCTTCATTGTTTCAACAAAATCTAATCAAATTACAAGGCTCGTGTACACATCTATGCAAGCATTGATGTCAGATGTTGTTGGATATTGTTGTTCTACTTCAGATAAATCCTCTTCCTTGGGTCAAGAAAGTGAGTTCGAAAGGTCTAACTATTGATCCAGTTGAAGCCTTGTTATGGTTGTTTCAACTTGTTACAGTCTCCAATTCTAGAATTTTTAGGTTTCCTCAAATTGGAAAGGATATGTGTTCCTATCACAAGTGGACAGTGAGTTCATAGTTCCATTGTAGAAGGATTTTTTATTTGAATATTTCTAGTCCTGCATCTCTATAAAATATTCACTCTAATCTTGACTTGTAATTCCTTTCTTTGTATCTGATAGGTAAATGCAAGTGCAACATCTTTGAACACTTGGTAGCTTCGCTGAGATGATGTATAAATTAAAAGGGAAATAAATTGTAGTGTTCCTAGATTATGATGGAACTTTGTCACCAATTTTTTATGATCCTGATAAAGCTTTCATGTGTAACCAAGCAATAATAATATATTTCAATGGTTACATTAATGGAACATTTATTTTTATCTTGATGCTAAACATAATATATTTTTAGATTCTCCCCTTTGATATAATATTTTTTGTCATGTTTAGTTGTGTGATGCAATTAAAAGTGAGGCAAAACTTTTTCCATTTGCTATAATCAATGGAAGGTGTTTGGAAAAGGTGTGGATTGATTTTTTTTCATGATTGTCTTGTCTTGTCTTGTTCTTGGATGCCTTATTTAGCTAGATCTAGAGAGTTATATCTCCCTCTCTTATGAAATATTATGTGAAAACAATCCAAGTGACACAAACTTATTAAGGAGTAACAGATTGCAGTAGTACTTTTGGCAATGTTCAAATGTAATTGCAACACATTTCTAATGACAAGCTACTTTTGTATAACAATTTTTCCCAGGTCGTTAAATTTTTCAAGTTGGAAGAATTATACTATGATGGTAGCCATGGAACAAACATTACGAGGCCAAAACCAAGTTCAAAAGGCTCCAAATCCAATGGAAAGGAAATTTAAAAAATGGTGAGTGCAACATGAGCCATTTATTTTATAATGATTTATATTAGCAGGCCAAATTTTAGTCTCATTACCAAGATTTATCTTGCACTTCTTTAATTTAACCTTTTAGTGGAAAATGTTTATTTGTAAATTATAAGCTTGAACCAAAGTTGAGAAATAGAGATCCCTTTTTCCCTACATAAACTATGCACAAAGTTGGTGTTAATTCTTTCTATTGAATACTTCATAACAAGGGCCAACTTCATGGACACAAGGCTTGAACAAAGGAACAACATGTTCTTTAAAGGAACAAGACTCTTAATCAATAGGATAGTAGGTAAAAATAAAACCATACTAAGTGAATGAAGGTGTTGTGATTACCGTATTCCAATTTTATTAATGGATTTTTTTATATCATATTATTTGATTAATAACCATGCTAAAATCATCCTAATGCAATTTGATATCAAAACCTTAAATTTACCAAAAAAATTTTAGTTGTGATATATAAGGATGGTTTGATAACATGATTTATAATCCAATTGCATTGGAGTCTGAATGAATATTTGTTTTTTTGAAAACTACAAGTTTCATTGTAATTTCGATGAAACCCATCCGATGAAAAATAAAAATATTTGAAGTAGATGATGTGCAAGTGACGATAATTTCATCGTAATGTCAATGAAAATATTGGTCATTATTTTCAGAGTATAGATGAACTTGTGGTTCTTTTTTGACACTTTTAAAGAGACAATTTACAATGTTTTGTGATTATTTTTTGTCACATGATGGATGAAGTTTTCATTAGATTATTGTTGAAAACTAGTTCCATTGACTATGACATTATCTGATGATACTTGGTCATAGTTACAATGAAGTTATGTTCATCGTAAAAGTGACAAAATTTTAACAATAAAATTTGTATGGGTATTTCATCGGTATTCCAATAAAAGTTTATCAACATGTCAACAAATATTCATTGGAATTTGGAGTCAAATATAGTAGTGTAAATATGTGATAGAAATATTTGAATCACATATTTGCACAATATCCCAATAATCTCCCTCTTTGGCATTGATGACAATATATGTTGTGAAGAACCAATCAATACCAAACAATACTTCTCACTTGGAGGAAATAGTCACTCCCCCTTAGATCCATATTCATTACATACTCATCTTTCCATTCTATAAAAGTCTCAAATACATGACTTCTCTCCCCATACATATACCTGTAATACCCCAAAAATGGGCTATAGGTTCATTAATCTCCTATATCAACACATTGAACAAAATCGACATCAAAGTCCTAACCTAAGGCACATCGGCACATTATCGAATCCTAATTGATTATCCTAAATTTTGCATCGGGGAATATTCCTAGTAATATTCCTATTTATCCTAATTATCTTTGATTTAATGATTATTTGGCGATAAATCATATTTATCCTAAAGTTTGATTAATTGAATATTTCAAATATTTAATTAATTAGATTTAATACTGCCACTTAATTATTTAATTGGATTTAATTATATTTATTCCTAAATTGTATTATTTCATTTTGACAATAAATCAAATATCCTATGACTAATTGATTAAATTCTTATTTAATTAATTAATGTCAATTGTCAAATTTAATAATATAGTTTTTGAATAAAAGTTTGATTTAAAAATTGATTAACCCATAAATCAATTATTTTATTTTTAAATCAGTTAAGTTGAGGATAAATCAATTTATTTATTTATTTAATTCATATTAATTATGCACATCCAAAAAAATAGTTAAACTTTAAATCAGAAAATCAATTCAAGTTGTTTTAAAAATAAACTCAACTCTCTTTTGAGTTAAATGCTGATCTCAACTTCTGATTTAAATCAAAAAGTTGTTTTTGCATGATTTTTTGTGAGTTAACTATCTTTAATTCCTTGTTGACTCAAAAATCAACCTGAGTGATTTATGATTTTTTCCATGCATCCCCAAAGCCCTAGATTTCTATAAAATCAAGGCTCAGCTCTTCACAAATCATCTCACAAGTTTGCATACTTACTCTGCCAAAATCAATCCACAAATTTGCACAATCACGTTGGTGAATTGACATTTGAAGAATTGAAGCTTCTTTGCGAATCAACAACTTTTGTGAGATCAATCTTGTAATTTTAGTTTCATATTTAGCATATCATTATAGCTTATTTTGCATATCAGTTTTTCATCTAGAATAGATTCATATCAGTTTATTTTATCTTATTGCACAGAAAATCCAAAAATATACATTAATTTGCATTCATCTCATATCTAGATTCTACATTCAAATCCTTTGTTTAGGTGTCGTCAATTTCACTGATCTCCGTCCAATCTGAGAGTACATACTCACATCTACTAGAAGGTAGTAAATCACCTGGTTAGATTAGTTTCCATCTCACTGCATGATTTTGACTTCTGCTAACCTCTAATGTTTTACTGAAGTGTTATGTCTACAGTTAGGTACAAAATTCACACACACATTTTTGGCACCCACCATGGGGCCCTGAAATGGGTTTCCATTCAATTTCTATCAATTTTTATTATCTTCTTGTCATTTTCTATTCTAAGCTGCGATTTTTATTTTTTGTCCGTACAATTTTCATATGAGTTTTGTCAGAAACTCATATCATAGGATACCCACTATAGTACAATAGTTGATTTGATCGAGGATCATACCATCAGAAACACAGTGTCATTCGAAAGCTCTTTTGTCATATGATCTGATACCCAGTGTCATACGAGTTTCTGGAGTGTCATCTGGTAGGTGATCCACTATCGTACGAGTTTTAGTGCCAGGTTTCAATTGTTGTTTCACTTTTTCAGCCAGTTTTCTAGATTTTTTTTCCAGATTTGGACTGACAGCTAAAATTAACAATTGAAATTTGTTGTTTCTGATTGATTTCTATTGATTTTGATTGGGAAAAAGCGTGAGAGTTGCCAAAAATAGGTAAAAATCTACTAAGCACGTTGTGAGGAATTCAGGTAATCTTCTTAGCTGATAACATTTTGATTTGGACTAAAATGAACATCTCACATGTCTAGCTTGTGTGACCTTTTATTGCTTTCATATCACAGACTTCATTTGGGCTATAAAAATGAACATAGATTTTCTTTTCAGCATCTTTGTTACACATAGTAAATAGGCCCTATGAATACTATTTGTGGTTCTTGAGAGAGTGGGTTTCCAACAAAACTCTTCTCAACGAAGGAACCCTTGTAGGTAGGGAGGTTACTAAGAATGTCTCATGTTCTACTAGATTTGTGCGTCTTCAGTTTTTGATTGATAAATTCTCTCTCTGGAGAGGTTGATAGATCATAAGTAGTTGACATCATAGATCTTTGTGAGATAATCTTGGTCTTAGCATGTCGGATTAATCTGTCTGCTTTGTTTGGGTTAAAAGTGAAAAGGCTAGAGGACTATGCTCTACTCCCTTTTTGAGTAGTACCAAAAACTCAAATCCTTGAATCTGGAACCAGTCTCCATGTGGTATATTTTGTGAGTCACCTTTAGAGAGGGTTAACCATAGTGGACATTCCCTTAATTGGGTCAACCACATTGACGGAACCTCAAGCAGTAATAGCCATTTTCATCATGGTAGCAGTAGCCACTATATAAATGTCCTTGTGGAGGAAATCTTCACAAGTGTGGTCTCTTGTTTGGCTATCAGATCTCCCTAGCAGCTCTTGATTGATTAAATTCTCAGACTGTGTCAAAACCCCAGTGCACCTAGATTGGAGTTCACCCTCTTGAGATCACAAAAGTTGTAGAATCAGACCATTACTAAAAACCCTAGTGAGGCCAAATTTTCATTTTCTAGGAATATGTGCGTTATTGCAAAACTTTTTGGAAATTACACTATTAGCACTCTTAGGGATTAGCACAATTTAGTCACTTGATTGTTCATGCACAGGGTTGCTTTGTCCCATGTTCATTGTTTTCAGACGTACTTGAAATCACTTGCTTACTATTTTGCGTGCCTATTTATCTATCTGGTTACTAAGAACAAATCAATCCGATACAATCTTCAAATCTGGACAAACAATTTTGTGAACAATCTGAAATTGAAAATCTAAAAAATTGCAAAATCTGATGTCAAACACCTTTCTGGAGTCAAAAGTCATCTTGTAAAGTCAGAAAGTCATACGACTTTTGGATATTGTCATTTTAGAACCCCTAGATTGTCGTATGGTAGCTGGTATATTATTGTATAAGTTTTGCTGCCAGTCAATTCAAAAAAGTCAAAAACCCTGCTATCAACTGTCGTGCGAGTTTTTCAAGTCATACAAGTTTTTCAGTTATCGTTTCATGCTATACCCATTGTCGTACAAGCTTGCAGAAAGTCATTTGAGAAATTTTGAAAAATTGCTAGAAAGTTGTCAAAACTGTCAAAGACCCAGCTTTTCCAGCCTATTTCCAGAGTCTATCAAGAAAATCACTATGTCAGGAACAGAGCAACAACTATTGAGAATCCAATCATTTTCCTAAAGTGGCCTTTTGAATCCAATTTAGCCTACTATTTTATTGATTTGAGTCCTTTTTATCTTGTGTCAAAACTTTGTCATAACTATCAATTTTCAATCCATCTTCAAAATGGCTAAGTGTTGTGAACTTGTGGCTGCTATCTTTTGGGCATCTACCCATACATCCAGGGCATAGTCTCCTTAATTTACATCTAATCTAAGCTTCAATCAATCAAACCTTGACAAGGTTGTGTCATTTGATCTTCTTGAATCAAATCTTTCTTCAGTTGTCTTCATCATATTCTTTTGTTTCACCCAAGGTTAATGAGCTTTCTCTCACAAGAAATTTGGAGAAATATCCCATACCATACCTTTGAATACTCTCCAGGCTCCAACTCTTGAGCAACTCTACAATTTTGGTCTTTACGAAGATGACAGTCTTGGCAATTTTCAATTGAAATCTGGTTACATTCCTCCTTCATCAACTCATGGAGGTAATCAACAAACTCCTCCTTAATCTATCCCAGGGAGAACTCCTACCATGTCTCAAGCAGGGACAAACTTTGGCTCTCAAAGAGCCCAATCTCAACATGGTGTAGATCAAGAACCCACACCTCAAGAAATTGCTCAGTATCAAAATGACGATGACTTCAAAAGAATGATGAAACATTTCTTGAAAGAAGATAGAGAAGCATACTTTTTACAATTAGCTCATCAAGGAGCTAAACTTCCTCCCAACTTGAATGTTAAAGATATCATTACGCATGAGGAAGAAACTCCTATTTCAGCTATGATGAAACAAATGCACGCCATGCAAGTCAAACTTAATAAACCTGAGAAAGAAAAGGAACCCAAGGAGTTCTCCATGGAGGCCCTATGTCATTTTCCATTTGAAAAATATTTGTACATGCCACCATTCCTGAAAAGAGTGGAGATGCCTAAATATGATAAGTATGATGGACACTCTGATCCTCAACATCATGTAAGAGAATTTTGTACACAATCTATGGATTTCATGCATGAACCAACTTATATGATGTGTCTCTTTCCTCGATCTCTGGGGGGAGTAGCCATTCATTGGTTCTCTAGATTGCCTTCTACTATCAAAACTTTTGAGGAGTTGATCAAATTATTCTATCAACAATACTCCTACAACATTCAACATCAAGTCACCATGATTGATATCTGCAATCTCAAACAATACCCAGGAGAACCATTCCTAACATTTCTCAAGAGATGGAGGAAGAAATTCTCTCTATATGCTAGGCCTATTCCAGAAACTAAGAAACTAGAAATCTTCATCAATAATCTTGTCCCAAAGATCACCTACCCTTTACAAATGCAAGATCATACATCTTTTGATAAGATGGTAGACAATGCAATCAAAATCAAAAAGGTACTTGTGAAAAAAGGAGACATCACACTTCAAAAGGACAAGTACGAATCAGGATCCAGTTCTAAAGACAAGAACAAAAATTGGAACAAGAATAAAGGCATCATCACAGATGGCATTGTTGATACTATCTATGCCCCATCAAAGGCACCATCTTTCAATCTAACTATTGGTACCCAAGCCATCAAAGATTCAGAGCAGAAGGTGTCTAAACCATCTCAAAAGAAGCCAGAATAAAAATCTTGGTCCACTGATAATAAATGAAAGTTCACTCCTCTTGGAGAATCTTTAGAATCATCTATGAGAACTCTACTGGCTAATAACATCATCTCTTTTCCTGAGATTTGACAATCTAATCCTGACCCTAAACCAAAATGGTGGAGGGAGAACAAATTCTGTGATTTTCATCGGGGTAAAGGTCACAAAACCAATAACTGCTTCTTATGCTTGAAACATACTATTCAAGATCTGATTGATAAAGGAGACATCACGATTGACAATCATAAGAGCAATAATGATCATATAGCATTCACATAACCATTTTCAAAACATGGTCAAGAAGTTTCATCTTCTCAGCCTAATATGGGGGCAAAGGTCAATTATGCTTACCCTGGAAATAATATTGTTATCAATATGGTTGAACCTTGTCTCTCTAAGCATTGCAATGTCATCACAATTTTGTGAAGAGATAGAGATCATACTTCAGCTAATGCAGTGACTTGATCATAGGCTCATGCACATCTGAACGGACAAATCCCAAATTCATCAAATGTCCCTAAGATGCCCTTCAATCTTTCTTCCACTTCCAAATAGAAGGCTGCTTCTAAATCTTCCAATCCTAAAGATACGAGGCCAACATCTTATAGTATTGTCCAACAACTCCAACACACTAATGCAAAAATCTCCATATTTGAGTTGCTTCGGATATCTCCAGCTCATAGAGCTATTCTAGACAAAGCTTTGCTCGAATCCAATGTTCCTGATGACCTTGATTTAGACAGGTTCCAGACTATGGTTGGACATCTTACATCTCCGCAATATATCTCCTTTTCAGAGGAAGATGAAAACTCCTTGAGTCACCTGCATAACCAGCCCTTGCATATAGAAGTCTTGATCCAGAATCGTAGAGCCAAACGTGTGTTGATAGATGGGGGCGTTGGCCTAAACATTTGTTCTTACAGCTTGGTCACACAATTGGGATTTTCAAAATTGGCTATTGATCCTAGAAATAAAATAACTATAAAAGCCTATGATGAACAAGAAAGATCTTCTAAAGGCACCATTTTCTTACCTATCAAAGAAGGTCTGGTTATTAGGGATGTTATATGTCAAGTTCTTGATCTACCTTTGGCTTACAACATTCTTCAAGGGAGACCATGGATACATGAGATGAAGGCTATTCCTTCTACATTCCACCAATGCTTGAAATTTCCTTATGAAGGAGTAGAGGGCACTATTCCAGCAGACATATCCACCACTTGTAATACATTGAAGGAAAGTGCGGATAAACTTGTGCCTAATAATAGAGAATCGTCCATTAAGCCAACAAAAGAAGCATCCACATCTAAAATGGAAGACATTGCAAAAGAGGTCAATATCAAAGAAAATGGTATGGGAGAATATACTATAGAGCCAGTTTTATCTTTGACATCTCTACCTATCTCACCTAAGTCTTATGGACAATCCTTAAAATAGTCCAAACCAGACTCTAAAGAACCTCTTGAAGCATATAAAAGAAATTTTGTGGCAAAACAAGTCTCCAAGAAAGAATTTGAAGAAGATGAAGTTGTGCTTACATGGCTATACAAAGATGAACCTGAATCTCAAGCTGTTCAGACTAGTGACTCTATAGTATCCAAAATCCCTTCCAAGTCATATGGTCAAGGAGATAAATTAATAGCTAAGATGGGATATCCAAGTAAAGGACCTCTAGGAGTCAAAGGAGAAGGTCTTATAACACCTATTTCACATATTGGTAGGGCAAACAAAGATAATGTTGGCTTAGGCTTTAAAAAGAAACCCTTCCACCTCAAAGGTAATTGTTCTCATGTCATAGAGTAGATCACACTAGGAGAACCTCTTCTTAAGAAGGAAGAAACTGAACCATCAGATAGTGATTCAGATAGCTCATAACTTATCCCTTATGAGCATTTGCCTAAGGAAATCAAAGATCTCCTTGAAGTTGAAGATGATCCAATAAAAAGAATCAATGTAGTAGAAACACAAGAACCTACTATAGAGCAAGAGATAATTGCAACATAAGAACTAGCTCATCCCAAAGACAATCAAATAGACAAAGAGGAAGGTGGTAGTTATTTTGAGACAGATTCCCATGAGTATGAATTCAAATCAGAATCTGAGGGTAACCCTTCTTGGGGTATTCATCCTGACTTTACTCATGTTCTTAGATTTCCTAGAGGCATAGATGAAGAATCTAATGACTATGAATGGGAAGCCATTCCAGAAGGAGATGATCTTATTATAGAGAAACATGTTGATTTTATTCACCAATATGCACCTAAACCCAATGTAAGTCTAGAGAGAAATGATGAACCTATCGAGTCTGATCCACCGGTGGCTGAAGTGGACTATCACAATGACATTGAGCCTATTCATGAATTGAATTTCTTAAGTTTTAATATCACCTTTGAACTTGAGCATCGGGTTAGGACCAATGATGACATATCCATATCCGTAAACACTATCTCCCAATCTTTCCCCATTTTGACTATCCAACATCCTGAACTTCTTGATCAAACCTCCACAAATCCGAGCCATGGTATTTATACCTTCCCGAATGACTATGCCCTTTCTTGCTACCTTAATGTAGTTGAGCCTATGAGGACTTCCATCAGTGAACCAAGCATTAGTATGACAGAGTCAGACATCAAGTATCTTAGTCAGAAAAATAAGAATAAGAATAAAAAGAAAAGGAGTTCTAAGGGTGAAAACCACTTTGTGGCAGTCTCAGAACCTACAAAAGTAAAAATAAAAGACGTATCCAAAGGTGAAAACTTCTCTGAGGTGCCTAAGGATGAGATCTTTGATGTTCTTCTAAGTCATTTATAGGACAGATCTCCAATTCTAATCGAGCCTACTCAATCCATCAACTTGGGAACAACAGAAGAATCACAATTGATTCATGTAGCACGATCTTTATTAGAAGAAGAAAAGCAAAAATTTACTACATTCCTAACAGAAAAGAAGATCAACTTTGCATGGAAATATTTAGATATGCCAAGGTTGGATCCTAATCTTATAATGCATCATTTATCTATAGCTCCAAATGTCAAACCTGTTAAGAAAAAATTAAGAAAGATGCATCCTCATGTTGCACTCTTGGTAAAAGCTGAATTAGAGAAGCTTCTAAAAGCCAGATTCATCCGAGTTATTGATTATGCAGAATGGATCTCTAATATTGTACTTGTTTCTAAACTAGACAAATCAATTAGAGTGTGCACAGACTTTAGAGATGTAAATAGAGCATGCCCTAAGGATGATTTTCCACTACCTAACATTGATATGATAGTGGACATGACTGCGGGCTTTGAGATGTATTCTTTAATGGATAGTTTTTTTGGATATAATCAAATAAAAATTTCTCCAAAGGATCAAGAGAAAACTACTTTTACATGTGCATGGGGTACCTTCTGTTGGAATGTCATGCCATTTGGGCTTAAAAATGTTGGTGCTACATATCAAAGAGCCATGACAACTATTTTCCATGACATGATGCATAGGACTATGGAGGATTATGTGGATGATACTTTAGCAAAATCTATGATTAGAACTAAACATCTAAATGACTTGAGCAAGATACTAGACAGAATGGAAAAATTTAGTCTCAGACTAAACCCTAAGAAGTGTGCTTTTGGTGTCACTTTTGGAAAGCTCTTAGGATACATAGTTTCAAAGAAGGGCATTGAAGTTGATCCAGCTAAAATGAAGGCTATAATGGAGATGCAACCTCCCAAAAACATTAGTCAAATGAGGACATTGCAAGGAAGAGTTCAATCTATCAGACGCTTCATATCTCAACTAGCATACATATCACAGCCTTTTACAAAAACATTACATAAAGGTGTGACATTTGCATGGAATGAAGAATGTGAGAACAACTTTAACCATATCAAGAAGTATCTATCAAATCCTCCTATCTTAATGCCTCCCATTCTAGGGAAGCCTTTGATCTTATATGTCTCCACTACAGATACATCACTGGGGGCATTTCTTGCACAACATGATGAGAACAAAAAGGAAAGAGCTATATACTATATCAGTAGAACATTGGTAGCATATGAAAAGAATTATTCTATGATTGAGAAGGCTTGTCTAGTTGTGATCTTTGCATCACAGAAACTGAGACATTACATGTTAGTTCATACCACACATTTGGTAGCTAAGATTGATCCACTAAAATACCTACTAAGTAAAGCTGCCCTCATGGGTAGATTAGCTAAATGGGTCATGCTCTTAAGTGAATTTGACATTGAATATGTTGAGAGAAAACCTATAAAAGGACAGGTTACTGCTGATCAATTAGCAAATGCACCTATGATTGATGATACACCAATGCAAATGGAATTTCTAGATTCCTCTATCATGACTCTTTCTTCTAGAGAATGGCAGTTATTCTTTGATGGCTCCTATACATAGAATGGATCAAGAGAAGGCATATTGTTCATAAATCCTCAAGGATACTCAATCCCAAAAGCATTCAGATTAAATTTCCCTTGCACAAACAATATTGCAGAATATGAAGCCCTTTTGAATGGTATGAAAATAGCAATTGAATGGAGAGTAACGGAATTACACATTCATGGAGACTCACAACTTGTTATTCATCAAGTCAATGATGTGTACCAAACTAAAGATGAAAAGCGCATTCCTTATAAGAGAATGGTAGATGATTTAAAGAAGTATTTCGTATCTATCACATTTGAGCAAATTCCTAGAACAGAGAACAAGGCTACCAATGCAATGGCAACATTATCTACTTTATTACAAAAGCCTAAACATGAGCTACACTACGAGTTCCTAGTGGAAGCACTATCTTATCCTGCATATGATTCCCCCAAAACCTACATGATCTACACTATTGTTGGTCATGATTCATCTAGATATAAAAACCTATTTTCCTATCTCCAAGACCAAATCATTCCCAATACCTTCAACCACCATGAGAAGAGATACCTTATTCATAATGCATCCCGATATGTCATCATTGGTCATGATCTATACAAATGAGGTCTAGATGGTACGCTACTTAGATGTTTAGAATGGGAAGAGTCTCAATGTGCATTAGAGGAAGTCCACAATGGTATTTGTGGGTCACACTCAAACGGTTTAACACAAGCTTGAAAACTTATTAGGGTTGGGTACTATTGGCCTAAAATGGAGAAAGAGTCTATCAAGTTTGCTAAGAATTTTCAAAAGTGCCAAGTGCATGGCAACTTAATTCATGCTCTAGGGAGAGATCTAATTCCCTTTACTACACAATGGCCTTTTCATCAATGGGCCTTTGATCTTATAGGAGCTATACATCCTCATTCTTCTAATGGACATACCCATATAATCACAGCTACAGATTATTTTACAAAATGGGTAGAGGCAGTCCCTTTAACACAAGCAACTGGAAAACAAATATCTATGTTCATCTTGAACTATATCATATGCAGATATGGGATACCTCGTTCCATAATCATAGATAATGGTGGACAATTCAAGAACAAAGATCTAGATGATTTATGTGCTAAATTCAAGATTACACAACATTGGTCATCTATCCACTATCCTCAAGGGAATGGACAAGCAGAGGCTTCTAACAAGAATCTATTTAAAATCTTGCACCGTACAGTTAATAAAATAGGAAGAGATTGGCATCTCATGATCAATCTAGCTCTCTGGGCCTACAAAAAAAGTATCAGAATGCCTACTGGGGCTACACCTTTCACTTTAGTTTATGGGTCTGAAGTGATACTGCCTATTGAGGTTGAAATCCCATCACTAAGAATCAGAATGCATGGTCTAGTAACTGATGATGACTACAGAGTGTCTAGGTTGCAAGAACTTGAACTACTAGATGAGCGCAAACAAGAAGCATATGATCATCTCAGAGTATATCAGAAGAGAATGTCTAGGGGTTACAACAAGAAATTCAGATACAGAGAATTTCAGGTTGGTGATCTAGTCTTGAGAGAGAATCCTAAAAATCAATCACATTGAGAACGCAAGGGGAGGTTTGAACCCAACTGGCTGGGTCCCTTTTTTATCACTGCTACTTTTGGCTCTGGTGCCTATCAACTCTCAATGACTGAAGGAGACCAGCTCTGAGAACCAATCAATGTTCTCCATTTGAAGAAATTCTATGCCTAAAGCATTCAGTGTATTGGTAAAATGTCCTGAAAAAATCTTTAAAATTGGAAAATGTCCTGAAAAAATATTTAAAACTGTAAAAAGTCTTGAAAAAATGAATGTCTTGGTGAAAACCTAGCAATAGGCATCTTGATGATTCACAAAAAAAAAGTAAAAAAATATCAAAAGTACAAAAAAATTGAAAAAATGAAAAATGCAAAAAAAAATGAGAAAAAGAAAAAGTGCCATGGTGAAAACCTGGAAACAGGCACCTTGGTAGCAAAAATAGAATCTCTACCAAGATGGTGAAAACCCAAAAAATGGGCACCACTTGTTTCAAAATGCTCCATCTATCGGTGCAATCTTGGTCTTTCCTAGCTTTCAGTCCTTCTTTAGTCTGTATATATTCTTGTTTTCAATAAGTCAGTCTGTACACCAATCTACTCAAGCGTCTGTATCCTATCAATGCTTAACACTTGGGGGCAATCAATGTCATATCCTATGGTCTTCAGTATACTTTAGATGTGTCGTATCCAGTCAGAGTCCTTTAAAGCTTCATTTGAGTCTGTCTATCTGTCTCATCTCGAGAAAGGATTTTGCATCTACAACAATGCAATCAAACTAAAAACACAAACTGAAAACAATGTATGCTTTTTACATGCTTTTATCTCCTTGTATGCTTACTGATTCGCATTGAGATTTTTGCATATTGTATCCTTCGAGCTCTTCGATGATGTCCTTTACAGGATTTAGAGAGTGATGACTGGGGGTTATAATCTTTTCTTTGTCTTCTACTTGTATGTGAAAATCTAACAACTTTGAAAATTCTGGATTGAAATGGTGTCTGACTGTAAGAGCCTCTATCTCGAATTGGATGGCCATGCGTACCTCAACCATTGATACCCAAAAAATTTAAGGAAGTTTGATCTAACTATTGTCTTTTTTGAGTGAGTTCTTTCTCCTATTGTGAAATGCGATCTTACCTAAGGATGTGAACGATAAAGGGTCACTATAGGTAATTCACATTGGTTTTAGAATGATCGCTTGACTGTTTGATGTGTTTGAGATGCAAGGCGTATTCAGGTCATCATGACGTTTATGTTTTGATGCTTATACAAATTGCTATATCAAAATGGACATGATATTCGGGTCATCCTGGCATTTATGCCTTGGTGCTTATATCTAATCTGGCATTTCAAAAATGAAATCAATATTCATATATCCATGGTTTCCTAATCAGTGGGTGTTGTATTGATTCCTACGCATACAAATCGATATTCATATGTCTATGGTTTCATAACTAGTGGGCATTGTATTGATTTATCCGATTACCTAAAAATTCAATGATGAGAATGACCAACACATGATCAGTGACTAGGTCCTAGGTCTTAGGTTGCATTTTACTTTGCTTGTTTCTTTGCATTTTGCATATTTGCATGATCTCACAAATAGCTAAATGAACTTCAATGCTTAAACAATTCTTCAAATGTCTCTTCAAATCTAACAAGAGCTGAATCTTACACAAAGGTCCATCCAAGGAAATAGCAAGTAGAATCCATTTTCAGGATCAAAATCAAAATTTGAGATCGTTTATATTGTCAACTGCTTGCATAATCAACCTTCAATCATCACAAAAATCTAGAATTCAACTTAACTGATTATCTTACATCAAACTCTCAACATTTCAACCTGGTCAACCATGGTCAACTCATGGTCCAACCTAGTCAAACTTGGTCTTTTGGACCTCCAAACAATGCAGAATGTGTTCTTGAACATGTTTAACCACTTCTTACATCAATTAACATGCTTCTGAACTATTCAACGCTGACTTTTCTTGTCAGATTTTGATTTTCATCCCGAATGGGGCATGGTATTGCATATCATTCAAGTCTGTAAATCAAAATCTAAAAATCAAATCTTTCCTCAGTAATCAAGACAACAACCACGTCTAGTTGCTGATTCATCAAAATTCCTCCTCGCTTCGGGAAAATCTTTCATTGCTTGGGGCATATCAGATTCATCGAGATCCATATCAATCTGGTATTCTCCTAATCTTGTAAACTATATCAATCTTTTGTAACCATTGGTTCATTAGTGTTATTTCCTTGGTTCTTCCTAACTGAAGGGTTTAGATGTGATACCAATGTGATTCTTATCAACAATCTGGTCTAGAATCGGTCACTCACTTCTTCGTAATCATAAGGTTTAGAATCAGGTGTTTTGACACTTTTTCGCAATCATCGGTTCATTTGTTGTTATAGTTAACATTATCTTTGGTCATTCAGGACCTATTATCTTCATATCAAATGTCAATCAGTTTCTGCTTCATAGCAATATCAATTTCAAACATCAGTTTCAATATCATACACAAACTATCTTTGAACCACTGCACTTCGCACAACAATTCAAAGAGGGGCAAAATGTAATACCCCAAAAATGGGCTATAGGTTCATTAATCTCCTATATCAACACATCAAACAAAATCAACATCAAAGTCCTAACCTAAGGCACATCGACACATTATCGAATCCTAATTGATTATCCTAAATTCTGCATTGGGGAATATTCCTAGTAATATTCCTATTTATCCTAATTATCTTTAATTTAATGATTATTTGGCGATAAATCATATTTATCCTAAAGTTTGATTAATTGAATATTCCAAATATTTAATTAATTAGATTTAATACTGCCACTTAATTATTTAATTGGATTTAATTATATTTATTCCTAAATTGTATTATTTCATTTTGACAATAAATCAAATATCCTATGACTAATTGATTAAATTCTTATTTAATTAATTAATGTCAATTGTCAAATTTAATAATATAGTTTTTGAATAAAAGTTTGATTTAATAATTGATTAACCCATAAATCAATTGTTTTATTTTTAAATCAGTTAAGTTGAGGATAAATCAATTTATTTATTTATTTAATTCATATTAATTATGCACATCCAAAAAAAGTTAAACTTTAAATCAGAAAATCAATTCAAGTTATTTTAAAAATAAACTCAACTCCCTTTTGAGTTAAATGATGATCTCAACTTCTTATGTAAATCAAAAAGTTGTTTTTGCATGATTTTTTGTGAGTTAACTATCTTTAATTCCTTGTTGACTCAAAAATCAACCTAAGTGATTTATGGCTTTTTCCATGCATCCCCAAAGCCCTAGATTTCTATAAAATCAAGGCTCAGCTCTTCACAAATCATCTCACAAGTTTGCATACTTACTCTACCAAAATCAATCCACAAATTTGCACAATCACGCTGGTGAATCGACATTTGAAGAATTGAAGCTTCTTTGCGAATCAACAACTTTTGTGAGATCAATCTTGTCATTTTAGTTTCATATTTAGCATATCATTGTAGCTTATTTTGCATATCAGTTTTTCATCTAGAATAGATTCATATCAGTTTATTTTATCTTATTACACAGAAAATCCAAAAATATAGATTAATTTGCATTCATCTCATATCTAGATTCTGCATTCAAATCCTTCGTTTAGGTGTCGTTAAGGTCATTGATCTCAGTCCAATATGAGAATACATACTTGCATCTACTAGAAGGGATTAAATCGCCTGGTTAGATTAGTTTCCATCTCACTGCATGATTTTGATTTTTGCTAACCTCTAATGTTTTACTAAAGTGTTGTGTCTACAGCTAGGTACAAAATTCACACACATAATACCTTGTCTCTTCCCTTTACTATTTCCTTTATTGTTTTTCACATGTCTTCTCTCCCCCTTTGACATCAATGACAAAGGTCACACATATTCACAAATTATCCAATAATACATTACAAAATTGATCTTATACCTAAATAATATGCTCTAATCATTTGCCACTAGTCTCTCTAACCACTAACCACTAGTCCCCATAAGGAGAAGCCACCTTACATCAATCCAAGAAAAAGAATGTTTTTATTAAGTACCTTGGACTGATGCAAATCAATGCAACTTTGTTTAGATTAGGAGGGGAGATCACCCCAATATTACCTTGGAGATACTCAAAAGTATCCTTTGACAAGGGCTTCATGAATATATATTCGATCTTTTCTTTAGTAGATACATATTCCATATTTACTTCCTTCTCAGGTACCTTGTCTCTCAATAAATTATACTTGATAGATATATGCTTTATTTTTTAATGTAGCACTGGATTCTTAGAGATATTGGTGGCACTTGAATTATCACAATAAATAGTAACAGGCTCATCAATACATACATATATCTTTCAACATTTTCTTCATCCACACCACTTGTTTACAATTTATAGAAACAATGAGATATTCCACCTCAACAGTAGACTGCAATATGCAATTTTGTTTCCTACTTTCTCGTGAAATCAATCTCTTTCCTAAGAAGAATCCACAACCACTAGTACTTTTTCTATCATCTACATTTCCTTCTCAGTCAGAATTAGTAAAATCACACAATGTAAAATCATCATCCTTAGGATACCATAAGCCATGATCAAATGTTCCTTTTAAATATTTGAATATCCTCTTCACTGCAACAACATGAGATTCTTTTAGTTTTACTTGAAATCTAGCTGCCATACATAGTGCACTCATTATGTCTGGTCTTGTTTGAGATAAGTGTAGTAAACCACCAATCAAAGACCTATATCTTGTCTAATTTGTGTCTGGAGTATCACCAAATGTTTTCAATTTATAACCACTCACCATAGGAGTTCCAACAGGTCTAGAATCTTCCATTCTGAACTTTTTCAACATTTCTTATATTGAGAAATGAAAATTCCTTTTTGATATTATACAATTTACAAACCAAGAAAAATTTCATCTCACATATCATGCACATTTCAAATTCACTTTACATTTCCTTAGTAAAATTTTTACTCAATTCTTCATTGCCTCCAAAAATGATATCATCAATAAAGACTTCAATAATCAAAATGTCATCCTAATCAATTTTGAAATACAAATTGTAATTTTTAGTACCTTTATTGAATCCAAGTTTCAAAATATATTTGTCTAACCTTGCATACCATGCTCTAGGGGTATGTTTCAAACCATACAAATCTTTCTTCAACTTGGACACCATATTGTCTTGATTTGTCAAAGTGAAACCATCTAGTTTCTCTACATACACTTCTTCCAAATCACCATTCAAAAATATAGATTTGTCATCCATCTTATATACCTTGAAGTTCTTGTAAGTATCATAAGAAAGAAATAATATTACTACTTCAATTCTAGCAACAAGGGCAAAATTTTCATCAGAATCAATACCTTCCATTTGTGGACATCCTTTGCAAACAAGTTTGGCTTTATTCCTTGCAACTTCACCATCCTCATTCAATTTTTTTCTGAACGCCCATTTAGTAGCAATCACATTCTTATCTTTAGGCCTAGGAACTAAGATCCATGTGTTTTTCTTATGAATACAATCTAGTTCTTTTTCCATATCTTTTATCCAACCTTCATCTTTACATGCATCATGTAAGTCCATAGGTTCAAATTTAGAAATCAAAAAAATCTCATTTCTGACCTTTGCTAACCTTCTTTTAGTCTGAACACCTTTACCCTTATCACCTATAATCTTATTTTTAGAATGATTTGATCTTACATACCTCAAAGTCTTTGAATTCAGATGACTACATGATTCTTCAGTATCTTATTCAACATTAACTGACTCTTCTTCATCATCATGAACCCTAGGAACAATCTGAAGTGTATTTTGTGATTGATTTTGTGTTTCCTAATTTCCATTGACATTTTCATCATCTGAATCATAAGCATAATATCTAGATTTTTTTGGATTGTATTCATCAACTCTCACATTATCACTTTCAAATATCTTCCTCAGCCTCTTGTTATAGCACTTGTATGCCTTACTCTTGGTAGAATAACCAACAAATATACCTTCAACACTTCTAGGATAAAAATTTCCTAAGTCTTCATCTCTCTTAATATAACATTTGCTTCCAAAAAAATTAAAATATTTCACAGTAGGAGTGTTACCATACCAAAGATCATAAGGGTTATTACAGGTTCCATCTTTGATTTGCACTCTATTCAATGTATACATTGCTATCAAAATGGCTTCTCTCCAATAGATATACACAATGTTTCCTTCAATCATCAAGGTCCTAGTAGTATCTAGGATTGATATGTTCCTTCCTTTTACAATCCCATTCTATTGTGGAGTCCTCAGAGTAGATGTTTGTATCTTAATTCCATGTTATTCATAAAAAACAAAGAACTCACCATATGTGAATTCACCACCTCTATCCAATCTCAGACATTTAATCTTACACATGTTTCATTGTCAACCATAGCCTTAAATATCCTAAACTTGTTAAAATCTTTAGATTTCTCTTTCAAGAAAGTCACCCACATCATCCTTGAGTAATCATAAAAAAATAGTATGAAATTTATATCTCCATGATAAATTCTAGTTCCACATGGTTCACAAAAATATGTATGCACAAGATCTAATAGTCCTTTTGAAGTAAAAGTTTTGATCTTGAAAGTAGATCTAGTCTGCTTACCCATCAAGTATCCCTTACACATTGCATTATCAAGGTTTACCAACTTCAGTAAATCTCTTATAGCATTAGTAGCACTTATCTTCACAATGTTATCAAAATTAACATCACACAACCTCTTATGCCATAACCAGTTATCATCAATGTGAATAATCAAACACTTTCTTTATTTTGAACCTTATGCAATCTCATCTCCCAAACTTCCCAAGATTATACATTCACCATTATTGAATTGTAAACCATATCCCTTATCAAATAGTTGTCCAACACTCAAAAGATTATGCTTTAGTCCTTCAACATATAAAAAAATCATTAGTATTAGTCTTACCATCAAGAGTAATGGATCCTCTGCAACGAATTAGACGAGTGTCATCACCGAATCTGATCACACCACCATCATACCTTTGTAGTTCCACAAATTTTCTTTTGTCTCCGATCATATGATGTGAAAAACCATTGTCAATAACCCATTGACTCCTTTCCTCAACATGCATTGCCAAATCTCTCTCCTCATTCATAGGACTTGGATTTTCTTCTTTTATAGCAATGAATCCAAATTATTCATCATTCTCACCATGTTTTTTAGACTCTTCATCAGTCACACCATCATCAACAATATAATAACATTTCTTTGGATATTTAGATTGATACTTCCTAGGTTGTGCCTTATAAACTCTTTGAGGACATTTAGATGAAAAATGACCAATCTTATCATAAGAAAAACATTTCAAAGGTAGTTTTCCTTCATGCTTACCAACTCTCTTGGGTACTCTCCTAGAAATCAATGCTTCAAGTTCTTCAATCTTCCTTTCTTATTATTCAAGATCTATCTCCTTAGCATATTTTTATGTACTTTCTCTAGGGTTATATCTCTACTTATCTTTAGATACAGTTTCCTTGAATCCAATCTCAACTTTAGGAGGAGGATCACCAAATTTTCTCAACTCAAATGTAGTTAGCTTACCACGTAGCATCTATTTTGTCACCGTAGTCACTATTATGATTTCTTCTATAGTTATAACCTTGTTTTTATAAGGAGGTGAGGATGTCAAAACCTTAGCCACAACTTCATCATCATCAATTGTTACACCGACACATCTCATTCCACAAACAAGATCTATCACCTTTTGCATGCAAGATGCAAAATTATCATATTCACTCTTCTTCAAAGCTTCAAAATTCCCTTTAAGTGTCTACAACTTTTCCATATTCACCTGAGGGTCTCCTCCATGTAGAATCCTTAATTTTTCCCAAATCTAGTTCATTGTCTCCAATTCCATAACATTAGCATGTTCTAAATCTATCAATGCACTTAGCAATACTTCCTTGGCCCTAATGTTGAAATCAAATTATTTTTGTTGATTAGGAGTAGCATTTGTAAGATCTACAAAAGGATTGTATCTTTTCCTTATTATCTCCTAGTGCTCATTACCAAGGCACCTCAAATGTGTCTCCATTTGCCTTTTCCATAATCCATAGTTTGTTCCATAAAATCTCAAACTTTCATTTCTAAAAGTTGACATCCTTTCAGAGCTAGGACTAGAAAGTTATGCCTTCTCCAAGTGGACCTATTCTTATATATAGTTTTTTTATAAATTTTTATAGTTTTAATAGTTTATTTGTAATAAACATTATAATGACTCTTCATTTCATTTCCAAGGGATTCTTGTGACCCTTAGGATCCATCAAATTTGTATAAACTCCAATTTTGAATAGAATGGATCACTTTTTGGCTTGCAATCTTGTTGTTAATATTCTTAGTTCTTTACATCAAACTTGACAATACTAAAGGTATCACACCAGGTATTGTAATCTGATTTCTTAATTTAGATCAAATTCCTTGACTTTTTTTCTCCACCACCTTTTTATTGCAAATTACTCTTAGGAAATTTAAAGGCATGTGCACATTTTTGCAAGGGAAACAACATGAGATGATATCCTCTGCAAAATTATTTTGCATAACTAAAACTCCTTGTTCAAATTATTTGAGACCATTTGCAAAGGAGTAGGGATGACAAAAAGTTGATTTGAAGGCTATATATGAGCAATATCTTATTTTCTCTTTGATATTGATTATATTGATAATGTGGCATCCCAATCTAATAATTATAGAAATTGGGCCTCTGAGACATTGCTTGTTGCCACTTGATATTGATCAAGTGATCATTTGAGAAGGTTTGTAGGAGATTTTTCATGTCATTCATCTTTGATACCAATAATAATGATGAGGTAGGTATCTTTGTGCATTAGGATACATGTACATTGATTGAGGAGGTTCAAAGGTGCTCAATGAGGTTTCACTCTATGTCTAAGCTAAAATTTCTATAAAAATAGGCATGGGCAGTCTAGGCATGAGTTTCCCAACAATGATCAAATTATTCTCTACCCTTAAAACTAGTTCATAAGTATTTGGCAATGTGGTACCACTAAGCAACTAGATAACAATTACAAAGTTTGAATTAAATGTCTCCACGTAGGAAATGAAGGCTATATCTACAGGGGGTGGGATGCAATCGGTATTCAATGCCAGGTTTTCTAGAACCCAGCACTAAAGTCTATAACTACTTCTTGGGGAGCTCTCCTAATAGTGATCAGTTGTTGTAGTAAGGATGAACAATCACCCTTTTCTAAGAATCAATCAAAGAACAACCATCCAAGATGGTCCCATGTGCCTATGGTATTTGGCAACAAACATATATACCAGTCTTGTGCCTTCCCTTTGAAAGAAGTCACCAACAACCTAAGGGCCACACTTTGCTCTGTTATGTGGTGCACTATACAAGTATCAACCACATCTTGCATATACTCTATAGGGGTATTTTCATTGTCTTTAGTGAACTCGAATAACACTTTTAAAGTGAATGTGGGGATTGCATCCCAGTTTATACCACTAGTAGGTGTATGCACCCTAAAATGGTCGCCTAGACTTTGGGCCCCATTTATTCAATTTGTCAAATATCAATTTTCTGAATCAATGTTTTGCAATATTCAAATCAATTTCCTTGATCAAATCATAACTATTTCAATCATTTCAATAATCTCCTAAGGTTTAATCATGTCATCAATAATTTTATTTAATTAAAAGAAATAAATCCCTTTTAAATAAATAAAATAATGTTATTTAATTGAAATTAATATTCCTTAAATGAAATGATGTTATTTAATTAAAATCCATTTTTAATTAAATGATTTTATCTTATTTAATTAATATTCATCTTTAAATTATATAATCTTATTTTATTTTATTAAAAGAGATATTATTCTTTTTAAATAAATAAAATATCTTCTCAAAAGATCTTTTGTGATGGAAAAGGAAATAAATCAAATAAAAATAAAACAAAAATCCTTTTCTTGATTCTTTCAATAAATTTTATTTAATTAAAAGAAATATTCTCTCTTAAATAAATAAAATAACCTTATTTAATTGAAAGAGATATCTTTTAAATGAAATAAAATCTTTTTTAATTAAATGATTTTATCTTATTTAGAATAATATCTCTCTTTTAATTAAATAATGTTATCTTATTTAATTAATAGAGAATCATTCTTTTAAATAAATAAAAAATCCTCTTAAAGCTCTTTTGTGATGAAAAAGGGAAATAAAAATAAATAAAATAAAGAAAATCCCTTTTCTCTCCACACTTTCTAAAAACTGAGCTTTATTTCCTCTTTTTGGATTTATCCCACATTGCTCTTGGATTTGCATTCAATTCCTCAAATTCTCATATAAGGAGCCCTCTCCTTCTCAATTAGGATCCTAGAATTTTCATGTTATTGTTATGCTGCAGGTTTGGAGAGCAATTTTGGAAGAAGCTTTTGAGCACATTTGGAGCTTGGATATTTGAGACTTCTTTCTTCTTGTCTTCTTCTCTCATGCCTCATGGAAATCCATAGTTTAGATTAATATTGCATTCACATAATAGTTTAAATTTATGTTTCCTTTCATTGTTCTAGCTTAATCCACATAGCATAATTAGCAAGAACTTGTAATACTTTCATCTCAATAGAGTAGTTTATTTCTTGCATGTCAATCATCTAGATTAGTTTCATTTACATGCAATAACTTGAAGATCAATGGAGATTAGCACTCTTGCTTCTCATCCTTGAATCTCTCGTTTCTTGGTGTACTTGCATGGGTTTAACAAGGTTAATCTGAGGGCCTCATAATACAACCCCTGCACTCCACGAATAGAGAGCTGTGAATCGATATTTGAGAACTCATTATTGAGTCTTCTTGAATGCAAGGATTCACAGAAGTGTGACCATTTTCTATCACACAGTAGGTAGTATGAGAAAGATTCCATCATCACAAGTCACAAAGTTACATGACTAACCAAATAATGTCATTACAAGAGGAGACGATGGAAGTCAGGGTGTACTTGATGTGGAAGCTCTTGACTGGGCTACATACACTAATAGAGGAAGCAATAGTCTCAAATTTCACATAGTCTAAGATCTAGTAACTGGCCTATGACTCATACATCCACTTCTATTTTAGAAATTTTTGGGTCCCACTAGGTGTGCCAAAAAAAGGAGCTATTGATATGAGATGTTACATTAACAAAGGAAACAACCCTTATTGGAAGTTTAGTGACTAGGGGATACAATGCAGGTCGCTAAATGGCCTTTGAGATCATGAAGATGGCTCTTCTTGCTCAAGTTTTTGAGAAAATAGAAAAAAATATACTAAAAATAAATCTAAACCTAAGGTGATATGCCACAAGGTTTGAAAATAATTTAGATAAACTTTAGATATTTCTATATCTAATACAAGATAATAGGAAAATAAGTGAAACTTCATAGATTGGGCATAGAACACCATTATCTCTTCATTTATGGAGTGAGAATAAAGAAAATAAGGCCATTGATACATATCATGATCTTCATATCATTATGTGAGAAGCATCTTCTAAATTTCAACAAGTAATACAAATTTTGGACAATATTACACTAGGTACTTACTTTCTATTTCTAGATTCACCATAAGACATGATATAATTCTAACCAATTGACCTTAACAACCACTTTAGGAGTAACATACATGATCCAATTGTGTAGGCCTACAAATAAAAATTGTAAGATTCAAAGGATTAGAACAAGATATTTCACTCACATGACGTAGAATTTTTCATCTATCCATTAATCAAAGAAACATCAAAAAGGCTATCAAATCACAATTTGATATAATTCAAAAAAATATTAGAGAACTAAAGTCTAAGTTGTATATCAAGTCATAACAAACACTAAACATAACATAATTTTTGAATAAAATTCAAAACCCCTAAAACAACTAAGCCCTCTGGATTAAATACGACTAACCCACTATATTGGATTTCCCCCCATTGTAACAAAAAGGCTCCAATGTATGACACCATGTTGAAACCTTATAATGAAGTAGTTGCAATTTCTTGAGCACACGATGTCTTCATCATAATTGACTCCCCTATGCATGGAAGAGTGACCTTTTTCCACCAACATTTATTATTCTATCTTAGCAATCTTAAAGTCAATGCTCTTTCTTTAATGAAATTGAGCTTGGACACATGTCAATTGGGTGAAACCTTCCCTATAATCCACCCTTTCCTTTTTGCAAAAGTTCCTATGGATGCGAGACTTTCCACTCTTTGTAAGGAAAAAATGAAGATACACAAAAAGTGAAAAAAGAGGAAGCGGTCACTAACAGGTGGTAGCTTTACATGCTTCCAAACAACTTTGCAGGGTAGAAAAACAAGTGTTTGTAACAACATGGAGTGGCACATTACATTTAGCTTTTGGTCCTAACACATTGTTGTTCAATATTAATTTGTTTATGACATGATAGAGGATGAGAGTGTGATGCTAGAGAAAGTTGTTACTTTGGTGAGTATTTAAAATTCTTTAACAAAACTAGAGAGCATAGGAAGGTTTAGATGGTTGTGATCTTGTTATTAGGATTCAACTGTGTAGTTTTTTTTTAGTCAAACTCATTGACTTGTGTTACATGAGTAGTGGTTCACAATGTTAGTAAATAGATTTATCCTTCAAAATTAAATAAACAAATTAACTCTAAACACCCAAAACTAAGGACAAAGAGCACTAACAGTTGGATGAGTTATCATTAATTGATAACTCTCCTCTGAATTGAGAGGTATAGCTCCCTCTTAATATTTACAATGAATGGAATGAAATGACTGAATGTGTATTTAACCAGAAGACATGAAGGCAAAATGACATTCACTCATCAACATGAGAAGAATTTAAATATAGATTTAAATATAAAAGAAGGATAAACAAAAATCCTATAGAATGTCTGCTTAAACTTCCTGATCACAGAGAGATAAAAGGATAATTATAATTCTAGACCAACAGATTAATTTCATTTAGATAATTATAATTCTAGACCAACGGATTTTTTTTAAAAAGGTATTTCTCCTCAATTTAGATAATGAACAAAATGACCAACTGATAATTTTGCTCCTACCCCATGAACAAATTTATAGAATAAAATATTATTTATCCCCTCTCTGTTACAAAGCACCAAAAATAAACTCTTATGCTGCCTACGGACTATCGAAGAGCTGAACCTCTTCTTCCATAACCAATTCCCTTTAATAGACTCTTCTTGGCCATTTTTCCTCCTTCAGTAGTCTTTTTCAGTTATAGAATAACTGATTCTTGGAAGCTATTGTGAAATTGTTTTATAAAATTCCTTATTCTTTCTAAACTTCCCCAGTAGTTATAATGTCCAAAGATATAAATATTATAAACCAAATGCCTATACTATTTTCATTTACAAATTATTCATCGGGCCTATTCATTACACATATGAGTTATATCTTAATAATGTTTGAGAATAAGAAACTCAGTTGTTGTTGGTCACCTTGGATAGACTTGTACTCCGTCAATCATATCTTTTGAAGGAAACATCATTTTTTCTAATCACTCTTGTGAAGGTCTGTGCAACTTTCCTATGCATAACATATCCGAAAATGAGCAAAATCCAACGTTGGAAAACAAAGATATGCCCCCCTCACTAAGACTGCTTTTCTGCTTCCAAAAAATTTGAGATTACAGATTGTTTAAGAAATCCTTTCAAAAGATCCTCATCTGCTATACTATATGAATTATTTTATAATGTATCTTGGAATTGAAAAGGCTTTTAAATTTTATTAAATAATAAGGATTCATGATCCAATTGTATGAAGGTGATTATCTTTATTACTGATACTCAACTTGGGATCATGTCTTTTCTTATCAACTTCTTATTGATTGATCATCATGGTGGCAAATGGCAGACAAATATAATGTTTTCAATTTAATATCAGACCCCTTCATGGTATGCATGTGTCCCAATATCAAAACTAAACAATTCTCTTATCTATTTCAACTTTACTTTCCATTCGATAGTCACATATGAGAGCTCAACCACTTGATTTCACTACTATGTCTGATGGTGAAAGTCTTCTCTTGACCATGAGACACGTGTACCCATATCTACCATATTGTCAGAGATTGCATGACTTTGAACTTTAAATGTCAAACTTCTCACCCTCTGAAATCGGACCCCGAATATTTGAACTATGAATTCTAAACTTTGAATTGATAGACTTTGCACATTTTGAACTTTTCCTTTTGAATATTGAATCTTGAACTTTGAACTTTAGGTTTAAGGTTCAATATGCAATTAACAATATACATAACGTATGTTACTCTTGAATTTTACATAAGAGAATTTTTGACTGGCAACAGATGGCTCCGACAAGGAACGTGGATTGAAAAGTACATGAAGAATCTAGTGTCTCTGGTAAAGAAGACTAGTGCCTTATCCATTGGGCAGTGGAGTCAAAGATAAGAACAAGGAATTGCTTGCAAAAGGGTAGAAGGAAGCAAGGTAGCCAACAAACAAAAGAAAACTACGCACACAAGGAAAAAAAATTGACTATGTACATGGCCGCAAGACCCTACTAAGAATACGTACAAGATTTATCATGCGAATCCATTAACCGGCAAGGAGAAAAATGCACCTTTTCAGAATAATGGATCATAGCCAAGTGATGTGACTCACAAATATTTCCATCCAACGACTCCCTCTAGGCTAAATTTATGATTTATACAAAGTAACAATAATATGTAGGTATATTCAGACCCAAATAACCACTTGCCATCAAAAAAATTTGAATCTTCTTGAGTCCCCTGCAAAGTGTCACTCAAGAAACTTCCTATTCCGAGATGAAAACAATAATGCCCAACAACTTCTAGAGGAAGGGTTGCACCATATTTAATATTTTCAATGTTAAAATTATTACTTCTACCAAGGTTCCCATTATCCCCACCAAGCTTGGAGTACAATGAAATTTCAATAGGCATAACATTCATACTAGCTGGAAAAGAATCACTCCTCTTTACTGCAATTAAATCTGAAAGTTCTTTATCAAAAACTAATATATCAGATGAATTAATACCTAGATCTCTTGCATGGAAGTCCTCTTGTTCAATGGATGACAAAAATAAGCCTATAATCTCTTTCTCATAAAGAGAATTGTTATCCAAGCTTTCAAACAATCCTTCCAATTGTGACATTTTTGGATCATGATCATTCCTTTGCTCTATATTCATTTCAACACTTTCTTTTTCGGTAACATTTTCAGATTTAGAAAAATCTTTAATAGAACGAGGTTCCACTTCATCTTTATTGTGAGCTTCATTAGACAAGTGATCTTCCAGCATTGATGTATCTTTTTCCAATTTATTTTCATCATAGGAATGAAATGAAATTTCATCAGTCAAATCATAAAACTCAAAAAGAGGATTATCCTTGACCTTTGAGTCTTTATATAATTTTGTAGATGAGTATAATGGTTCAATCTTCCCCAAACAATTTTGCTATCAATTTGTTTTAGTTGTTTTCCAACTGCTGAAATATCAATTTTTCTTTCCTCTTGAAACACAAAAGGAGCATTAAAATCTAAAGATTGTTCTTGCAAACCATAGGATAAACCATTGTTGTGATATATAGTTGAAGACAATGGTTTTTGGATAATATTTTCCACTATCATGGGGATCAAATTTAAAGGGAAGAGCCTCTTCTTTGTTAACACAATTAAAATATTCATCCAATGAACATGCAAGTTGGAAATGTGAATTTTTCATGCCTTTATTGGCGACAAATAAACACTCTTCTTGTGCATTCATTTTTTTTCTTGCCCATCCTTCATGCATGGAGAAACTGATCCAGATTCTTCATTTCCAACTTGATGTAATACCTTTCTTGATTGTTGATTGCATCCCCAAGGAATTAATGATTCTTCCACTGCTGGTGTAACATCTTGCTTCCCAAGAACCATGAAGTTAAAAGACATTGTATCTTTGATTCCTGATTCTTCCTTCAGTATTTTTTCTAAAACAATTTTTTCTTGCTTAAGGTTCTTGAGTTGATGATATCTTGCATGCATCCATTTTAGAATCAGGGTGGATCTATGATCTTCAGAAGGATTTAATTTCTTCTTCTCAACCACACAAATTCTTCCCTTGTAGGCATCCCAAAGATATTGCAGTAGTGGATCCTTTTCAACGTGTATTTCTTAAATAGTGGGATTCTTGCTGACCTATTTTCTTGGCTGAACCTCTTTTTCACTCAAAAATGGAAAAATTTTGAGAGAAAAAATAATTTGGAGCAGCAAGAGCGTTACCATCACCAACTCCTAATTCATGTTTAAGTTGTGATATCCTCTTCTCATGGGCTTGTCATAAATGTATTCTATCTTACAGCTCTTTCAACTTGTGGAACCTAACACAAAGACTCTTCCACAACACTGCAGACACATCATCATCTTCTATGCTTATCTTCATCTTTACAGCCCTTGAAATTCTTTCTTTGTAGTACTCCCAAAAATCTTGCAGCACCTTATCATCCATCTGAAGAATCTCCAAGATGGTGGGATTTGGTCTCTTCCCCATTCTTGACACT
Organism: Chamaecyparis obtusa; assembly: GCA_027943335.1. NCBI lineage: Eukaryota > Viridiplantae > Streptophyta > Pinopsida > Cupressales > Cupressaceae > Chamaecyparis > Chamaecyparis obtusa. The sequence continues at coordinate 869,985 of BSBK01005649.1, read as the reverse complement.
TTGATTTTTCTTGTCAAGAATTAGCGGAGTCACCAATAGGCGGAGTTTCCAATCTCCTACATGTAGAGATAATTTTAAAACCTGGAGAAATAAATGACTAGTCTTCGATTTCGATTCCCCAGTGGAGTCACCAAAAAAACTGTTAGTAAACAGATTTGTCCTTCAAAATGAAATAAACAAATTAACTCTAAACACCAATAACGAAGGACAAAGAGCACTAATAGTTGGATGAGTTATCATTAATTGATAAGTCTCCTCTGAATTGAGAGGTATAGCTCCCTCTTAAGATTTAAAATGAATGGAATGAAATGATTGAATGTGTCTTTAACCGGAAGACATGAAGGCAAAATGATATTCACTCATCAACATGAGATGAATTTAAATATAGAAGAAGAATAAATAATAAGCGTACAGACTGCCTGCTTAAACTTCTTGATCACAAAGAGATAAAAGGAAGAATTTAACATTCATTCTTACACATATAAGTATGTAAGACCAACTGATCTCACAAAAGATATACACCTGATACCATGAGACAAGAACATATCTCAAAAAAGGAATGAGACAACCAACAGATTAATTTCATTCAGAGAATTATAATTCCAAACCAATGGATTTTTTTAAAAAGGTACTTCTCCTTAATTCAAATAATAAACAAAATGACCAACTAATAATTTTAATCCTACCTGATGAACAAATTTATAGAATAAAATATTATTTCTCCCCTATCTGTTACAAAGCACCAAAAATAAACTCTCTTCTACTACCTATGGACTACCGTAGAGCCGAAATTCTTCTTCCATAACCAATTCCCTTTAATAGACCCTTCTTAGCCATTTTTCCTCCTTCGGTAGTCTTTTTCAATTATAGAATAATTGATTCTTGGAAGCTATTGTGAAATTATTTTATAAAATTCCTTATTCTTTCTAAACTTCCCCGGTAGTTATAATGTCCAAAGAAATAAACATTATAAACCAAATGCCTATACTATTTTCATTTACAAATTAGTCATCGGGCCTATTCATTACACATATGAGTTATATCTTAATAATGTTTGAGAATAAGAAACTCAGTTGTTGTTGGTCACCTTGGATAGACCTGTACTCAATCAATCATATCTTTTGAAGGAAACGTCATTTTTCTAATCACTCTTATGAAGGTCTAGGCAACTTGCCTATGCATAACATATCCCAAAATGAGCAAAATCCAATGATGGAAAACAAAGATATTCCCCCCGCACCGAAACTGCTTTTCTGCTTCCAGATATTTGAGATTACAGACTGTTTAAGAAATCTTTTCAAAAGATCCTCATCTTCTATATTGTATGAATAATTTTATAACATATCTTGGACTTGCAAAGGCTTTTAAATATTCTTAAACAATAAGGAGTCATGATCCAATTGTACGAAGGTGATTATCTTTCTTACTGATACTCAACCCGGGATCATGCCTTTTCTTATTAACTTCTTATTGATTGATCATCATGGTGGCAAATGGAAGAAAAATATAATTTTTGCAATATCAGACCCCTTCATGTTATTCATGTGTCCCAATAGCAGAACTAAAAAATTCTCATATCTATTTCAACTGTACTTTCCATTCGACAGTCACATATGAGAGCTCAACCACTTGATTTCACTACTATGTCTGATGGTGAAATTCTTCTCTTGACCATGAGACACGTGTACCCATATTTACCATATTGTCAGATATTGCATGACTTTGAACTTTACATGTCAAACTTCTCACCCTTTGAAATCGTACCCCGAATATTTGAACTTCAAATTCTAAACTTTGAATTGATAGACTTTGCACATTTTGAACTTTGTCTTTTGAATATTGAATCTTGAACTTTGAACTTTAGGTTTAAGGTTCATTATGCAATTAACAATATACATAACGTATGTTACTCTTGAATTTTACATAAGAGAATTTTTTACTGGAAACACACAAGAACCCATATCTCATGAGAATGAATGAAACACTTAGCACTCATTCCATCTAGGTGATGCTCACAAAGGTGAAGCACTAGGACTTTCTAGGAGGTCACCCATCCCAGTACTACTCCATCTCGAGTGTGTTTAACTACAGATTTTCCTCCATGGTTAAGCCCACTCTTCTTGCAACCTCATTGGCAAAACCTTTAGCAAGTGTTATGCCTTATGAACCATTCATAGAAAGCCCCTTAAGCTCATCAATTGATAAGTGGGAGATATTTTCCACAACAATTCAAATTGTGATATTGTTATCAAGATTCAACTATGATGAACTACAACTGATTTAGAACCTAATTGAAGATCTGTGATTAGAGATCACTAAGTTGTTGATTAGAGATGTAATATGATTAAATCAGTAATATGTTGTTATTGATGTCAACTAGTTTGACAGCACTTATTTTGTAAGTTACAATACCTAAACATCTGTAGAAAAGGAGTAAAAAAGATGAAGAACAGAAATATCTACATAAGGAAGATGTATATGACAGATGAGGATAAGGAATACATTAGGTAATTTTTTGATGAGTCTATGACCCTATGTTATTGACTTGATTATGTTTCATTCATCTATGATTAGGAAAAAAGCTAAAAGACACAAGGCAGTGTGGTTAGTTGATGAAGCATCACAGTATACACCGAGCAGTGTAGTGTATACCGAGCACAGTATAAACCGAGCTTGTGATCACCGACACATTTCTTTGTTAACTGAGTAGGAGAAAATGAACTAAATGATTAGTTTAGCCGATAAGGATTGATGAGCTGGAAAGTACATCGAAACCAAAGATGGAGATAATGTTTGTTATGAAGATCAATAGCTAGCATAATTCAAGGAAGATCTAAAGGATGGAATTAAAATGTATTACAGGCACATCAGCCGAGGAAGGTTTAAGCAGCAAAATGGACGAAGGAGAATAAGTGGCAAAATCTTATGGAGGAGAAGAAAATGGTTTACTTGTCTATTTAAGAGACTAGGGTTTCATTATGAAACTTATGTCGGAAGAAGGATACTGCAGAATTATTGCATGAACAATTTTCATGTATGCCTAATCAAACTAGTTAAGGAGAACCGAACTGCAAAGTTTATCAAGCATCAGAAAGCTATTACTGAGCGACAATAAGTCATTGATTATTGTTGATACAAAATTGATATATTAATCAGAGGATTTGAATGAGCATAATAGAGATATGAACATCTGCAATTGAAGTTGTATTGTAATCAGATCAACTGTTGTTACATTTTAACCATTGTAAATAGAGAAATCTCTTAATAGAGTGGACTAGGAAAGTCTTATATGTATCATTCATAGAATGAACATTGTTAACCTGTCAACCCCATAGTGAATGTTGGTTGGACGATAATAGTTGGTCTAAAATCCTCTAACAAGATCACACCTCACAATGTGTTTGTAACCTTTAATAGGATTGGGTCTTCACCGACCTCACTTCAAAAGAGTGAACATTTTTGGGTTGCCGATCCCAGGTGTTTTTCCCTTCACAGGGTTTCCATGTTAAATATTTTGTGTTATGTGTTCATTGTGGTGATTGTTTGTTATCATACTTTGCATATTACATGTTGGATTTGATCGGTAATAATTATATGTTATTGACTGGTAATCGGTAAAAGCACAGATAGTATAGTATTTTATGTTATCGAGCTGCAGAAGTTTAAGTAAATTATTTTGGATTATACATTTTGATTTGGGACTATGGATAACTAATTCACCCCCTTCTTAGTTAGTCTAACAAATGGTATCAGAGCATTGGTTGCTTGGAACAGAGTTTTAAGGACTTTAGCACAAAGGTCTCAAAATGTTTAAGAGGGAAGTGCCAAAGCTAAACAAAGATAACTTCACAATATGGCAAAGTCGAATGAAGCTGCATATATCCGGAATTGGGAATTTTTCCCTAGATCTGATGGAGAATGGATACCTTGCACCGCCTACTGGTCCCTTGACCCTTGATCAACTAAGAGACAGGCATGAACATAATGTTACTATGATGGAGATTGTTGCTGCCTGTTCAGATGCCGAATTTGAAAACATCAAGGATTGTACTACTGCTAAGAAAATGTGGGATAAACTTTCTCAAGTTAATAGTGGTGATGCGAATGTCAAGAGAGCAAGAGCCGAAATCTTAAGAGGAAGATTTGATGACATGAAGATGAAATAAGGTGAAAACATTGTGCAGTACACAAACAGAATAAAGGAGGTAGTTCACACTATTAGAGCATCGGATGGAGTTATTGATGAAGACACTATGGTAAGCAAAATTCTAAGGACCCTATTGCTTATCTATGCCATCAGAATATCTACAATTCATGAAAATAGGTCAGCACCTAACAATGCCACACTCACTCTTGATAATTTAATTGGAAAGCTTACAACATTTGAACTGAACAATTATGATAATAGTGTTGTACTGAATGTTGAATCCGCTTTTATGTCTTCTCTGAAGATTGGTAAGTCTAGAAATAAGAATGATGATAGTGATAGCAATACTGATGATGAGCTTGATGAACTTGAAGCTCTTATGGCCACAAGGTTACCTAAAGGTAAAAGAAGGTATAGAGGTAAATTACCTTTAGCATGCTTTAACTATAAAGAAGTTGGCCACATTGTTGCTAGATGTCCACACAAGAAAGATGATGATAGAACCAAAGACCGATCTGAAGGAAGCTATGGGAGAAGAAACAATAGAGGCTACCGACACTACAACAGAGACAACTAAGACAATAATGATAAAGGCAAGAAGGTATGCTACATTGCTGAGGAAGAAGATATCACCAATACCGACATTGATGATGATGTGGAGGTAGTATTTGTGGCAATGAAGGATGATTCCGAAGAAGATGAAAGGTATGTAGAGACAGCACTTATCTCTAAGGTTAATAAGAATGATACATGGATTATAGATAGTGGTTGTACACATCACATGACTAGTGATGAAGAAAAATTTGATTATCTTGAAGAATAAAATGAAGGATCTGTAAGAATGAGTAATGATGCACCCTGTATGGTAAGAGGTAAAGGATCCCTGATGATAAATGAGAGATTAAAATGTGAAAATGCTTATTGGGTAAAAGGATTGAACTATAATTTGCTAAGTGTGGCACAGCTAAACAATTCAGGCCACTGAGTTTCTTTTGAGAGCAAAAAGGTGAAAATATTTGATGATGAAGACTTGTTGAAACTGGTACACAATCCAGAGGTAATCTGTTTTATCTTGATAATGATCAGTCTTCTTGTTTAATGATGAAAGATGAAGATGCATGGTTGTGGCATAAAAGGTTATGTCAAGTGAATTTTGATAACATGATTAAGATCAGTAAAAAGAAAAGAGTTAGAGGTCTGCCTAACTTATCTAAGCCTGATCATGTTATGTGTCATGAATGTCAGAAAGGTAAAATGACTAAATCTAGTTTCAAAAGAAAAGATTATTCAACAAAGAAAATACTTGAGTTAGTGCATACCGACATATGTGGTCCTATGAGAACTCAAAGTTACTATAGAGACAGATATTTTATTCTTTTTGTTGATGATTATACTAGGTTGATGACTGTCATGTTCTTGAAAGAAAAATCTAAGGCATTCAAGATGTTCAAGTGGTATAAAGAAAAAGTAGAAAAAGAGACTAGTAAAGAATTGAAATGCTTAAGATCTGATAGAGGAGGTGAATTTATCTCAGATGAATTTACTAATTTTTGTAATGAGCATGGTATTAAAAGACAGGTCTCTGCACCGAGGACACCCCAGCAGAATGGCATTTATGAAAGAAGGAATAGGTCAATTGTTGACTGCGCAAGGACATTAATGATAGAAAAAAATGTTGCTCAGACATACTAGAGGGAAGTTGTTAGCACTGCATTTTATGTGCTAAACCGAGTACAACTGAAGGACACTAATAAGACACCCTATGAGTTATGGTTTGGACACAAACCCACTGTAAGTTATTTCAAAAATTTTGGGAGCAAATGTTTTATTATGAAAGATGAAAGAAATGGAAAGTTTGACTCAAAAGGTGATGAAGGGATATTTCTAGGATATTCCAGTAAAAGTAAAGCATACAAGTGTCTGAACAGAGTAAATAATAAAATGATTGAAAGTACTAATGTTCAAGTTGATGAGTTTGATGATAAGAATATAGAGGAAAGCAGAAAAGAACCAGAAGACTATGGTAGATTCACTTACATTGAACAACCTGAGTATCTACCGAAGCCGTAGACTGTGACAACCAGTCCGTAGGAAAACAATACCGAGGAACAGGAAATAGAAACTGATGAGCTGGAAGGACCTACCGAGCAAGCAAATGAACCTGCACAGGATGAACAAGAAAGAAGAAATCGGATACTGGCAAGTTTTGTCAGAAGACATCATCCTGATACACAAATCATTGGAGACAGACAAGCTGGCATGCAAACAAGGAGTAAGACAAGACAAGGTACATGTCTAGTTTGTGATTATGAACCGAAGAATGTAAAAGTTGCATTGGAAAATGAAGAATGGGTTAATGCAATGAAAGAGGAAATAGAAAAAATAGAGAAGAACAAAACATGGACCTTAGTACCCAGACCTAAGGACAAGAATGTTATTGGTACTAAGTGGATATTCAGAAACAAGCAAAATGAGAATGGAGAGGTAACAAGAAATAAAGCTAGATTGGTATGCAAAAGATATGCACAGGAGGAAAGAATTGATTATGGTGAAACATTTGCACCTGTTGCTAGATTAGGAGTCAGAATGTTACTTGCATATGTTGCACACAAAAAGTTCAAAATTTACCAAATGGATGTTAAGTCAGCATTTTTGAATGGAATACTTGAAGAAGAAGTCTACATAGAACAACCTAAAGGGTTTGTGGATCCAAAAAACAAAGATATGGTATGTAGATTACATAAAGTTTTATATGGTTTGAAGCAAGCACCTAGAGCCTGGTATGAGAGGCTACATACTTATTTGTTAAGTATTGGATTTGTTAGAACAAGTGAGAACAGCAATTTGTATATGAAAGGAGATACTAACGATACTATTCTTATTGCTAAAATATTTGTGGATGACATAATATTTGGAGGACAAGATCAAATCTGTAAGTCGTTTGCTAATGAAATGAGAAGTGAATTTGAAATGTCTATGTTTGGAGAGATTAACTTCTTTCTAGGACTACAAGTGATTCAGCAAAATGATGGTATATTTATCACACAATCCAAATATATTAAGTATTGAAGACATTTGGCATGGAAGATGCTAAACCTGTGGGAACACCGATGGCTATTGGATGTAAACTGACTAAGCAAGATGAAACTACAGAGGTGAACTAGACACTGTACCGATCAATGAATGGTAAGTTAATGTATGTAGTGCATAGTAGACCAAACATAGCACATGCTATGGAAATTGTTGCAAGATTTTCTGCAAACCCTAAAGAGTCACACATGGTTGCTACAAAGAGAATCTTAAGATACCTGAAGAAAATAGAAGATTATGGATTATGGTATCCTAAGGAAGGCAAATTTGAACTAAAAGTCTATACCGACGTTGATTGGGCTGGAAATGTGGATGACAGAAAAAGTACCACTGGAGGAGCATTTTTTTTTGTGTAAGACTTGTTACATGGACAAGTAAGAAGTAGGCTTGCATTTCTCAGTCTATAGCCGAAGCAGAGTATGTTGTTGCTGCTTCAAACTGTTCAAATATTGCATATATTAAGCAAGTATTGGAAGGTATGAATGAGATAATCACTGAACTGGTGATTATATATTGTGATAACACAAGTGCAATAAACATTTCAAAGAATCCAGTGATGCACTCTAAAACAAAGCATATATCTATTAAGTATCACTACTTAAGAGAACAAGTACAGGAGAAGCAAGTTAAGCTAGAGTTTGTTACGTCAAAAGAACAACTTGCAGACATATTTACAAAGCCTCTAATGAAGGATACATTTGAATACTTGAGGACTAGACTTGGGGTCTGTCCCCTATCTACCGGTCACTAATGTGATCTGGATCTTGCATCAGTCTAATCTTATCAGAAGATCATTCATGTTGATGCAGCATAGTTCACACTTTGGATCATATCTAAAGTTGTGAAAAGTTTGGAGAACTAGAATAAATTGGCATATCAGTATACAAAGATACAGAGAATGCACCAGACAACAGAGAGTTACATGGCTATTACAGAGTTGTATGTTTATTTGTTTCTTTGGCATTGTTGTCAAAGAGAGAGATAAACAATATGAAACAATATGCACCGATGAGAACATTGAAACATCTATCTAAGGGAGAGACAAACTAAAAGAAAGGAAGAGCTGAAAAGATCATATCTGCAGAATGTCAAAGCTGCATTAGTAATGTTGTTGAGTAACGTAGTGATTAAACATATTAAGCTGGGGAGAGCTTGTACAACATTTGTTCACAGAGTTGTAGAATACATGTTTGGTATGTGTATGGTATATTTCATATTACTTGAGTTGTCATCAATGCCAAAGGGAGAGATTGATGAACTACAATTGATTTAGAACCTAATTGAAGATCTTTGATTAGAGATCACCGAGTTGTTGATTAGATATGTAATATGATTAAATTAGTAATATGTTGTCATTGATGTCAACTAGTTTGATAGCACTTATTTTGTAAGTTACAATACCTAAACATCTGTAGAAAAGGAGTAAAAGAGATGAAGAGTAGAAATATCTACATGAGGAAGATGTATATGACAGATGAGGATAAGGAATACATTGGGTAACTTGTTGATGAGTCTATGACCCTATGTTATTGACTTGATTATGTTTCATTCATCTATGATGAGGAAAAGAGCTGAAAGCTAGAAGGCAATGTGGTCGGTTGATGAAGCATTACAGTATACACCGAGCAGTGTAGTGTATACCGAGCACAGTATAAACCGAGCTTGTGATCACCGACACATTTCTTTGTTAACTGAGCAGGAGAAAATGAATTAAATGATTAGTTTAGCCAATAAGGATTGATGAGCTGGAAAGTACATCGAAATCAGAGATGGAGATAATGTTTGTTATGAAGATCAACGGCTAGCATAATTCAAGGAAGATCTAAAGGATGAAATTAAAACATATTATAGGCACATCAGCCGAGGAAGGTTTAAGCAGCAAAATGGACGAAGGAGAATAAGTGGCAAAATCTTATGGAGGAGAAGAAAATGATTTACTTGTCTATTTAAGAGACTAGGGTTTCGTTATGAAACTTATGCCAAAAGAAGGAGACTGCAGAATTATCGCATGAACAAGTTTCATGTATGCCTAATCAAACTGGTTAAGGAGAACCGAATTGCAGAGTTTACCAAGCGTCAGAAAGCTATTACCAAGCGACAGTAAGTCATTGATTATTGTTGATACAGAATTGATATATTGATCAGAGGATTTGAATGAGCATAATATAGATCTGAACATCTACAATTGAAGTTGTATTGTAATCAAATCAACTATTGTTACATTTTAACCATTGTAAATAGAGAAATCTCTTAACAGAGTGGACTAGGAAAGTCTTATATGTATCATTCATAGAATGAACATTGTTATCCTGTCAACCCCATAGTGAATGTTGGTTGGACGATAACGGTTGGTCTAAAATCCTCTAACAAGGTCACACCTCACAATGTGCTTGTAACCTTTAACAGGGTTGGGTCTTCACCGACCTCACTTCAAAAGAGTGAACATTTTTGGGTTGTCGGTCCCAGGTGGTTTTTCCCTTCACAGGGTTTCCGCATTAAATCTTGTGTGTTATGTTTTCATTGTGGTGATTGTTTGTTATCATACTTTGCATATTACATGTTGGATTTGATCGGTAATCATTATATGTTATTGACTAGTAATCGATAAAAGCACAGACATTATAGTATTTTATGTTACCGAGCTGCAGAAGTTTAAGTAAATTGTTTTGGATTATACATTTTGATTTGGGACTGTGGATAACCGATTCACCCCCCCTCTCAGTTATTCTAACAAACTGTGTAGTTTTTTTAGTCAAACTCATTGACTCATGTTTCATGAGTATGGTTCACAAGAACCCATCTCTCATGAGAATGAATGGAACACTTAGCACTCATTGCATCTAGGTGATGCTCACAGAGGTGAAGCACCAGGACTTTCTAGGAAGTCACTCATCCTAGTACTACTCCAACTCGAGTGCACTTAACTACAGAGTTTCCTCCATGGTTAAGTCCACTATGCTTGCAACCCCATTTTCAAAACCTTTAGCAAGTGTTGTTCCTTATGAACCATTCATAGAAGACCCCTTAAGCTCGTCAATTGATAAGTAGGAGATATTTTCCACTTCAAGTCAAATTGTGGTATTGCTATCAAGATTCAACTGTGTAGTTTTTTTTTAAGTCAAACTCATTGACTCGTGTTTCATGAGTAGTGGTTCACAAGAACCCATCTCTCATGAGAATGAATGGAACACTTAGCACTCATTGCATCTAGGTGATTCTCATAGAGGTGAAGCACCGGGACTTCTCGGGAGGTCACCCATCCTAGTACTACTCTAGCTCGAGCATGCTCAACTATAGAGTTTCCTCCATTATTAAGCCCCCTCTGCTTGCAACCCCATTTGCAAAACCTTCAACAACTGTTGTGCCTTATGAACCATTCTTAGAAAGCCCCTTAACAAACCCTTAACAAATAGACCACAAATTATAGAGTTTAGATGTGGAGTTTGCAAACCATTAACAAATAGGCCACAAATTGTTGGTGTTTCCTTTTAACTCTTTTAAAGTATGTCATAGATGACATAATGTTGGATAGGTGTCATACACCTCGCAAACATAATGTTTTGTTATTTAATTGATTTTTCATTATTTTGCATGCCCTCGTGGAAAAGGACATGCAAGTTTGAGATGACAGTTATGCAATATATAATTGTATAATGATGTGTAAGAATATTTAGATAAGATGTACAATGGCATCTATAAAATTATAAAATGTAGGAATATCCTATGACAACCTTATAATGCATGTAAGAGAGATATTACACAATGGACTATGGATTTTGACCAGCTTATAACAAATAAGAATGGTGCATCATAGAGCATTTTTTAAAATGGTTGATGAGTCCAAAGTGGAGCCCCCAAGTTTGGTGGGAGGTTATAACATGTTTTATGGTAGAAGAGTTCCACACTATTTTTTTATGTTGACCATCAAGGATTTGGATGTTGGGAATTTGTATGGAGATTTGGGTGCCACATTTAACCCATAGTTTTGTGAAATTAGATGTAGTTGTTTATTTGAGCTTGAAATGTATATTAAGTGTGTGGATTGAGATATTGTGTACTTGTGATATTGTATAGAGTTATGCTATCAAATTTTAACTTATAGACTTAGTGACAAGGGAGTGTATATTTACATTGTAACCAATGTATTTTGTTGACTAAATAATGTATTGAGGCTCCACTTGTTCTTGATTATTTGCCAAAAAGAGTTTTCCCAAGGTAAATCACTATGTCATCTCTATACGGTGTAGTTTCATGTTATTACTTTTGTGGTATTTCTTTAGAAATTGTTGGATCCAACCCATTTAGAGTTACTTTTTTGATAGATTGAAAAGGAAATCTCATATAGCTTCCTTAATTTTTTGTGAACCTTAAATGTGTGTCCAAAGGATTGAGCAAGGATTCCAAGCTTGATCGTAGCTTCCATAACAAAGTAAATACTATGAGTTGTACAAAGCTGGTTTAGAAACTATAAGCCCTCTTTAGTTAAAAGGAATATGGTATGAATATTGTTGTGATCTAATTGTTGAAATCCCCCATCCTATGAATGTGAGAAAAATGGTGAGAAAGTGGAGGAAAATTGACCCTACAATTAGCCATTAGCATTAGAAGCCCATGTTGTTCCTTAATCTTGTTCAAATGTATGGTAGGCTGGGGAAGAGTTACCTTCCTATTCATTTATTTTTCTAGTAGGAATAAGGTAAGGTTGCATATTAGTATTCTTTCCTTTGCAATTTGCAATGAATAATAGGAAGCTTTTTTACTAAAAAATTCTTCATGTGTTTTACAATGGTCCTTATCCTAGTTTATAATGTGAGCACTCAAGGTTGGATTGTTTTGAGGGAGCCATGAATGATTGACAAAAACATCACATGCAGGAATCAAATGTTACAAAGAAGTGTAATTCAATTGTCAATCCAAAAACAATTACTTTGGAATGCAAGTCCTAAAGTTGATATATTAGCATCCTCCTCTTTGGCACCATCATCATTTATAGATAGGTGTATTGTTTGTGGTTGTCCTTGTGATTATTACAAATGTGAATAAGGGAAAAAATAGATTTAAAAAATGACTACCCATGGGAACTCTTTAAAGCAAAAATGTTAAGCAATTAACTTGATTTTGGTGACTTTATTTATTTAAAAGCAATGATAGTGTCAATGGATATCAAAGATGCAAAAAAAATTCTACTCTCATAAAATTGGAAAATACCATATTCATAGCTTGAAATAATTCAATAAAGACTTAATCAATAATTCACAACTCTTAGGATGTGCAAGAAGATATCTTTCTCCCAAATTAAAAGTTCTAATCTGGTGCCAGTTAAAATGAAGAATGATTCTAAAACATATAAAGAATCAAAAAATAGCTACTTTATTTTATATCGACACCTCCAAAGCACCATGCACTTAAATTTTGAATTTCCACATCGCAAAGGAATAAAAAGATGAGGCGTCACTCTTTAGGACTGCTTCACAAGGTCAAAATTGTCTATACAGGCATTAAAGGCTTGTTGCCAAGACCTTTTTATGAATTTAATAATTAAATTAAATTTCACAGTACAGTGGTATTCTGAAATTTAATTTAATTAATAAATTCATAAAAAATCTTGTCGACGGGCCTTTAAGTCCTGCATAACCAACTCCCACGAGGTAATCCTTTTGAATGCAATCATTGCAAAGATTCAAACTGCCTAAAAGATCATCCCCGTCACGTCTTGAAATTGTGTTGCAAATGTTGCATTTACTTACAAAACTATGTGCCAATTTTTCTGAGGATGGAGTATGTGCCAATTTTCCTGAGGATGGAGTCAAATCATTTACGAGTTATTTCCCAACAAAGGGATCTTCTCAAAAAACCTGCTTGATCAAAAGCTCAAGAATGGTGTCTATTGCATTTGTTGCTATTTATGTTTCTCATTACATTTAACTTTAAGAAAGGGAGTGTGGTTTTTCCAAATAAATAAAGGGACATTGTATGTTCATTATTGTCATAAAAAAACCTCGACATGTGCAGAACATTTATATAAAGCTATACATTTAATGGAAACTTTTGGTTGGGGAAGATGGCATGAAATATAGATTGGGACATATCCCAATAAACAAGAATCCCAGCTGAAAAAAAGCCATTTGTGTTATTTAATTCTTGTTTTTATAATAAGAGTGGATGGTAAAAAAATTAATTACATCTCATCATTCATTCTTTACATATGCTTTTGGGCCTGTAAAAGTTCTTCCCACCTTTTATATTTCAGGTCACCTATACAGGAAGCTCTAATGTGTAATCCTTGTCGTTTATCATAATAGTAGTCCATACAGTATGACCTAAAACATCACTTCCATTCTTGTTTAACTTGTTTTGAATTTTCTTTTTATTGAACAAAGCAATTAAAATTACAAGAGACAGCTACCGAAGAAGGTAGCTGAAAAGAATATTTGAATATTAAAAATCAGCCACAAGACTGGAAGAAATAAACAAATTTCTTCTTATAATGTGTCCCATAAGCACTAATTGCCTTGGAAAAAACTTAGAAATACCCGAGTGACATATAACTCACTTTGCAAGATGCCATCTTTATCCTTGGGCTCTACTACAACATGTCATCTCAAACTGCATGATCAGGATACAAAGCCACTTTCTTTGTCAAAATACCATCAAAAGGAACATCAACTAAAAATACAAAATAAATGCAAAGCAGAGAAAGCAAATATCAAATCCCAGATGACACAACGTACAAATGGCCAACAAAATGAATTTTCTGCTAATGAAAACGTACCGGAGCCTGTGCATTTTATGCTCATGTTGATCAGATTAATAACCCTTTTATCAGCATTTGGTCTGCCTCATAATGCCAAACCTAACTTCAGTAGCATTGACAGGTACGTGAGGTGTCAAATTCACCATACAGCTCTCCACGGCCAACACATTATGTCTGCCAAAATAAATGAGCATCATTTGTTTATGCAGTTCAGATGTGAATTAGAGTTGTTGACTAAATAGCAACAATAATTGCTCATACATTTTTTATTTTTTTACCATCTAACCAGAAACTTGCCTAAAATATTTTTAAAGAATTAGTGTCATTTAATTGAATCATTTTTCTTCAAAGGTCCCTTGAAATTACATTGATAACACCTGCAGTCCTTTGCCTCTTTTTTTAAGCAACACCTGCACTGTGCTGTGATTCCACTTGATTTTTGGACCTCCACTGTTGTTTCAAATCCCTGAAAAATAAGCAAACACAATTAAATGGATTGATAAACTAGTGTAGCATGTTCGCCTTCCCCACATTAGTTTAACTGTGCCCATTTATGGCATTTTAATAGAATTTAGCATCAGAATCTCAGGATACCAAAACTAATCACATGGCCTAATATGGGTCATGAATGTACATGCAAAAGAGAACACAGCATAAACCTTGTGCATGTAGCTGTAACATATATGCTACCCACACATTGATTTAATTTTACTAAAATTTTACAGCATAATCCTAGGATACTGTATAGACAAGAAAAGGACACAAGACCTAAAATGGATCGTGAGCATACATGCAATGGGAACAAAACATTCAGATTCCTTGCAAGCTAGTCCATGTAACTGTAACATCTGCCACATCTTCCAACAATGGGTGCAGTCCTGTGTAGCACCAGTTTTGCATTTCATTCCATGCCGAAAGATCCCTTTGAGAGTCTGATAATTCTGGCATATACACTGGGAGGAGACACACTGAAAAACATGTGTAATCGACATCTGTTGTACCTACAAAAGACAAACAATATAGTGATCAGTTCCAAACTCACAATGCTAGATGAAAGGAAAGAAAAACAGTAAAAGAAGTAGATATACAATAAACTGATCAGTTCCAAACTAACAATGTTAGATGAAAGGAAAGCAAAACAGTTAAAGCAGTAAATATAACATTTTCTATATTTAATCTCATCTTTGAAAAATTAAATTTGATAAGACTTCTTACATTAGAAATACAATTCCTAATCTGAATATATTTTGTCAAGAGTGTCTAAAGATGTTCTTCATAGGCAAAGTGAAATCTTATTCCAGTGCCTCTTTTACATAATCTCAGCAATAAAAATTATATGCTTGCTAGCAATATGGAAATATTTCGCACGATAAATTTATAGAGGTAACTGTTCCACACAGAATCCTTAATAAAAGAATGCAATACTAATACTACAAAAATAGACAATACTTGCAGATTACAATAATTTTTTTCAAATTAACAATCCAAAGGTGTTTTTCTCAGATATTCAAGGCTTCCATGATCCTTGATTAAAGAATAAAAAATGCTCATGTTAGAACCTGTATAAAGAAGAATTTGATTGCATCGGCTGTTTGAATTACAACCTGTGACCCATCACTGCCATCTCAAAGACGAATACTTTATATTAACAGTTAGTTCTTTAACATGTTCAAGTAAACACTCAAGACATGTTATTTCATGGATATTCAAGGCAACCATGGTCATTAAAGAAAAAGAATGCTTGCAGTTATAACCTCTATAAAGAATAATTTTATTGCACTGACAATTTGGATCACGATTCATGATCCATAATCATCTCCTCATAGACAAATACCTAATACTGGCATTTAGTTGTTTTTGGTTAGAACTATAAAAATACTGTATACTGAATTCTAACATTTACTTTGGTTGTTTGGAAGATAGCAATTTCTTTTTCTTTTTCAAAAAGGTAAATATAAAAAATGGATCTCGAGTCCCACAGATAAGCAGTAACCACAAACTGCAGGACCGACAGAAACTAGAAGTTTAGAAGAGAGATTTCGGAGAAACTAACATCAATTTTTTCCAAGTTTGACAATTTCATTCTACATTAAGTTTCTGATTCTTAGACCCTCTAGTTTTAGCTAGCTTTCTCATGATAGAGCCTATCTTCTAATCAGATTTTAAAGTGACAAAGATGCCAGAAAAGCTTTCTATCTAGGGGAAGAGCACCAGTACCCACACACCCTAACTTCATGTACATGTAGAGCCTAAACTATAAGTCAGATTTTGATGATTTTTATTTGGTTGTCTTCGTATGCAAGGTGACACCTTAAAAAATATTTCTTGGCTTCTGGGTATTAATAAAACTCGCTGTAGAGTCAAGCATCAAAGGGTCAAAAAGTGGCCATTTCAAAGTGTCGCTCATAGTTTAAAAAATCGCGTGGACTCATGAGGTCTCGCGAGTCCAATGGCGAGCTGACTCAACTTCGCCATGGACTCGCAAGGCAAGTCCAAACGAGTCCAAGCAAGTTGACTCGTGAGTCTTTGCCTTGGACTCATGCGAGTCTTTCATCAGGACTCATGAGTCATTGACTTGGACTTGCGTTGTCCCAACACATGCATAAAGTGTTTCTTTTTTTTTTCATTTTTCCTCTCATTTGCTCTTTGTTCTTGCTCACAATAGTGTTTTAAGGTGTGAAGAGGTTGAAGAATCAACATCAAATCTGCAAACTACATCTAGGTAAGGAATTTTTCTACTTATTTATTTTTTTCCCTTCTATAAGAAATGAAGAAAATCTTGAAAAACAAGGGGAAATGTTGGCAAAAAAAAAAAAATTTCTCTTTTTGACTGATTTCCTTGCATTTTTATCTTGTTTTTTAATACTATTGTTATCAAATGATTCATTATCAATTTTTTGTTGTTTTTTCATAAAACCCTATTATTTTTTAAATTATTTTCATGTTGCAACAGCTATGGGAAAAACGAAAGATGAGGCATGGAAGTATGGAATAAGGGGAAATAAAAAGGGAGACGTGACTTGCACGGAATGTAGCAAACCAATGACAAGCAGAGTGAATAGATTAAAATACCACCTTGCTAGAATAACCAAACAAGGTGTGGATGGTTACCCCAATACAACTCCAGAGATTATTAGACACATGAAGGCCCTTCTTACTAAATATGACTCACATAAAGAAGAAAGGGACAAAACAAAACAAGCCATGATAGTTGCAATGAATCCAAATGCATCTAGTTCGGCTCCCTTTCATTGCACAAGCACTCACAAAAGGCCAGTCCCCTTTCATCATCAACTAAGTTCATCTATTGCTGACAATGAGGATGAGGTTGTTGAGACTCAGAATCCTCCTTCATCACACCCAATTTTTTTTATTCCGTGCAATGTTCCAAGAGCACAACCTTCACTTGAAGGTATAGGATGGAATAAAGAAAAACATGAGAAAGCAATGATAGCAGCAGCAAATTTTTGGTACTATAACGATTTGTCTTTCAATGTGGCAAGTAGCCCATATTGGGAAGGTTTGGTTACCGCATTTACAGTTGCAGGCAAGGGGTTTAAGGCCCCAATAGCTTATGACTTCAATGGGCCATTACTATAGAAATCAATGGAAAGTACACAGGTTCTAATTGATGATCAGAAAAAAATTTGGAAGAGAAAAGGATGCAGCAACTTATCTGATGGATGGACGGATGGGAGAAATAGAACTCTCCTCAACTTCTTGGTGGCTTCTAATGGTGCAATAGTATTCCTCAAGTCTATAGATGCCTCAAAGGAAATAAAAACTGTTGAGACTTGCAATTTGTTAGATGGGGTGATCCAGGAAGTTGGAGTTGAGAATGTTGTCCAAATTATCATGGACAACGCAACTGCATATGTATCTGCAGGTAGAATTCTTATGAAGAGGAATCCCACAATTACATGGAGTCCTTGTGCTGCACACTGCTTGGACTTGTGTTGTTAGAGGACATTGGAAAAATTAGTTGGGTGAAAAGGGTGGTTGAAGATGTTAAAAGTGTCGCCAAATTCATCTAAACCATACCTGGGTCCTCGCTTTGATGAGAAAACACACAAGTGGCAAGGACCTTGTGCGACCAGGAGTGACACGATTTGCTAGCCATTTCCTCACATTGCAAAGCATTCTTGGTGCCATTCCTCATCTTAGGCAAATGTTTGTGTTTGATGCTTGGTTGCAGTCTGCATATGCCAAAAAGTCTGAGGCAGAGAAGATAGTAAGTATTATTTTTGATGATGGGTTCAAAAAAAGCGGAGACGAGTTGATCAAGTAACAAACCCAAATATAAACTTTATACAAGAATCTACTTGCTATTTTTTTAGGGGTTAGTTTGTAATAATTTAAAAATTGTTTTCACTTTTCTAGGTGACAGAACTTTGGTAAGGGTTCTCCATATGGTGGATGGAGAGGGAATGCCAATGGGTTTCATTTACGAGGCCATGGATAGGGTCAAAGAGGCCATTTCACATTACTATGGTCGAAATTCAAAAAAATATGAAGTCCTTTGGCACATCATTGATTGTAGGTGGACACACCAGCTCCACCAACCGATACATGCCTTGGCATACTACTTGAACCCGAGATTCTACTTCTCTGATTCATTTAAGGCTGATGAGGTCATGGCAAGTGTTGTTAAATGCATTGATAAGATGGTTCCTGACCCTAACTTGAGAGACAAGGTTCTTGATGAGTTGGAGATGAGATTTGACATTTGTTATATCTTATAATTTATTTATGATTCATGAATTTGGAAATGCTCATTGTTGAGTTTGAGTCTTTGACAATTCTTATTTATGAATTTGGAAATGTTTATTGTTCAAGATCTACAAGGGTGCAGAGGGGAGACTCTTCTCTTCACAACAAGCAATTAACAGAAGAGAAAAACAACAACCAGGTAGAACATTTTGTTCAATAATAGAAGAAAACATTAGAAACTTGATAATGATTGTTAATTTGTTATAAACTTACATATTTTACTCAATTCTAATATTTCTAAATGTTTTTTTGTAGATTTATGGTCGGATAATTATGGTGCTAGCACGCCAAATCTTCAATAGATAGCCATCCGCATTTTGTCTCAATCATGTAGTGCTTCTGGGTGTGAACGGAATTGAAGTACATTTGAGAACATTCACACAAAGAAGAGAAATAGGTTGAGCCAAAAGAGACTCAATGATCTTGTCTTTGTTCGGTATAACCTTCGCCTTCGCACTAGAAAGGTGGAGGGTGTTTCACATGAGTCCATTGACTTGGACGAAATTGATCCATATGCTGATTGGACGGTCAATGAACAAGGTGAAGGTGATGATGTCCTCCTTAGTAAAGAAGATATTGCAGAGTTAGAGAGAGCTGCAGCAGCAGCATTGGCTGATTCTAGTGAGATGGAGGATGACAAAGACGAGGACTTTGATGTTGAAGAAGAAGAATCAACTCCTCCTTCACATACCATAACACCTAATAGTTCAAGGCATCAAAAATTGAGTTATATTAGAAGAGAAAAGAGGAGGATGTAGTCTTTAGTTTTCTGTTTTTCACATTTGGACATATCATTATATCTAATTTTGTAAACATTTATAAACTTATGCTGCTGTTATACATTTTAAAGTTTGCAACTATGATGATAGTTCATATATTGAGTGTTTGAGATTCAAATGACATGTGTAATGTATCAATTATAGCTCTTATGTTCTTTAAATGCATTAATTTCTTTGTTTTTTTATGTAAAACTATGGTTTTTTCCTTTTGCCGAGTCTTTCGTGAGTCCAAGTCCAATTTTTTGGTTTGCCGAGTCCGTGGCGAGTCCAAGTCTTTGAACTATGGACTGCCGCTCAATACCCACTCAAAGATGCACCAATAGCTTTTCACTAAAAAATGTCAGTACTGTGGACAAATGTCCCAGTAGTCATATACAAATGTCTCAATAGCGGTGCACAAATGGGCCAGTTACCAGCCAAAAAAGCTAAAAAATGATCAGCTATCGACACATGTTATCATTTTTGGAGCTCCTTTAAACTTAGTTATTGGGGGTCAAGTGTGCGTGGAGTGAGCAGCTATTGGAATACATTCGGTTACTGGTAATCCTCCCCTAGCACAGTTATCAGATTTTAAAATTCATTCAGAAGGCCAAAACGTTTGAAAAATCTTGATAAATTTTTTATGGACTTGAAAAATCAAAGCTGAATCTAACAAATCTGGCAAGATTTGGTAACACTACTATCCAGTGAGAGGCTCTACTAGACCATTTAAATTAAAAGGAATACTCTACACAAAATAGATGAGACAAAATAGCCAAACAAATAGCTACATGGCACTCTGCACAAACACAGCAATATGGCAACAGGAGCACAAGAGACCAGTTATGGTATCCCGATTCCTTGCTCATAGTCCAAAGCCTTGTCAAATGTGGAATCATCTGAAGATGACAAGCAGCCGAAATGTGGCTCCTTTCTCATCAGAAAACCTCGTAAATATCACATAAGAAAACTTTGTTTACCCGCTGGGGTAAACTTAGTATTGCACAGACATAGTACAGGAAATATAATAAACACAGAATGTATCATAGAATAATAAATACTTTCATTAATCATTCCATACTGGCAAGTACATTTACATCATAATGATCATACAATCATATCCCCGTGTCCAACCTCCGAGAGAGTATATAAAGTACCCGAAGGGTCACGACCGAAGCGTCGTGACGTAACTTTCTAACCTCTCGGTCACTAACGACCGAGAGTAACATAATAACCCGTACATACAATTATCCCGACAACATCATCCCCCCCAAAAAACAAGTGGTCTCCGACGACTTACAACAATAGGGAGATGAAATACACTATATAGAATAAGAAAATCACTGAAGAGAAGGGGCGGAGGGCATCCCTGAAAAAGCTGAAGTGCCACCCTCCCCATCAACGTTGCGTCGTTGTTCTCTTTCCGTCCTATCACATTACTCTCGTGCTAGTACCAAACTTGTCTCCAAAACATACTTTTCAGCTGTAGCCTCCGCTAACACAATACTGTCTCCCTAGCCAATCCGACTTCGATAGCCACCTAGGTTGCCTTCTCTGCTTCCAACTCCTGGGTACGCTGAGCCAAGTGTCGCTCTACTGCCTCCAACTGGGTGGTCAGCTCCTCCCGAGATCTCTGTGCATCCACCAAGACAGTCTCACGTCCAGCCAACACCTACTCCAAGTGCCTCAAAGCGTAGTACCCCTCTTGAAAGACTTGCTCCAGTGCTCTCTTCACCTCCGGCATGCAGACACTCCATGCCTATAGCAGCTCCGATCTCATCAACAGGTCACACTCTCCAAGGGCTGATAACTGAACCGACTTAGCACTCTCAAACCCACACAAAAGTCTATGGAACACACCATTTTGTGATTTTCTTCTGATCCCACACTCTTTTCTGTAAAGCGCTTATGTTTTCCTTACTACCTCATTATGTCCTACCCTTCGGTACCATACGTTATTCATTTTGAACTGTTTTGATTTGTCGTCGTTTTTTTTTATAGAATACCATATGAATTTCTTCCTTCATGCTTTCCCCTTCACACATCCCAATGCTGTACTGAACCCTTATGCATCTTCTTGTCTGTGTCGTATGGATTCCCTCTCTCTGACTCCCTTTTGTATTGTACGGATACAACCAAATTATTACTGATCAATGTCGTAACTATGTGTTTGTACGGCTTCTTTATCGTCTGCAATGACCGTACAAATATATCCTTGCGCTTTTTAATTTCTCCTGTAGCGTGTGGTATGGCCGTACAACCGTACGGTATCCTACTTATGGCTTGGCTGTCGTACGCCCATCTAACCCTTATGCGTCGCCTTGGTACCGTACGGTCTTTTATTTTTCAGCTTGGCGTTTTCCATGTACGGTGTTGTACGGTGTCTTATGGAACAGTACGGTACCGTACAGTATCGTTTTTATTTATTTCTTTCCTTCCGTACGGTGACTGCTGCATTAAAAATAACGTACGGGCATGGATGCTATTGCCGTACGGCACTTGACAGCCGTACGACATCCTACAATGCTGTGGCACTTTTGAATGCCGTACAACCGTACGGTCTGATCTTTTTTTTCTTTTTTTCTTTTTTTTTTTCATTTTTTTCATTTTTTTTTTTCATTTTTTTTTTTTCATTTTTTTTCCACCATACGGTCATACATAGCCGTACGGGTGTTTTTCAATTTTCTGTCCGGAGGCTTCTCTGGTCACCTGTACGGACGCCTGCCAAGTCCCTCTCGATTGCTCTGTCCCTCCTTTCGGATCCATCCTCTTCGGGTAAAGTTTCAATTTGGTCCCGTTGCCACCGTCATGTATCCGTTCGTCAAGAGCCCACAGAGTGTGCAGTCGTTCCCTCTCCCTGTCGCCGAGTCTGTTTTCAATGGCGATCCAAAAGCTTGGAACCATAAATTCTACAGGGACCACGGTCTCGTTCCCGTACATAAAAAGAAGAAGAATCAAGATTTTGACGGCTATAATCTTCCACACAGGATTCCAGTCGTCTCTCATGACGATGGTTTTCGGATTTCTCTCATCCCCGAGGTTTATTTCTTTCAACTTTGCTTCTTTATACAAGATGGGTTCCTCCTTGTTTTTAGACTGGTGTGCGGGTACGGTGTCCATTGTAGCTTCTCCTTCCTTATACTCCCCGTACTTTGGAGGATATTTATCTAGCTCCTCTTCGTCGACGCTTAATGCATTACAAGAGGGTGAGAACATCTCATAGTCCTACTGCCAATGGAACAATCCATTTAGTGAATCTGTGTCATCCTCCGAATGGCATCCTCCGAGTTTTAGTATGCCTTCGGCATCCGAATCCATCCCCTCTCTGCCTTCGTCTCATGGGTTATTCTCCCCTTCAGATTCCGATCCCGAGGAAGAGGCAAGTTCCTCGCTCACCAACTGGGTCTGGAGATCAATAGTAAACTTCTTGCCTCCGCTCTCCATCGAGAGTGTATTCCGTTTCCAGTTGTGGTTTGCCTTCACTGCCACCAGCCATCCTCGTCCAAGTATGGCGTCATACCCTTTCTGTTTCAATGGAATGACCACGAAGTCGAGCACAAATGGTTGTGCACCCACGGTGACTTGTTGTGCCATCAACGTGCCGAGGGGTTTAATCCCGTGCTGGTTGGCACTTAGCAGATTAAACGTAGGTGGCCACAGAGTGGGCTTTCCTAGCTTTTTCCATGTGTCCTCCGGGAGGACGTTTACCCCGGATCCGCCGTCTACTATAGTATCCGTTAGGATGGTGCCCAAGATGCCCATCTCCACCACGGCTAGATGTCTGCCATTGTTGACGGCAAGCAACATTGGATTTGTCACCGAGTTTCCCAGTACGGAAGCATCCGTGTGTCTCGGTTTGGGTTTATCAACCTTTGTACCCAACAGCACTGTTCCCAATTGAGGCATGGTGTATAGGAGGTCCTCCAGCTTGACAAGCACCTCTAGTTGAAGCATCTGTCGTACAATGTTCCTCTCCGCGTCTGTGCAGTAGGGTCCGGATGATTCGTGTGTCTCTCCCCGTTGGGCTTTCATCGCCCTTTCTATTTCCTCCCTTGCCTCTGCCATTCTCTGCTTCTCCGTTCGGGGATGGGGGTAGCGGGCTTCCTTCGCTTGCCCTCGAGTAAGAGCAAGTATAGCTTCTTTAATCCGTGTGTTGCCTTCGATATCAATCAGATTGGCCCCTACGCCAGACTTCGGACAATTAGCATCTTCATGGTCCCCAGGGCCGCACCACCGACACAGCTGCTGAGGGGCATCACTATTGTTACACTCACTTGCGTAATGACCCCATTGGTTGCATGCCCTACATTGGATCATTGGGCGTCCCTTCGCATCATACTGGACCTTGCTTCGGGTGGAATTATTATTGTTCCCTCCACCTCACCGATTGCCACGGTAACCTCCTGAAGATGCATTATTGTTTGGTTCCGTCCCCCCTGGTGTGGATGGTTGTTCTTGTGTATAGAGCACTTGCTGGTTACGCGCCTTCAGATTGTATGGGCATTCCTTCGTAGAATGTCCCATAATCTGGCAGATGTCACAGAATGCCTTCTTGGGACAGGCACCCTTCGTGTGGCCGCTCTCCTTACAATCCGTGCACCACAGTTCATCATCCTTGCTTGTTGTCCCCTTCATTGTCTTAAACTCTTTTAACATCCGTTCTATATCCTTCTGAAGGGCCGTGACTTTCTTCTTCGGCTTCTCGTCACTGCTACTCTCCTCTTCGGACGTATCATCTTCGGATGACGAAGATCTATTCTTCTTCTTTTTGGCCGTCTTATTTTCGCTTTCCAGGTCCATGGCCCGGTTGTATGCATCATTGTAGGATGTCGGAGGCACAATTTTCATCTTCCGTCGTAGCTTAGGATTCAAGCCCTCGACAAACCACCTCTTCTTTAGGCCGTCAACCGGTTGGCTTTCCATCTTTCCGACTAATTCCTTTAGCCGGCGACCATACGCTCGTACGGTCTCCGTCTTCCCTTGCTTCGTTCCATAAATCTCTGAGACTATCTCATTATCATCTCGTAGTAGCCGGAATTCCTTCTCGAATCCCCCCTTCAGGTCATCCCATGTGGTTATGTTTGTTCTATCCAGATCCGCATACCAGTCAATGGCCATGCCTCTCAGTGTGGCGGGGAACTGCCTCATCCATTCATTCTGGTCAGTCACCCCGTTGGCTGCCTAGATGGTTTCACACGTACGGCAATGCCGTACTGGATCATCCTCTCCATCATCATGGAACTTGGGCAACTTTTCTTTGTGAGTCGCCATAGGTGGTTGGGTCGTTTGTTGTCTGGCACCACCGCCTGTGGTACCCGCACCCACCCCTACTATATTGCTTCTTATAGTATTTACTAATGGCACTTGTTGAGCCTCCATAACAAGTGGAGCTGTGTTGTGTGGAGTCGTGGGCTCCAATGGAGGGTTTACGTGCGCCTCCCGAGTGTCTTCGGTCGCACTATCTCTAGTACCTCCGGCTGATCTGTCACCGTCACCCTCACCCTCAGCTGTACGGTTCCCTTCGTGATCACGGTCTTCCGCACGTGGTGTACGGACCCAGTCTTCAAACCGGTTTCGTTCTTCCTGGAGGAAGGTCTTCAACGCTCGCGTTTCCTCAATTAATTCTTCACTACTTCGCACCCTTCGATGTTCCGGCAAAATGAACTATTCCAATTCGGCTTCTGCACCTTCCGTGCCACTTCCAAGGTCCCCTTCGGGCAACCCTCCAGCAAGCTGGGCCTTGGCAAGTTGCCTGAGCCTACACCGACATTCACGTTGCTGCGCGGATATCAAAGCCTTCTGTGCGGCTTCCCCTTCGTCATCTCGTGCCTTTTTATTTCTATCTTTATTTAAAACATTGGGCATAAATCTTTTCCTCACTTCTCTTCCCGAGTACGTCTAGGCAACGGCGCCAGATGTTTACCCGCTGGGGTAAACTTAGTATTGCACAGACATAGTACAGGAAATATAATAAACACAGAATGTATCATAGAATAATAAATACTTTCATTAATCATTCCATACTGGCAAGTACATTTACATCGTAATGATCATACAACCATATCCCCATGTCCAACCTCCGAGAGAGTATATAAAGTACCCGAAGGGTCACGACCGAAGCGTCGTGACGTAATTCGGTCGTGACGTAACTGTCTAACCTCTCGGTCACTAACGACCGAGAGTAACATAATACTTTACTAACATAATAACCCGTACATACAATTATCCCGACAACAAACTTCTATGCTAATCAGAAGAAATGGTTTGAGCTGTATTCTTCAGCTACCTCCATTCCGAAAAGCTGCATTGTACCCACAGCAATTGCAAGCACCATCTGGTAGAAGCTAAGTTCCCAGAGCAGTTAGCCTTAGTATGGGGTAGGATTTATGGGGGACCATTTGCTCAGTAAGCCCTGGGGTTTGGCTATAGAAAAATGATAAAACTATTGAAAATATTAACTATATAGACAATATTAACAAAAATTAACCAGTCTCAATGATATCTGCAAAATATAATAAAAAAGGACCAAAGTGCCATGGATAATCTATAACTCAGACTAATAGATGAATCAAGAGTTTTAATAATACTCGGGTTTATAACATATGTTCAAAAAAGGAAATACTTAACTGTCATTGTCTCACTGAAGAATTATGTGAGTCATCGAAATCAGCAATTAGTTAATTGGCAACACTTTGGTTAGTTATCTTTTCTAGAGGTTTAGTCTGTTCTTAATTTTTTTTAATCTTTGTTCTTGTCTGTTTGTATTATGAACATTGACCATCATACCTGGACCACTGCTGTCTCTTTAGAATCTGTTTATCATCACAATAAGGTACTTAGGATAATACAGGTGATGTTGCCTGACTTAAAACCACACCAACATAGGTATGTCGTACTTTTGTTTTTAGTAAAACTGTCACACTCAAAATATCACTTCTATTGTGCTTTATAGTAACAGCCAAATACCATTGATAAAATAAGATCTCCAGAAGCACCTGGATCAGTACCAGACATGTACCTGTACAGCTACAGGCCTCCAGAAAAGTAGATGGTAAAGTGGGGTAGAAAAAACCCCTGCATCATCTCTGGAATCAAGGACCTCAATTAGTTCTTCATTCTTTCTCACAAATGTCACTTACCTGTACAGCTACAGGCCTCCAGAAAAGTAGATGGTAAAGTGGGGTAGAAAAAACCCTTGCATCATCTCTGGAATCAAGGACCTCAATTAGTTCTTCATTCTTTCTCACAAATGTCACTAATTCAATTTTCAGCAAATCAAGAACCTTAAACAAGCTCAACTCCAATCCAACCATATCTTGAGGTTTTTGTAATTTATCTTCAGCATGATGTAGGTTGAATTAAATTTCTTACCTTGAATCACTTTTCAACCTCCCTTAGCTTCCTACAATTTGCATCTTTTCAAGCATATGACTCACCTGAAAATTAAATTGCTGATATTTTCATAAATAGCTAGAGTATTACTCAAGCTAAGAAGAACCTGTATGAACAGTCAACAGGGAGCCTACTCAGGTTGCAACCTGAGTAGGCTCCCTGTTGACTGTTCATACAGGTTCTTCTTAGCTTGAGTAATACTCTAGCTATTTATGAAAATATCAGCAATTTAAGTTTAACTACCCAAACACAAACACAACCATCCACCAATTGTTTAACTACCCAAAACCCAACCAATGATTAATGCATAGCCAAATAGAACAATATTAACTGGTCAAATATAGTAGACAAAGATACCGATGCGTCCAGGAAATCAGTGGAGGCAGAAGCGGAAGCTGGGAGAGGCGGGAGCGGGCACGGAAGCCCTGCGGATGCCTCCCGGATGCGTCATCAGCTCACCTGGAACGTCAGATAGAAGCCTCGTTTGCAGACATGGCACTTACGAATTGCCAAAAGCCTCGTTTGTGGATGCCTCTCTGACATCCGACGTGGATGTATCTGTATGGGAGAGAGGCTTAGGATCCATAGTAACAACTTTGTGTTGGATGGCGGGAGTAATATTCTTGGCTGTAATTATTCGTAAAAATTAAAATTAATGTTTCTTGATACTATGGAATGTGTAAGGTTTAAGTCTTTAAAGTTTTAAACAGTGACCCATTAAGAACTGGATTCGTAATTCATTTATTTATTATTTAATTATATTGATATTTAATATATATTAAATGTATGATTAATATTATAATAAAATTTCTATCGTAATTCATTTATTTATTATTATTTATTAAGCTACATAGTAAACTATAAATATTAATAATTAATTTTATCAAATTGATTGTAATAATAATTGTCTAGAGATTATTATTATACTTTATCATTCATTAATTGATTAATCTTGTATTTATTTATTGTATTATTATCAACTTTATTCCAGGGAAGGGGTCATCACATGAACATAGACGTATATGATATGGCTTATTAGTTATTTCAATTTGAATATTTGTGAACTATCAGATACCTTGATCAATGGTGAAGTATCATACTATCAAATGATTTAAATTTGTATATTTCTTGCATTTTTAAGTTTCTTTGCATATGCATATATATATATATATATATACACACACGCACGCACGCATCCGCATCCCCCAAAAAAAATTTCCATGCATCCACACATCCGATTCTAGAGAGATCTGGAATATTAAGAAAAGAAGCATCCTATGAAGGAATATGTGGATTGAACTACTGAGTGTAAGCTAGCTTGCAAAGGGAGTGATTGCACAAAATGTGCTAGTTGATGTGTAATGACATGACTGATATCAAATGAAGAAGACAAGCACTTTCTCTAGAGGCAAGGGGTAATTGTGATGAGAAGCAATGGTAATATAATCAAACAGCTGACTCTATAAAGTGTTAGGAATAGGATGACTTACAATATGTGACTAATTATGGAGGAGGATATCTTGGCTATTACAAGTATAGTAGACATATTAGACAGAATGTTTAATCTAGTGAAGAATGAATGAGATCATTTGAAACTGAGAGTGCAGCAAGGAAGAATGCTAGTTGTGGTAATACATATTCTTCTAGAGGATGTTAGTGAGCCAATCAACATCACGCAGTTGGCAATATGAATTTCCATGTAGGAATCAAGTGGATGTTCTGAGGAGTGAAGAAATCTAAAGAGATCATGAATGGGGAAAAGAATTAAAAGTGACCCTTGAAGTCATGCCTAAAAATGGAGTCATCAATATTTTTCACATAGTAGCAGTAGTGACGAAGGAAGAACTTTTTGAGGATTTTTTTCTTGGACTACTAGAAACACAAAAGAATAATAGCTCTGACTTTGTAGTTGAAATATATTTGCAAAATGTGACAAACCATTGATTGTCAAGAGTTGAGCGATGAGTCCAAGATTGTAGATTGCCTTTCAAAGATATGCATAGGTTACATGAGTTGTTGCAAAATGTTAGTCTAAGCACAAATTAAAAAATGGACCTACACAAAGGGTTTGTAGGTTGGTGGAAACTGACGTTACTAAGAATGGATCTAAAAGAACAACATTCTAACTGGTGTCTGGAATAATTTCTAAGTTTGTTGGTCATTTGTTGAAGATTTCAAACGGTGATTGTGTTGGAATAAAGTATGAAGACTTGATTCAGAAGTGGTTAAAGTTAGAAATGACAAGTACAATATTGATATCGTAAAGTACAACAAAGAAATGTCTTACCTAGAGGTGGAGTTACAGTACACTGGATTGTTTTGCAATCCAATGATCTGATGTTTAGAGGAACTTGAGAGGGAGATGAAATGAAGCATTGTGACTTGACACAGGTTGCAATAAATTGCAAACAATTAAGATTAGAGTCATGGCAGAAGACAGATGGTTTAGAGACTCCAATGAGACTGTGGGTTTAATCTATAAAAATAGAGAATTCCTTTCTAGAAGTGGCAAGAGGAATTGAATATCTGTTGACAAAGATAATGAAGATGAAGGATTATGTGAATTTTTTGGACTAATAAACATGGTGGCTAATCCAAAAGATGTTGTATGGGTTGGTTTGGAAGAAAACCTTTAGAAGAAAGTATCAAGTAACTTCTATAGGTACTAGAAA
Organism: Chamaecyparis obtusa; assembly: GCA_027943335.1. Classification (NCBI taxonomy): domain Eukaryota; kingdom Viridiplantae; phylum Streptophyta; class Pinopsida; order Cupressales; family Cupressaceae; genus Chamaecyparis; species Chamaecyparis obtusa. The sequence goes on along the minus strand of BSBK01005649.1, from coordinate 840,402 downwards.
AGAGTGGAGTTGACAGGTTGGAAGAGATCAAGGGGAGGAAAGGAATCGAATTTCATGAAGGTCTTGTTGAATATAAGGTTTCATATTTGTATGTGCTAGAAAATTGTGTGCCCATACTTGCAAGAATAAAAAAACTGACAAGAAGTTGAAGATGACATCCAAAACATGTAGAATCCATCACTAGAAAAAGAAGAAGATCCAAGATAGGGCAATCAGTGCATAGCGCAGTATGACGCATGAAAGATATGTAAGAAGATTCATGACATATTGAAGTACTGATATTTACATTATCATAAGATTTGACATTCATGGGAGGAATGGCATGTGGAATAGGAGGCGCAACAAAATTAGGTGTGCTTGAAAACCAAAAAATGACAACAATGGGTATGATTGAAACCAAAGATGCAACAACTATAGCTACACATATCATAAGAGGAGCATCTATAATGTGCTTCCATGAATGAAGTTCTCAAAGAGATGGATAGGCAAGCAATCTTGATATCAAATGCCATGAATAAATAAATAAAATTATTTCGAGTCTTCTCATGCTGTGAAGACAAAGCATATCAATGAGGAATGACATGTTTATGATGAAACTCAACAACAATTGTCATGACTTTGCAAAACAGTATATGTCTGTGTGTGTGTGTGTGTGTGTGGATTCTTTTCATGCTATGCAGAGAAACAATATCAACAAGGAATGACATGTTACACACTTAGAGATATGGAATTATGATTTGAACAATATTATGGAGTAATTGATTTGATGTCACATTGTTTAGGTAAATATTTGGTGGAATAAGTTATATTTAGTAACTAGCCAGCCTAATGTGTAGATAGAATGGAATGATTGATTTTTTTGTACATGACACTAAGATTCAAGCTTAGACATTCACATTGTGCATCCAAAACAAGATTCAATTTTCAATGTTCATTATATACCAGTAATAAGAATTAAAGTTTCATCGTTTTCATTCCAGCAAAACCCTTGAAGGTGTCCAACAATAGACAAAGAAGTAAAGTTATATATATAAAATATACTACTACCAAAAATTATAAAAATTACAACAATGCTGGATAGGGACTACTTATGGTTTAATAGGGATGTGTGAGGCTTTGTGGCCTCTCCATGTCCTTTTCCTTCTCTTTGTTATCTGTTTCATTAAGCCAACAAAATGGGCAAGCCTATATCCCTCAGATGGTCAAGGGATATCATAAACATTCTTGGCCATCTTTGGGACATCTTAACACCCCTGGGATAGTCAAATAACATCAAAAAAAAAATTGTTGCCTCAAGGACAGCTAGACATCACTAGAACATAAGAGCTCCTAAAGAGGCATTTTGAGGATAAGACCCTATAAATATCAGGGCAATGAAGAGCTAGGGGACTTCCTCTTCTATCCCTATTTCCTTCCATGGCACAGAAATGCAAGGCTTGAGAGGGGGACACATCCCTGTGTAACCCGGTATTTTAGTTCTCTCTCATATAAACAATACTTGTACTAATCCCTTAAGAAGTAGCATTTGGTGTAATAACAACTTTCTTCTTCTACATTGAATGTATTGATGTACACCGAAAAATGATATCCACAAAATATTTCTTCTTCTTATTGGGTGATCTTAGGTTACATTTTTGCATTTAGTCTTAGAAATATATAATAATAAATAAAAGCATTTAGATACTTCGATAAGAAGTACCCTTGTACTGCAACAACACAACCACCATCTCCCCATTCCCTCCTCTGCCTGCCCTACCCATATCCCCCTCTCAACAAAAAGGAAAACCTCAGTTAATGTATCACGAGGTCATAATTGATCTAGTCTAATAAGCTTTTGGCCTTAGTTTTTTCAAATCAGTATTGTGCATGTTATAATCTTGATTGACATATTTATGATAAAATATTCCAAGCATTTGCTGAATTAATTACATCAAATGACCAAAAAAAGTCATACTAACAAGAAGCTGTTATACTGACCTGGCACACCCATTGTTGCACCCTTTAATGTGCTCTCTGATCTGTTCACGGTTGAAATACTTTATCAGAGAAACAGCTTGACCCTTTGTTTTCTTTGGCCTCACAAATTTTCCTGAAGTACAACGATCAGAGGGAAAGACATCCATTGTAATTTCCTTCTTATCTTGCATAGATTCTTGCCCAGCCTGCTTTAACAGTTGCTCTTGTATCAGGTCATGTTTAGCATGAGGATTCCATAATGTATTTTTAAATTTGTCAATTTTTTGAAAAGATCCTTGCTGGGAATTCTCAGTCTGTTCTATATACACTAGTGCAGGCTCTGCTTTGATTGTTTCAAAAGAACTAGAATTTTTTATATCCAAGTTATGTCTTTCTGGCTGACATTTCTGAGTTTTCATGTAGGAAACCCCTTTAAGCTCGCATGGACTTTCAGAAGATACCAATATACTTTTAGTTCAACTTCCTTATGTGAACAGGTTGAGAGAGCAAATTCTGTATATTTCTGTTTAGTTATAGGTTGAAGATCCTCTGTTTTGTCATGGATATGATTCACTTCAATGATCTTTGATATTTCAGTCTTCATCATATCTGAGTCATATCCAATAGGCAAAGAAACTTGAGTTTTACTTTTTGTTTGTGTAAGCCTTTCCTTCTGACTTGATATGCCAACAAATCCAGCTTTGCTTCTTGCTTCCTGTTCAACCTGCATAGTTTCTTTTACAGATTGCTGAGGAGCATTGGCTGAAGAAGAGATTCCAAGCTCAGCCTTCTTTTGTTTCTCTTGCATCTGCCCATGATCAGCTCGAGGGATTCAAAAAGTAAATTCATTCATTTCACAATTTTGTTGGAAAGGTGCTTTCTGTGATCTTAACAGTTGTTCTACCATCGGTGGTATAGTCACTGTAGGCTTTACACTGATAGTTTCAATCTGTCAAAATTCATCATCCTTGAGTCAACTTCCCATTGAGCGCAGCTTGGAGAAGTGGGTCCAATCCTTCTCCATTTTGTCGGAGTCAGTATATCAAGTGTCCTGTCAAATGCAGAAGTGGCCAGGATGGACTTCAATGGATCAGACTTCAACATATGTGATTCCTGCTCACTCGGTTCAGTTTGTGTTTGGGTGAGCTCTTGCATCTCACATGGAATTTTTGCAGATGCCTGTGAACTTCTTACTTCCTGCTGTGAACAGTTTGAAGAGGCAGGTTCAATCATCCTTTTAACTGGAGTCTGTTCATCCTGTGTTGTATCAAGCACAAAAGTTCTATAATTTTCCACCAAATTTATGTTAAATCCAACAGAACTGTTGATATTTGAGGAAATTGGCACACAAGTTGTCAACTCTGTTGCTCGAAGGTTTGATGACTGAGTGTATCTACTAGAGGATAATTTAGTACGGACAGGACCACAAAAAAGACAACAATTATCCCTACATCTTTTATGATGCCGAATAAGAGTTTTGGATGCACTGCAATATGGATAATTACATTGTCTTTCATGGCATGTGGTCATGTGTGCCCATAGCTTGTATTTGACAACATATGCACCATTCTGACACTGACATTCTGGAGTTGGAACATTTACTAGAATGATAAAAATATAGCAGCAAAAGTTGTCTTCCAACCAATTGCCTTTTCATTTCTGCATTGCTTACAGTTGGCTGTAATGCAGGCTTATTCTGAAGTACAACTCTTCTTTCCTCAGGGATTGCTGTTTTTGTTGACTGTATTGTGTTTGTTTATGTTACAATCCTGGAACATGTATCAAGTTTGTTGATACTAATCTTGAAGAGTCCCCATCAAAATTTTCAGCTGCATGGAATCTACATGATTCAGGACCAGGAAAATTTCCAGAATGCATAAGAGAGCTGCATTCATTGTATTACCAGTTGTGTTCACCTACTTATCCTGGAAGAGAAAAAAGAGCCAAAAATGTTCATTAGGAAACAGATAAATAGACTTCCTAGCAGTAGGCATGCACAATTCTATGTCCTACTTATCAAGCTATATGCATTGTAATTCAGTTTTTATGAATAAAGTTACACGACGGGATGACAAAATTTGAAAGAAATTCTTAAAACTATTTATGATTTATTACACATTGTATAATAAATACACTTCAGATATTTCTTTGCTATCGCATAATGATGTTTTTGCCAATTGAAAGATAGCATCAGTATATGTACAGTGCTTTAATCTTCTAAGATGTTCATATACTGATATAAATCTAAACAAATAATTCAGACAGGAGGATCATCAACTCTACTCAACAAATCATATAGAGGCAAATTCCAATCACTACTGAGCATCTCAAACTAGATGCTAGCGTGCAAAGAAAATTGTGTATTAACTTCACAGACATAGATTCCTAAAGAGATGCCAACATCACATTGCCTGTGGTACTCCGTACTATTTTCTTTGAAAGGCAAATTTCTAGTAAGAAACAGGTAGAACAATAAGACAGGTTCAGGCTTGAAACCCATTCCAGGAGCAAAAAACCAAAATGAAAAAAATACAACACAGAAAATAACACAATATAGATTCATCCTTAACCAACTAAAGCCAATTAAGTTGTCAGTTCAATATTCGATATAAGTGTGAGAATAAGGATATGAATAATTAAAAAAAGTAATAGAATAGATTACATTTACAGATTCCATAGGAATCCACGTAAGAAACATATATTGAAAAAGCAACAGTAGAATTGTTCAGGCTAGCTAAACAAGCAGTTTCATGTACAGCTAACAAAGCATACTAATGAATAACAAAGCCAGTTCCTTTGCAAGAAATTATTCTTCAATTACCTTCTTGAGAAATCCTTCTTGACTTACTGACAATTATATTTATGAATGTTTTGTCAATTTAATTCCTTCTCAAACAGAGAATAGCTCAACAAAAAGAAATGGTTATTAAATATGCTTGAAAGGTACCATCTACAGCACCATGAGAACATGAGAAATAGTAATTGTCAATTCAACATTAATGTAGAGACCTGATTAATTACCCATAGAGCATGTTATATACCCAACAAAAGTCTTACATTGAGATCTTTCTCAAATCGTTATCACTATGTAGTCATTGGACTAACTACCTTTGGGACTGGCTCATTTTGAATAATAGTAGGAAGATTTGTATAAAAATTATTACATTGTTCCACATAAGAAAGCAGGAAATGGTCATTAAGTTAAAACAGACCCATACAACTGTGCTTTAACATAATGTACTTGCCAAGTTTTCTGTAAGAAAAACACACATCCTATCAATAAATGCACAGACCATCTCTTTACTTGTAGATCACAAGCAACGTTTGCTACATTCTTAAATACCACCATCATTGGCAACCCCTAGGAAAGGATATTCCCAATCTAGTGAAAACAACTGTTAGAACCAATATAGCTACAGTCACTCTCAGAAACCTGAGATTTTCCATAGGCAAGGAGATTTCCCAAGTTTCCCATATCCACACAATCCAACCATTGACAAGGACAAGCAACTGGCTGGACCATCAGAATGGAAAATGACGCCACTTGAGGCATTGAATTTAGAATTTTTGTATAGTGGATCATGAGAATTGAGAACAGCTAAATATATATGCTATATACAGTAATTGTTCTCATTGGTAAGTCATAACCACATATTTCTAAAATTAGCAACTTGGATCCTTTGCGAGCATGACAAATTGAAATGGCAGATAAAGATATAATTTAACCAGTGTAATAGAAGACAATAATAGCATGTGCCAATAGGCTCTGCAGTAGATCCAAAGTTCTAGTTTTAATCATAGCAGTAACATCTTCTGATCGATTTAAGCTTTAACTGCACAGACCATTTCTTCACTTGTAGACTACACGCACCATTGCTACATTTTTAAATACCACCATTATTGGCAACCCCCAGGAAAGGATTTTCCCAATCTAGGGAAAACAACTGTTGAAAAAAATAGAGCTACAGTCAATCTCAGAAACCTGAAAATTTCCAGAGGCAAGGAAATTTCACATATCCACACAATCCAACCATTGACAAGGACAAGCAGATGCTGGACTACCAGATAGGAAAATCAAGCCACTTGAGGCATTGGATTCAGAATTCTGTTATGGCGGATCAGCAGTCTCAGTTCAAAAATGGTTGGATATCAAACTTTGGCTCATCGGTATAAGCAACTCACCCAACTAATTGAGCACATCAAGTAGATGTCTGACACAATTTCACATCACCCTTCCATCTCAGAGGAGGAAAGTTTTGACATTTTTGAGCTGTATGACTATGATCACACAAACAACCTGTCTGAATGAGTTTATGACATCATCTGGTCATCACAATCCATATTCAATCACTTCTACCTAGTGACATTTAAAAGTCTTAAAAGGCTCAAATCTATCCAAATGACCCCTCTATGATGCCAGCAAGCTATTTGTGCCACCTACAAAGTTTAGTTCCAGAATAATGTGATAAGAGAGGAAACAGGTTTTTATCGAGCTCTTTAAAAAATTAAGCTCTATCCTACAGATCAATAGGAAATTTTTTTAAAAAAGAATAAGTCTACCACAGTAAATTAAATGGAGCAGGTAAACAAGAGAAAGAAGGAATTAAATTATATTAATGGCCATAGATGCCTTAAAGTAGGCCAGTTGGACTTGAAATGTACATAGTTTTAATTGAGAGGCACTATGGTAAAGGGATCCTAGAGCAGTTTAAGTTGGAAGGGTAAAAAAGACAGAATGGGTGGAAGGAATCATGATGAAGAACCCCGCAAGACAGTAGAAGATTTACAAAGGAGATTGCAGTATGATGAATCAGAAAAAGGGCAAAAAAAGTTAGTTAAGCTGACTCCTACCAAGTTAAACTCCACTCAGCATTATGGTGAGATAAACAGAAAGAATTAGGACAGAGGAATGAGGAAAGAAATGTTCAAACATCTTCCCATAGACTAAATATATGCAGGAGTTGTTCATTATACCCCAAGATTGGAAAATAAAGGAATCAGAAGTGCAAAGATGTATGTAGGAACTTCTGAATTTACTCGATCGATTACATTTTCAGATTAAATGGTATTTTAAAACTTGACTCAGAGGATGAAGCTTTCACGCATAAAAAAAAAATCAAAAAGATGAAAAAAAAAGAATATTAATAAAATGAAGACCGACTTAAATTTTACATTAGAGGGAGTATTTCAATAATTCTCCCACAAAATGATGAGAAAGAATGTTACAAACATGCACAATGTATTTAAAGAAATTACATGAGAAAGTTTACCAAGATGCATTATACATGTGTGTGAATCTAGAAACAGGGGAAGGGGAGGCGACTGCTCAATGAGATAACAATAGTAAAAGACAGCTACCAGAGGCTAAATTCTTCAGACTACTATATTTCAGCCAGCATTTCTCTGATCTTTTGAGATGGGAATGTGGTAGACATCCTTAAAAGGGTTGATGGATTCACAGACATCCCCAGCCTTGTTGGGATGTATAGAGGCTCCAGACATCCCTAAGCCATTGGGCCTCCAAAAGCATCTTTACAAAGACACATCCCAAGATATATCAGGAATAGGAGATGTCTCTTACCATTCACATGTCACAGGGACACTAGAAGGAAGAGGGATGCAGGATTTAGGAAGCATATGTCCATGTGAAGGTAGATAAATCATAAAAACACCAATTCCCAGAATTCTAATCAATACTCCATCATACCCAAAATCAAATAAGGGTAGTACTTTTTTTATCACTTTTTTTTTCTATGCTTTATTTTTCTTCGCTTGACTTGTATATTTCTCAGGGGTGGTGATGGCTTAATATCCGTAAGAGGTCAGAGGGTTGGGACTAAAAATGGAAACATCCCCAAACTTGCTGATTTTTTGGGAAAGAGAAATTCTGTTCCTGTCCCCACATCCCCAAATGAGGGCACACTACTTTACGCCCGGGAATACAATGTCAGATCAAGAGCTAACCTCAACTTTAGAACTTCGTAAACATGAATATTATTGATATTATATTTTAGCATTATAGTAAGCAAAACAAACATGAGTTTGGGAAATTTTGTCCCCGTTTCCACATTCTCTAAACATACCCAAATGAGAGGACACCCATTTAGGTCTATGAATGCAATTTCAGATCAAAAGATAAGCTCAGCCTTATAAATCCATTAACATAGATAACATCAATTTTTCATATTTTAGCATTGTAGTAAGCCAAAAAAAACATAAGTTTGCCTTTGCAAACAACTTTTACCTCTTAAGGATTAGAAATCATTTCATTGTTACCCAATCACTTGGGAAGAAATATAATAGATGAATATAATTTGGATATAATACAGACCTACCCTTCTCATTCATCCCATGTTCTCATAATGATATTAATCATATGTGATCCTTATTTTAACTGACTGCCACTGCACTCTGCAGAGTTAATGCCCCACCAGGTGTTTTCTTGGAATATAACTTCACCCAAAATAAGTTTGGCCTCTGTTGCAATATTTATTTGGTCCGCCATGATCTTAATTATAAAACTAGGTATAAAAACAAATTTTGCACCATTGGGTGCTGAGGTAATATGAAAGCACTATTGGACAAAAGTTTCATCCATCTGGACTCATAAAGATTATTCTCAAGCAAGAAAACAAATCCATCAAGAGGATTCAAACTTTTGGTGGGAAAAGAAATGGCAAGAATAGGCAAAGTTAACCATATTGCATAGTAGAAGCAAATATCACACAATATCTCCAAGTACTGGATCAAAGAACTTGTTTAAAAAGAGAGAGAATGACAAGACCTATGTATAAATTATTGATTCCCATCCATTCTTGATGGGACAACATAACTGCTTAGCTTCACAAACAGAAGCAACAGTGTAACCACTGCACACAATATTGGCTAAATAAGAAGATTGCTGCATTGAGTATACACAAAACCTCTTTATGAAGCACAGGTACGGGAAATGTTTTCAAATGAAAATATTCCAGTAATCAGCTTTGTAACTGCCATTTAACACATCATATTTAACTCTGGGACAATTTGTTCCAACTACATGCGCAAATCAAGAAATGGCTTCTAAGATACACCTTCAACACTTGTCAAGAAGTATTCATTGTCCATCAAAATAATGGAAAAGTGTGTAATCAGCAACAAAATATCATCCTGCACCATATCCTTTGCAATAGATGAACACTAACATCAGCCATCAATAACATGTCAATGCCAAATTCACAAACAATATGTGCAATGTCCCCTTCTTGCACCTAGCTCAGTTTGAGTTTTCCATTAGCCTATCCCGAGTTCCCATAGGTTAAGTGGATAAAATTAGGGGGCTCAGTGTCATAAGGGGAGCTCTTTTATTGATGTTCAATGTTACCGGCAAAATTTCTATTTTTGGCGTACTGCTATTTTTAGTAAGTGCTATTTTTAGCACTTCATCATGGTCTCAATTGCTCTCTCAATTCAGTACAATGGGTTTCAGTTGGACTTGGTGAGTTATATTGCTTTTAGAAGAGATTTATTTTATTTTATTCACTAAGTCTTTAAAAGTGTCTTCTAAATATGTTTGGCCTAGTAAAATAAATTTTAAAAGATGGGCCATTTGACATCCAAAATGGATGCCTAAGGAAGAGGAGAATTCATTGTGTTAAGGAAATTATGATCTTTGGAATATATTTTCTACTGTAATTTATAATGTCTGATGTGTATATATAATAACTGAATATATATATAATGCACTGTGATTGTAATGTGATTGCAGATTGAAGAAACTATGCCGTGGTGATTGATTGTTCTTTCAACCTGCAATCATCACATATAAATATGTTTCATAAATGTTAGACGTGCCCTTTCATAATGAGCAGTCACGACTCCTTGCAGTCGCTGATGCATTAGCATAAGCGACTGTTGACAACAATCGCTTATGCTAATGCATAAGTGACTGCGATTACCTTGAGTCATTAAGTAAACATATCGACTTATTAGTCGATGCTTTGCACATTAATCTGAACATCGAACATGGTTCGATTTATTCAATGTGATATTAACATATATATTATTATGTTATTATCATTATTATAATTCATCAATAATGATAATAAGATAATAATATAATCATATCTATTCTTTATAATTATTGTATAAATAATATATATATATATATATATGATACGAATGAAGCTATAACTTAACACTCCCTCTTAGCGAGTGAGTATTAAGCATCAAAAGTCTATCATGACATCCGCACTTCGGGACACACAAATTAATGTAGTCTTGTCATAAAATTAGACTTGAATATCATGATCTCCGCACAGTCGGGACACACAATTAAGTAGTCTATCATGATATGGTTTCGTTATTACACATCCAGTAATAACAAGAGTCAAGATCTCCGCACATTCGGGACACACAATTAAGTAGTCTATCTTGACACTTTGGTTAACCATTTACAAGATCGTCACCTTGAAATGTTAACCCACACACAAATGATCATTTTACACAATATTGCAATATACATATTTTTACATTTATTCATGAATAAAAAACTTATAAATAAGAGGAATTCAGATCATACATCACAACTTGATCATACCGAGTTTGTTCCTGAAGTATTCTATTTTCAGCTTTGCAAGTGGCTTAGTGAAAATATCAGCACTCTGTTCTTCAGTACTAATGTACTCTAGCTTTATGATATTTCTATCTACCATATCTCTTATGTAATGATATGGGATCTCAATATGTTTGGACCTGTTATGAAAAACTGGATTAACAGATAACTTGATACAACTTTGATTGTCACAGTGAATCACAATTGGATCTAAAGGTTTTCCAAACAATCCAAATAATAGCTTTCTTAACCATACAGCTTCACGTGCTCCCATGGATGCTGCCATATATTCAGCTTCAGTGGAGCTTAATGCTACTGCTGATTGCTTTCGACTAAACCAAGAGATCATAGCCGAACCAAGACTGAAACAACACCCTGTAGTGCTTTTCCGATCAGTAGTACTTCCAGCCCAATCAGAATCTAAATACCCTTGAAGATTGATTTCTACCTTTTCATACTTTAGCCCAAATCCAATAGAGCCTCGTAGATATCTCAAGATATGCTTAGCTGCCATTAAGTGTATTTTCTTGGGCTCACACATAAAGTGACTCACAACATTGGTTGCATAACATATGTCAGGTCTAGTATTCACCAAATGCATAAGAGAACCAACAATCTCTTTGTACAATGTAGGATCAAAGGATTCAGACTCTTCTGCTTCAACTTTGAGTTTGTGCAAATTTGTTTCCATAGGTGTGGATAAAGGCTTACATTCCATCATTCCAAACCTAGTTAGAATATCAATAGTGTATTTTTGTTGATTTAGCAAAATATGGCTTTCCTTTTGAAACACTTCCAACCCTAGGAAATAATGTAAGAGTCCTAAGTCTTTCATGTCAAATTCAGCAATGAGTTCTTGCTTACATCTTGCAATGAGATGATCCTCTCCTGTTATTAAAAGATCATCTACATAAAGAACTAAGATAACCATGTTGCCATCTGTTATCTTAAAGTAAATGTTAGGATCTGCATCATTTTTAGAATATCCTAGTTTTGAAAGATAGTTGTTTATCCTTTCATACCAAGCTCTAGGAGCTTGTTTCAACCCATATAGTGCTTTCTTGAGTCTGCAAACATATTTAGATGCATCATGTATAATAAACCCTTCTGGCTGCTCTAAGTATACTTCTTCTTCAATAGTGCCATTTAGAAAAGCTATTTTCACATCCATCTGGTGTATCTTCCACCCCTTAGAGGCTGCTATAGCAATAATGGTTCTGACTGATGTATACCGAGCTACAGGAGCAAATGTTTCTTCATAGTCAATACCTGTTTTCTGTGAGAACCCTCTAGCAACAAACCGAGCTTTATGCTTCTCAACACTTCCATCAGAAGCATATTTAGTTTTGAATAGCCATCTAGAAGAGACAACGGTTTTGTTTTTAGGTCTAGGTACTATGTCCCAGACATCATTCTTTATTATAGATTGATATTCTTCAATCATTGCCTCTCTCCATGCTTGATTAGATAATGCCTCCTTAGGATTTGATGGTTCTGAGTTATTGATTTCAGTTATAAGAGCTGCATAACATTTTTGAGTTCTTGTCCTTTTATTCTCATGAGATATTTCATTTGGTTCTACATTATTTTCTTTAATTATTTGCCTTGCCCATAATGGCCTTTTCTTTCCATTAGTATTCTCATTTTCAATGACAGGAAGTTCAGGTTCTTCTATATCCTCCCTCTCAATTTCAGCAGTGATGTCTTCTTCTATCTCCAGAGTGTTATCTTCTTCAAAGTTTTTAAATGTGTTATTTTCATCAAATTTTACATCTCTACTTATCTCAACAGACTTTTGTCCTGGAATATAGATTCGATACCCTTTTGTGTTTTCACTATAACCAACAAGTATACCTCTCTTACCTGATGGTTCTAGTTTAGTCCTTTTTTCTTTAGGTACATGAATATATACAAGACATCCAAATATCCTGAGATGACTTAGATCTGGCTTGATCCCTGTGAATGCCTCTTCTGGTGTTATATTTTCTACTATGGAGTGTGGACAACGATTTTGAATATATACTGTTGTATTCGAAGCTTCTGCCCAAAAAGAAGTATGAAGGTTTTGATCGAGTATCATGGCTTTTGCTGCTTCAATTATGGATCTATTCTTCCTTTCTGCTACTCCATTTTGTTGAGGATTATACGGCACAGTATACTCCCTCTTAATCCCAACAGAATTACAGAATTCTTTAAATATGTCAGATTTGTATTCACCTCCATTATCTGATCTTAATACTTTTATTCTCTTGTCTGTTTTATTTTCTACTAGTGCTTTGAATTCTCTGAATTTAGATAGTACCTCACTTGATTCTTTAACCTTAAGAAAGTATATCCAGGTTTTCCGAGAATAGTCATCAACAAAGATAATATGGTATAGTGATCCTGTTAAGGAAGGTGTTGACATGGGTCCACACAAGTCAGTATGGATCAATTCTAAGATTACTTTAGATTTGTGCTCACTTGTAGAAAAGGATCCTTTTATATTCTTCCCTAGTGCACAACCTTTACAAATACCAGAATGATCAGCTTTTAAGTGTGGAAGACCTGTAGTGATTTTGTTTATCATAGGTAGGGCATTATATCTTAGATGTCCCAACCTCTTATGCCATAATTCACTGTGGTTTGTAATTTCATGAGTTAGTGCAACTTTCTGGTCATTACATAGTTTGTATAGACTACCATCTCTTCTCCCTATAACTGTGGCATTTTTTATATTTGAATTTTTAGGCCATAGTAGAACTTTGTCTTCATTAAAGGTGACACGAAACCCTTGATCTGCTAGTCCTGATATAGAAACTAAGTTTCTTTTGATTCCAGGTACAAATAGAACATCTTTAAGTTGTAAGGATACTCCATTCTTTATCTTGATAGTACAGGTCCCTATTCCTTTTACTGGATAGGTGGAGTGATCCCCAATAGTTACTTCTTCGGTTGAATAATTTTCAAGTGCTTCAAACTGATTTTTGAATCCAGTTATATGTCTTGATGCACCACTATCAATTATCCAAGTTCTATTATTGGAATTTAGTTCACTTGAGAGAGCTGTAAAGAAAAGTGGAATTTCTTTTGCTTCAGCTATGGTGGCTTGAGTCTTTTGCCTTTCAGGACAATGTCGATGAGTGTGCCCATATTTATCACATTTGTAACATTGGATTTTAGAAAAATCTCTTTTGAATCCCCTCTTTCTTTTGAAAGACTTTCTCTTTTTGTTGTGGGACTTTGTGTTGAGTGCTTGTGTTTCTCCCTCTTTCTTTAGACCTATTCCTCTGGTAATCAGTCTTGATTCTTCTTGAGTACAGTCGTTCTTAAGTTGATCAAATTTTGGTAGAGGTGGACGTGTGCTTATGCATTGAATGAAATTCTCCCAGGATGTTGGTAATCCCCTTAGTGCTATTAGAGATAATTCCATGTCTTCTACATTGTTTCCAATAGAGAATAGTTGATCTCGAATTTCAGCAATTCTAAGGAAGTAAGATGTAACTGTTTCCCCTTTATTCATCTTAATTGACAACAATTGTTCCTTCAAGGTTAATATTCGACTTGTATTGTTTATTTCATATGTTTCTTGAATTTTCTTGAAAACCTCATATGCTGTTGTTAATCTTGCTATGCTTGGAAGTATAGAGTCTTTGACTGAATCAACAATTAACTTCTTGGCTTTATTGTTCCTCCTTTTCCAAGTTGTTTTCTCTGCTTCGTCTGTAGGTATGTCTTTTTCTTCTTCTATGAAGGATTCTAATTCTAATTCTTGCAATAGTGTGGTAATCCTAATTTTCCATGATAGCAAATTGGATGCTCCTTCCAATCTGTCTTCCATCCTAATTCCGGTAGTCATTTTTTTAAATGATTTGTGAATGAATCTTTTCTTTTAAGTAATATCTTTCTCCTTCAATCAAATAGTAGTTCAGAATTATATTCACTTTAACAAGGCTCTGATACCATGTTAAGGAAATTATGATCTTTGGAATATATTTTCTGCTGTAATTTATAATGTCTGATGTGTATATATAATAACTGAATATATATATAATGCACTGTGATTGTAATGTGATTGCAGATTGAAGAAACTATGCCGTGGTGATTGATTGTTCTTTCAACCTGCAATCATCACATATAAATATGTTTCATAAATGTTAGACGTGCCCTTTCATAATGAGCAGTCACGACTCCTTACAGTCACGACTCCTTGCAGTCGCTGATGCATTAGCATAAGCGACTGTTGACAACAGTCGCTTATGCTAATGCATAAGTGACTGCGATTACCTTGAGTCATTAAGTAAAGATATCGACTTAATAGTCGATGCTTTGCACATTAATCTGAACATCGAACATGGTTCGATTTATTCAATGTGATATTAACATATATATTATTATGTTATTATCATTATTATAATTCATCAATAATGATAATAAGATAATAATATAATCATATCTATTCTTTATAATTATTGTATAAATAATATATCTATATATATATATATATATATATATATATATGATACGAATGAAGCTATAACTTAACACATTGAGCTTATATTATTCTTCCAAAAAGTAACACCAAGGAGGAATAAGGTGATTTTAAGTAAATTAAAATCTTTTATTTGAGAACAAAAAAAAGGTTCAAACTTCTATGAGGTTTTCAAGTAGCTCTCAAATTGGTTTTAGAGGGAAGGGCTTTCAAATGGAAAAAGGTTACCCTAATTTCCTTTTCACTCTATTCATGTTGAAGTGATATATTACTGTTATGCTATCGGAATGATTCTGGAGTTCATACCTTGCCTCGTTGAGGACAAAATACCTCATTCAGATTACTGGTTTTAGCGTTGAAAGACCCTCCCTAGCTGGTTGGTTCTCAAATTTTCAGTGAGTCTGAAGCTTTCAAGTGGATTTTTGGCTTGAAGAGATGAAGCACTTATACAGTTTTTTGATGTGGGTTTGTGGTGTTTGGTGTGAACTGTTAGATAATTGCAACCATTATTTTTCATCAAGTTCTAATATCTAGTTGAAAAGAGATAAAAGAACTACAAAAAAACATTAATAAGCTTGTAATATTTCAATTAGTGCATAAATTATAAGAGATCTTTTTAGCAAAAGAATATCTTATCAAAGCCCAACGAGAGACAATAATAAGGCTTAAGACATCTACATCCACTTAAGCTTCATCAAGTGATTGAAAATATAGCCATCTTGTAATGTCCCCAATTTAGGACCTAAAATATCTGTAATATCCCCACCCTTTTCACGTCATGGCAACCATGCATTGAAATTTAGTGAAGTCTCTGAAGAGACAAATTGCAATAATCATACATGAGTAAGTCTATTATGCTAGAGACTAAGGTATATAGTATATACATCTAAGGTGACAAAACTTATACACATTGGTATATTGGCAATCACCAATAGTGATTGGTATAGAAATATTAAGTTGAGAACAATTTAGAAAAGACTTAAATTATCATCAGCTATCAAAGGTATCGACTTAAGAGAGTATGGATTATTAGCACGTCAGCAAGGAATATCAATTACAAATACAAAGTGATGGTCGGCAATTATAATCAAACATATCCAATTGATATCAACTATAAGCAATGAATTATCAGTGGTGTCATCAAAAGAGTACGTATCTTGACTCCATCAACCAAGACATATGAACAATGCAAATAGAAGAATGATCAAAGGCATCAACAATGACTGGTTCATATATGGCAATTGTCAGCATCCAATGATTTTGGGTTGAGAAGTATTGTAACCCATCATAGTTATTGATGGAACGCAGCCAGGGTGTCTACCATTGGAATAACGATAATATCGTTGGGAATGAATCAATTGACTTCCGTCAATAATAGTATTGAGTCTTGACGTCCAGAAAACTAAAGGTCGAGTGCAATCAAATATCTATCAGAATTACAAATTAATAATATTTATGAAGCATACCATGGAACCAACTACTATGGAACAATACTGAAAAGATAATTGAAATAATGAATGGTGATTAATATTAGTGCACACAATATATAGAGAAATTGACTATGACCTTCAACAATGCATTAAGAAATTATAATGTTAAGCATTATGGACAAAGACGATATACTATAATGTGAGTATTGATCATCATCCTGTCAGGGAGAAAGAAGGGTTACAAAAACTAAGACTAAAGAGATTATAACGTCAATCTATTAAAGTTTACTAATCGATGAGTACTCTTGACTCATCGATTAATCATACTAATTGATAAACAAGGAATTGTCAATGGCAGCGATCACTTTAACCAAGTGGCATCATGATTTAGAGGATGATATAAAGTTATTAACAGGGAAATGGGTATAGAATAAACAAATCGTTAGGAAGGGAAGCATTCTAGAAAGGACATATATCTTAAACATCTAAAGGTTGCAACCACTCATCATTGCAAAGATGTAAGATGAGGTTCCATCCCACTTCAACAGCATCAGATTAAAACTTATTTCTTATTTATCCTTTTTGGATCTCGATTGAGCACTTGCCTAGTTGAAATAAACTGGTTGCAAGCAACTAATTATAAATCGGAGAAGGCACCATAGTTGCATAAGTCAAGAGATCATATCAGAAACAGCAGCATTATCACCGTTGCAAGAATACATCTACATACCCGAAACAGCAACTTTATTGCTACAAGCAATGTCACCAATTCATCATTACCCATACAAATTGATGTATCAGATATAGTGGCCTACTTCTAATTGCATAAGTGACACAAGGCAGGATGGATACAAGGGCCTAGGGCACTCTCAAATACCAATCCTACTTGCTGATTAACAACTCGGAAGCAACAATATAGAGGAGAGAAGGAATGAAGATATCTTTCATTTATTCATCAAACTTCATACATGCCAGGTTGTAAGGCCTTCTTAGTTAGGGCCAGTACAATTCAATTACAGAGCAGTCCTCATACATGCGAGGATCCAAACTTCAGATTCTATCTTCCTTTCTAACTCTCTAACTCACTCCTCACTCCCTAACTCCCTTACCCTAGAACAACTCTACTTATTTATAAAAGAGGCCACCGAACAGGTCGACTCTAAAGATCCTTTAGATCCAACATTGGAGAAAGCAACAACCCAGATTTAGGTCCACATGTTTCCCAATGAGCGATCCCAACATTAATAACGCGACCAAAATTAACTGCACACGTCGGCCAGCATCAAACAATTAACTACACCAGTCGGTGAAATTGGCAACCGAGCAACACCAAACATACCGAACCAACTCGGTAAAGAACAACAAAGCGGTAAGCGAGCTCACCAGTGACCAATAGGAACACTTCACTGAGAACTCAAAGTAGTTACCGAGCAAACCGAACAAGCTACCGAGCAACCGAACACACTCTAACATATTTTTGGTTGATCCAGGATTGCCATAAACCCAAGATGCTCCTGCATCAGACACTCGGGGTTGACAAGAAATGATTCTCTAAATCATGTGTCAAGTACAACCTGAGTTGAATCCAACTCAGATTGAAAAATCCATGTACTATCTTCAATTGGTCTGTTCTTCCACTTTACCAAATACTCCATGTAATCCTTTCCTCTTGTGCTTCTGCCAACTCTTTGTTCCAAAATTTGCTCAACTTCTTCTATCTTCTTCTTAGGATAATCACTTGTATTGTTACCTCTTCATCAGGTTCATGATAGTCATACAAATCTAAAATGTTGAATATAGGTGATATATCCATGTCATCGGGTAACTCAACTTCATAAGCATTTCCACTATCAAATTTCTTTAATACCTTGCAAGGACCAAATTTCTTCATCTTCAACTTACCATATGTTCCAACAGGACATCTGCCTTTTCTTCAAATAAACCATTACCTCATCACCAACATCAAAAATCTTATGTCTTCTCGACCAATCTGCATTATCCTTGTATTTCTAATTACTCTGCTCCAACATATGTTTCACTTCCTCATGCAATGACTTCATAAACTCAACAAATTCTTCCCCTTCAACATTTCTCTTTTCTTCACTAGCAATATCTCTCAGGTCTGATATACCTCTCGGTTGTATGCCATTAACAGTCTCAAAAGGTGACTTGCCAGTAATCCTATTCACTGAATTATTGTATGCAAACTCTTCTTGTGCCAACATTAAATCCCAATTACTCAGTTTGTCTCCAACTAAGCATCTCAACAGGTTACCCAAACTTCTATTTACAACCTCTGTTTGTCCATCAGTATGTGGATGAAATGTAGAACTATACTTCAACTTGGTGTTCAGCTTCTTCCATAGTCTTCCAAAAATAACCAACAAACTTACTGTCTCGATTAGAGATGATACTCCTCAGTAATCCATGCAATCTGACAATCTCCTTCAAGAAAAGATCTTCTATATGCACTGCATCTAATATTTTTCTACATTGTATGAAATGTGCCATCTTGGAAAATTTGTCCACAACAACAAATATGGAATCATTACCTCTTGCTGTCCTTGGTAAGCCAAGAACAAAATCCATGCTGATATCTCTCCGAGGTTTCTCAGGAACAAAAATCGGTGTATACAATCCAGTATTCTGACTTACTCCTTTTGCAACTTGACAAACTCCACAACTCTTCACAAATTTCTGAACATCCTTATACAACTAAGGCCAAAAATATCTTTCCTTAAGCAAACTCAATGTCTTATCAATGCCAAAATGTCTAGCCAAACCACTACTATGTTTTTCCTTTATCAAATTAGTTCTCATTGATCCTCTTGGTATACATAACTGAATTCCTTTGAACAACATACCTTCTTTAATGAAATAGTCTTCCCACTTATTCGGTTGATCTGGAATAGGTGTTCTGCACATTCTCCATTGCTCAGAGAAATCAAGGTCAATTTCATACAAATTCTTCATGTCATCAAAACCAAGAACCTCAATTCCCATTTCAGTCATCAAAGATCTTCTACTCAATGCATCAGCAACTCGGTTAGACACTCCACTCTTATGTTTTATCACAAATGTGAAATTCTGCAAATATTCAAGCCATTTCATGTCTCTGATTCAACTTATCTAACTACCCAAATATTGTACAATCTTATGATCAGTATACAATACAAATTCTTTTGGCATCAATAATGTCTCCATTTTTTCAGGGCTTGAACAATAGCATAAAATTCTTGATCATACACAGAATATTTCCTTTTAGCATCATTCAACTTCTCTCTAAAGAAAGAAACAGGTTTACCTTCTTGACTCAACACAGCTCCTATTACACTTCCACTTGCATCACATTCAACTTGGAATACCTTATTGAAATCAGGTAAAACTAGCATAGCCAATTCAGCAACCTTCTATTTCAAAGTCTCAAAACTCTTATCAACTCCATGTGTCCACTTGAATTCTCTTTTATCTCCTCTCATTGCCTTGGTCATAGCATTGCAAATTGAACTAAAATTTCTAATGAACTTTCGGTAAAAACTTGCTAAACCATGGAATGATCTTACCTCACCAACATTCTCAGGTGTAGGCCAATCAAGAATAGCTTCAACCTTCTTAAGATCCATCTTCAAACCATCAGCTGAAATCACAAATCCCAAATACACAATCTCCTATTTCATGAAGGAACACTTTTTCAAATTAATCAGCAACTTTTCCTCTTTCAATCTCTGTAATACCTGTCTAATGTGCAACAAATGATCTTCTCTGGTTTTACTGAATATTAGAATGTCATCGAAGTATACAATCACAAATTTACCCAAGAATTTCTTCAGAACCTCATTCATTAGCCTTATAAAAGTACTCGGTGCATTAGTTAAACCAAAGGGCATAACCAACCACTCATACAAACCTTCTTTTGTCTTGAAAGCAATCTTCCATTCATCACCTTCTTTGATTCTGATATGATGATATCCACTCTTCAAATAAATTTTAGTAAAATATTTTGCTCCA
The DNA here is from genome assembly GCA_027943335.1 of Chamaecyparis obtusa. NCBI lineage: Eukaryota > Viridiplantae > Streptophyta > Pinopsida > Cupressales > Cupressaceae > Chamaecyparis > Chamaecyparis obtusa. Next base: position 819,944 of record BSBK01005649.1, on the reverse strand, counting down.
CTCAAACAATCCATTATGTCATCCATTCTCGGTATAGGGAACCAATACTTAATTGTTATCTTGTTGATTGCTCTAGAATCAGTACACATTTGTCATTCTCCATTCTTCTTAGGTGCCAGCACAGCTAGTACTGCACACGAACTCAAACTTTCTCTGATCAAACCTTTCTACAACAACTCTTGGATTTGTTGGTTGAGTTCCTCATTCTCGGTTGGTGTCAGTCGGTGTGGTGCCTTATTTGGCGAACTAGCTCAAGGAATCAGATCCATACAATGACTTATACTTTGCATCAGCGGCAAACCATCAAGTAAATTATCAGAAATGATCTCTTTGTACTCAGTGAGCATTTTCTCAACCTCTACCGAAACTTTATCTTTTGTTTTCTCACTCGGTTTGTTAGGAATCAAAGCATAACAAACATCATTTTTCTTCAAATCCTTAACAAACTGTCTACCTTCCATCAAACAAACTTTCACAGATGTAAATATCTCACCAATAGATTCTTCAAGCAAATGTAACAAGATTTGTCTCTTGCATCAGCCCAAATAGTATATTTATGCAATCTCTCATCATATATAGCATGTCTATCATATTGCCAAGGTCTACCCAACAAAATATGACAACAATCCATGGGCATAATATCACACAACACCTTATCATAATACTTTCCAATTTTCAAATTCACAAAACATTGTTCACTTCCCATGAGTGTATGCTCATCCCTAATCCATGAAATCTGATGCCAGATTCTCCGAGCTTCCATTGTCAATGATTACTTTCCAAACTTTGTCTGCAACTCTGCATCTGGTCTTAAACAAACTTTTCCTTACCGGATCTTCTTTAGTCTTTTCACTCCATAATGCACTTCTGACCATCAAGTTTCCTTCCTTCTCAAGTTCATTCGGTGAACCCTCATGTGCCAAAGCATTTCTACTACTACCGACCTTCTTACTTGCATGTGTACACTCAAATGATCTATGTCCCTTTTTACCACAATTATAACAAGTTCCTCGGAATCCTCCTCTGCCATAGCCACCTCAGGAGTAGTTACCTCTTCTTCGGAATGAACTTTCACCTTTCCACTCGGTCTTGCCTTTGTCTTGATTTATCTTATCTTGATCAGATCTACTACTTTCACCATAGGATTTGCCTCTTTCTCTAGGGAATCTACCACTTCCTCTTTGTCTTTGCTCATGTCTTTTATTCAATTTCTCCTCAGCTTTCAGGGCAAACTGATAAGCCTCCTCAATACTCTCCATTTTCACCAAACCAATCTTTTCTTGAATAGAAGTCCTTAACCCATTCAAATATCTTGCAATTCTTTTCACCTCATCTTCAATATGTCCAGATCTGATATCTAGCCTATAAAATTCCTCAGTGTAATCCTTTACCGAGCTATCTTTCTGCCTCAAACTTTGCATTCTCCTAACTAGGTTAATCTGATAATCACAAGGTAGAAACTTGTCTTTCAACTTATTTACCATCTTTTCCCATGCCTTGATTGTCTTTACCTTTCTTCTTTCGGTCTAACTGCAGATGCTCGCACCACAAGGATGCATGACCTTTCAATTTTGTGCTTGCAATTTTCACTTTCTTCTCCTCTGATATGTTCTCATATTCAAAGTATTTCTCCATCTTAGTGATCCAATCGATCAATTCATCCAAATCCAGTTTCCCACTATACTCAAGAGGGTTAAATTGTGGTGTAGCCTTCAAACTAGTCAATGCCTTCAGAAATATTTCCTCTCCTTGATCCATTATAGGTGCAGGTGCGACTTCCTCCTGCATTTCTTCTACTTCATCATCACTAACATCATCAAGATGTCTTCCTCAGCATTGGGTTGTCTCAACAGCTTCCAATCTAGCAACAATTTGCCTTGGCATATCAACTAAACTTGGATCTGCATCTCGCCTCCCTCAAAACATCTTGAAACCCTTTGCAATTGCAGGTCAAATCGCAATCTGCCACCCAACAACAATGTCACCAACCAGGGCTTACAAGAAGGAACCTCCAGATCTAACCTTCGCTCTGATACCACCTAACGCAAGGTGGGATGGATACAAGGACCTAGGGCACTCTCAAATACCAATCCTACTTGCTGATTAACAACTCAAAAGCAACAATACAGAGAAGGAGAAAAGTAATGCAGATATCTTTCATTTATTCATCAAAATTCATACATCTCGGGTTGTAAGGCCTTCCCGGTTACAGCCAATACAATTCAATTACAGAATAGAGGATCCAAACTTCAGATTCTATCTTCCTTTCTAACTCTCTAACTCACTCGTCACTCCCTAACTACCTTACCTTAGAACAGCTCTACTTATTTATACAAGAGGCCACGGAACAGGTCAGCTCTAAAGACCCTTTAGATCCAACATTGGAGAAAGCAACTATTGTCGGGATAATTGTATGTACGGGTTATTATATTAGTAAAGTATTATGTTACTCTCGGTCGTTAGTGACCGAGAGGTTAGACAGTTATGTCACGACGTTTCGGTCGTGACCCTTCGGGTACTTTATATACTCTCTCGGAGGTTGGACATGAGAGATATGATTGTATGATCATCACGATGTAAATGTACTTGCCAGTCTGGAATGATTAATGAAAGTATTTATTATTCTATGATATGTTCTATGTTCATTATATTTCCTGTACTATGTCTGTGCAGTACTAAGTTTACCCCAGCGGGCAAACATCTGGCGCTGTTGCCTAGACGTACTCGGGAAGAGAGTTGAGGGAAGGATTTATGCCCAATGTCTTAAATAAAGATAAAAATAAAAAGGCACGAGATGACGAAGGGGAAGCCGCACAGAAGGCTTTGATCTCCGCGCAACAGCGTGAACGTCAGTGTAGGCTGAGGCAACTTGCCAAAGACCAATTTGCCGGAGGGTTGCCCGAAGGGAACCCCGGAAGTGGTACGGAAGGTGCAGGGGCCGATTGGGAATCGTTCATCTCGCCGGAACATCGGAGAGTGCGGAGTACAGAAGAACTACTCGAAGACACACGACTTAGACAAGTCTTGCTTCAAGAAGAGCGAGACCAGTTTGAAGACTTGAACCGCACGTGGCGTGCGGAGGAAGGGAACTACAAAGGTGAGCGCATTGCCGAAGGCATACGGGAAGGTACGACCGAAGGCACACGGGAAGGTACGACCAAAGGCACACGAGAAGGTACGACCGAAGGCACACAGGAAGGTACGACCGAAGGCACACGGGACGCGCAGGCGAACCCGCCATTGGAGCCAATGACTCCACACAATACGGTTCCACCTGCTACACAGATACAAGTACCATTAGTAATCGGCCAAGGGAACGTGGGTGCCGGTTCTAGCACAGGCGGTGCAAGAGCAAAAAATCCACCGCGCACGCAACAACCAAAATCAGCCCGACCAACCATGGCGGCACATAAGGAGAAGTTGCCAAAATTCCACGATGATGGAAAGGACGATCCAGTACGGCATTGTCGTACGTGTGAAACCATCTGGGCAGCCAACGGGGTGACTGACCAGAATGAATGGATGAGGCGATTCCTCGCCACACTGAGAGGCGTGGCCATTGATTGGTACGCGGATCTGGATAGAACGAACATAACCACATGGGATGACTTGAAAGGGGGATTCGAGAAGGAATTCCGGCTACTACGAGATGATAATGAGAGTCTCAGAGATTTATGGAACGAAGCAAGGGAAGAGGGAGACCGTATGAGTGTATGGCCGCCGGCTAAAGGAATTAGTCGGAAAGATGGAAAGCCAACCGACTGACGGCCTAAAGAAGAGGTGGTTTGTCGAGGGCTTGAATCCTAAGCTACGACGGAAGATGAAAATTGTGCCTCCGACATCCTACAATGATGCAGACAACCGGGCCATGGACCTGGAAAGCGAAGATAAGACAACCAAAAAGAAGAAGAATAGATCTTTGTCATCCGAAGACGATACGTCCGAAGAGGAGAGTGGCAGCGACGAGAAGCCGAAGAAGAAAGTCACGGCCCTTCAGAAGGATATAGAACAAATGTTAAAAGAGTTTAAGACAATGAAGGGGACAACAAGCAAGGATGATGAACTATGGTGCACGGATTGTAAGGAGAGCGGCCACACGAAGGGTGCCCGTCCCAAGAAGGCATTCTGTGACATCTGCCAGATTATGGGACATTCTACGAAGGCATGCCCATACAATTTGAAGGCGCGTAACCAGCAAGTGCTCTATACACAGGAGCAGCCTTCCACATCAGATTCAAACAATAACGCATCTTCCAGAGGCTGTTGGGGAAACCGAGGAGGCGGAAGAGGGAATAATAATAATTCCACCCGAAGCAGGGTCCAGTATGACGCGAAGGGACGCCCAATGATCCAATGTAGGGCATGCAACCAATGGGGTCATTACGCAAGCGAGTGTAACAATAATGACGCCCCTCAACAGCTGTGTCGGTGGTGCGGCCCTGGGGACCATGAAGATGCTAATTGTCCGAAGTCTGGCGTAGGGGCCAATCTGATTGACATCGAAGGCAACACACGGATTAAAGAAGCTATACTTGCTCTTACCCGAGGGCAAGCGAAGGAAGCCCGCTACCCCCATCTCCAAACGGAGAAGCAGAGAATGGCGGAGGCAAGGGAGGAAATAGAAAGGGCGATGAAAGCCCAACGGGGAGAGACACACGAATCATCCGAACCCTACTGCACAGACGCAGAGAGGAACATTGTACGGCAGATGCTTCAACTGGAGGTGCCTGTCATCTGAAGGACCTCCTATACACCATGCCTCAATTGGGGACAGTGTTGTTGGGTACAAAGGTTGATAAACCCAAACCGAGACACACGGATGCTTCCGTACCGGGAAACTCAGTGACAAATCCAATGCTGCTCGCCGTCAACAATGGCAGACATCCAACCGTGGTGGAGATGGGCATCTTGGGCACCATCCTAACGGATACTATAGTAGACGGCGGATCCGGGGTAAACGTCCTCCTGGAGGACACATGAAAAAAGCTAGGAAAGCCCACTCTGTGGCCACCTACGTTTAATCTGCTAACTGCCGACCAGCACAGGATTAAACCCCTCGGCATGTTGATGGCACAACAAGTCATCGTGGGTGCACAACCATTTGTGCTCGACTTCGTGGTCATTCCATTGAAACAAAAAGGGTATGATGCCATACTCGGAAGAGGATGGCTGGTGGCAGCGAAGGCAAACCACAACTGGAAACGGAATACACTCTCGATGGAGAGCGGAGGCAAGAAATTTACTATAAATCTCCGGACCCGGTTGGTGAGCGAGGAACTTGCCTCTTCCTTGGGATCTGAATCGGAAGGGGAGAATGACCCACGAGACGAAGGGAGAGAGGGGATGGATCCAGATGCCGAAGGCATATTAAAACTTGGAGGATGCTATTCGGAGGATGACACAGATTCACTAAATGGATTGTTCCATTGGCAGCAGGAGGACTATGAGATGTTCTCACCCTCTTGTAACGTATTAAGCGTCGACGAAGAGGAGCCAAATAAATATCCTCCAGAGTACGGAGAGTATAAGGAAGGAGAAGCTACAATGGACACCGTACCAGCACACCAATTTAAAAACAAGGACGCCATGAAGTACGAAGAACCGACGGTGAAATGTTTGAATTTGGATACGGAGACGAATAAGAAAATCATTCTGGTGGGAGACAACTGGAATCCTGTGTGGAAGACCGCATGCGGCCTTCAAAATCTTGATTCTCCTTCTTCTTCTTCTTATGTACGGGCAAGAGGCCGTGGTCCCTGTAGAATTTATGGTTCCAAGCTTTTGGATCGCCATGGAAAACAGACTCGGCGACAGGGAGAGGGAACGACTACACACTTTGTGGACTCTCGACAAACGGATACATGACGGCAGCAATGGGACCAAATTGAAACTTTCCCCGGAGAGGATGGATCCGAAAGGAGGGACAGAGCAACCGAGAGGGACTCGGCAGGCAGAGCCGTCCGTACGAGCGACCAGAGCCTCCAGACAGAAAATTGAAAAACACCCGTACGGCTATGCATGACCGTACGGTGGAAAAAAAGAAAAAACTAATATTAAAAAAAAATAATAATAATAATAATAATTTTTTTTTAAAAAAAAATTGGCACCACACGGCACCGTACACCGTACGGCATTATTGAAAGTGAATTCATTGAAAGTGCGCATAGCATTATTAACAGTACGAACAGGAAGACGATCGTACGATACCATATGGTACGTAAGACAATGATGCCACCGTACGGAGGAAATAAAGTACATTTTGCCAGCATCAGCCGTACGGCCATTGGCGCATACAAGGATTGGGATATCCATTGTACGGCACCGTACGGACTAGGAGGTAGGTTGTTATATGCCTCGTGCAGAAACATTGCAATACCGTACGGTCAAAAGACTACCATACACGGAGAAGAGCTTGGACGTCGTACGACCAAGGGGATCATAACGCCATATGGCATTGAAAGGTGTAACAAGAATACCGTCCAAGGAATGTACGGCTACATTTAGGCCTAAGATTTAAAAAGTAAATTCGGCAGACTTAGGGAAGTTGAAACATACAATTCTGTACGGGCAAAGGAAGAAGACAGTCATTGACGGCAAGGGTTGACAAACATTAAAAAAAAAAAAAAAAATGACGACAAATCAAAACAGTTCAAAATGAGTAACTTATGGTACCAAACGGAAGGGCATAATGAGGTAGTAAGGAAAACATAAGCGCTTTACAGAAAAGAGTATGGGATCAGAAGAAAATCACAAAATGGTGTGTTCCATAGACTTCTGTGTGGGTTTGAGAGTGCTAAATTGGTCTTGGCGGCGGGGGCGCTGCCCCTCGACCCTGCCCTGTACCGCGAGAGCGCGCCTGGGGCTCTGCCCCAGGACCCCGCAGGGGCGCTGCCCCTCGACCCCGCTGGGGGCGTTGCCACCTAGACCCCCAGTCGGTTCAGTTATCAACCCTTGGAGAGTGTGACCTGTTGATGAGATCGGAGCTGCTACAGGCATGGAGTGTCTGCATGCCGGAGGTGAAGAGAGCACTGGAGCAAGTCTTTCAAGAGGGGTACTACGCTTTGAGGCACTTGGAGTAGGTGTTGGCTGGACGTGAGATTGTCTTGGTGGATGCATAGAGAGCTCGGGAGGAGCTGACCACCCAATTGGAGGCAGTAGAGCAACACTTGGCTCAGTTTACCCAGGAGTTGGAAGCAAAGAAGTTGGCACGGGTGGCTATCAAGGTCAGATTGGCTAGGGACAGAGTATGGTGTTAGCGGAGGCTATAGCTGAACAGTATGTTTTGGAGACAAGTTTGGTGCAGGCACGAGAGGAATGGGATGTGACGGAAAAGACCTATTGGACGCAGCATTGATGGGGAGGGCGGCACTTCATCTTTTCAAGGACGCCCCTCTGCCCCTTCTCAGTGATTTTTTTCTTCTATGTGGTGTATTTCATCTCCCTGTTGTTGTAAGTCGTCGGAGACGACTTGTTTTTTTGGGGGGGATGATGTTGTCGGGATAATTGTATGTACGGGTTATTATATTAGTAAAGTATTATGTTACTCTCGGTCGTTAGTGACCGAGAGGTTAGACAGTTATGTCACGACGTTTCGGTCGTGACCCTTCGGGTACTTTATATACTCTCTCGGAGGTTGGACATGAGAGATATGATTGTATGATCATCACGATGTAAATGTACTTGCCAGTCTGGAATGATTAATGAAAGTATTTATTATTCTATGATATGTTCTATGTTCATTATATTTCCTGTACTATGTCTGTGCAATACTAAGTTTACCCCAGCGGGCAAACAGCAACAACCCAAATTTAGGTCCACATGTTTCCCAATGAGCGATCTCAACATTAATAACGCGACCAAAATTAACTGAACATGTTGGCCAGCATCAAACAATTAACTACACTAGTCGGTGAACTCAGGAACCAAGCAACACCGAACATACCGAACCAACTTGGTAAATAACAACAAAGTAGTAACCGAGCTCGTCAGTGACCGATAGGAACACTTCGCCGAGAACTCAAAAGTAGTTACCGAGCAAACCGAACAAGCTACCGAGCAACTGAACACACTCTAACATATTTTTGGTTGATCCAGGATTGCCATAAACCCAAGATGCTCCTGCATCAATAAGCATTTTGAAATAATATCAGACATAGGACAGTATTCAACATTGCAGAATTATAAAGATATATCAGACACAACATCATTGGAGGAAAGTTCATTGCATAGTTTACATTGATAAATCACACAAGGGCGAACTATAAATATATATCTGCAGATTGGATTATCTAATCTTTTCTTACAGCAGTGATTCAACATCCAATCCATATAGTATCATTGGCAGGTTGTACATATCATAAAGATAATTGAGAGTATTATCAATATATATAGACTTAATCATCTTGCGTACTTCCAATTGTCATATTAAAGATAGCAGTGATATAGCTATTAATTTTATACATAAGCACTCATAAGAGGTATCATTGGCCATTATTTACAGAGTTAAGAGAGACATTATACATCTCTTAGTACCTCCGCACCATGTCTATAGAATAATATTGTGTAACATGTTAACACATCCCCCTAAACTACATCCACATTTGCATCTCCATTCCCCAGCTTTCTTGTGACAGTGGAATAGTAAGGTTCATCTCTTGGCCATCCCCTATCCACATGGAACCGAGGATCCATCCCAAGAACAACACCTTAGGATGGTTGGGGAGGTCTAATACTTCTCTCAACCGTCCCAAGAACACATAGGCATCCCCCAACCTATCTTTTTTCTTCCAATAGAAAAGAGACCTTCAGTTTTATTAAAACATGCTAAAATCTTCTGGCACACATAAGTCACCGGCACCAAAACAAAGTAAAGCATTATGTATTGGATATCATCAAAAAATTGTTTCAGAAAATCCACAATGTGCTAATAGTTGCAGCATTTAGGTACTATAAAAAAATTAGCTTAAAAGGACCTACAATATCAATATGTTCTAAAACAATATTGCAAAAAATGTCTCATAAAGAAAATGAATATAATCAAATGGTGATAATCAGACCACTTGAATGGTATCATGACATCACCCAACAAACAAAACTTGTGAAAATAAAAACAAAGGAACTTCCTTTCAAGACTTGGAAACCATGATTGTGAGATGGCAATCTTGCTATTGCATCTTTGAAAACAAATATAACTCAATGTCAATAAATAAATTTATACATACATATATAAAATTCCATCCCATTCCATCCCCTAAAATGCAGAAAAAACATTGGTTCCAAGTTTTAGTATTTGACTGGCAGAGAATCAGAAAAGGGTATCATATTATCAGTAATAGCTTCTGCTTCTGCAGATGTAGATGTACAGATTGGTGTAGTTTTGATGTGTGGTTAACTAAAAGGAGATAGCGCAAGAACATGTAAAAGAGAGACAAAATATCTTCCCATGAAACTGAATATGCTTTGATTAACTAACATCACAATCAATTCATTTTTTACTTGGATTAAGAATATGAATATTTTTCATAAAACAACTTGAATGGTCTTCCAATATCAGAACAAAATGCTTACTTGTCGCAAAGCAGGAGATTCTGGCACTCCTTGCAAACCCACTGCTTGCCACAAACAATAAAGAAACAACAATGTGTGCATGCATGCTGCAAGTGAATCATAAGGAAGTTTTTTTTCTTTGACTGACAGATGCTATCTCCAAGCTGAAAATATACAACACAATGGTAAGCAGGAAAGAAGATTATCATAGTTTTCTAATATTAAAATGGAAGAGTATATTCCTGTTGAAACAACCATTAACACCAAAACTAGAACAAAAAACCAAGCCAAGAGATTTTACCTTCTTCATTAGAAAACTATCATTTGAAGAATCACTGTCACATTCTGCTTGGGCAGCAGCTCTTGAAGACCTCTTTGTGGTAGACTTGTTTATATTCTGATGTTTCTGTCGACGTTCTTCCTCTTGTTCAAGTTTGGATGTTATCACATTCCATGCTTCATCGGAGAAATAGTCCCCATCGAAGTATGGAAGGCGAACTGCAGTTACTTTAGCCTTTTGATCTCAAGACACAAAAAAGTAATCATGCATATTTGTTACATGCACCACAATTTCTTCCTTTCTGGCCTTATGCAGCATTTTAAGATACCTAACCCATACATATCCACAACTTAATTTGAGTATCAGTTTTGCATCATACACAATTATTATTAGTCATATATTAGTACTGAAAATCAAATTCACATTGCAGTGGTTGCAATTCATCTTCAATCAAGCAGTGCCAATTGTCTTGCATACTTTTTGAAGATGTCTGAAAAAACATTTATCATCATAGTCATGAAGCAGGACAGCTACTATTATTTTTAATAAGGCTTCCATATATCTGGATTTTGGCATGTATTGTTATCAGGAAAAAAAAAATTGTTGCCACTCGCGGAACTTGGTAGTTTGTGGTGTCGTCTGTGTTTCAGGATGACAATTGAGAATGTAATTGTTCCCTTCTGATGGAGGAGAGGACCATATATAACAACTAGCAAACCCCCGTCTCTTAGAGTAATCCAAATATCCAATCTGTTCAACAATCAAATCATTTAGGAATCCTCACTGCAGAAAGTTACACAACAATTGTAACCACAAGTATCTCAATAGATTGATAGCACTCTTAATCTCCACTTTTCTTGGAATGATAAATCATAGATAATACATCACAAGAAACCACAAATGTTAAAAAAAAAATCTATAAAGAATCACAAGCAACTGCTCCCTGCCTATTATCGTCTTTGACACACTTAAATCATTTTTATATCAGTTATCAAATCATTCATAACTATTTATGGCATCTGACATGTATAGAATTTATATTTAAAAAATATCATTATTCATTAAAATTTCTCATATAATTAACACTTTGCTGAAATAATTACATTCTCATATAAAACATTGTAGATTACAATCTCCAGTAAAAAAAAATTAGTGACATTTCCCGTCCGTAACTTTGTGTTGCAGGTATGGTGAGAATACAGCACTGGCTATGGGCCAGTGCAAATATTTCGCCCCATAGCCAGTGCCAAAATGGTTGACTACAAAGTAAATGGGCAATGCAAAAATAGCGAATGTATTTGTTTGATTAGCTAAGGTATTAATGTGGCATTACATATGGATGATCCTGGACCCTTTTTGTAGTAATGGTGAACGAGCAACAGGAGTTACAATGGGAGTGTTGACAAATGAGACAACTAAGCAACATACTTAACCTTCCTCTATTGATATAATTAACATATCGATTATTAATGGATTTTGTAGTTGAAACTAATAATAAGGAATAACTATGTGAACCAACTATCTCATTATCAATGAACGACATGCAAGGGAGAAAGGTGCAAAAAAATAAGAGACAAGACATCACCGCTCAATCTTAAAGATATATATTGATAGTGATCTCATTTCAGTGGGCATCGAAGACAGGAAGTAGACAATAATCCACGCTGTAATAGGACAACGTCGGCAAGGAATTCTGCATCTGAATGGATTAGTATTAATATGCCAGTGATTGCCTTGGAATAAGGTGTAAGCTTGTAAGAAAATAAGGTCTGATCAATGAAGGGAGAATAAGAGCTGAGTCAGCAGCAACACGATACATAATACGGTATGTATTTGAAAATTAAGTAATATGTAAATACCGACTGGTCAAGTGACACCTGTATGTCCATGCATATGAGATTTGCATGCCGACTGGTCAAGCGACACCTGTATGACAAGTTTGCAGAGTGTTTCCTAGACAGTATTTTCTCAACCATTCTCTGGTATTTGATATAATGGTGGCAGCAATTGCAAATTATTTATTTTTCTTTGTGATTGAGCTTTTGTTTGTGTTTTTCCAGACTTAGCACATCTTTTAATTTCTTGATCAACATTTGTTTCTTTTTCCTTTCTGGCTAAGCAAGTATCCTATATTCTATCCTTTGTCTGTCACTGCAGTTCACTCACAAGTTCCATTGATAACAGCCTTTTTTCCCCTTTGATGGAGTATGTCCCTCTCTGATCATGCAGAAAATGAGATACAATTAAATTACGAGGTGATTTTTGGAAGAGAGATCAAGAAATTCCCCATGACAACTTTCTACTTGGTGGTAGCTTTCATCCTTTTGCCAATGATAGTAAATGCCGGCTTTATCCTCAAATGAACATAAATGTAGAGATACATCAAGAAAGCAAGGAAGCCAAAGCCTCAAACAAAAAACCAACTAAAAGATTATTGGTAGAGCTTTATAAAGGAGGACTAGGACTTAAAGGAAAAAGCTAAACGATCCATTCTGCACTATTGAGAAAGAAACCAAAACAACACAAAGCTGCCTATAAAGAAGATCCAAAGCTGACATCAATAGCAAAAAGAAGCCAAACTGGACCCCAAAAGTACTGCTCCATTGGCACACTATGGATTCATCATACCCTAAGTTCCAATGCCACTCCCTTCGTCCACCTCAGCACCAAACCTAACCATTGAAGGCACACCAACAATGCCTCTGCTGGAAGGAAACTTCAAACATTGCACTAATTCCATTCTGTTCTTCCCAAAATGAGGAGGGATGCAGTCATTGATAACCTTTCAACCTAGATGAGATAGGGTTGCTTGAAGGTGTAGGACTACTTTCATTACATCCTAGCAATACACGTGTAGGCCCTAAGCTTGCTGATAAACAAAGACAAAGGTTTTATACACGTATGCATGCCAATCCAATCCTCTTTCATGAACAAAGGTTATGAATGGAGGGAAGGCTACCAAAGGTTGCATTAACATCTCCTTTGGCATGAACAAGTAGCAAGTCCACTCTCTTAGTGCTTTGTTTGATACTTTAGGATTCAAGCTAGCTAAGGAGCTGGCTCTAATCATGCTATTGCTTCTTCTTTTATCAGTATCTTGCACCCCACTCCGCTTCCAACACTACCTTGATCATTTCTTAGGGTCTAGGTAGGAACTGTCAAAAGTTGCTTAGAGGTGATGATTTGAGACCAAACCGTGGAGATATGGATCTAGACCTTTCCAAGGCCCCATACCATTCCAACCATCTACAATAGTAAATGAAACATCAATGGTGGGTAGAGAAAACCACACCTAACCCAACACTTGCATCAAACAATGCCCAACAAATTGCTATCTTCCATGAGAATGCAAACTCATATAATGACCTTGCATTATCCCACCCTACTCAAACTATGGCTTCACCACATCCCAATTCCTTCTTAGTAGTAGACGTAACCATCAGGACGCGCCAACAAAGCCTCCAATAGCAAACAGCTTCACACCTTGCACTAATTCCATTCTCTTAGTACCATGATTGCACATATTTCTTTTTAGTTGAGGGAAGAACTCGCTAACAACCTCACTATGGCTTTGGATGTTTGAAGCTATATACAAAAAAGTATTTATATTCTAATCTCTGTGATTTATTTTCAAAGAAAACCTTTTAATAAAATTCAACCCAGTGACATGGGTCTAGTCATAACTGTTTGAACTTTGATTAAGCATTATCCCTGAGGATATAGTTTCTATAATGAATACTTTATTTTATCCAAGACAAAATACATAATCATGTTTCAACAAGTTTCAGATAAAGTACTGGGTAGAGGTACAACATAGCACTATCAGCTCTCTCAACAATTGTTTTGAAAGGGTGTTTCTTCATCTGTATCTGCATCATTTGAAGTTGAGCAAAGGTGTGGGGCTGCTTCCTAGTTTTTATGCTGAATGGCAGAAAATTTAAGAAGTGAAACAACAATGTTAGTGGTTCTTGTGCCATGTCAGAAAATCTTCAGCTGCAAAATGCCAAAGCCAAACTGCTCATTTCTTTATAGCACAGACACAAATTACCATATGCCATTATAGAAAATGTATTTATCCATGTTGCCATGCATTGTGAACCCTAAAAATATATCATCAATGCTGTCATTCAAAATTGTGCCTTCTTTGAAGGTTGTTGCAAAATAGCGAAGTAATGGACACTTTCTGTTATCATTCCCAGCAGCTGGAATTGTGAATGGTATTCCAAAATTTTATTTTTTTCCCAAAATTCAAAACAGGATTGTGAGTATTCAGAATTCAGATATTCTTTCTGTAAGTTTGAACATGTTTTATAGAATATATAGTTTGCAACAATTATAACAGCTTTGTAGTTAGGCTCGTAAACTAAGGTGGCCAGTGGCAATCTATGGATTTTTAAATTTGGTCTCTGTATGTTTAAACTTTGACGGTTTTCATGTCATTAAACTTCTTGCACTATGTGCTTTAATTCTGTTGAAGTCACTTACAATGCCTTGTAAAGTCTAAACAGATTGAAGCTTTGGATTATAAACTATTTCCTATTTTTTGTATTTTACTTTTCAGTCCACACTGGATTGTTTGGTATTAGTTATACATGTTGTGGACTTATGGGAATCTTTTTTCTTTTGTGATATTTTGAGGAAGTATTTTTCATATGTAAAGTCTTTAAGGGACGAGTTCATTACATCTTGACTTGTTGAATCTTTCTCAAGTTCTAGTCACTTGACTTTGGCCAGTTCTACGTTAAAAAAATACAAATGCTGTGGTGAATGCTGTTGTTTTGCATTCTGTGTGAATACATGGTGTCAGAAATGATATTTGAAATAGAAATTAACATATGATGCGCAAGGGACAAGTTAATAAATGTGCACATTAGTTACACCATTTATTACACAGCATGAAATGTCTAGTGTATGGTTATTTGTTTATTGATAGGAGGTGTGTTTTTCTTACAGAAAACTTCACTAGTACATTATGTTAAAGCGCAGTTGTATGGGTCTGTTTTAACTTAATGACCATTTCCTGCTTTCTTAATAATTTTATACAAATCATCCTACTATTATCCAAAATGAGCACGTCCCAAATGTAGTTAGTCCAATGACTACATAGTGACAAGGATTTGAGAAAGATCTCAATGTAAGACTTTTGTTGGGTATATAACATGCTCTTTGGGGAATTAATCAGGTCTCTACAATAATGTTGAATTCACAATTACTATTTCTCATGTTCTCATGGTGCTGTAGATGGTACGTACCTTTCAAGCATATTTAATAACCATTTCTTTTTGTTGAGCTATTCTCTGTTTGAGAAGGAATTAAATTGACAAAACATTCGTGAATATAATCGTCAGTACGTCAAGAATGATTTCCCAAGAAGGTGATTGAAGAATAATTTCTTGCAAAGGAACTGGCTTTGTTATCCATTAGTATGTTTTGTTAGCTGTACATGAAGCTGCTTGTTTAGCTAGCCTGAACAATTTGACTGTCGCTTTTTCAATATATGTTTCTTACGTGGATTCCTACGGAATCTGTAAATGTAAGCTATTCTATTACTTTTGTTAATTATTCATATCCTTATTCTCACACTTATAAGTTATATCCAATATTGAGCTGACAACTTAATTGGCTTTAGTTGGTCAAGGATGAATCTATATTGTGTTATTTTCTGTGTTGTATTTTTTTCAATTTGGTTTTTAGCTCCTGGAATGGGTTTCAAGCCTGAACCTGTCTTATTGTTCTACCTGTTTCTTACTAGAAATTTTCCTTGCAAAGAAAGTAGTACCACAGGCAATGCGATCCTGGCGTCTCTTTAGGAATCTGTCTGTGAAGTTAATACACAATTTTCTTTGCATGCTAGCATCTAGTTTGAGATGCTCAGTAGCGATCGGAATTTGCCTCTATATGATTCGTTGAGTAGAGTTGATGATCCTCCTGTCTGAGTTATTTGTTTAGATTTATATCAGTATATGGACATCTTAGAAGATTAAAGCACTGTCCATATACTGATGATATCTTTCAATTGGCAAAAACATCATTATGTGAGAGCAAAGAAATATCTGAAATGTATTATACAATGTTTAATAAATCATAAATAGTTCTAAGAATTTCTTTCAAATTTTTTCATCCCATCTTGTGTAACTTTATTCAAAAAAACTGAATTACAATGCATATAGCTTGATGCTTCCTATATTTGATTGCATTGATTGTATTCTTATACGAGCATATTCATTTCACCCAATCAGGAGTAGTACATAGAATTGTGCATACCTACTGCTAGGAAGTCTATTTATCTGTTTCCTAATGAACATTTTTGGCTCTTTTTTCTCTTCCAGGATAAGTAGGTGAACACAACTGGTGATACAACGAATGCAGCTGATCTTATGCATTCTAGAAATTTTCCTGGTCCTGAATCACGTAGATTTCATGAAGCAGAAAATTTTGATCAGGACTCTTCAAGATTAGTATCGACAAACTTGATACATGTTCCAGGATTGCAACATAAACAAACACAATACAATCAATAAAAACAGCAATCACCTGAGGAAAGAAGAGGTGTACTTCAGATTAAGCCTTCGTTACAGCCAACTGTAAGCAATGCAGAAATGAAAAGGCAATTAGTTGGAAGAGAACTTTTGTTGCTATAATTTTTGTCATTCTAGTAAATGTTCAACTCCAGAATGTCAATGTCAGAATGGTGCATATGTTGTCAAATACAAGCTATGGGCACACATGACCGCATGCCATGAAAGACAATGTAATTATCCATATTGCAGTGCATCCAAGACTCTTATTCCGCATCATAAAAGATGTAGGGATAATTGTTGTCCTGTTTACGGTCCTGTCCGTACTAAATTATCCTCTAGTAGATACACCTAGTCATCAAATCTTGGAGCAACAGAGTTGATAACTAGTGTGCCAGTTTCCTCAAATATCAACAGTTCTGTTGGATTTAACATAAATTTAGTGGAAAATTATAGAGCTTCTGTGCTTGATACAACACAGGAAGAACAGCCTCCAGTTAAAAGGATGATTGAACCTGCCTCTTCAAACTGTTCACAGCAGGAAGTAAGAAGTTCACAGGCATCTGCAAAAATTCCATGTGAGATGCAAGAGCTAACCCAAACACAAACTGAACCAAGTGAGCAGGAATCACATATGTTGAAGTCTGATCCATTGAAGTCCATCCTGGCCACTTCCGCATTTGACAGGACACTTGATATATTGACTCCAACAAAACGGAGAAAGATTGGACCCACTTCTCCAAGCTGCGCTCAATGGGAAGTTGACTCAAGGATGATGAACTTTGACAGATTGAAAACTATCAGTGTAAAGCCTATACCACCTATGGTAGAACAACCGTTAAGATACACTCAGTCATCAAACCTTGGAGCAACATAGCTTATAACTAGTGTGCCAGTTTCCTCAAATATCAACAGTTCTGTTGGATCTAACATAAATTCGGTGGAAAATTATAGAGCTTCCGTGCTTGATACAACACAGCATGAACAGCCTCCAGTTAAAAGGATGATTGAACCACCCTCTTCAAACTGTTCACAGTAGGAAGTAAGAAGTTCACAGGCATCTGCAAAAATTCCATGTGAGATGTAAGGGTTCACCCAACTAAAAACTCAATTCAGTGATCAGGAATCACATAAGTTGAAATCTGATCCATTGAAGTCCATCCTGGTCACTTCTGCATGTGACAGGACACTTGATATACTGACTCCAACAAAATGGAGAAAGATTGGACCCACTTCTTCAAGCTGCGCTCAATGGGAAGTTGACTCAAGGATGACGAAGTTTGACAGATTGAAAACTATCAGTGTAAAGCCTATACTACCAATGGTAGAACAACTGTTAAGATACACGCAGTCATCAAACCTTGGAGCAACGGAGTTTATAACTAGTGTGCCAGTTTCCTCAAATATCAACAGTTCTGTTGGTTTTAACATAAATTTGGTGAAAATTATAGAGTTTCTGTGCTTGTTAAAACACAGGATGAACAGCCTCCAGTTAAAAGGATGATTGAACCCGCCTCCTCAAACTGTTCACAGCAGGAAGTAAGAAGTTCGCAGGCATCTGCAAAAATTCCATGTGAGATGCAAGATCTCACCCAAATACAAACTGAACCAAGTGATGGTAGAAAAACCGTTAAGATCAAAGAAAGCACCTTTCCAACAAAATTGTGAAATGAATAAATTTACCTTTTGGATCCCTCGAGCTGATCATGGGCAGATGCAAGAGAAACAAAAGAAGGCTGAACTTGGAATCTCTTCTTCAGCCAATGCTCCTCAGCAAGCTGTAAAAGAAATATGCAGATTGAGCGGGAAGCCAGAAGCAAAGCTGGATTTGTTGGAATATCAAGTCAGAAGAAAAGGCTTACACAAACAAAAACTCAAGTTTCTTTGCCTACTGGACATGACTCGGATATGATGAAGACTGAAATATAAAAGATCATCGAAGTGAATCATATCCATGACGAAACAGATGATCTTCAACCTATACTTAAACAGAAATATACAGAATCTGCTCTCTCAACCTGTTCACATAAGGAAGTTGAAACTAGAAGTATATTGGTATCTTCTGAAAGTCCATGCGAGATTAAAGAGGTTTCCCGGATGAAAACTCAGAAATATCAGCCAAAAACACATAACTTGGATATAAAAAACTCTAGTTCTTTTGAAACTATCAAAGCAGAGCCTACACTGGTGTATATAGAACAGACTGAGAATTCACAGCAAGGACCTTTTCAAAAAATTGACAAATTTAATAAAAATACCTTGTGGAATCCTCATGCTAAACATGGCATGATACAAGAGCAACTGGTAAAGCAGGTTGGGCAAGAATCTATGAGGATAAGAAGGAAATTACAATGGATGAATTTCCCTCTAATCGTTGTACTTAATGAAGATTTGTGAGGCCAAAGAAAACAAAGGTTCAAGCTGTTTCTTAATAAAGTATTTCAACCGTGAACAGATCAGAGAGCACATTAAAGGGTTGCAACAATGGGTGGGCCAGGTCAGTATAACAGCTTCTATTAGAGGGACATTTTTTTTTGTCAATTGATGCAATTAGTTAGTACGACATTAATTGTTGGAATATTTTATCATAAATATGTCAATCAAGATCATAACGTGCACAATACTGATTTGAAAAACGTAAGGCCAAAAGCTTATTAGACTATATCAATTATGACTGAGGTTTTCCTTTTAGTTGAGGAGGGGGATATGGGTTGGGCAGGGAGATGAGGGAATGGGAAGATAGTGGTTGTGTTATTGCACTTCAAGGGTACTTCTTATTGAAGTATCTAAATGCTTTTATTTATTATTATTTATTTTTAAGACTAAATGTAAAAATGTAATCTAAGATCATTGAATATGAGGAAGAAATATTTTGTGGATATTATTTTTTGGTGTACCTTAATGTTCAATACACTCAATGTGAAGAATAGAGTTGTGATTACACCAAACCCTACTTCTTAAGGGATCAGTCCAAGTTTTGTTTACATAAGAAAGAACTAAAATACGAGTTACAGAAGGATGTGTCCCCCACTCAAGCCTTGTATTTTTGTGCCATGGAAGGACATAGGGATAGCAGAGGAAGTCTCCTAGCTCTTTGTTGCCCTTGATATTTATAGGGTCATATCCTCAAAATGCCTCATTAGGAGCTCGTATGCTCTAGGAATGTCTAGTTGTTTTTGAGCCAGCAAAAAAAATTTGTGATGTCATTTGACTATCTCAGGGGTGTTAAGATGTCCCAAAGATGGCCAAGAATGTTTATGATATCCCTTGACCATCTGAGGGATATAGGCTTGCCCATTTTGTTGGCTTAATGAAACAGATAACAAAGAGAAGGAAAAGGACTTGGAGAGGCCACAAAGCCTCACACATCCCTATTAAATCATAAGTACTCCCTATCAAGCATTGTTGTAATTTTTATAATTTTTGGTAGTAGTATATTTTAAATTTATAACATTATTGTTGTGTCTATTGTTGGACACCTTTGGGGTTTTTGTTGGTTCTTATTACTATTATATAATGAACATTGAAAATTGAATCTTGAGTTGGATGCATTAGGTGAATGTCTAAGCTTGAATCTCAGTGTCATGTACAAAAAATCAATCATTCCATTCTATCTACACATTAGACTGGCTAATTACTAAACATAACTTATTCCACCAAATATTTACCTAAACAATGAGACATCAAATCAATTACTCCATAATATTGTTCAAATCACAATACCATACCTCTAAGTGTGTAACATGCCATTCCTTGTTGATATTGTTTCTCTCCATAGCATGAAAAGAATACACACACACACACACACGCACACAGTTTTGTAAAGTCATGACAATTGGTTTTGAGATTCATCATAAACATCTCATTCCTCATTGATATGCTTTGTCTTCACGACATGAAAAGACTCAAAATAATTTTATTTTTTTAATTCATGGCATTTGATATCAAGATTGCTTGCCTATCCATTTCTTTGAGAACTTCATTCATAGAAGCACATTATAGATGTTCATCTTATGATATGTGTAGCAATAGTTGTTACATCTTTGGTTTCAATCATACCCATTGTTGTCATTTTTTGGTTTTCAAGCACACCTAATATTGTTGCCCCTCCTATGCCACATGTCATTTCTCCCATGAATGTCAAATCTTATGATAATGAAAATATCAGTACTTCAATATGTCATGAATCTTCTTACATATATTTCATGTGTCATTGATGCAGGGGCATCCAAGGTTAAGGCAGGGGCATTCTGTGTCCTCGGTGAAACTGCATGGAGTGTTAGTATTTTGGCCAGTGTTACTCAGTTATAGGCTTGACCAACGATCTCAGTCATTGAAGGAAGCTCGGTCACTAAAGGAACTCGGTAGCCTCTAGCGCTCGGTGAAAGTGTTACTCGGTCATGCTTGCGGTGCTCGGTCGACACTGGTGCTTGGCGATGTCTGGCTTGCTCGGTTAATTCACTGTCACTCGGTAGTTCTAGTTTACCGACTGGTGTTATGTGTGATTTGTTGAACCGACTTGGTGCATTTATTGTTGGTAGCTATTGTTATAGGCCGACATGTTGAATTAAATGTTTGTATACATTTGTAAGCCAACTTGTATGGCATTTAATTATTTGTTTTGGGGAGTTAAGGGTTTCATCTTGCTGACTTGCGGTTGATGATTAGCATTTAAGGAATGCTTGGGTAGATGTTTAGGGACACAACTTAGTAGATCTGGGATGTCAAATGCGAAGCTTGAGAGTTGAAGTTGGTGAAGTTGTGGAAAAGTTCTTGATGTTCTTGCAAATCAGATTGATATCTAATAGTTGTTTGTAGCAGAGCTAGGGGTTTGCATAGTTGGGAACAAGGAGATTGCTTGGAGGCTTGCGAGCTCAAGTTTAGATCTTCCTTAGGGTTTCCATCAACTTCTGATTGTCTTCAGAGCTGAACTAGCTAAGATTGTATTGGATCTTGTCGGATCTTGCATAATTGTTTTCTGATTATAATTGGCCCTAACCCGGAAGGCCTTACAGTCGGGCATGTTAATGAAAATCAATGTTGAACAATTACTTTGTGTTGCATTATTGAGTAATCCGTTGTGTAATTCTATTGGCTGCAAGGTTTGGACTATCCTTAATTGGATCCACCTACCTTGACTGCATCAGGTGGTATCAAAGCGAGGTTTGATCTTGTTGAAGCAAAAGGTTGACCTAGCAAGGCTGATCTTGTTGGCAAAGAGATTGTGTGCAATCTGGATTGCAGATCCGAAGCACTGAACTTGTGGAATTGTGCCCTAGTTGTTTGTAAGATTGCAAGTTGAGATTTGACTTGTTACAACTTGGAAATTGTCACAAGGTGGTTGGTGAGGGTTTGTTGCAGAGGGTTTCTCTTATCTTTAAGGATGCCTCTGAGAAGATTGGACCCTAGAGTTATTTCTGATCTTTGTGATATTGTTGAATCCCAGATCACAGAGAAGGTGAAATCAGATTTCAGATCTGAGATGGAATTGATGAAGAATGACATGGTCATCGAGATCATGAGAAATGTTGTTGGTATACCTCATAATGTTGGTACTAAGGATGGCTATGAAGAAGCTGCTGAAGAATTTGAAACTGTTGGATCTAGTGGTGATGACTGGAGGAACAGATCTGGTGAAGACAGAACTGCTTGGTTACCTAGATCTGCTGCTCGGTTTAGTAATTACCGAATGGAAGTTTCTACTTTCTCTAGTACTTTGAAGCCCAACAATCTGATTGATTGGATTGGTGAACTTGAAGATTTCTTTGAGCTAGAAGAAATTGAAGATCCTCTTCGAGTGAGATTAGCACAGACAAAGTTGAAAGGACATGTTGCTCTTTGGTGGAAGGAACTACAAAGAGACCGAGAAGATGAAGATGAAACAAAGATCAATCAATGGAGGTTGATGGTGACTAAGTTGAAAGCTAAGTTCACATCGGCTGACTATGAGCTTGACTTGTTTAAGAAGTTGCAAAATCTGAAATAAAAGGATTTATCTGTTGAAGATTATACTGAGGAATTCTACAAACTTACTATTCGGTCTGGACACTGAGAGCTTGATAAGGAAAAGGTAGCTCGGTATGTGAATAGTCTGAGATTCAATATTCAGGATGAGCTTGGTATGCTAAAGATTGATTCTATTGAAGATGCTTATCAGTATGCTCTGAAGGCAAAAGATAAGTTGAAGAGGAAACAACCTAGTAACTCTCGAGGGAAGGAAAAGATTGATCACTCGGTGAAGGATAAACCAACTGATGCAGAAGATGAACATAAACCTGTGGAACCGAAGAAGAAGACAGGTAGAATTATCTTTAAGGGTACTTGCTATAACTATGGAGAGGAAGGACACCATTCTTTTGAGTGTACATAGAAGAAGGTTGACCGATGAACTACTGTGATGAATGAAAACATTTAGAATGAACCTGAATCAGAGAACTTGTTGCTTCAGCGAACATTGCTCGGTGCAAAGGATGAACCTTGTCAGAGGAGTAACTTGTTTAGGACCCGATGCAAGATTGAAGGTAAATTTTGTGATGTTATTGTTGATAGTGGTAGTACTGATAACCTTGTTGCTGAGGACCTGGTTCAAAAACTTGGTTTGAATAGAAAGAAGCATCCTTGTCCTTATAGGCTTGGTTGGTTACAAGATGTTCATGCTATGGAAGTTAGAGAACAATGCTTCATCGATGTTCAGATTGGCCAGTACAAGGATCTTGTGCTTTGTGACATTGTGAAGATGAATAGTTGTGATATATTGCTCGGTAGACCTTGGCAATATGATTGCAGAGCTATTTATGATTGTGTCTGGAATGTGTTTACTATTGAGAAGGATGACAAGAATTTTTCACCGATGCCTTTGATGGATATAACGCTTGGTAGGAGAAGCCTGAGTATTGGTAGCTGAGTGGAGATTGTGGATCTAGAGAAAATGAATGATTAGTATGGAGAACAAACCTATACATTGTCAAGGAAAGACTTGAAGAGATAGAGGAAACTGAAGTGGAAGCATTTGCAAGTAGAAAAGGTGGAGGACTTGTATGTGAAGAACTGGTTTGGGATTTATGTGCTAAATCCTGAAAGATGTTCTTCTCACATATGAACATCTTTTGGAACCTGGGGTGTCTGATGCAGGGGCATCCAAGGTTAAGGCAGGGGCATTATGTGTCCTTGGTGAAACTACATGGAGTGTTAGTACTTTGGCCGATGTTACTCCGTTGCAGCCTTAACCGACGATCTTGATCATTGAAGGAAGCTCGATCACTGAAGGAACTCGATAGCCTCTGGCGCTCAGTGAAAGTGTTACTCAATCATGCCTACGGTGCTCGGTCGACACTAGTGCTCGACGATGCCTGGCTTGCTCAGTTAATTCACTGTCGCTCAGTAGTTCTAGTTTATCGACTAGAGTTCTGTGTGATTTGTTGAGCCGACTTGGTGCATTTATTGTTGGTAGCTATTGTTATAGGCTGACATGGTAAATTAAATGTTTGTATACATTTGTAAGCTGACTTGTATGGCATTTAATTATTTTTTGGGGGGAGTTAAGGGTTTCATCTTGTCAACTTGTGGCTGATGATTAGTATTTAAGGAGTGCTTGGGTAGATGTTTAGGGACACAACTTAGTAGACCTGGGATGTTAGATGCGAAGCTTGAGAGCTGAAGTTGGTGAAGTTGTGGAAAAGTTCTTGATGTTCTTGCAGATCAAATTGATATCTAATAGTTGTTTGTAGTAGAGCTGGGGGTTTGCATACTTGGGAACAAGGAGATTGCTTGGAGGCTTGCAAGCTCAAGTTTAGATCTGCCTTAAGGTTTCCATCAGCTTCTGATTGTCTTCAGAGCTAAACTAGCTAAGATTGTATTGGATCTTGTCAGATCTTGCAGAATTGTTTTCTGATTGTAATTGGCCCTAACCCGGAAGGCGTTACAGTCGGGCATGTTAATGAAAATCAGTATTGAACAATTACTTTATGTTGCATTGTTGAGTAATCCACTGTTTAATTTTGTTGGCTGCAAGGTTTGGACTATCCTTAATTGGATCCACCTACCTTGACTACATCATTCATAATCCACTATGCACTGACTGCACTATCTTGGATCTTCTTCTCTGTCTAGTGATGGATTCTACACCTTTTGGCTGTCATCTTCAACTTCTTGTCAGTTTTTTTATTCTTGCAAGTATGGGCACACAATTTTCTAGCACATACACATTTGAAACCTTATATTCAACAAGACCTTCATGAAATTCAATTCCTTTCCTCCCCTTGATCTCTTCCACCCTATCAACTCCACTCTTTTCTAGTACCTATAGAAGCTACTTGATACTTTATTCTAAAGGTTTTCTTCCAAACCAACACATACAACATCTTTTGGATTATCCACCATATTTATTAGTCCAAAAAATTCACATAATCCTTCATCTTCATTATCTTTGTTAACAAATATTCAGTTCCTCTTGCCATTTCTACAAAGGAATTATCTATTTTTATAGATTAAACCCATGGTCTCATTGGAGTCTCTAAATCATCTATCCTTCTATGATGACTCTAATCTTAATTATTTGCAATCTATGGCAAGACACAATGCTTCATTTCATCTCCCTCTCAAGTTCCTCTAAACATCATATCATTGGATTGCAAAACAATCTAGTGTACTGTAACTCCACCTCTAGGTAAGACATTTCTTTGTTGTACTCCACTATATCAGTATTGTACTTGTCACTTATAACTTTAACCACTTCTAAAGCAAGTCTTCATACTTTATGCCAACACAATCACCATTTGAAATCTTCAATGGATGACCAACAAACTTAGAAATTATTCTAGACACTAGCTAGAATGTTCTTTTACATCCATTCTTAGTAACGTTAGTTTCCACCAACCTACAAACCCTTTGTGTAGGTCCATTTTTTAATTTGTGCTTAGTTTAATATTTTGTAACAACTCATGTAACCAATGCATCTCTTTGAAAGGCAATCTACAATCTTGGACTCATTACTCAACTCTTGACAAGGAATGGTTTGTCACATTTTTGCAAACATATTTCAACTACAAAGTCAAAACTATTACTCTTTTTTGTTTCCAGTAGTCAAAGAAAAAAATATACAAAATGTCCTTCCTTCATTACTACTACTACTATGTGAAAAATATTGATATCTCAGTCCTCCAATGACTCTCCATTTTTAGGCATGACTTCTAGGGTTACTTCCAATTCTTTTTCCTGTAATACCCCAAAAATGGGCTATAAGTTCATTAACCTCCTACATCGACAAATCGAACGAAATTGACATTGAAGTCCTAACCACAGGCACATCTAAACATTATCGAATCCTAATTGATTATCTCAAATTTTGCATCGGGGAATATTCCTATTTATCATAATTATCTTTAATTTAATGATTATTTGGGGATAAATCCTATTTATCCTAAAGTTTGATTAATTGAATATTCTCAATATTTAATTAATTAGATTTAATTCTACCACTTAATTATTTAATTATATTTAATTATATTTATTCTTAAGTATTATCGTTTAAATTTGACAATAAACCAAAATTCCTATCATTAATTGATTAAATTCTTATTTAATTAATTAAAGCAAGTTGTCAATTTTTAATAATATTATTTTTGAATAAAAAGTTTGATTAAATGATTGATTAACCCATAAATCAATTGTTTTATTTCAAAAATCAGTTAAGTTGAGAATAAATCACTTTATTATTAAATTAATTCATAGATAAAACATGCACAATCACAAAAGCAGACAACTATCAATTATCAATTAAAGCTAAACTCTATTTTGAGTTAAACTCTGCTTTTGCATGTTTTTGTGAGTTAAATATCCTTTATTTAAAAATAACTCAAAAATCAACCTGAGTTATTTGAGTGATTTATGGCTTTGTTTTCATGCATCCTCAAAGCCTTGGATTTCTATAAATTAAGGCTTTGGCTCATCACAAATCATCCACAAGAATTGCAAACTTATGCTGGTGAATTGCTATTTGGAGAATCGGAGCTTCTTTGCGAATCAACCACATTTTGTGAGATCACTTTTATTTTCATATTATTGTTAGATCATTTTAGCATATCAATTTCCATACTAGCATAGATTTTATATCAATTTTCATCATATCATTGCATCTAAAATCCAAAAAAATAGATTAATTGCATTCATATTTCATATCAATTTTGCATTCAAATCCTTCATTTAGGTGTCGTCAAGGTCACTGATCTCTATAACAATATAAGAACATCATACTCGCACCTATTAGAAGGCAGTAAATCATCTGGTTAGTTTAGCTTTCAACTCATTGCACGATTTCGACTTTTACTAACCTCTAATATTTTACTGAAGTGTTGTGTCTACAGAACAGGTACAAAATTCACACACACATTTCCCATACATGATCTCTTTAGATTTCTTCACTCCTCAGAACATCCTCTTGATTCCTACATGGAAATTTATATTACCAACTGTGTGATGTTGATTAGCTAACTAGCATCCTCTAGAAGAATATGTATTACCATAGTTAGCATTCTTCCTTACTACAATCTTAGTTTCAAATGATCTCATTCATTCTTCACTAGATTAAACATTTTGTCTAATATGTCCATTATACTTGTAATAGCCAAGATATCCTCCTCCATTATTAATCAAATATTGCAAGGTATCATATTCTCCACACTTTATAGATTCTGCTGTTTGATTATATCACCATTAATTCTCATCACAATTACCCCTTACCTTTAGAGAAATTGTTTGTCTTCATCATTTGATATCAGTTGTGTCATCACACATTAACTAGCACATTTTTCACAATCAGTCCCTTTGCAAGCTAGCTTACACTCAATAGTTCAATCCACATATTCCTCCATAGGATGTTTCTTTTCTTAACATTCCAAATATCTCTAGTTTTCATCTTCATGTGATCAATTTAGGATGCTATGTTCCTTGTCATCTTCAATAACTTTTTCCTACTCTTTTCCATTTGGTTTCTTGAATTTTCTCTAAACTAGGAACTATAATTATGCCTTCAACAATTTAACCCTTTATTTTGCATCTTGTCAACATGGCCCACAAAGTTACTTCTTAGTTCAAATCACTCTTTACAAGCATTTAACACTTACAAATTTCCACAAATGAAATGCTTCTATTTGCTCACCCTCTCACAAGCCACCTCTGTAAGAATTGAGCCTACTTCTCAATCTGTTGATCCAATG
Source organism: Chamaecyparis obtusa (assembly GCA_027943335.1). NCBI lineage: Eukaryota > Viridiplantae > Streptophyta > Pinopsida > Cupressales > Cupressaceae > Chamaecyparis > Chamaecyparis obtusa. The sequence continues at coordinate 792,387 of BSBK01005649.1, read as the reverse complement.
CAATCTCCACCCAGCTCATAATTGTTGGACAATGTGCACACATGGATGTCTTCTACCCAACATTACACCATTGGAATACATCCTCACTCTCTTTTGAGAATCACCTTTCTTATGGATCTCCTTGGTGTGACATAAACACAAAAGATCATTGTTGTGCACAAAAGAGATTTTTAATTCGCCCTTATGATAGATCACCTATAGTCTATAAGCTTTCTGGATGAATGGTTTACACATTGTCTATACTTGGGGTTGGAATCATTCTTGCATATGAAGACCTTGACCTTGAACATCCCTCGGTGCATTTGTTTGATCATCCTTATGTTGTCCTTAATATCGCACACATGTTTGTACATGTATTATTGAAGTCTCAAACCTTTTTACCTTGTAATTTTGCTTCCATATTTCACTTGAGTTCCTTCATCATGTATCCTTAAAGTTATAATAACTTCCCCTTGTCCTTGAGTTGCCTCTTTCCATAATCACCTTGCAAGACAAAATAAATAATTGCATTAAACTTGTAAATGGATAATGTCAATTAAATCAAAATATTCTATTAAAAAATACCCCTTCACAAAAACTACACTTGAAAGGAATAATTAAATTTGTTCACATCCTTAATACTGCCCATACCTCATTACTATAAACTCGACCCCCTCAAAAAATTAAATTATCCCAAACCAAATTGAAGTCTCATCCCTCAATGGAAAAGTTGGTTTTTATTTAATATTAGCACTTGTAATTTAATGGGATGGATTTAATTTATTTTGCTTCCCTTGCCACTTTTCAAAACACCCTCCTCCAAACATTACACTAATTTGACCCGACACTGCCTATGGGGCCGAATATGTGCACTAGCCCATACTCAGTGTCATATTCATACTATACCTACAACACATAAAGTTACTTGAGAAATGTCACTACACAGTACTACACAATCACAAAAGCACTTAACTAATAAAAAAAATTTAGAGGTAGAGATATTTTATTTTACTAGAGATTGTAATCTACAATGTTTTACATTATAATAATTGAGAATGTCATTATTTCAGTAAAGTGTTAATTATATGAGAAATTTTAATGAATAATGATATTTTTAAAATATAAATTATATACATGTTAGATATCATATGTTGGTGTAATTTAGTATTCACTAATTACAATTTAGTTAAGTTTACTTAGGATAATGAATTTTCATATTAGTTGTCATTAAGACACCTAGGAGTTTGCATTTTAGTTTAGCACATGGTCAGCGAAAACTTTAGTGGCAATTATTCACCATTTGGCGAATGTCACTTGTCGCCAACCCCTGATCTGGCGAATATATTGGCCATATGGGAATGATCATATCGCCCCGCATTTATGAAAATTGGATCCAATGCCCGGGATCATCGCCAATTGGTTTATGAAAATTGGGGCCAATGCCCGGGATCATCGCCAATGGCATATAATTTTTGGGCACAATATTTTTTTAACATTCACCTATAATTTCAAAGCGGCCCCAAATGGACAGTCTATATTCGCCAATAGTTATATATATATATTTTTAGGTGGACCCAACTTCACCAGCCATTTTACGGACGCATGTCTCAAACCGATTGATTTTCACCAACTTTATTAATATTACCATGGTATTGGATGACCCATAATCACCTAGGATATAACACAAGACGTGTTATAATTACACGGGCTTCACCAAATATTTGGACACCGACCTAATACCTCTCACCCAATTCGCCAATAAAGATTAGTATAAATACATTCATACATCAATGTTATTGTACACAATTTGGATCAGTTCAATTTGATCAATAGCGAAGTTCAGACTATTGAGTCTTGACTGCTTTGGAAAGTCACGACTGCAATTGAATTTGAGGCAAAGGTAAGTGATTATTATTCTACAACTATGTAAACATTGTATATTATAGTTCTATTATCATTTGTCACTTCTTCAACAAGTAAAAAAATTTTTTTCACTGGTAGGGTGGTAGCCTTTATTTCGTTGAAGAATCGAGATGTTGAACAAGAATAAGAGTAAGGCTCCGGCATATGGGGAAACCCAAGAGAGGCCAACAAAATGCAGAACCTTATCATCGTACTTTGGTCATGGTGTTGGAAATGTTTCTGGCCAAAATCGGGAAGCTACTTCATCACAAGAAGATTTTCAAGATTCACAACCTGAGGCTAAACCTACACGACATATTGAAGAAGTCAGTGAACCTGATATCTCAGGTCACGATGAACTTGAAGAAGATTTTCAGTTAAATACCCAGAGTAGCCATAATGATATAATCGACTTGGATGAGACTGAGAATGTCAGAGAAGATGATGGTACATGGAAGAAAAGAAAATACAAATCAAAGAATGATAGAATGTGGGATATGTCGAGGAATTTTCAAATAGAATGGGTGTCAAAGTATCCATTCATTGAACCAGTGGATAATCCAATTGAAGGGGAGCCTCTGGTAGAATGCAGATGTAAGATTTGTAACGAGATAAATAAGAAGGAAAAGAGGTTGCAGCTAAAAATTGACACCATAGAGAAGCATATGGGTAAAGTTTATGAAAAGAAAACCATAGATGGAGTTCAAAAATCAGTGATAAGATGGAAAAAAAAGGAGGAATCTCAACATGTTAAGAATGCAAAATTATATGAATTTCAGCATAATATAAAGATGAAGCCTGGTGAAGTTAAAGGCTCTATTGAAGCTTGTTTTGGAAAAGCATTGGAAATAGAACTAATGGGAAAAGTTGTTCAGTTAAGTGTTGTGTTTAATATTTTGAGCAGAGGGCATCCTATGACAAACTACCCATTATTGAGTGCTTTATTACACTTTCTAAAAGTTTGTAACTATCCTAACAGTCACTGGTCAGTAAACAGTGGATGGGAATGGGCAAGTTGTCTTGCCGAGGTTGAAAAAGAGGATTTGAAGGCAAAAATTAAAGAGTCACATTTTATTGCATTGTCTTTAGATGAGGTTACAACAATAGACAATACTTCTTGGGTATGCATGCATCTTTATACTATATAGAATTTTGTTCGCCAACCTCATCTACTAACTGTTGCTAAAATGAGGGATAATGCAACAACGAAAAATTTATTTGAACTAGTAAAGAGTTCTCTAATTGAATATGGAGGCATAGATGACATGACCATTGCCAAAAATCTTGTGTGTGTTGGAGCACATGGAGCTTCAGTAATGCAAGGCCACAGGGGTGGTCTTTGCACAAGGATACAATCTTCTTGTGCACCCTATGTTACTCCCATTCACTGCATGGCCCATAGAATGAATCTAGCTTTTAGAGTTGTCAGCAAACATGCTCCAGTACAAAAAATTGAAGCTTTAATCAAAGAGCTCTACCAATACTTCTATCAAAGTTTGAAACGATTCAGGGAATTTCAACACTTTACTGAAGGACTAACCAATGGGAACAAGCTTCTCAAGGATAATGATACCACATGGATCTCTTTGGATGGACCAGCACATCAAGTTTTTTCAGAATATCAATTGTTGCTTGGTCTAATGAACTCAAGTCATGACAAAGCAGGGCAACTAAAATTTTTGGTGTTGCTGGCAATGTTAAGTAATGTAGAGACACTATTAACATTAGCAGGCCTTCTCCCCATGCTTAAGAAAATGAGAAATATAATGAAAAAGGCCTAGCAAAGAGCTATGTATATTGCAGAATATGTTACGCTACATAAATTGACATGCTTGACGCTCTATAATCTCTATGAATTATGTGTCGATGATGTAAAATTTGCCAGCTGGTTGAAAATCACAGATTTGGACAATCCTGATAACTTTTTAAAAATTGGTTCAAAGGGGGAGTTATGTCTAGAAGTTCCCGGAGTTGAGATACCAATGCACTACTTTGCCAGGATCGAGTTTGAGGAACCAGGAAAGAACCCCAGGAGGTGAGTATCAAGTATTAAAAGGGAAGACTTTACCAAGATCGTTGAGTCTGTAACAACTTCTATGAAGCACATTGCCTTTGATCTTTTCGCACATATTAGATCAAGATTCCCTCCAGTCAAACTACTTTAATCCATGGCTATTGTGTTTCCTTGATATTGGAATATGAACAGTCTGAAACAAGGATAACTTTAAAGAACCCCCGCTTCCCAAAAAGTATAAAATTTGGGGGGAAAATTTTTAATAATGATGGTGAATTATCTGTCAAAATATGGTTATTTGGTGGGGAATCTTTTAATAGTGTATACAAATTTTATTAAAAAAATGGACTATAATTTTTTTTTTAATAAAATTATTAATATTGATGGTGAATTATATGTCAAAATATTGATATTGGTTGGTGAATATTAAAATAATGGATACCATTTTTATAAAATTATGACGAAACTATTTTCCAAATATTTGAATTAATATATTTGTCATGGCGAATGGTTTTAAAATATTTATAGTTGGTATGGCGATTGAATAATTTCGGAGATTAATTAACTAAAGGAGCGTTAACGCACCCAATTCCCTCCGAAAGAAACCTTCCACCATTCACACAACACACGTCCATTGGATTTAAAACAAATCAACGGCCAAAGGTGAATTTCGAGCCTTTTGTTGGTCTTCATAATATTTACGGGAAAATCTCGGTGGAATCATGACACGTTGTATCATATCATGTGTCATGATTCCGCTGAGATTTTCTCGTAAATATTATGAAGACCAACAAAAGGCCCGAAATTCACCTTGGGCCGTTGATATGTTGTAATCGAACGGTCAACGAACTTGTGACACTATGAGTCTGAGGAAAGATTTAAGGAGATCCCGAGTGATTTTATCATGATCTAAGTAAGTTTCTTAGTCATCGAGTTATTTAACAGTAATATTTGACTCTAGATATATATGGTGGAATCTATATCATAAGGGAAAACCCCTTTAATTGATGTAGAATTGCTTATCGAAGATGTGAAAATATAAGGTATTAACAATTTTAATCATATTATTAAGAATATATTGTTAAGGCCTTGGTCTAACCTAAGCACTAATTATAATTTATGGTCCCCCCAATCCTATTAGAGAACATACTTAGTTATTAGGGAAGCTTGATTAAGATTTCAATTTTCATGTCAAATGTACTATTGATATCTATCATGATAATTAAGTGAAACGGTGTGATGCCTGGTATTACCTAAAGTGAACTTCAAATTGGTCTATAGCTTCTTGGTGAAGACACATGTTGTGACTAGTCACCTTAATTATGTTGGGAAAATATGTTCCTTCACATATTTAGGAGATGTGTTGTCATTGATGTCAACATATTTATGTGTTCAGACAATATTACAGTGTTAGTGCAGAGATGTTCAATCTAGATTCTAGATGATTAGTTCGGTGAGGTTATTATACGAAAGATTAGATGCTAGTAAGAGTAAGGTACATATATATGGAAGGATGAGTGTAGATGTTATATACGATGTTACTAAGGTTTAGTGTACTGTGTAATATTTGTGATACTTATAGGTGATTTAGTAGAGACAAGTATTTTATTGATAAGAAGTGTTAATGAGTCTGCAATATTAGATAGAAATATTAATTAATGGTGATGAGTAGATGAGTCATGACATCAGTTAAAGTAATGTGAATTAATGGTTTCTTTGATGGTGCCTTTCAATTTTCACTGACAGACAGGTGTGACATCATATGATCATATAAATATTAACTATTTAGTACCTCGATTGATTAATTCCTTAAAGTTAATGCTTGAATGAAAATGTCATATCATATAAGGACAATATTTTATGACCGTTCGATTATCTTAAATCAATGGTAAAACTTCATTTCCTACCGCCATTTCATTGGTAACGTACTTTGCTACTTATTTCTACTTTTGGTAACGTACAGGTTTTATGGTTTTTTAATAATAAAGAATTGTTATGTCCACCTGCGTGGCACGAGTCTTTTGGCCTTCATTATTCCCAAGATAGAAAATGTCTTATCATAAGTGTTGTTTCCAATGGCAATAACAATTTCACCCAGTGTTGCATTAAATATGAAAGATTTGGAGATTTTTGGACAGTTACCATTTATCTTGTGATTTAATTAGATCTTTGGGGGAATGATTTACAATCAAGAGTTATAAATAGATCGATCTATGCTTGTTAATTTACGATTGGGAAAGCATATTTGTGAGAATAGTCTGCGAGTGCTAGGTTCTCTATGAAAGAATATTTGTGAAAATAGTCTGTGAATGGACACTCCAATTCGTTTGAGATGCACTACCTTAGAGGACCAAAAGGCCTTTTTAGGCTTGGTCATAGACCCAATCTTGGTGTCTGTTACTACGGAGTTCGGAGCCTTCACCAAGGAGGCTATAAGAATGGTGCTCAAACATGAATTTATAGAGAGCGAGAATAGGTATAGAGTCACCACTGACATTTTGTCTCGATTCTTGGCTTCTCTGTTGGACCTAGGGGGGGAAAAGGTGGATATGATTATGCTTCTGAGGAAAGTTTTCAAAGAAGAGTACCTCAGAGATGATGTGCATGTTGTCGTATTTTCTCAAATTGGGGTTGGAATTCCTTGGGCAAATGATTTGCATAAGATTCTAGAACCAGGAGTAGTTCCTACACAACCATTCCTACTGAACCTTGATGCTGAGAAGCTCAACTGTCATCGGAAGTGGGCAAAGATTGGGAGGGATTTCCTCCGAAAGTGGTACCTACTGGACGAACCTAGGGACTATTAGTGGCTAGATGAATTCTTTGAGATTCTCCTCTCTTCAAACTTCCACACAGAAGGAAGGGAGCCTTAGCCAGATAGTTCCTAAGTCTATGACTCTCTAGTCCCTCTACTCTCTACTCTCTACTCTCTAGTCCCTCGGCCTTTACTATGTGACGTGTCTCCCTCTGGTGGTACTGGTAGTAGCTTACCAGAGTTTTTCAAATGATATAAATTGTAAATTGTTGAAAAATATAATATGAAAATGTTTTAAGAAATTCGAAGTGCTACTGCTTTTATTTTTTATTTTTATTTTAAGAATCGTTAATAGATATGGTCTTATTATAAAATGCAAAATGCAAATGCAAATTTCTTGTAATATTTTAATGTTTCCAAACTTTATCATGGATAAGCTATTCTAAGTGATTATAGTTAATGATTAATATTCATTTACATTACTGTGTATTAAATTATTAATATTTAAAATCGTGACAATCGTTTATATTATATAAGACTAATATAAAAAATTTGCGCTGCATTTTTGTTTCATGTAATATTTTAATGTTTCTAAACTTTATCATGGATAAGCTATTCTAAGTGAATATAGTTAATGATTAATATTCATTTACATTACTGTGTATTAAATTATTAATATTTAAAATCATGGCAATTGTTGGATAATGAGAGATGAACAGTTGGAGTTGTATTTTGGAAGTACTATGGGTTTCAAAAAGCTTTTTTGAAAACTCACTCTGAAATGTGACACATTGATGTGTAATTTTTGAAAAGATTACGTGGTACGTTTTAGAAAGATTACGTTACACGTTGTATGTTTTAGAAAGTTAATTATATACCATTACAATTTACATTTAACGAAGGCTTTTTAACATTACTCTTAGTTGTAGAGCTAAAAAGAACTGTTGAACCGTTGTCGAAGATTTCAAGATTGTAATTTGTGAGAGCCTTAGGGCTTAGAGTTATCTGTTCTAACTTCAATCTATCCACCAGATTTCAAAGTTTAATTTCGGGTAAGATATCTAGCCTGATGCATCTCGATTTTGTAATGTCAAAAATTTACTTTAACCTACTTTTGAAATTACAATTTACAATTGGGGTTATCTTAAATTGGGGCCGGGGGATTTTGTAATGTCAAAAATTTACTTTAACCTGATTTTGAAATTACAATTTACAATTGGGGTTTTCTTAAATTGGGGGGAGTTTCTTAAATTAGGGTTTTCTATGATTTTGTTAGTAAATATCTGTGAATTTGTGTTGTTTCATTCTTTGAAAGAACAATGGTGAAAGCGAAAACTCAAGGCCAAGGGCAAGCAAATGGGAAAACTTTAATAGACTGTAAAAAACTAGTAGAAATCCCTGGTTTCACTGATGAGTATCATGATGTTTATGATCCTATTATCGACGGTGAAAGGAGACTTATAGCAATTAAATATGCATTGTGCAGTAAGACAACTGGGCCAAAGAGGCCTAATTTTATAAAATTTAACCCAGCGGTAGATGCAAAAACCAATAAAGTTGCTTCGTGGGATGTTGGTTTGGGTTACATGCTGTTACCCGAAGTTTTCCCTTGCCCAGAAATTGTCTTGATTTGTGCAAAAAATTATGATGAAGAAAGAAAAGCAATTGTGAATAAAAATAATTAGGAAGAAATTTTATCAATAAATGAGGAAGAATTTCTTAGTTTTCTAGACCTAGGGTTTGACCCACAAAACTATAATGTCCATATTGACCTGGGATTGCTAGCAAACCAATATGAGGCAGTCCCACCAAATGCAAAAGATTCATTTATAAAGGGTCTAATAGTTGTAGATGCAAAGGCTTCATTGGGTGAGAACCATAAGCCTCCTTATGATTTTAACATTTTTGTGCCATGGGTTCAGGATACTATATCCTCGCTACCATTTTTCCTGGGACTGGAAAACAATAGGGAAGTGGGTGCCAGCGTTCTTCACTTCATTTGGGATATCCATTGTGTCAATGAACTAGTAAGATATAATTTTGTTGGACACGTGGTTCAATTGATGTAAGAACAATTAACATTGATTAAAAGGGGTAATTCTAAGACATTTAGGTTCACAACCTACTTGTGCTATCTTCTGCTAGCCAAGAATGCTGCAATATTAATGAGCAATGACAACAAGCTAGAAATTCAGAGGGGGATAGGTACTCCATTTCCAATATATAATTGGACACCTCAAATAAGAATGTATGATAACAGAAGTAATTACAATAATTTTGTAGACTTCTTTTTGGCACCATTGTACAAAAAAATAACAAGCACTCCAATGCCCAGGTTGTCTGCTTCATGTAGGGATTGCATCCAACTTGGAAGCACAATTCAATTGGCTAACTGGCACTTAATGGAAGAATACACTGTAATAAGGTTTTATGGGTCAAAACTGCAACCCCACAAACTTCCAATGCATGTGACAGATAGGGTGTTTGCAGTAGAATATGTAGTACAACTAGAGGGCACAGATAGACTCTTCATTAGCCAATTGAAGAAGAGCATATTCCCTTCCTTACCTTTCTCAATTGGAGGGTTAACATTTGAGAGAAAGGCATTCAAAGTGGAAATTTTTTTTATAGATATTTTTCAATTTGATTTAGAGTGGTACTGGAAGTATGATCCATTCAACGTCATTCAAAAAATGCTTGTTGCTAATAAGAACTCTGCAAACTTATTTCAACATGAAAGTAAACCATTGCTAGAGAAGTTGAAAAATAAGGATAGCTGGGATGATGTTAGAAAAGATTTGGAGAAAGTTTCCGGTGAGGAAATTTTTTTAGCTAAACAATTGTCATCACAAATTATGACAACAATAAACCAGGGCATTGTACAACCTAGGATGTCCTACAATTTCTACGAAAAAGCTGCTTAGCCATCAAACAAAAAAATACCAAAGAGCTTAGCAGAAGCTTGTAAAGATAGAAATTGGACTAGAATGAAAATGGATGATTTTTGGAGTATGAGAAAGGATCTTGGTGAACCAAAGAGCGGTGAAGATTTGGATGAAATAGACAAGGATATAGAGTTTAGCAAATTGTGGAATTTGGAGCATCCTAGCATGGCATACGACACTGAGGATGAATATCCAGACATTGATGATGATAATCCACCAATTGCATTTACTCTAGAGACTGGGAGTCAGAGTGGAACCAACAAGTCATGACATAAAGCATAAGGCAAAGGGGCAATCATTGTGGAAAAAATGGGTTATAAAGGTGGTGGTTTGGGTCCCACAAGAGAAGGCATCTGGAATACAATTGAGATAGAAAAAAGTGCTTATGATCATGGTGCAGGCCTTGGAGTTGGGTCTGCTAGTGTCACTGGTGCCAGTGGGACTGGCCAACTTATACAATAAGTTCCCTCTCTAAAGAGGGAACTAAGTGTAGAATCTACATAGAATCCCATACAAGAAGATAGTGTCAAGAAGCAAAAGCTTTCCATTTCCAAAACACTGACAACAATGACATTTGATCCTAAAGAACTATTTGCTGATTTAGGTCCAGCAAAACCCTCTAGAAGTTTAAATCCTCAAAGAGCATTAGTTAGATCAAGAGGCATTGCAAGCTCTACCTCTGCATCACCTTTCAAACATTCAAATCCTTCTACAACACTAGATTTTCATTTCAAAGATTTCTCTAATAAATTTGCAGAAATAATAACCAAGAATAAGGAAATAAAGAAGACATTGTAGACTTGTGCCCTTAATGCAGTTGTAGAGGAACAACCTGCATCCAACAAGGTTTTACCAACATATGACCCAAAAAGAGACATGATGGAGTTCATGGTTGTTATTCCACCAAACAAAGATGGAAACCCACGAGAGAGTCAGATAGATCCATCTGAATTTCAAGTTAGCACTCTCGAAATGGATTTTTCCAAAGTTAAAAATGTGGACAAAATCAATGTGTCAAAGTCTACAAACCAAGTGGTCTACAGTGCACTACTAAAGGCAAAAAGAGAGAAAACCAAGCTCAAGAGAAATATAGAAAAGTTACAGGCAGACATTGGCAATGAAAAAGAAAAGAGGAAAGCTTCAGACAATAGTTTGAAAGAATTACATAAAAAGATTAAAAAATCAAACTCTACATCAGTAGATATAGAGCAGGAACAGGAGCAAGCAGAGGCAGAGCTGAAGGCACTGAGGGGAAAATTGGTAGAAATTAGTAAAAAACTAGAGGAAGAAAGAGTCAGTTCAGAAAAGTTAGTTAAAACCATGGAGAGTAATGTTGCCTCCAACTGGGAATTGCAAAAGCAATTGGAGTCTCAGGCGGATAAAGCCAATCATTGGGAACACAAAGCAGTGGAAGAGAGAGAGAATTGTGAAAAAATGGTAGAAGAACTAAAGAAAGCCAATAATACAATTCAAACTTTAACAAATACTAATAATAATTTAGTGAAGATTGGAAAAGAACACATTTGGGACCAAATATTGGTGATGTCTAATAGCTTTTATGAGTGGTTTAAAATGCTTCAAAGTATGAGAGTATGTTATTTGAAGCTCCATAAGAACATTGAACAGAACATGGATGTTGTCAAGAAAGAAAAGGAAGCAAAAGATATTATGCAACAACTCTACAGTAAGAGTGATGGTTATCTATCAAACAAGGGAATTAGCAACCGCCTTGATGTCTCAGTAAAGGTATCAAGTATCATTCAAAAATGTGAGAAGCTAAGGGAAGCATAGGAATTGGATGACAAAGCTAAGCAAAAGATCACAAAGATGGAACAAAGGAAAGTGAATATGGAAAGTCTTGGTTTGCCTAAGGGATTTGACACAAATAACTTCATTGGAAGAGAAAATTACAAAATAAGGTTGCAAGACAAAATAAATACTAATTTACGCTTTCTTCCTACAAACATATCTCCAAATAAATTCATGGATTTCATCAAACTAGTGAGAACTTTGAATGGAGTTTTAGAAGCAACAGTGATGTCAAGTCACACTTCCAAATATGAATTGCTAACGAAGTTGCAGGAGTGTGACTATACTATGAACCAAATTGTTCTGCCATCAGAGGATGTTTGGACTAGCCTACAAATATTGCTCTGAATTTTGAACTACTGTAAATTGTAATATATTGCAAATGAATACAAAACAAATTGTGCTCTATCTAATTTTCATGTTTTCCAATTCAATTTATGTTGAGTTACTCTATTTTATTCAGTTATTCTTAGTTGATTTACTCTGTTATATGCTATTGGAATACAAAATTTCATTCAGGAATTTCAAATTCAAATATGAATGATCATTGATGATATGATTCAAAGTTACAAACTACACTCTACAGTAATAATACTCTTTGTTCTCAAATTTTAATGATGAAACATAATACATTCTTGCTTTTCTAAAATGAACATTGAATGATAGGATATAGTAGTTAATAAGTTTTAAAAAATACCTATTGATTGCTACTGCTAATTTAGCAGAAATTTCCTAAATTTGCCAATTCATCTCTGCATCATCATCATCATCATCCAATTCTGGTATTCCAGTTTCTTCATTGTTCTCTTCATTTTCGTGTGTGCCTTCTTCACTCTGACCTCCACTTCTATGACTCCCATCGCCACTAGTACTTGTCCCACTCGGGCTCGCTGTCGAAGATTGGTTAATGGTGTTGCCCAACCCTCTTCTTTTGCATCGTTTCTTCCAGATTTCCATTGCTTTTTGATAAGGAAAAGTATTGACATCATACCTAGATGTGTAGACCCTCAAGCATGTTTCCAAATTCTTGTCTAGTTTGTTTCTTAGCTTTGATTTTAGGAAGCCCAAAGCACTGAAAACTCTCTCATCCTCCACTAAACCCAATATCATGGTCTGACATCGATCAACAAGCTTGAAGAACTCTAAAATTTCTTCACGCAACATTGTGCTCTGTTTTAGTTCTGTCCAAAGCCTTGTTGTCGAGCCCTCATCATGTGGGTTATGCATTAATTGATATTGATGCCTCATAGTCCTTGCAAAAGTGCTTGAATGCCATCTAAGAAGACCCTCATCTAAAATTCCATTGATTGTCACTCCATTGAATTCTACAGATTTGCAAAATTCCTTTATCAAAGTCATCAGCCTATTACAATAATCTTCCTTAGATTTTAAGGACCAATATTGAGGAAACACAATTGCCATGGCCTCAAGTAGTTGTTCATATGAGAATCAAGATCTTATTTCAGAGGAAACTTTATAGGCTATGTCCCTTGCATTACCTACTATAGACTCGATGATCTTGGTAAACTCTTCCCTTGTAACTCTTGTAGCTCACTTCTTTGGGGCACTGTAGTACATTGGTATCTGAAATCCTCTTACACAAACACATAAATCCCCATTTTCAATGATCTTTAAATAATTATTAGGATTGTCCAAATCTGTTAGTTTCCGCTAGTGATTAAATCTTTCATCAAATAAATTTAGGTCATTTCGATAGAGACTATCAAGGGCTTGGCATGACATTTTACACAATCGAGCATATTCTGCAATATACATGGCTCTTTGCTGGGCTTTTTTCATAATGAATATCATTTCTTCTAGCATGGGAAGAAGAGATGCTAAAGTCAAAAATGTCTCTATATTGCTTAACCTCCGAAGCAGGTCGCCACATCTCTGATTTTCTGCATTGTCCTAATTTTCGTACATCAGTCCAATCAAAGATTGATATTCAGAAAAAACTTGATGCACTAGTCCATCCAAAGAGATCCATCTGGTATCAACATCTTTAAGAAGCTTGTTTCCATTAGTAATTCCATCAGCAAAGTGCTGAAATTCCCTAAAATGTTTGGGACTTCGACAAAAATACGAGTACAACTCTCTTACTAAATCTTCAACCTTGTTTACTAAAGGAAACTTCTTCACAACTCTAAAAGCAAGATTCATCCTGTGGGTGTGTGTGTGAAAATTGTAGCTGATCTGTAGACATAACACTTTAGTAAAACATTAGAGGTTAGCAAAAATCAAAATCTTGCAAAATTGAAATCTAATTTAACCAAGCGATTTACTGCCTTCTAGTAGGTGCGAGATCGATGTTCTCAGATTGCTATCGAGATCAGTGACCTAGACGACACCTAAATGAAGGATTTGAATGCAAAACTGATATGAAATATGAATGCAATTAATCTATATTTTTGGTATTTTCTATGCAATAATAATGAAAAATGATATGAATCTATGCTAATATGGAAATTGATCTAATAATGATATGAATCTATGCTAAATGATATGCAATGCTCAAAACTAGAAAGATCTCACAATAGCTTGGATTCGCAAAGATGATTCTTCAGACTCCAATTTGACAACGTGAGAATGCAAATTTGTGGATGAATTATGAAGAGCTGAGCCTTGGTTTTATAGAAATCCAGGGCTTTGGAGGTGCATGGAAGAAAGCCATAAATCACTCAGATTAACTCAGCTTGATTTTTGAGTTATCTAATAATAAAGATAATTTAATTCACAAAAACATGCAAAAGCTAAGTTTTAACTCAAAATAGAGTTTAGCTTTAATTGATAATTGATAGTTGTTTGCTTTTATGATTGTGCATGTTTTATTCATGAATTAATTTAATAATAAAGTGATTTATGCTCAACTTAATTGATTTTTGAAAATAAATAATTGATTTATGGGTTAATCAATTATTTAATCAAACTTTTATTAAAAACTATATTATTAAATAATGACAACTTGCTTTAATTAATTAAATAAGAATTTAATCAATTATTCATAGGATATGGATTTATTGTCAAAATTAAATAATACAATTAATAATAGATAGAATTAAATTTAATTAAACAATTAAGTGGCAAGATATTAAATCTAATTAATTAAATATGAAAATATTCAATTAATCAAACTTAGGATAAATGTGATTTATCGCCAAATAATCATTAAATTAAAGATAATTAAGATAATTAAGAATATTGCTAGGAATATTCCCCGATGCAGAATTTAAGATAATCAATTATGATTCGATGATGTTTAGATGTGCCTTAGATTAGGACTTCGATGTTGATTTCGTTCGATTTGTTGATATAGGAGATTAATGAACTTATAGCCCATTTTTGGGGTATTACATTTTGCCCCTCTTTGAATTGTTGTGTGAAGCGCAGTGGTTCAAATATAGTCTGTGTTTGATAGAGATATGAAACGGATTTGAAATTGATAATTGATATGAGACAGAAGCTGATTGATATTGATTTGATATGAAGATAATAGGTCCTGAATGACCAAAGATAATGTTCACTATAACAGCAAATAAACCTATGATTGCGAAAAAGTGTCAAAACGCCTGATTCCAAACCTTAGGATTACAAAGAAGTGAGTGACCGGTTCTAGACTTGATTGTCTTAGCAGAACTAGTAGGTATCACATCTGAATCCTTCAGTTGCCGAAGAACCAAGGAAAGAACACTATGATCCGATGGTTGCAAAAATTGATACAATTTACAAGATTAGGAGAATACCAGATTGATATGGATCTTGATGAATCTGATATGCCCCAAGTGATGATAGATTTGCCCCGAGCAATGAGGTTTTTTTGATGAATCAGTAACTAGACGTGATTGTTTCTCTTGATCACTGATGAAAGATATTGATAGAAATTGATTTACAGACTTTGAATGATGTGCAATACCATGCCCCCTTCGGGATTAAAATTGAAATCTGACAAGAAAAAGTCAGCGTTGATAGTTCAGAAGCATGCTAATTGATTGGAAAAATGGTTATACATGTTCAAGAATGCATTCTGCATCATTGAGAGGTCCTGGAGACCAAGTTTGACTAGGTGAAACCATGAGTTGACCATGGTTGAAATTTCAATAGTTTCATGTAAGATAATCAGTTAAGTTGAATTCTAGATTTCTGTGATGATGGAAGGTCATTTATTCAAGCAGTAGATTGTCCTAGGCCCAAAAATTTTAAATCATGATTTTGACATATTAAACGATCTCAAATTTGAATTTTGATCCCGAAAATGGATTCAGAACGTCGAAATTAGCTAGGGGTGCAATTTTCATGAAAAATGGAGCACTTTTGAAAATTAGGTCAAATGCTATATAAAGGCTTGAAGGGTCATTTTCAATTCATTTCAACCATTTGACTTTGGAGATTGTGCAGAGCCCTCTGAGCAATAAAATGGTAGAACAACGAGATCTAAAGGTTCGTGTGAGTTCGCATCAATTCGAGCGCAGCTGGAGATACCAGAGACCCCGACAGTATGGAAATCCGGTAGGTGGACCTCTGTGCCCCTCTGAAAATGCAAATTTTTCATGTTTCATAGCATTATTTTAATTTTTTCGTACGCGTTCTACTTTTTTAATTTTTGCATGTGTGAAAACTCATATGAGTCCCATACCAGACTTGTATGACATTTCATTTGAATGTACATTGTCGTTTCAAGTATAGCCAAGTGTCGTATGAGAGGGACCCTTGTGTCGTACAACATTTCACCGGGTCCCTCGAAACTCGTATGATCCCAGGCGTAGTGTTGTATGACCATGGATTATCGTTTGGTCTTCTGTGGAATGTCGTACGACATTTGATGCCAGTCTGGACTGTTATATGAAAAATATAGTGTTGAAAACTAACTTTTAGGGCCAAATTTTGACTTTTCTGATGCCTGATGCTGATATCTGACTGGTTGACCTACCTTCTGAAGTACCTGACTGTCCAATTTCTGTACTATTAGCCTATGATTGAACCCAATTTCTGATAGAATGCCCTAGTTTTGTATGATATAGGTGACATATCTAGATGTACATGTCCGACATTCATACCCGGCTACCTAGAGATTATGTGTCGTGCTTTCGGACCCGATGAGGGTTCATCTTGCTACCTGTAGATTCGAGTATTTGATTCATTTACCTGATATTAGGGTAAATCATGGCCTTTTGACTGCCTTGATTGAGAGATTCCATTCGAAGACACAAACATTTCATTTACCTACTGGAGAGATGACCGTGACTCTAGAGGACATCTATAGGATACTGCGCATTCCATTTCATAGCAGTCGGCGTCCTGAGTATGTGAGTTCTGGTCAGGGTGGTCTTCATGCCTTTAGGCATCTATTTGGAGATGATACATAGTTGACGGGGTCCATTTCCTGGGAGACCCTTGTATAGCAATATGGTCAGACGCACCGTTTAGAGTGTATTATTGCTGGTATGATTGGGGAGCTCATCATGCCAGGCCGTCAGCAGAATGACTTTTTGATGGGATGGGCTCCGATAGTAGCACTGCTTATGGCTACACCCACTGAGCTTGCCTAGGGTCAGTGCCTCTTGGCACATATGTTTTCAGAGATGCATGAGATCATGTATCAGGATTGTAAGAGCTTTGCTTCAGGAGCTCTTGTATTACAGATATGGGCCTGGGAGCATATCCCAGTATTGAGACTAGTTTTTCAGACACAGCGGCAGCCACAGGAGCCAGTGATATATACATATGCTAGTTATGTCACACAGGTCCGGATGGGTCATACCGAGTACTTTCGGCGATGTCTAGATGACATGACTTTTGTTCATTGGAGGCCATATTTGCAGATAGAGGTCTGGCCCACTGCAAGGGAGCATTATAGTTGCCTTTTTCAAAGTTGAGTGCTTATTGGCCGCTCTCCCACTGTTCTGGAGAGATTTGTGATTAGCAGAGTGTGGTGTCAGTATGGACGCAGACAAGATGCCCCATGAGAGTACACTACATATGCTTGCATTGTGCATGAGATCGGGCTCGGATGGACATCGAGGCTCTCCTATTCCTTATGTGCAGAGGAGTACAGTGCCATTATAGGCAGAGATTGGGACTACCGACCACAAGTTATCGATGCAAGAGTGACAAATGGATACATTGCGTGGCTTGCAAATCATCCCATTCACAGATTCTCAGATCCTACGGAGTTGATTCCCTCCATGGAGGAGGTGATGGATGTTACAAGTGTTCCTATGGTACAGGGCCCGAGACCATAGGCAGTGCATCCTACACCGCCCAGATAGAGAGCGACAGCTCCATAAGTACATCCACAGGGTCACATAGATGATCCAGGGGTGAGAGGGGTACTTTGGGCAATGTTGGTGTGACAGATGAGGTGTTGGTAGGTGAGTAGTTTGCAGGTGGTGATGCAGATTCCACACAGGTAGACACCACTTTTGATTTGGGTGTGGAGCTTAGACACCATAAGGCGCGTAGATCAGAGACCACTGATAATAGCCAGAGCAGCCAGCACAGGATACAAAGATGCCAGCAGCTGCAACAGAGCTTATTGTTCCTCTCACTTCAGCAGAGATGATTAGACAGCTCAGAGCTCAGGTCAGGGACCTGAAGGTACAGAGTGCCATATGGGAGGAGAGGTTTCAGGAGGCAGATAGGTAGCGCACTGAGCTTCATGTAGAGCTTCACTCAGAGGTTCAGAGACTACAGACAGAGGTGACCCATCAGACCTCATGGGCCTCCTATTATGTGTCTGCATACTATGTTGTTGTTCCTGCTGAGCAGAGAGTACCTACATACTATGAGTACATGGCAGCCTCAAAGGGAGCTAGGGCACCGAGGGTAGAGGTCATACCAGATGCACCACCACCTCCTCCACTAGATACCGAGGAGCATGCTAAGAGTTGATTCATGTGGTTATGTTTTGATATATTCTATGATTTGTTATCACTAATATACCATTCTAATTCTGATAGCTTTCCAGAGCTCATTCTTTTGTACATTGTGCCAGTAGTGCACCCCTGACACATTTCAAGTTTTTTGATATATATGAGATTGATATTTTGATTGACTTCATTTGTACTTGTCATGATGTGGATTTATGATGATATCATGCTATGCTTATGCTATGATTAGTGTAGAATGTATGTATGGATCGATGCAATGCAATGATTGTAATGTAATGTAACAAATGATAATGATATAAGATGTAAATGCAGCGATATACATGATATGTTTGTTTAGGTTGATGAAGACAAGTACTCAGTCTTATGTCAAAAGGATGTTTAACCTCGAAGGGTTACTCCTCGCGGTTTGATGAAGAGACCTTCGAGTGAGACTCAGCTCGCGTTAGATGTGAAGAATTGATATGAAGAATTGTTTAAGTTTTGAAGTTCGTTTAGCCATTGTGAGATCATGCAACATGAAAAATGCAAAGAGACATGCAAAATGAAATGCAACCTAAGACCTAGGACCTAGTCACTAATCATATGTCGATTTGTTATCATCATTGAACTTTTAGGTAACCGGATAAATCAATACAATGCCCACTAGCTATGAAACCATAGACATATGAATATTGATTTGTATGCACAAGAATCAATACAACACCCACTGGTCAACAACCATGGATATATGAATATTGATTTTATTTTCGGAATGTCAGATTAGATATAAGCACCAAGGCACAAACACCAGGATGACCTGAATATCATGTCCATTTTGATATAGCAATTTGTATAAGCATCAAAACATGAATGTCATGATGACCTGAATACGCCTTGCATGCAAACACATCAAACAGTCAAGAGATCATTCTAAATCCCATGTGAATTACCCGTAGTGACCCTTTATCGTTCACATCCTTAGGTAAGATCACATTCACAATAGGAGAAAGAACTCACTCAAAAAGATAATAGTTAGATCAAACTTCCTTGAATCATCTGGGTATCAATGGTCGAGGTACTCATGGCCATCCAATTTGAGATAGAGGCTCTTATAGTCGGACACCATTTCAATCCAGAATTTCCAAAGTTGTTAGATTTTCACATACAAGTAGAAGACAAAGAAAAGATTATGCCCCTAGTCATCACTCTCTAAATCCTATAAAGGACATCATCGAAGAGCTCAAAGGGACACAATATGCAAAAATCTCAATGCGAATCAGTAAGCATACAAGGAGATAAAAGCATGTAAAAAAAAACATAGATTGTTTTCAGTTTGATGTTTGATTGCGTTGTTGTAGATGCAAAATCCTTTCTGGAGACAAGACAGACTTGATTGACTCAAATGAAGCTTCAAAGGACTCTGGCTGGATATGACACGTCTAAGATACATGGGAGACCATAGGATATGACATTGAATTCCCCCAAGTGTTAAGCATTGATAGGATACAGACGCTTGAGCCAAGGGGTGTACAAATCGACTTATTGAAAATTGGAAATGCAAAAATAAACCGGGAGATATGTACAAACTAAAGCAAAACTAAAATTTGGGAAAGACCAAGATTGCGCTAATAGATGGAGCATTTTGAAACAAGTGGCGCCCGTTTGCTAGGTTTTCACCATCTTGGCAAAGATTCTATTTTTGCTACCAAGGCCCCTGTTTCCAGGTTTTCACCAAGGCACTTTTTTTCTTTTTCATTTTTTTTTGTATTTTTCATTTTTTCAATTTCTTTTTTGTACTTTTGATATTTTTCAATTTTTAAAGATTTTTTTAAGGACATTTTCCAATTTTAAAGATTTTTTCAGGACATTTAACCATAGACTGAATGCCTTAGGCGTAGAATTTCTTCAGATGGAGAACGTTGATTGGTTCTCGGAGCTGTTCTCCTTCAGTAATTGAGAATTGATAGGCACCA
The DNA here is from genome assembly GCA_027943335.1 of Chamaecyparis obtusa. Taxonomy (NCBI): domain Eukaryota; kingdom Viridiplantae; phylum Streptophyta; class Pinopsida; order Cupressales; family Cupressaceae; genus Chamaecyparis; species Chamaecyparis obtusa. The sequence continues at coordinate 772,144 of BSBK01005649.1, read as the reverse complement.
GAGCCAAAAGTAGCAATGATGACAAAGGGACCCAGCCAGTTGGGTTCGAACTTCCCCTTGCGTTCTCGATGGGATTGATTTTTAAGATTTTCTTTCAAGACTAGATCACCAACCTGAAATTCTCTATGTCTGAATTTCTTGTTGTAGCCTCTAGACATTCTCTTCTGATATACTCTGAGATGATCATACGTGGCTTGTTTGCGTTCATCTAGTAGTTCTAGTTCTTATAACCTAGAAACTCTGTAGTCATCATTAGTTACTAGACCATGCATTCTGATTCTTAGTGATGGGATTTCAACCTCAATAGGCAGTACCGCTTCAAACTCATAAACTAAAGTGAAAGGCGTAGCCCCTGTAGGTGTTCTGATACTTGTTTTGTAGGCCCATAGAGCTAGATTAATCATGAGATGCCAGTCTCTGTCGATTTTTTTTACTGTTCTATGCAAGATTTTCAATAGATTTTTGTTGGAAGCCTCTGCTTGGCCATTCCCTTGTGGATAGTAGATAGAAGACCAATATTGGGTGATCTTGAACTTGGCACATAGATCATCTAGGTCTTTATTCCTGAATTGCCCACCGTTATCTGTGATTATGGAATGAGGTATCCCATATCTGCATATGATATAGCTCAATATGAACATAGATATCTGTTTCCTTGTTGCTTGTGTCAAAGGGACCGCCTCTACCCATTTTGTAAAATAATATGTGGCTGTGATTATATGGGTATGTCCGTTAGAAGAATGAGGATGAATCATCCCGATAAGATCAAATGCCCATTGATGGAAAGGCCATTGTGTTGTAAAGGGGATTAGATCCCTCCCTGGAGCATGAATTAGGTTGCCATGTACTTGACACTTTTGACAATTCTTAGCAAATTTGATAGCCTCTTTCTCCATTTCAGGCCAATAGTACCCAGCCCTAATAAGTTTTCGAGCTAGTGTTAAACCGTTCGAGTGTGACCCACAAATACCATCATGGACTTCCTCTAATGCACGTTGAGACTCTTCCCATTCTAAACATCTAAGTAGTGTACCATCTAAACCTCATTTGTATAGATCGTGACCAATGATGACATATCGGGAGGCATTACGGATAAGGTATCTCTTTTCATGGCGATTGAAGGTATCAGGGATGATTTGGTCTTGGAGATAGGAAAATAGGTTTTTATAACGGGATGAATCATGACCTACAACAATGCAGATCATGCAAGTTTTAGGGGAGTCAGATGTAGGATAAGATAGTGCTTCCACCAGAAACTCGTAGGGTAGCTCATGTTCAGGCTACTGTAATAAAGTAGATAGTGTTGCCATTGCATCGGCAGCCTTGTTCTCCATTCTAGGAATTTGTTCAAATGTGATAGATATGAAATATTTCTTAAGATCATCTACCATTCTCTTGTAAGGAATGAGATTTTCATCTTTAGTTTGGTACACATCATTGACTTGATGAATAACAAGTTGAGAGTCTCCATGAATGTGTAGCTCTGTTACTCTCCATTCAATTGCGATTTTCATACCATTCAAAAGGGCTTCATATTTTGAAATATTGTTTGTGCAGGGGAACTTTAGTCTGAATTCTTTTGGGATGGAGTATCCTTGAGGAGTTATGAACAATATGCCTGCTCCAGATCCATTCTGTGTATAGGATCCATCAAAGAACAATTGCCATTCTTTAGAAGATATGTGCATAATAGAGGAGTCTGGAAATTCCATTTGCATTGGTGTGTCATCAAACATGGGTGCATCTGCTAGTTGATCAGCAATAACTTGACCTTTTATAGCTTTTCTTTCAACATATTCAATGTCAAATTCACTTAGAAGCATGACCCATTTAGCCAGTCTACCTGTGAGGGCAGCCTTGCTTAGTAGGTATTTTAGTGGATCAATTTTTGCTACTAGATGCATGGTATGAGCTAACATATAGTGTCTCAATTTTTGTGATGCAAAGATCACATTAAGACAAGCTTTCTCAATCATAGAATAGTTCTTTTCATACACCACCAATGTTCTGCTTATATAATAAATGACTCTTTCCTTTTTCTCTTCATCATGTTGCGCTAGCAATGCCCCCAGTGATGTAGCTATTGTGAAGACATATAAGATCAATGGCTTCCCATGAATAGGAGGCATCAAGATAGGTGGATTTGATAGATACTTCTTGATATGGTTAAATTTTTTCTCATATTCTTCAGTCCATGCAAAGGTCACACCTTTATGTAATGTTTTTGTAAAAGGCTGTGATATGTCTGCTAGCTGTGATATGAATCTTCTGATAGATTGAACTCTTCCTTGCAACGTCCTTATTTGACTGATATTCATGGGAGGTTGCATCTCTATTATAGCCTTGACTTTAGCCAGATCAACTTCAATGCCCTTCTTTGAAACTATGTATCCTAAGAGCTTTCCAAAAGTGACACCAAAAGCACACTTCTTAGGATTTAGTCGGAGACTAAACTTTTCCATTCTATCTAGGATCATGCTCAAGTCCTTTAGATGTTCAGTTCTGATCATAGATTTTGCTAAAGTATCATCAACATAATCTTCCATAGTTCGATGCATCATGTCGTGGAAAATAGATGTCATTGCTCTTTGATATGTAGCTCCAGCATTTTTAAGCCCAAATGGCATGACATTCCAGCAGAAGGTGCCCAATGCACATGTGAAAGCAGTTTTCTCTTGGTCCTCTGGAGCAATTTTTATTTGGTTATATCCAGAGAAACCATCCATTAAGGAATACATCTCAAAACCCGCAGTCATGTCCACTATCATATCAATGTTAGGTAGTGGAAAATCATCCTTAGGGCATGCTCTATTCACATCTCAAAAGTCTGTGCACACTCTGATTGAGCCATCTGGTTTAGAAATAGGTACAATATTAGAGATCCACTCTACATAGTCAATAACTCGGATGAATCCAGCATTTAGGAGCTTCTCTAATTCAGCTTTTATCAAGAGTGCAACATGAGGATGCATCTTTCTCAATTTTTTCTTGACAGGTTTGACATTTGGAGCAATAGATAAATGATGCATTATAAGATTGGGATCCAATCCTGGCATATCTAAATATTTCCATGCAAAGTTGATCTTCTTCTCTGTTAGGAATGTTGTAAATTTTTGCTTCTCTTCTTCTGATAATGATTGTGCTACATGTACCAATTGTGGTTCCTCTGTTGTACCCAAATTGATGGATTGAGTGGGCTCTATTAGAACTGGAGATCTGTCCTATAAATGACTTGGAAGGACATCAAATATCTCATCCTTAGGCACCTCAGAGAGGTTTTCACCTTTGGATATGTCTTTTATTTTTACTTTTGTAGGTTTTGAGACTGCCACAAAGTGGTTTTCACCCTCAGAACTCTTTTTCTTTTTCTTTTTACTCTTATTTTTCTGACTAAGATATTTGATGTCTGACTCGCTCATGCTAATGCTCGATTCACTGATGGAAGTACTCATAGGCTCAACTGCATTGAGGTAGAAAGCGAGGGCATAGTCATTCGGGAAGGTATAAATACCATGGCTCAGATTCATGGAGGTTTGATCAATAAGTTCTGGATATTTGATAGTCAAAGTAGGGAAAGATTGGGAGATAGTGTTTGCGGATATGGATCTATCATCATTGGTCCTAACCTGACGCTCAAGTTCAAAGGTGATACTACAACTTAAGACATCCAATTCATGAATAGGCTCAATGTCATCATGGGAGTCCAGTTCAGCCATAGGTGGATCAGACTCGATAGGTTCATCATTTCGCTCTAGGCTTACATTGGTTTGAGGTGCATATTGTTGAATAACATCAACATGTTTCTCTGTGATAAGCTCATCTAGTTCTAGGATGACTCCCCATTCATAGTCATTAGATTCATCTTCTGATTCAGGATCTCTAAGAAATCTTAGAACATGAGTAAAGTCAGGGTGAATACCCCAAGAAGGGTTATGCTCAGATTCTGATTTGTATTCATACTCATGAGAATCTGTCTTAGAATCACTACCACTTCCCTCTTCTTGATTATTTTCAAGATTAGCTGGTTCTTGTGTTGCAACTATCTCTTGATTGATAGTAGGTTCTTGTGTTTCTACTACATTAATTCTTTTGATAGGATCATATTTATCATCAAGAAGGTCTTTGATTTCTTTAGGCAAATTTTCATAGGGGATGAGTTCTGAACTATCTGAATCACTATCAGATGGTTCTATTTCTTCTTTCTTAAGAAGAGGTTCCCCTGGTGTGATCTACTCTATGACATGAGAGCAATTACCTTTGAGGTGATAGGGTTTCTTCTTAAAGCCTAAGCCAACTTTGTTTTTATTTTCTCTACTAGTATGTGGGAGAGGTACCTCAAGACCTTTTCCTCTGATTCCTAGAGGTCCTTTACCTGAATGTCCCATCTTAGCTATTAATTTATCTCCTGGACCATATGACTTGGAAGGGAGTTTGGAGACTGCAGAGTCACCAGTTTGAACAACTTGAGATTCAGGTTCATCTTTGTACAGCCATGATAGCACAGCCTCATCCTCTTCAAATTCTTGCTTGGATACTTGTTCAGCTACAAAATTCTTTTTATATGCTTCAAGAGGTTCTTTAGAGTCTGGTTTGGATGGTTTCAAAGATTTCCCATAAGACTTAGGTGAGATAGGGAGAGATGTCAAAGATAAGACTGGCTCGATAGTATATTCTCCCATACCATTTTCTTTGATATTAACCTCTTTTGCAAGATCTTCCATTTTAGATGTGGATGCTTCTTTAGTTGGTTCAATGGAAGATTCTCTATTGTTAGGCACAAGCTTATCTGCACTTTCCTTCAAGGTGTTGCAAGTTGTATTCAGTTCTGTGGGGATAATAACCTCTACTCCTTCATAAGGAAACTTCAAACATTGATGGTAAGTAGAAGGAATAGCTTGCATTTCATGTGTCCATGGTCTCCCTAGAAGGATGTTGTAGGCCAAAGGTAGATCAAGCACTTGACAGATGGTATCTTTGATAACTGGACCCACTCTGATAGGTAAGACAATGGTGCCTTTAGAAGATCTTTCTTGTTCATCATAGGCCTTGATAGTTATTTTCTTTCTAGGATCAATAGCCAATTCTAAAAATCCCAATTGTGTGATCAAGCTGTAAGAACAAATGTTTAGGCCAGCGCCCCCATCTATCAACACATGTTTGACTCTACGGTTTTGGATCAAGACTTCTATATGCAAAGGCTGATTATGTGGGTGACTCAAGGAGTTGTCATCTTCCTCTAAAAAGGAGATATATTGCGGAGATGTAAGATGTCCAACCATAGTCTGGAACCTATCTAAATCAAGGTCATCAGGAACATTGGAACCGATAAAAGCTTTATTGAGAATGGCTCTATGAGCTGGAGATATTCAAAGCAACTCAAACATGGATATTTTCACATTAGTGTGTTGGAGTTGTTGAACAATGCTATAAGATGTAGGCCTTGTATCCTTTGGATTGGAAGATTTGGAAGTAGCCTTCTGTTTAGAAGCAGATGAAAGATTGAAGGGCACCTTAGGGACATTTGATGAATCTGGGATTTATCCTTTCAGATGCATTGGAGCCTGTGATCGAGTAACTGCATTAGCTAAGGAATGATCTCTGTCTCTTCATACAATTGTGATGACATTGCAACTTTCAGAGAGACATGGTTCAACCATATTGATGATAGCATTATTTCCAAGGTAGGCATAGTTGACTTTTGCCCCCATATTAGGCTGAGAAGTTGAAACTTCTTGACCATGTTTCAGAAATGGTTCTATGGATGTTGTATGATCATTATTGCTCTTGGGATTGTCAATTGTGATGTCTCCACTATCGATCAGATCTTGTATGGTATGCTTCAAGTGGTAGTAACTGCTAGTTTTGTGACCTTTACTCCAATGGAAATCACATAATTCATTTTCTCTCCACCATTTCGGTTTGGGGTCCTGATCATTTGGTCAGATTGGTGGTAAAGAGATGATGTTATCAGCCAGTAGATTTTTCATAGCTGATTCTAAAGACTCTCCTAGAGGAGTAAATTTTTTATGTTTATCCCATTTTTTGTATTCTGGCTTCCTTTGAGATGGTGGAGAAGACTTTTTCTCTGAAGCTTTAATGGCTTGAGTACCAAGAGTGAGATTGTAGGCTGGTGCCTTTGATGGGGCACAAACAGTGTCAACAACACTATCTGTGATGATGCCTTTGTTCTTGTTCCAATTTTTGTTCTTGTCTTTAGAACTGGATCCTGATTTGTACTTATCTTTTTGAAGTGTGATTTCTCCTTTTTTCACAAGCACTTTTATGATTTTGATAGCATTATCCACCATCTTATCAAAAGATGTATGATCTTGCATTTGTAGAGGATAATTGATTTCTAGAACAAGGTTGTTGATGAAGATTTCCAATTTTTCTATTTCTGGAATAGGTCTGGCATATAGAGAGAACTTCTTCCTCCATCTCTTGAGAAATGTTAGGAATGGTTCCCCTAGATATTGCTTGAGATTACAGATATCGATCATGGTGACCGGGTGCTGAATATTGTAGGAGTATTGCTGGTAGAACAATTTGATCAACTCCTCAAAATTTTTGATAGTAGAAGGCAGTCTAGAGAACCAGTGGATGGCTGCTCCCCCTAGAGATCGAGGGAAGAGACGCATCAGATAGGTTGGTTCATGCATGAAATCCATTGATTACGTACAAAATTCTCTGACATGATCTTGAGGATCCGAGTGTCCATCATACTTGTCATACTTTGGCATCTCCACTCTTTTTGGAAATGGTGGCATATACAAGTCTTTGTCAAATGGAAAAGGACATAGAGCCTCCATGGAGAACTCTTTAGGTTCCTTCTCTTTCTTGAGATTGTTAAGTTCAACTTGTATAGCATGCATCTGTTTCATCATAGCTGTGAGTGGATTCTCTTCCTCATGTGTAATGATGTCTTCAACATTAAAGTTGGGAGGAAGTTTAGCTCCTTGATGAGCTAATTGTAAAAAGTATGCTTCTCTATCTTCTTTCAAGAAATGCTTCATCATTCGTTTGAAGTTATCATCGTTTTGATATTGAGCAATTTCTTCAGGTGTGGGTTCCTGATCTGCACCATGTTGAGATTGAGCTCTTTGAGAGCCAAAATTTGTCCCTGCTTGAGACATGGTAGGAGTTTGTGGACCCCTTGGATTAGATTGATGAGGGGTATGTTGAGTACCTCCGTGAGTTGATGGAGGAGGTATGTAACCAGATTTCAATTGATAGTTGCCAAGACCGTCGTCCTCGTAAAGACTAGAATTGATGAGTTGCTTAAGAGTTGGAGTTTGGAGAGTGGTGATAGATTTCTTGTGAGAGGAAGCTCTAGTCTCCACCATTCACCTCAAGTGAAACAAAAGAATAAGATCTAGATAACCGAAGAATGAATTGAATGAAGATGATCAGATGACGCAACCTTGTCAAGGTTTGATTGATTTGAAGATTTGATTAGATGTGGATGAAGGATACTGTGCCCTGGATGTATGGGTAGGTTCCCAAAAGATAGCGAACAAGATATCACAACACTTAGTCATTTTGATGATTGATCAAAGATTGATAGTTATGACAAGGTTTTAACACAAGATGATAAGGACTCAAATCAATTAAACAGAAGGCTGAATCAAATTCAAAAGACCACTTTGGGAAAAAGATTGGATTCTTAATAGCTATGGCTTTGTTCCTGACACAGTGATTCATTTGACAGATTCTAAAATTAGGCTGAAAAAGCTAAATATCTGGCAATTTTGACAATTTTTTGACAACTTTCAAAAATTTCCCAAATGACACTTTGCAGACTCGTACGACAGTGGGTATGCTATGAAATGATAGTTGCAAAACTCATATGACAGTTGGGTAGCAATGAAATGATAGTTGCAAGATTTTGACTTTGAGAATTTACTGGCATGGAAACTTGTACGACACTGGGTACTCAATCATATGACAGATGGGTAGTAATGAAACGACACTTGGAAATCTCATACGACAGTTGCAAGATTTTGACTTTGAGAATTTGCTGGCATGGAAACTTGTATGACACTGGGTACTCAATCATATGATAGATGGGTTGTAATGAAACGACACTTGGAAAAACTCATATGACTTTTGACTTCCTGAAATGATTTTTGACTCCAGAAAGGATTTTACGTCAATTTTTGCAAAATTTTGAGTTTTTAGATTCAGATTGTTTGCAAATTTCAATGTCTAGATTTGAGGATTGTAACAGATTTGTCCATTTTCAATAACCAGATAGATAAACAAGCACACAAAATAGCAAGCAAGTGATTTCAAGCATGTCTGAAAACAATGAACAAGGGCAAAAGCAACCTTGCGCATGAACAATCAAGTGACTTATTCGTTCTAATCCTCAAAAGTGCTAATTGTGTATGTTACAAGAATGTTTTGCAATAACACACATATACCCTATAAAATGAAAATTTGGCCTTGATAGGGTTTTTAGTAATGGTTTGACTCTGCAACTTTTATGATCCAAAGGGGTGAACTCCAATCTCGGCGCACCAGGGTTTTGACATAGTCTGAGAACTTAATCTTCAGGAGCTGCTAGGGAGATCTGACAACCCAAAAATGAACCATACCTGTGGAGATTTCTTCCACAAGGACATTTATATAGCAGCTGTCACTACCACAGCGAAAATGGCTATTACCGCTTGAGGTTCCGTCAACGCAATTTGCCCTGTGGAGGGATTGTCCGCTATGGTTAACCCTCTCTAAAGGTGACCCATAGTAGTATACCACAAGGGGACTTGGTTCTAGATCCAAAGTTTTGATACCTCTTCACTTTTAACCCAAACAAAGCAAGTAGATTAATCCGACACGCTAAGACAAAGTTTGTCTCACCAAGGTCTATGATATCAACCCCACGTGATCTATCAACCCCTCCGGAGAGAGAATGTATCAATCAATAAGAGAAGACACACTAACCAATTTTGATTCACTAAAGCTCGTGATGTCTACCCCATGTGATCTATCAACCTCTCCTGGGAGAGAATGTATCAATCAATAAGAGAAGACGCACTAACCAAGTTGAATGTGAAATGTACTAAGTATCCTCCCTACCTACAAGGATTCTGTCATCAAGAAGGATTTCACTGGGAATCCAATCTCTCAAGAATCATGAATAGTGTTTATAGGGCCTAATTACTATGTGAGCACAGATGTATGTTTCCAAAAGCAAATCTACCAAAAGTATCCAAAAAGCAGAAAGAGGAACACTTAACGCTTAAAGTGAATATGAGATGAGTCCACAAGGTGGAACACTTAACACCACACAAGCTAAAAATGAGTCCCCAACTTAGAAAACAAGTGAGTTCCTAAAAGCACAAAAGGGTTGCCAAGTGGAACACTTAACGCTTTTGTCCTATTGACCCCTCCCCTTTATGGCACTGAGATTGCAACCACAGGGCAGAATGAGGGGCCAGCGGATTAGCGAGTCCAATATCCCAAGATAGCAATTAAGATCAATCACAAGTATCTGAGACTACTTAATGAATCCTTAAGGGGTCACAACCTAGTATCAATTATGCAAGTGTGTAAAACAAAAGCATGAAAAGAATCACCCAAGCTAGACACACGAGAGATTTATTTTAAGCCCCAAATCAAAATATTATCAGCACAAGTGGAATACTTGAGATCCTTGCAATGCACTTAGTAGATTTTTACCTGATTTTAGCAAACTTTATGCTTTTTCCAATCAAAACCAACAAGAGTCAATCAAAAATAGAGAATTCCAACTGTTAAGATTAGCTGTTAGTCAAAATTTGAAAATCAAATCTGACAAACTGCTTGCAAAAATGAAACGACAGTTAAAACCTGATGCCGAAACTCGTACGACAGTGGGTATGCTCCCAGATGACAATTTGGAAACTCGTACGACAGTGGGTATGCTCCCAGATGATAGTCTGGAAACTCATACGACACTGGGTGTCTAATGAAATGATAATCCAACTTCCAAATGATAGTGGGTGCCTGATGAAATGATACTCAGTCAATTGTCGTACGACAGCAGGCTCAAACTCATATGACTTTTGTCAGAAACTCATACGAAGATTATACAGACAAAAAATAAAAATCATATTTTTGCACAAAAACTGAGGAGAAAAAGACAGAAATTGATAGAATTGAATTGGAAACTCATTTTAGGGCCCCACGGTGGGCGCCAGAAATGTGTGTGTGAAAATTGTAGCTGATCTGTAGACACAACACTTCAGTAAAACATTAGAGGTTAGCAAAAATCAAAATCATGCAAAATTGAAATCTAATTTAACCAAGTGATTTACTGCCTTCTAGTAGGTGCAAGATCGATGTTCTCATATTGCTATCGAGATCAGTGACGTAGACGACACCTAAATGAAGGATTTGAATGCAAAACTGATATGAAATATGAATGCAATTAATCTATATTTTTGGTATTTTCTATGCAATAATAATGAAAAATGATATGAATCTATGCTAATATAGAAATTGATCTAACAATGATATGAATCTATGCTAAATGATATGCATGTTGGAAATATTCAAGACTATCTAGGTTACTAAGAGGGGAGGGGTGAATCAGTAACTTCAAAACTTTTAACAGATTCAGATCTTAATAATATTAGATTGATAATCTGACTGCATGCATGAGTAACAGAAAGAATAAAATATTCATAGCACTTAGAACATAGAGATTTGGTGACCCAGAAACCTTCCAAGTAGAAAGTAAAACTGGGGTGGGGATGATACCCACAAAACTTCAATACTGCAGTATAAAGTTTGTCGGTTAAGGCTTACAATGATCACTTCTGATGATCTACCCTGTTAGGAGCAATAAGGACTGCTAGGTCCACCTTGTTAGAGGTTTTACAAACATACAATGAACTATGCACTCGATTAAGAGATTTTTACAAAGACTGTTAAGTCTACCCGGTTAAAGGATTTCAAGCTGATTCACCTGTTAGGATGAAACAGTAAATCTCTTACTTGCAACTGTACTTGCTGTTTGAGATTCTCTGATGTACTGATCACCTTCTGTGATGGATAGATCTTTGCTACTTCTTATAATGCTGTAGCCCTTTGTAATTCGCTTATCTCTGCCTTTCTCTCTTTTTCTTATTTCTCTATATCTACCTTTTTGGATATGACATAAAACATTGTTTATATATCAATCTAAGTCAATTCCAAAACAATTACAAAGTCGGCTCTTAAACAAGTAAACACAAATATTACTGAGTTGGCCCAAATATAGTTACACGGTTACTGCAAACTAACTCAGTGACTTTCTGATACTCAGCATCCACTGCTTTACTCGGCATCATCATGCACTCAGTAGAAGTGGAAGCTCGGTCCATACTAACCACTCAGTCATAGTTTCAAACTCGGTAAATACTAGAGACTCGGTAGATAAAGTGTTACTCGGTAGAAACTAAATTTCCTGTTTAACCGTGCAACACTCGGTAAACACTGTGAAACTTTGTGAGCTCAGTATGCACTATTCTGCTTGGTAAGCTCTATTCTGCTTAGTAAGCTCTACTCTACTTGGTATGTACTATTCTGCTCGGTATGTACTGTTCTACTCAGTAAGCTCTGTTCTGCTTGGTATGTACTATTCTGCTCGGTATGTACTATTCTACTCGGTATGTACTGTTCTGCTCGGTATGTATTGTTCTACTCGGTATGCACTATTCAAAATAAGTGTTGTCACTAATGACAATCATGCTTAATGCCAACAATCTCCCCCTTTGGCATTAGTGACAAAAACACTTATTGCCAAAACTTATATACAAGAATCATGCTGAATCTTTTTTTTTTTTTTTCAAAATTTATCTTTGTCAAACTGCTGTTTATACATTTCATGACTCCTTTATATAGAGTACTTTCTCCCCCTTTCGTATTACACACCTTAATCTTATACACTTTCTCCTATACATTTTCTCCCCCTTTTTGACAATAATGCCAAAGGTGTATATACAAGTATTTTATAGGGAGAATCCAAAATGTGAAAGAAAATCATAATGTACCTTTATGATTAGTGCCAGAGTTCTGTCCCAATTCTCTTGCAGAATCTTGCATGTTTGGAGTGCAATTTGGACTTCTGTAGAGAGTTCAATCATGTGATCTGCAATGGAAAATTGATTGTCATGGAGTAATTCTTTTGAGTGAACAATGTGCTTTTGCATTATGTCCATGATGGGAAGGATCATGTTCTGAATATCTAGTAGTGTTGACCAGATCTTTGTATCTTCTTTTAATAATTCCGACTGCCTATTTGATAGGAATGTGATTTTCATATGATGTGCAGAGCTTGAACTAGGTTCAAGTTGCAACCTCTGTACACTGTCCTTCAGATCCTCATCAATCTTATTCAATTTATCCTTGACTTCCTTAGTGAACTCGGCAACATTACATAGCTTAGCAACAAGTGAGGTAACATTGGAATAGGAGGACTCAATATCTATCAAAACTAAAGATAATTCTACCTGATTAAGCTATATGCTGAGCAACTTGCTCAAGCACTTTATTGTCAAACTTCTTCTCGGCTTTCTCAAGAATCTTTTCTGACGCAGAGGAATCCTCATGGAACTTGTTTACTGCCTCAGTTAACTATAACAAAATATGTTGAGAGGAATCAACTTTAATACCTAATGCTTCTGACAAAATATCCTTTGCATCTTCAATAATTTTATATTCCTTGTCCCTTTCTTCTTTTAGTTTCTTCTACTTTGCTTTCTTTTGGAGGAGTTCACCAATGTTTTGCATTTGGTCTGCTGAAAGATTTGCAAAGTCTAATTTTGGAATCTCTATCTCCTCATCTAAGTCTATATCCTCTTCTACATTCTTACTCAAAAATCTTGCACTCGGTTGAGCCTTAGGATCAACTGTTATTGCACTTAATGCCTTTGTAGAAGTTATTGTAGACATTGTAGGACTAGCTATGAAAAATGATAAACTACTGACTGGAATACTTGAGGGGCTCAAAACTGAAGTATTCACAATTGTAGAATCAAAAACTGAAATACTTACTGAAGTATCCAAAACTGAGGTACTTACTGCTGGAAAACTTGATATGGAAGTAGGTACTGAAGTAGATACAGGAGACTGCAACTCGGTAAAAGAGGTGGTAGTCATTTTTGTCGATGATACATTGAGTTGTGCTAGTGATGATTTGACATTTGATGTATCTGTGGAAGTTGTCACAATCATACTTGAAGTTATCTCCATGCTAGGTGTAGCAACTTTTGCTGGAGAGTGAGGAAGTGAGGCAATGACTTCTGCAGCTATCCGAACAATATTATCTTCCTCATCACTTTGCTTGTCTACCTCAGTATCTTCTTCATGTTCATCACTGTCATCATCAATATCCTTGATTATCACAGTTTCGGCACTCGGTTTGTGAAGATTATAGATGTTTTTCCATGTGGTAGTGGCACTCTTCACAACTGACTCAATATCTTTGATCAAAATCAAACAACTGTTGAATTTGAGTGTTAACTTATTTTCATTATCTATCAATGTCTTATTAATTTCAGCATTTTTCAAACTTGGCATTAATTGCCTCAAGGTTTGAGCATAGATGTCCTTGACAGTTTGTCTTGCATTGGACCATCTCAACTTAATTTTGTTCAAAAAAATTCCTGGGATTTGAGAAGCTATCTCTTCAGGTGAGTATTTCCATCTTCCTATTTTCTCGACAACACCATCTTCAATTTCCTGCTGCTCTTCCTCAGATCTGATTTCATATTCGAGAGATTTGAAGTTTTCAATTCCAGATCCTTCTCTCATATCTTTGATCTTTTCTTTTAATGAAGGAGGAGGCCTTTTGAATACTATTTCTTCACTGTCTTTGCCTGCCTTGCCTCTTGCACTCCTTCTTGTAAATACTGCAGAGGGTTGCTTGGGTGCCTTGGTGATAATTACTTTTCCTTTCTTCTTTGCTGGTACTTGTTCTTCTTCCTCCTCATTCTCTTTCTCTTCTTCTTCTTCAAAGTCCTCTCCTTTTTCCTCGGTTGACATTAGAGGTGTGCTAGCTTGTATTTTGGCCATCCTCTTTCTTCCTTTGTTAACCGCCTATGGAAGCTTTATACTAAGCTCAATTCTCTCCTTAGCTTCTTCATATGTCCCAAAATATGGTGCCTTTGGATTAATAGGTTGATTAATTAGGGCTTCAATAATATTCTTGGTTTCATCAATATTTACCTCATAGGGAAGAGGTTTCACATGTACAATCCTTGGTTTTGCTGCCTGTATATACAGATTATCACAGTCCACCATGAAACAAATATCATCTTTGTAATCTTCCACCAATTTCTGTGGAATCCAGAATCTATTGTTCATTTTCTCTTTAAATGATTCAAAATAGTTATCCATTATGCTTTCAAAATTATCACCCATTTCTAAAATGTATTCATTCATCTGATAAAGAACCGGCACATCTTTTCTCCATACTACCGTGCCTTTTGATGGGAAAAATTTTTGAGCATAGAAAAATAAACAAACCAACAGTGAGCCAAACTTACATGGATTGTTCTTTGAGGTTTGGATGCTCTCCATGTTCTTGTTGAACCGTTTCAACAAAAGATCTGCTAGGTCAAATGATAGATTGTTCTTTACAATTTTATACGCTAGGTCAACTGCTTCACACGGAACACTGTTCTGCCGACTTGAATTGTATATCTTGTGAGCTACGATATGTATACCAAACTTCAATTCTACATTAGTAATTTTGCTTATCTTCATACCTCTACCATCCCACTCAGCTAGGGTTTTCTCTTCCAGTTTTGTCTGACATAGGGTTTTTGTAGATTTTGCCTTGTTGAGCATGGGAAGACCAGTGATTCGGTGAATCATCTTCTTCGTAATCTCTATTGGTTGCTCAAGCCATATTTTACCTTCATGTACTCAGCTGAGGATATATCTGACCCATTTTATCTGAAAGCTCTGAGGCAAGTGTGTGATGTGAACTAAACCCTTATCTTCCAAATGTTGATGCTCCGGTTTGAGAACACCATCAACACATAGTTCCTCACGAATAGTATCTATCTCTAGGGTTCCAAGCTCTTGAATTGTACACTTAAAATGACTGTGAATATCATTAATAAGGAGTACCTTAGGAGGGATCCGAGATTGAGCTCCACTCAGGTCTAGGGTTCCGGCAATTGCGGGCACGAGTTTGAAATCTGGTGCTTTCCATTCTCCATGAATCAACATTTCTGAACCTTTCTTCAATTTAGCACTGGATGATGCCATGGTAGCTCGGTGAACACAGTAAATTCTTCGAGGAAAGAGAATATCTTGCTGAAATATGCTTCGAAATGTTTGATTGCACTAGGAGACTTTTGTTCGCGGTGAATAGTGAACTTGATTTCACTCCTTTTGTTAAAACTTTGTCATTAATGCTTAGTACGAATTAGGGTATTGAATTAGACAGGCTGTCATCCACTAAGAATTAATTGCTCGGTGAAGACTCCACAACTTGGCGATCATACGAATTCATACTTCTCCGACCTTACTCGGTAACCAAATGAAGTTAGGTTACTCCCGACCTTGCTCGGTGGTAACTGATACCGACCTTCTTGTGATCCTGCTGTATCTTGCATACTATTTTGGATCTATCTTCCTTTCAGTTCAAGAACTATTTTGGAATATGTCTATGAAGATACAGTTCCAATGCTTTCTTGGAGACTAGTTAGAGCTCATAGAGCCACTCCCTTCATTAGTGACTTCAGGATTGGTTTGCTCGGTAGGTTTAGGAATCCACTTCTATCTCATCTGCTTTCTAATGTTATTTGCTTTTTCTTTCTTTTCATCTTCAATTTTGCCTAAATTCATGCAGTTTTTAGCTATGTGACCAAGCTTAGTGCAATTATAATATCTTATGGTAGAATCCCTTTTTCTCAAGTGGTGCCTTACACAATTCATGCCAATGTGTCCATATTCTCCACAGTAATGACATCTACACCAAGTGTTGTAATCCCAACCAAACATTGCTTTAATAATTTGTTCCGCTGGATTGGGTGTTTTAGTTCTGCATTCTGATGCCTTATGACCTTGTTTGCTACATTTGTGACATATGCCTTTAAATCTTGGTTTTTCCTTTCATTCATTTGCTTTATGACCAAGCTAATTGCAATTGTAGCATTTTCCATTGAATTTTGCTTTTCCATTGCTCCAACATTTGTTTGAAGTATGACCAATTTTGCCACAGTGATTACAGGTAGGTTTCTGATTCTTTTGAGTACCTTGTTTGGAGGATTCACCTTCCTCTTTGTATCCAAGTCCTACTTTTCCTTTTTGCCTATGAAGGTTTCATTCATACACCTAATTCATATCTTCTTGAGATTTCAACATTCTCTCATTGATTTGCCTTTTAGCATCTAGCTCACTCATCACTCTTAAATTGATTTACTTTTCAGATCTTAGCTCTTCTCTCATATTTTCATTTTCTGATCTTAGAGTCGAGATTTCTTCATTTGCATTGGAGATTTGATCAATAAGATTTTCTAGCTGAAGAGTTTTATTCTGGATTTAATTGTTCTTTTCATCTATTCTATTTCATCTTTCATCTTGTTTCTTTGTTCCAAGACTTCACAGAATCTTGTTGACTGAATTTTCTGTTCTCTGTTCAATTTTCTCACTTCTTCTTGCAGAGATCCACTCTTTTCTAGAAGTTCTTTGATTGCATTGTTTGCTTCATTTGAGCTGCTTGAAGGGAAAAAGTCTTCAATCTTTTCTTCAACATACTGGTGGTCATTGATCTGATTTGCAAATTCCTTCCTTCTTTTTAGGGAAAGGGAAAGATGCTCTCTTGCTTCTTTGAGTTGAGTTATGGCCATTTCCAGATCTAGCTTTTCATTCTCAATTACTTTGTTTAGTCTGAATATCTCCATTGTCCTTAATCTTTTCTCAAGTTGTCAAACTTTATTCTGAGATCCACTGAGCTCTGATACCAATTGTTGGAAATATTCAAGACTATCTAGGTTACTGAGAGGGGAGGGGTGAATCAGTAACTTCAAAACTTTTAACAGATTCAGATCTTAATAATATTAGATTGATAATCTGACTGCATGCATGAGTAACAAAAAGAATAAAACATTCATAACACTTAGAACACAGAGATTTGGTGACCTAGAAACCTTCCAAGTAGAAAGTAAAATTGGGGTGGGGATGATACCCACAAAACTTCAATACTACAGTATAAAGTTTGCCGGTTAAGGCTTACAATGATCACTTCTAATGCTCTGCCCTATTAGGAGCAATAAGGACTACTAGGTCCACCTTGTTAGAGGTTTTACAAACATAAAATGAAGTATGCACTCGGTTAAGAGATTTTTACAAAGACTGTTAAGTCTACCCAGTTAAAAGATTTCAAGTTGATTCACCTGTTAGGATGAAACAGTAGATCTCTTACTTGCAACTGTACTTGCTGATTGAGATTCTCTGATGTACTGATCACCTTCTATGATGGATAGATCTTTGTTGCTTCTTATAATGTTGTAGCCCTTTGTAATTCGCTTATCTCTGCCTTTCTCTCTTTTTCTTATTTCTCTATATCTACCTTTTTGGATATGACATAAAACATTGTTTATATATCAATCTAAGTCAATTCCAAAACAATTACAAAGGTGGCTCTTAAACAAGTAAACACAAATATTACTGAGTCGGCCCAAATATAGTTACACGGTTACTGCAAACTAACTTGGTGACTTTCTGATACTTGGCGTCCACTACGTTACTCGGCATCGTCATGCACTCAGTAGAAGTGGAAGCTCGGTCCATACTAACCACTCGGTCATAGTTTCAAACTCGGTAAATACTAGAGACTTGGTAGATAAAGTGTTACTCGGTATCTAAACTAAATTTCCTGTTTAACCGTGCAGCACTCGGTAAACACTGTGAAACTTTGCGAGCTCGGTATGTACTGTTCTGCTTAGTAAGCTCTGTTCTACTCGGTAAGCTCTGCTGTACTCGGTATGTACTGTTCTACTCGGTATGTACTATTCTACTTGGTAAGCTCTGTTCTGCTTAGTATGTACTGTTCTGCTTGGTATGTACTATTCTGCTCGATATGTACTGTTCTACTCGATATGTACTATTCTGCTCGGTATGTATTGTTCTACTCAGTATGCACTGTTCAGAATAAGTGTTGTCACTAATGACAATCATGCTTAATGCCAACAATGCAATGCTCAAAACTAGAAAGATCTCACAATAGCTTGGATTCGCAAAGTTGATTCTTCAGACTCTAATTCGATAGCGTGAGAATGCAAATTCGTGGATGAATTATGAAGAGATGAGCCTTGGTTTTATAGAAATCCAGGGCTTTGGAGGTGCATGGAAGAAAGCCATAAATCACTAAGATTTACTCAGCTTGATTTTTGAGTTATCTAATAATAAAGATAATTTAATTCACAAAAACATGCAAAAGCTAAGTTTTAACTCAAAATAGCGTTTAGCTTTAATTGATAATTGATAGTTGTCTGCTTTTATGATTGTGCATGTTTTATTCATGAATTAATTTAATAATAAAGTGATTTATGCTCAACTTAACTGATTTTTGAAAATAAATAATTGATTTATGGGTTAATCAATTATTTAATCAAACTTTTATTAAAAACTATATTATTAAATAATGACAACTTGCTTTAATTAATTAAATAAGAATTTAATCAATTATTCATAGGATATTGGATTTATTGTCAAAATTAAATAATATAATTAATAATAGATAGAATTAAATTTAATTAAACAATTAAGTGGCAAGATATTAAATCTAATTAATTAAATATGAAAATATTCAATTAATCAAACTTAGGATAAATGTGATTTATCACCAAATAATCATTAAATTAAAAATAATTAAGATAATTAGGAATATTGCTAGGAATATTCTCCGATGCAGAATTTAAGATAATCAATTATGATTCGATGATGTTTAGATGTGCCTTAGATTAGAACTTCGATGTTGATTTCATTCGATTTGTTGATATAGGAGATTAATGAACTTATAGCCCATTTTTGGGGTATTACAATGGGCCATATAGTGAACACCAACAACATATGGTGAACAAGAAGCTTGCATCTTTGTGCAAAGACCATTCCTTTGACCTTGCATTACTGAAGCTCCATCCGCTCCAACACAAATCAACTTCTTCGCTATTGTCAATTCATCCATACCTCCATATTCAATTAATTGGTTCTTTACTAATTGAAATAAAGTTTCTGATGTGGTAGTGTCCCTTAATTTTGCAACAGTGAGTAGATGTGGTTGGCAGACATTATTCTGTATAGTATAAACATGCATGCATACCCATGACGTATTATCTATTGTTGTAACTTTGTCTAAGGACAATGCAATAAAGGTTGACTCTTTTATTTTTCTCTATACATCCTCTATTTCAACTTGGGCAATACAACTTGCCAATTCCCATCCATTGTTTATTGACTAATGAGTGATAGGATAGTTAGGAACTTTTAGAAAGTGTAACAAACCACTCATTTCTGGATAGTCTGTCATTGGACACCCTCTACTCAAAATATGGAAAACATTACTTAATTGGACAACTTTTCCATGATCTTCTACTTCACTTGCTTTTGCAAAAATAGCATTAATAGAACCTTGAACTTCACCAGGCTTCATCTTAAATTTTTGAAACAAATAATATTCCTCAGCATTCCTTTTATGTTGACATTGCTCTTTTGTTTTATATCTTACCACTTTTATTTCCTTTCCATCAACAGTTGAGGTTTAGTAAACCTTACCAACATGTTTCTCTATGGTGTCTAGTTTAAGCTACAACCACTTTTCCTTTTTATACTTCCAAATACAAATCGTACATCTGCATTCTACTGGTGGCTCACCTACAATTGGATTGTCCACAGGTTCAATGAATGGATACTTTGTTGCCCAATCAAATTTAAATCTCCTCACCATCTCCCATTGACGATCAATTTTTTCTTTTGATTTTCCTCTCTCTTTAGTGTTAGTGTTAACTAAACCATCATCATCACCGAAGTCGATCACTTCATCCTGGTACTGGTTGTTGACTTGAAATTCTTCTTCAAGGTCATCTTCATCAGAGGTATTAGGTTCTGCAACTTCGTCACCAGATTTATTAGGCTCCCCAATTTGTTCATTAGACTCCTGTGTAGGTTGAGAACCTTGAAATTGTACAGGTTCCTCTGATGATGTACCTTCCTCACTTTGACCAACACTATCGTGTCTACCCACGCCAAAGCATGAAGATAAATTTATGCATTTCGTTAGCCTTGGGCTCTCTTGGACATCTCCACCTGCAATAGTCCTCTTCCTATTTAACTTTGACTGTGACATCTCCCACAAATTAAGGCTACAAATAAAATTTTACTTGAATAAATTGTAAGATACTACAGACTGACAGTCATTCGCTACCGATTGCAAATGCAATTGTGAGCTCAGAATCAACTAAATCTCTTGAAGTCTCCTTCTCTCCAGCATGTTTCAATAATGAAACTCATATCTCTTAAATAGACAACTACAAGTAAACCATTTTCATATTAGCCATCAGATTTTGCCTTATAATCTCCATCGTCCATTTTGGCGAAGGGGCCGATAGTTGCTTATGATTAACAACTAATATTTGGCAAACCCGTGTATTTTCAAATAATTGACTGGGCACATAGGGCAGGAATTTGGGACATGATTATGTATGATGCATGGTGAATTGGATCCTAGTGTAAATAAAAATTTTACTTGGGAGAATGGGCCTTTGGCGAATGTTGATCCTTGATGAAGACACCCAATTTAATCTATGGTGAAGAACCTGACTACTGTAATAGAAATATGGGCGAAGAACCCAACTACCGTATTGATATTACGTAAAAATAGTGGTGAACAATTCAACCACTATATGAGCATTTTATAAAATCTGGGCAAATCGGTCAACAACTATAGGAGTGTTTTATTCACCAATTTCCTTCCGCCGATAGGCACATATTCACCAAATGGCGAATAATTGCCACTAAAAAAAACCCCGATCTAAAAGATTTTAAAACTAAGCTACTAACTTTGATAGATCATTTCTGCAAAACCAAAGAGTTAAATGGAGTAACTCTAAATGGAATTTTAGATGCAAATCATTTGAGAGAGCAATCAAGTCATTTTTCACTGACAATGAGGGAACAATATAATATTATGCAGAACCCTTGTGAAGATGGATCAGTATCAAGGCTTTGGAAAAATCTAGCTGAGAGCGAATTGTTGACTGATTCAATATCAGAATATTTCAAGCTTGCTGATTTATGTTTGACCATGATATTGGGGTCGGTGGAGGATGAGAGAGTTTTCAGTGCTTTGGGATTCTTAAATTCAAAGCTAAGAAACAAACTAGATAAGAATCTGGAAAATTGTTTGAGGCTCTATACATCCAGGTATGAAGTCAATACTTTTCCTTACGAAAGGGTACTGAAATTATGGAGGAAGAAATGTCAGAGAAGAGGGGTGGGAAACATTTCAAACCAAAGTGGGACTGGGAGTGGGAATGCTAGAGACAATGATGTCATTGACTCATGTACTAGTACTAGTACTACTAGCGGTGAACTTCAGTTAAGCGGTGGTATGCAGAGTGAAAAAAACATATCAGAGAACCAATGAAGCTATGAAGTTAATGGTGCTGAATCCGACGATCTCAATGATGATATGATGTGGCAGCTTGAAGTTGAACCGTTGTAGAAGTAGCAAGTCCTAGGTATTTATTAAGCTTTTTCCTGAAGTCTACTGTCAGTTTTTGTATCTTATCATCAATCATGCATAATAGCATATTCCAATGTCAAAAACATGAATGTGGTTGATAATGTCATCAAGATTGAATTCCATAATTAATAATGGTTTTCATTTGCATTATTCAACTCATATGGTACAATTCTTATAGATTTTTCATTATTCTTTTTGACAACATAGCAATTCATATGTTACAATTCTTAGAGTTAGAAATACTAATTCTCATTAATTTAATTACAAATATGATACAATGCCTCAATACAGCTCTGTGATTTTGTTTACAAAAGTCAATGACTCAATATCCATTGGCAATTTGGCACATTACCCAATTTCAATTTCATTACCCTAACTCTAAGCCAATGACCCTGAATTCCCTTTTATAGAAACAAGGGAGCAACAACAGCTTCAGGTCGATTTGCCTAATGTGAAGTGAGAAGTCTCAAAATCTAAATCAGTAAGGCAACTAAAAGTCTAAAACATCTCTACAACTTTAGTTGTACATTTCTGCATTTGACAAGCCGGTTTAGTAAATTAGCATTGGCAATAGCATCTGCAACTGCAAGACTACAACATTAATCTTGTTCAAAAAACAAAGTTCAAACTTGTTACTTTAAACTCAATTCTAGACTCTAATATTTGTATGGTGAAAATGTGACCACACTTCTATGAATCATTACATGTAAGGAAACTCAAGAATAAGCCCTCACAAAGTGATCCATAGCTCTCTATGCATGGAGTTGCAAGGAAATTATAAGTTTGCTCTCAGCTAGAGCTATGAAGCATATGACCTTGCTAGTCAACCACACAATGAGAGATTCTAAATGAATGCAATGCAATGCAAATTAAGCTAGGAATGAGTATGCAATTTAATGTATGAAAGGAAATGAAAGTATTACAATCCTCTTAATTAAGCTAGGTGAGTTAATCTAAGACAATGAAAAGAAATTAAACTATGGATGCTATGAAAATAAGAATGAAAGTAGATCTAAACTAGATGCAAGAAAGAAAAATAAAAATGATGATGCAATACTTCAATATGAGAGATCTAAGAATACCATAGCTCCAAAATGCCAAGATTGAGAAGCTCCAAGACTCCAAGATGCTAAGATGCCAAGACTCCAAGAGGATGAATCATGCAAAAGATGGATTATGCAAAAGATGAATCTTGCAAAAGATGGATCAAGTAGAAGATGGATGCAAAAAATGAATGATTAAGAATGAGGAGAGAGTCTCCTTTTAAAAGATTTTAGAAATGAATGGACAGTCAAGATTAAGAGGCAAAAAAGAATTATCAAAGGTGGAAATTAAATCTTGGTTGATCCATGTGCTCAAGATTCTCAAGAGGCAAAATCAATGGACATGATTAAGAGACAAAAAGATATGTGGAACAGATTAAGAGACAAAAGGAGATTCCACTCACCTTGGAAAGTGTGCATTCAATGTGTAGACAAAGAGTCTTTTTTTTTTTTAAAAATTATTTATTTATTATTTTTAGAAAAGTGGTTTCCATTATTTAATTAAAAGACTTTTTTTATTTATTTAAAAAAGATTTGTTCTTTTAATTAAATGTGGCTTAGGAAAAAGTGATTTTATTATTTAATTAAAAGAATTTTTATTTATTTAATTAAAAGAGATTTTTATAAGACTATTTTATTTTTTATTTTTTTCTCTTTTTATTTAAATAAGGCTCAAACCTTAGGAAATATTGAATTGATTATGATTTGATCAAGGAAATTGATAATGTTGAAAAATATTGATTATTGATAAAACTGATTCAGAGATAAATAAATCAAATAAATGGGGCCCAAAGTCTAGGCGACCATTTTTGGGTGTATACATTTTCCCCTCTTTGACTAATGTGAGATCGATTTGGGATCACATGTGGTCAAAGAATGAAGTTGCAATGTGAGATCGATTTGGGATCACAAAACAACTCAGATATGAGGTCGATTCGGGATCATATCTGGACAAAACATAAACAAAGGCCTTTGAACATGAGGTCGATTTGGGATCACATTCAAAGTAAGAGATAAGAATCTGAAATTTGATCGAAAGCTCACCAATGATGTCTGAATCAAGAGAATTAAGAGAATTAGGGATGAGAATCCCATAGATACTGCCCCCTCGGTCGAAATTGAAATCAAGTAGAGGAGAACAACAGATTGATAAAAGATGATCAAATCATAATCAATCACAATCGAAGATAAGGTCGATAAGATAACCATTAAGCAATGAAACATGCCCCAGTGATGAATTAGAAGAAAAGAAATGGGGTGAATGGAAGACTAGAAGTTTGAAAGACATGAATAGGAAGAAATTCCATCAAAGATCGAAGAATTATGCCTCAAATGGTTAGTCAACTACATAGAAGAAGGAGAAATGTGATTTTGATGATCAAGGTGAACACGGATTTCAGTTTCAAGTTCGAAAATGGATCTAGAATGTCGAAATTAGCTAGGGGTGCAATTTTTGCGCAATTTTGAGGTGTTTTGAAAATTAGCCAAAATTGGTCGAAAAGCTGTATAAGGAAGAGGATGTGATATGAAAGATAGGAAGTGAAAGACATGATCAAGAAGAATCAGAAGATGAACATAGTTGATTGACTAGTCCGTGAATGATTAAAAGAAGAGCTCTTTCCATATGCAAAATGCAAAGAACTAATCTACTCATGAACCTAAGAATGCAAGCTACTATGAAAGTGGTTGACTTGCAAAGTCACAACACTTATAGACATCTAATTATCATCATCGAGCATTATTGGTAGCATCATAAGATCATACAATGCACACTAGCATAACTATGCAAATATGAATATGATCTTTATGAGATAAAAATGTGAAAATCCCACCTAGGCATCAAAGACATGTAGGTCAAGATGACTAGTGCAGTGAGATCACCTAAGTTTGATATGGTGAGATTATGCTTGTATCAAGACACATGAAAGTTAGGATAACTAGAAGCATGCACTCATAAAACAATCAAGGATAATGCCTTGTCAATCCTTAGTGTCAAGTAAGACCAGCATAAATACTCATGATAGTTAGGATCAACAAAATATTCCCACAAGCAGATAAAGAAATAAAACATGTTCTCATACCCTCAGTCTTCTAGCTATGCATCATGAAAAAATTCTCAAGGGGAGACCACTCATCAAAGAAATCCTCATAGACAGCACAAAAAAATAAATAAAGTCAACATATCTCAATTGAGTTGATTTGTTTAAGTGCATGTGTGTTAGTCATAGAGTCAAACTCTAAGTATTGCATCTGCAAATGAGCAATATCACATCATACTTAGACTATAGGCAAGACATCTAATAAGTGTTAAGAAACACTCGACGCAAGGGTAGTGTTGAGAAACACTTTGAAATTTTTTGGGACTTTTATAATTTTTAAGATTTTTGAATATATAATTTTTTTGGTGAAACATCAAAGTGTCTATTGCTAAGATTTCACTAGGATGCTCTTTTTTCAGGACATTTTATGATTTTTAGAATTTTTGACAATATATCATTTTTTTGAGATTTTTTTAGAATCATATATGAATTTTTTTGGTATTTTTTTCAGGATCATAAAATATGTACAAAGGATGTCCCCAGACAGAACAGGCATCAAACTCTTTAAGCAAGATCACGTCGTGCAGTCCCAATGTCAAGCAAGGTGGAGAACAAGAGGGATTAGCAAGTTGGTGGAAGAGATGGAAGACAAGGGAATGAAGGAGAATGAAAGAAAGAAATCCTCAAGGGAAAACTCCTCAAGAGTACCCAAGCTAGGGAAAAATTGTCATGCAAAGTACTTTTGGACAAGCAATGAAAGACCAGCATAGGATAAGTCACAAAAGTGTAATGCCAAAGAAGGAAAGGATGAAGTCCAAAGGAGTAGACATGTCAAAAGACTTCATAGCATCATATTTTACTCTTTTTATTAGATCAAGAACAAGGGGGAAAAAAATAGCGAAAGACTAGAATGAATGGAGGAAAATAAATATGAAGGCTAAAAATGAAATGAAATGGAAGCAAGATCATCATAAGATAACTCACAAGATAGCCAAATGTTCATGTATAGTTCAACATTTTCAAGATCAAAGATGGAATGGAATGGCTGAAATATGTAGAAGAACTACACATGATGCCTGATTACCAGGTTTTCATCACAGTACTTATCCAAGGTGCCACAAGGGAGTGGTTTTCACCATAGGATGAATTTATTTCTCTTTACTTTTGCTACCAAGGCGCCTGTTTCCGAGTTTTCACCAAGGCACATTTTTAATTTTTTGTTCTTTTTGAATTTTTCTATTTTTTAAATTTTTTTTAATTTTTTTTTGAAAGAAGGCAAACTTTTTAGATAGTGCTCCTTGAAAGGATAAACCATGATATGCCAAGGATTCAAAATGATATGCTCAAAGATGCTGATAGGGAAAGGAAGATGGAAGAGAAAAATGGAGGATAAGGTTTTTATGCAAAGCAAGTGAGGTTGGAAGATATGAGGAATAGGAAAATGAGGAAAAAGGATAGAAGGTAGAAGGATAGTGAACGAAAGGATTGTGAAAGGGTAGATAGAAAAGAAGGCAAGATCAACATCAACACACACCTTGAAGGGTGGCAAGAAGATGGAGGAAATGTGAATGAAGGAATATGAGAAGGAATATGGTGAATGCTTAGCAGAGGTTGCAGTTCAGGCACATGGAATGGAAGAATGTTTTTGGAAGAAGATGAAGTGGAAGCCTTTGGAAGCTTGAATGTCAACTTCACTTGTTGTTCAACATAAGACTCTCTTAAGAGAGACTTTGGAATCCATATAGCCATAGGCTTTTCATTTCTTTTTGATGATTTAGAGAGAATATCTTCAATGATGAATTTTAGAACCCATACTTGTCTTGTAATTTTCTTCTTAGATATCTCTTTTGACTTTATGCCCCCATGTCGATTAGAGGAGACATGGTGATCTTCTTTTTTGATGGATTCTTGTATTGCTTCTTTTTCTTATATTGAACATTCAAGTTACTTCCAAAAGACTTGGGACTTGTGGAAGAAGAAGGAGGATATGACTGGTTTAGATGGGTGGGTGGATGAAAAGGATTCAAGGGTATGCATCTATGTTGATCTTGAGGAAAGATAAGAGATGGAGGGATGTAAAGACCCAAAATGGATGATGAATTAGGAGAGTTAGGAGGGGAAAGTGAAGGGACATAAGGGCCCAAGATGGAAGGAAGACATGAAGCCTTTGGTATTGGTGGAGGAAGTCCAAGGAGGGATGTGGAAAATGCAAAAGGATAATCAATAAGTTCATCAGCATCTATATCACAACCAAGGATATCAGCATCTTTAGAGTGAGCATTAGAATTTTTAACAGGATCCTGGACATCTTGAATAGGAGCAGTTTCTTTGATAGGATCATTCAAAGCTTGCGAAGACTTAGGAAGAGTAGAAAGTGGAGGTGAACATGGAGTGGTAGAACAAGAAGATGGAAGACTTTGATCTTGACAAGGATCTTTGGATAGCACAAGCGTAGAATTTTTCTCTTGATTTTTAATAGGCTTATCATTGGAAGTAACAACATCATTTTCAATAACCTTAATGGAAGTCTCATCTTTGGAAAGTGCAAGTGGGGTAAGGTTATTTTCATTGTCAATAAGCTCAATAGTGTGAGTAGTAGCTTGATCTCACTTAGAAGAAAAATTAAGACATGGGGGAATGAATGAGGAAGGGCGTAAAGGATCAAAAGAACCATGAAATGGAGGAGAGACATCATGAAAAGGATTGGATGACATGGAGGGTCCTTGATCTTGATCATTCTTTATGTTCTTTTCTTTATCATTTTTAGTCATCTTGACATGTATCCACTTCTAAGGATAAGGAAGTGGGTTGGAGTTGTATGGAAGACTTTGGCAGAGATGGTGAAGGAATAGATGAAGTAGGTATTATAGCATTTAAAGGCTTAGGCTCTTTAGGTTTAGTATTATTGAAAGTATTTGAAGCCAAGTGAATGTTAGCTTGAGTTTATTTAAGAGGTAGCCCTTGAGAATAACTATAGGGAACCGCATGAAAAGCATTAGGATTTGAATTGGATGAAGTATTTGTGAAAGATTTGGAAGACTTACAAGCTTTAGGAAATGTGTGGATGTTGGAAGAAGTAGAGGATGGAAGGGAACCATCACAAGACAAAGGTTCAACATTAACATGATCTTGCTTGAGAGTGAGATCTTTATTTTCAGCATGAGAGTTCTTAGAGGAGAAATGCTCATAGTATCTACATTTATAATCAGCATGGAAAGCTTTCTCTTCCTCAATAGAAGTAGATGTATCATATTGTTCACAAAAAATATCATATTCTCTTTCAAAATCAGAATCATATGGATCCCCATCACAATCTACCCAATAGGATGACCCTTTAATAAGCCTAAGCACATGATGAGGAGGACTCTTAGGAACATAGGTATGGCTAAACTATCCATCGTCATAGTCATCATAGTCATCATATGTGGGTGTGTCACTCTTTGTGGAAGAGGCATCATAAGGACTATCACATTGCTCTTTATAGTATGTCTTCTGAAGAGAAGGAAGATTCTTAGGAGAAGTAGAAGAGGAATGAGATTGTGGAGAAGAGGAAGGTGAAGACCTAGTGGAAGAAGAAGACTTGGATAATGAGGAATTCGAATAATGTTTAGAAGATTCATGATAAGATTTGGAAGATGAAGAATGTGAACAGTGTTTAGAAGAATTGTGATAAGACTTAGAAGATGAAGAATGAGAATGATGTCTGGAAGAGTCATGATAAGACTTGGAAGATGAGGAAGAATGAGAAAACTTAGATGATGAAGAATGTTTAGAAGGAGTTTGTGATATGATCATGTCTATGATCCTAGCCAAGGCATATGATTTAATCATCTTTTATTTTATTTTTTCTATAAGTTTTTCACCCATGAGATATTTGGAAGGACTATTGGAGGAATAAAGATACTCTTCAAATTGAGCAATGAGTTCAAGATCATCTATTTTCAAGAAAGGTTCCTTAACAAGATAGTTGAAATTCATGGTTCTAGAAGAGGAGAAATCAATCATGGAAGAAATGAATAGAAGAGATGAATATAAGAGTGTAGACTAGATAATAAGAGGAAAAGAATCAAGAAGAAGAAGAATTTCCCATGGGAATAGAAGACTTCAGAAGAACATGGGAGATGGAGAAGAAAGAAGAAGACTAAGAGTCATCTTGTGCAATTGATACCATAACGTTCATTTAGATGTTGAGCAACATGACAGCACTTAGGATCTGACAATTGGAGGTCATTTCCCTTGACTAACTTGGTATCTTGTTGTAACTGACATGAAAGAAAGAAACTCTAGGTGATAAGTCAATCTCTTAAAGTGCTACTGCCAACCTAGGATAATTAAGATTCTCTATTGTCCAAAGAGAAAATGAAAAGATAAAAAATAAAAGGGCTTTACCAACACTGTCAAAGAGGTGCTTTAAATCAAAGGATAAATATCCTTGCACTTTTGAATCAGGAGGTTGGACTAGGCCAAAATTCAATTGAAATTGAGATAGATGAAAAATGATGATTTGGACAATAAGAGGACCAAAATTCTCCAAGGGTGTAATCAACAATTCTAAAGACAAACTTTTCACTCAGAATAACTTTCCAACTTGACAAATTATTTTCAAGACAACCTTGCAAATCAATTGAAATGGTCCCTAGAAGGCTAGAATTAGAAATTTGCAGTCAACACAGGCCTCTAACAACAAGGTCAGATAACCTACTCAAAGGTCAAGTCGTACGAAAAGGCAACTTAATGACTGAAACTAAAAATACTGCTAAAAAATTTCAGGCGATAGACTCCAGGCAAACTAGGCGATACACCTAAGACTGGGTGACACTTCTCCTTCTGACAGGCGATAGACCATATAACTGCCAGGCGACAGAATCCAGGTAGTGCGGGTGACACAGTGCAAAATGATATGTCGCGTGATATTTCTGACAAGCGCAGGTGATATTGATGTTGATCTTGACCAATTTGTGCAAAATTTTGAGTTTTGAAGGTCTGATTTCAAGTTTCCGACTCTGAGGGTGAAAATGTCTGATTTCAATCACAATTTTAACAACATTTGGATAGGTTTGCAAATAGTAGGGGATCAAACATGTCTCCAAACACTTGAAATAAAGGCAAAAGCAACCTTGCCAAGACAAACACTTGTGATATCAAAATTGAAAAAGCACCCTATGAATGCTATCGATTGTTTGCATGCAAGAATGTTTACACTGGTTTAGCACATTTGAAAACACTTCAAGCAGTATCTATCTACAAGACAAGGCTCAATACTTACCAACTTAGCCCACAACTTGATGTCCCCTCACCTCACACCAAGTGGTTGCCCACAAGAGATATTGGCTTTGTTGTGGAAGTGTCAAATAACACAACCAAAGGAACACATATGGTGAGTATCTTGGGGTGATCCAGGTTAGTCCACTTGGATCAATCCTTGCACTAAGAAGATAAGCGGCTAAATAAAGGTGGCTTCTAACCTATGGTTCTTAGTAAGGGCTTCTGTTCATAACACCCCTCTTGCTCCTCATAAAGGACTAGGACCTCGCGGCCTCAAGAGTACCTTAAGCATTCTTGCTCAATGCTTTCCCCATGGTCGCAATCCCATGAGCTACTCACATCAAGTGAAGACAAGTGTTATGTCTACTTGTAATACTCCAAAAATGGGCTATAAGTTCATTAATCTCCTATATCGACAAATCGAATGAAATCGACATCAAAGTCCTAACCTAAGGCACATCTAAACATCATCGAATCCTAATTGATTATCTTAAATTCTGCATCAGGGAATATTCCTAGTAATATTCCTAATTATCTTAATTATCTTTAATTTAATGATTATTTGGTGATAAATCAACATTTATCCTAAAATTTGATTAATTAAATATTTTTCATATTTAATTAATTAGATTTAATATTTGCCACTTAATTGTGTAATTAAATTTAATTCTATCTATTATTAATTGTATTATTTAATTTTGACAATAAATCCAAATATCCTATGAATAATTGATTAAATTTTTATTTAATTAATTAAAGCAAGTTGTCATTATTTAATAATATAGTTTTTAATAAAAATTTGATTAAATAATTGATTAACCCATAAATCAATTGTTTTATTTTTAAAAGCAGTTAAGTTGGAAATAAATCACTTTATTATTAAATTAATTCATAAATAAAACATGCACAATCATAAAAGCAAACAACTATCAATTATCAATTAAAGCTAAACTCTATTTTGAGTTAAAGCTTAGCTTTTGCATGTTTTTGTGAGTTAATTATCCTTTATTTAAAAATAACTCAAAAATCAACCTGAGTTATTTGAGTGATTTATGGCTTTTTCCCATGCACCTCCAAAGCCTTGGATTTCTATAAAACCAAGGCTCATCTCTTCATAATTCATCTCTCAATCATCTCGCAAATTGCAAACTTACTCTACAGGAATCATAGCATATCAGATTTGGAGAATTTGCACAATTGGAGCTTGAAAGAATCAACTTGCGAATTCAAAGCTTTGTGAGATCAATTTCAATTGCATAATTTTTATATCTTAGCATAGAATTTCATAGTTTTCATATCATTGTTAGAATCTTCATTGTTAGATCATTTAGCATTCATTTCATATCAGTTTTCAATAGCATTCATAGATTCATATCAGTTTTTATCATTCTTATTGCATAGAAAATATAAAAAATATAGATTAATTGCATTCAATTTCATATCCATCTTTTGCATTCAAATCCTTCATTTAGGTGTCGTCTAGGTCACTGATCTCGATTACAATCTGAGAACATTAATCTCGCACCTACTAGAAGGCAGTAAATCGCTTGGTTAGATTAGATTTCAATTTTGCACGATTTTGATTATAGCTAACCTCTAATATTTTACTGA
Source organism: Chamaecyparis obtusa (assembly GCA_027943335.1). Classification (NCBI taxonomy): domain Eukaryota; kingdom Viridiplantae; phylum Streptophyta; class Pinopsida; order Cupressales; family Cupressaceae; genus Chamaecyparis; species Chamaecyparis obtusa. The sequence continues at coordinate 740,462 of BSBK01005649.1, read as the reverse complement.
GTGTTGTGTCTACAAATCAGGTACAATTTTTAGACACACATTTTTGGCACCCACCGTGGTGCAACCCACCTTTGCATGCTGATTTTGATTCTTGGAGCTAAAACCCTAAAGTTTCAAAGATTTAATTTTATCTCCCAAACGGCTTGGAGTTTTGGTCTGAAATTTTTTTTACAAGTTGGAGACATATTAGGAAAGATTCAAAAAAAAATTTAGAATTTTCTGAATTGTTTTGAATTTTTAATAATTTTTTTTAATTTTTCATAAAAAATTAATATCTGACGCAAATCAGCATATTTTTCTAAAATTTTTACATTTTCGAAAAGCTCTTCAAATTATACATGGGGTCTATTATTTGTGTTTTAAATTTGGATGCAATTTAATAGCTCAAATAGTCAATTTGCAAAAATTAGTCTGTTTTGATAAAATGGGTCTCTAGGGCACAAATGAAGAGATTTTTCTAAAATTTTTGCATTTTTGGAAAGCTCTCTATTTTTTAGTAGGGGTCTCTATTCTAAATTTCTATGTTTGTGGTCAAAATCATATAAAAAAAATCAGATCTTGTTGACTAGGTCAAATGTAGTGCAAAAAAATTAAAATTTTATGATGGGTATGCACTTATTTTTCATATGATTCAATGCATGATATGAGTTTTCATTTGGATTAATTTATGGTTATTATTTCTACTAAAAATTTATTTTTAGAGCTAATCCTATGGTTTTCATAAGTTGAATATATTTTGCATATCTTGTTTGCTTGTTTGCTTGTTGGAGAGTTCATCACTTGCTTGCATGGAAAAGCTCAACAAAAATTGCTAAAAATTAGGTAGAATCTACTAAGCGCATTGCAAGGATCACGAGGTATTTTCCTTATTCTGAAAACATTTCAATTTGGACTTAAAATAAATCTCTTATGTGTCAAGCTTGTGTGCATCTTTTCATGCTTTTGATCTATTTCTACACACTTGCATAATTTGATACTAGGTTGTGATCCCTTAAGGATTCCTTAAGTAGTCTTAGAATACTTGTGATTGATCTTGATTTCTATCTTGGGTTATTGGACTCGCTAATCTGTCGGCCCCTCATTTCTGCCCTGTGGTTGCAATCTCAGCGCCATAAAGGGGAGGGGTCAACAGGACAGAAGCGTTAAGTGTTCCACTTGGCAACCCTTTTGTGCTTTTAGGAACTCACTTATTTTCTAAGTTGTGGACTCATTTTCAGCTTGTGTGAGGTGTTAAGTGTTCCACCTTGTGGACTCATCTCATATTTTCTTTAAGCGTTACGTGTTCCTCTTTCTACTTTTTGGATGCTTTTGGTAGATTTGCTTTCGGGAATATATCTGTGCTCACATAGTAATTAGGCCCTATGAACACTATTCGTGATTCTTGAGAGATTGGATTCCTAGAGAAATCTTTCTTGATGACAGAATCCTTGTAGGTAGGGAGGATACTTAGTGCATTTCACATTCAACTTGGTTAGTGCATCTTCTCTTATTGATCGACACATTCTCTCTCTAGAGAGGTTGATAGATCACGTAGGGTTGATATCATGAGCTTTGGTGAATCAAAATTGGTTAGTGCATCTTCTCTTATTGATTGATACATTCTCTCCCTGGAGAGGTTGATAGATCATATGGAGTTGATATCACAGACCTTGGTGGAACAAAACTTTGTCTTAGCGTGTCAGATTAATCTGCTTGCTTTGTTTGGGTTAAAAGTGAAGAGGTGTCAAAACCTTGAATCTAGAGCCAAGTCCCCTTGTGGTATAAATCTATGAGTCACCTTTAGAGAGGGTTAACCGTAGCGGACAATCCCTTCACAGGGCAAACTGCATTGATGGAACCTCAAGTGATAATATCCATTTTCGCCATGGTAGTGACAGCCACTATATAAATGTCCTTGTGGAAGAAATCTCCATGGGTATGGTTCATTGTTGGGTTGTCAGATCTCCCTAGTAGCTCTTGAAGATTAAGTTCTCAGACTGTGTCAAAACCCTGGTGCGCCGAGATTGGAGTTCACCCCTTTGAATCATAAAAGTTGCAGAGTCAAACCATTACTAAAAACCCTAGAGAGGCCAATTTTTCACTTTCAGGTATATGTGTGTTATTGCAAAACTTTTCAGAACATACACAATTAGTACTCTCAGGGATTAGCACAATTTGGTCACTTGATTGTTCATGCGCAAGGTTGCTTTTGCCCTTGTTCATTATTTTCAGATGTGCTTGGAATCACTTGCTTGCTATTCTGTGTGCTTGTTTATCTACTTGGCTATTAAAAATGATCAAATCTAGTATAACCTTCAAAATCTGGATAGTATAATTTGCAAACAATCCAGAACTGAAAACCTTAAATTTTGCAAAAATTGACGTAAAATTCTTTCTAGAGTCAAAAGTCATTTCAATAAGTCAAAAGTTGTATGAGTTTTGTCAAGTGTCATTTCAGTATTGCCCATTTGTCGTATGATTGAGTACCCAGTGTCGTACAAGTTTTCAAACTAGCAAATTCAAGAAAGTCAAAACCTTGTTAGCAACTGTCGTACAAGTTTTGTCAACTGTCGTTTCATTGCTACCCAACTATCGTACGAGTTTAGCAATTGTCATTTCATAGACTACCCAGTGTCGTACAAGTCTGCAGGGTGTCATTTGAAATTTTTTTGGGAGAGTTGTCAAAAATTGTCAAATTGCAAGATATCCAATGTTTCCAGCCTAGTTCCAGAATCTGTCAAACAAATCACTGTGTCAAGAATAGAGCAGTAGCTATTGAAAATTAGTACACATGTCTCAAAGAATCAGTAAACAAGAGGAAGAAGCTCTGATCGCTGCTATAATGAAACAAATACATGCTATGCAAGTCCAGCTTGACAAACTTGAGAAAGAAAAGGAACCTAAAGAGTTCTCCATGGAAGCTCTATACTCTTTTCCATTTGATAAAGACTTGTACATGTCACCATGCCCCTGGAAAAAAATTGAGCAATATGATACCTCTTCCACAAAGAGTGACACATCTAACTTTGGAGACTATGATGACTATGACGACAGACAATGTAATGATACCTATGACACCTCTGTTCCTAAGAGTCCTCCTCATCGTTCATTCCTGCTTACTACAAATGGGCCGTCACATTGGATAGATTGTGATGGTGATCCATATGATTCTGATTTTGAAAGAGACTTTGATGGCTTTTGTGGACAATACCTTGATGATGATCCATCTACTACTGCTGAGGACTATAAAATACATCGTGCTAGCTTGAAATGTCAATACTATAAGGATCTCTCCTCTAAGAACTCTCCAGTTGAAAATAAAGATTACACTCTCAAGCAAGATCATGTTAATGTTGGACCTTTATCTTGTGATGGTTTCATTCCATCCCCTACTTCCTCCAATACCCATACATTTCCTAAACCTTTCGAGTCTTTCAAATCTTTCACAGAACCTTCATTCGACACAAGTCCTAATACTTTTCATGTGGTTCCCTATAGTTATCCTCCAGGGCTACCTCTTAAAGAAACTCAAGCTAACCTTCACTTGGCTGCAAATACTTTCAATAATGATAAACCTAAAGAGCCTAAGCCTTCATATGCTATAATGCCTACTTCAGCTAGTCCTTCACCATCTCTTCCAAAGTCATCCATACAATCCCAACATGCTTCCTTGTCCTTAGAAGTGGCTCCATGTCAAGAGGACTCTAAAAATGATGAAGAAAAGAACATAAAGAAAGATCAAGATCAAGAACCCTCCATGTCATCCACTCCTTTTCACGATGTCTCTTATCTGCCTCAAGGTTCTTTTGATCCTGTACCCCTTTTTTCATGCATTCCGCCATGTCTTAAGTCTTCTCCTAAGCAAGATCAAGCTACTACTTACACTGTTGAGCTTATTGACAATCAAAATGACCTTACTACACTTGTGCTTTCCAAAGATGATACTTCCATTAAGGTTGTTAAAAATGGTGTTGTTACTTCCAATGTTGAGCTTATTGAAAATCAAGAGAAAAATTATATGCTTATGCTTTCCAAAGATCCTTGTCAAGATCAAATTCTTCCATCTTCTTGTTCTACCACTCCATGTTCATTTCCACTTTCTACTTTTCATAAGTCTTTGCAAGCTTTGAACAATCCTATCAAAGAAGGTGCCCATATTCAAGATATCCATGATTCTATTGAAAATTCTAATGCTCACTCTAAAGATGCTGATATCCTTGGTTGTCATATAGATGCTGATGAACTTATTGATTATCCTTTTGCATCTTCCACTTCCATCCTTGGACCTCTTCCACCACTACTAAGGGCTTCATGCCTTCCTTCCATCTTGGGTCCTTATGTCCCTTCACTTTCCCCTCCTAACTCTCCTAATTTGCCATCCATCTTGGGTCCTTACATACCTCCATCTCCCATCTTTCCTCAAGATCAACATAGATGCATACCCTTGAATCCTTTTCATCCACCCACTCATCTAAACCAGTCATATCCTTCTTCTTCCACAAGTCCCAAGTTCTTTGGAAGTAACTTGAATGTTCAATACAAGAAAAAGAAGCAATACAAGAATCCATCAAAAAAAGAAGATCACCATGTCTCCTCTAATAGACATGGAAACATAAAGTCAAAAGAGATATCTAAGAAAAAAACTACAAGACAAGTATGGGTTCCAAAATCCATCATTGAAGATATTCTCTCTAGATCATCAAAAGGAAATAAAAAGCCTACGGCTATATGGATTCCAAAGTCTCTCTTGAAATAGTCTAGTGTTGAGCAAAAAGTGAAATTAACATTCAAGCTTCCAAAGGCTTCCACTACATCTCCTTCCAAAAATATTCTTCCATTTCATGCGCCTAAACCTCAACCTCTGCTATCCATTCGCCATATTCCTTCACGTATTCCTTCATTCACATTTCCTCCACCCTCTCGCCACCCTTCAAGGTATGTGTTGATGTTGAACTTGCCTTCCTTTCCATCTACCCTTTCACAATCCTTCCATGCATTATCCTTCTACCTCCTATCCTTTTTCCTCACTTGCCTATTCCTCCTATCTTCCAACCTCACTCGCTTTACATAAAACCTTATACTCCATTTTTCTCTTTCATCTCCCTTTCCCTATCAGCATCTTTGAGCATATCATTTTGAATCCTTGGCATATCATGGTTTATCCTTTCAAGGAGCACTATCTAAAAAGCTTGCCTTCTTCCAAAAATTCAAAAAGAGAAATGAAAAAAAAAAGAAAAAAATATAAAAATTGAAAATGTGCCTTGGTGAAAACTTGAAAACAGGCGCCTTGGTAGCAAAAGTAAAGAGAAATAAATTCATCCTATGGTGAAAACCACTCCCTTGTGGCGCCTTGGATAAGTACCATGATGAAAACTTGGCAATCAGGCATTATGCGTAGTTCTTCTACATATTTCATCCATTCCGTCTTCTCTCTTTGATCTTGACAATGTTGATCTATACATGAATATTTGGCTATTTTGTGAGCTATCTTACGGTGATCTTGCTTTCATTCCTTCCATGTTTAGCCTTCATATCCATCTTCCTCCATTCATTTTATCCTATCGTTATCCATTTCCCCTTTAGTCTTGATCTAATAAAAAAAGAAGAAAAAAAGAGTAAAACACAGTGCTACGAAGCCTCTTGACATGTCTACTCCTTTGGACTGCATCCTATCCTGCTCTTGCATTACACTTTTGTGACTTATCCTATGCTGGCCTTTTATTCCTTGTCCAAATATGCTTTACATGACAATTTTTCCCTAGCTTGGGTACTCTTGAGGAGTTTTCCCTTGAGGATTTCTTCCTTTCATTAGTTTTCATTCTCTTGTCTTCCATCTCTTCCACCAGCTTGCTAATCCCTCTTATTCTCCACCTTGCTAGACATTGGGACTGCATGATATAATCTTGCTTGGGAATTTGCAATGGAAAAAGATGCTATCAAGTATACCAAGTATCAGAACTAGTATCAGAACAATTATCAGAATCATTATCAGAATTAGTATCAGAATCAGTATCAGAACCAGTATCAGAACATTTATCATAATCAGTATCAGAATTAGTATCAGAACCAGTATCAAAACAATTATCAGAATTAGTATTAGAATCAGTATCAGAACCTATATCAGAACACATATCAGAACAAGTATCAGAACACCTACTGGGGCTACACCTTTCACTTTAGTTTATAGGTCTGAAGCGGTACTGCCTATTGAGGTTGAAATCCCATCACTAAGAATCAGAATGCATGGACTTGTCACCAACGATGACTACAGAGTGTCTAGGTTGCAAGAACTAGAACTACTAGATGAGCACAGATAAGTAGCGTATGATCATCTCAGAGTATATCAGAAGAGAATGTCTAGAGGCTACAACAAGAAAGTCAGACACAGAGAATTTCAGGTTGGTGATCTAGTCTTGAGAGAAAATCCTAAAAATTAATCACATCGAGAACGCAAGGGGAAGTTCGAACCCAATTAGCTGGGTCCCTTTGTTATCACTACTACTTTTGGCTCTGGTGCCTACAACTCTCAACGACTAAAGGAGAACAGCTCCGAGAACCAATCAACGTTCTCCATCTGAAGAAATTCTATGCCTAAGGCATTTAGTGCTTGGTAAATATCCTGAAAAACTCTTAAAAATAAAAAAAAGTCCTGAAAAAATGAACATCTTGGTGAAAACCTAGCAATAGGCACCTTGACGATTCACAAAAAAATCAAAAAATATCAAAAGTACAAAAAAATTGAAAAAATGAAAAATACAAAAAAAGAAAAAAAAGAAAAAGTGCCTTGGTGATTGGTGAAAACTTGGAAACAGGCACCTTGGTAGCAAAAATAGAATCTCTACCAAGATGGTGAAAACCCGGCAAACGGGCGCCACTTGTTCAAAATGCTCCATCTATCAGCACAATCTTGGTCTTTCCTAGCTTTCAGTCTTGCTTTAGTTGTACATATCTCCCAGTTTGTTTCAACATTTCCAATTTTCAATAAGTCGGTCTGTACACCAATCGGCTCAAGCGTCTGTATCCTATCAATGTTTAACACTTGGGGGCAATCAATGTCATATCCTATGGTCTCCCATTTATCTTAGACATTTCCTATCTGGTCAGAGTCCTTTGAAGCTTCCAGTTGAGTCAGTCTGTTTGTCTCGTCTCTAGAAAGGATTTTGCATCTACAACAATCAAACATCAAAACTGAAAACTGAAAACAATCTGTGCTTTTCATGCTTTTATCTCCTTGTATGCTTACTGATTCGCATTGAGATTTTTGCATATTGTGTCCCTTCGAGCTCCTCAATGATGTCCTTTACAGGATTTAGAGAGTGATGACTGGGGGCATAATCTTTTCTTGGTTTTCTGCTTGTATGTGAAATCTTATAACTTTGGAAATTTTAGATTGAAATGGTGTCTGACTATAAGAGCCTCTATCTCGAATTGGATTGCCATGCGTACCTCGACCATTGATACCCAAACAATTTAAGGAAGTTTGATCTAACTATTGTCTTTTTGAGTAAGTTCTTTCTCCTACTGTGGAACGTGATCTTGCCTAAGGATGTGAACGATAAAAGGTCACTACGGGTAATTCACATTGGATTTAGAATGATCTCTTGACTGTTTGATGTGTTTGCAATGCAAGGCATATTCAGGTCATCACGACGTTTATGTTTTGATGCTTATACAAATTGCTATATCAAAATAGACATGATATTCAGGTCATCTTGGCATTTGTGCCTTGGTGCTTATATCTAATCCGACATTCTGAAAACAAAATCAATATTCATATGTCCATGGTTGCCTAGCCAGTGGGTGTTGTATTGATTCTTACACATACAAATTGATATTCATATGTCTATGGTTTCATAGCTAGTGGACATTGTATTGATTTATCCAGTTACCTAAAAGTTCAATGATGATAACAAATCGACATATGATCAGTGGATAGGTCCTAGGTCTTAGGTTGCATTTCATTTTGCATGTCTCTTTGCATTTTACATGTTGCATGATCTCACAATGGCTAAACAAACTTCAATGCTTAAATGATTCTTCAAATCGCATCTTCAAGTCTAACAAGAGCTGAATCTCACACGAAGGTTCCTCCAACGAAACAGCAAGTAGAATCCTTTTTCGGGATCAAAATTGAAATCTGAGATCATTTATCTTATTCAATACTTGCATAATCAACCTTCAATCATCACAGAAATCTAGTATTCAACTTAACTAATTAGCTTTCATCAAACTATCAAAATTTCAACTTGGTCAACCTTGGTCAACTCATGGTTTAACCTAGTCAAACTTGGTCTTCAGGACCTCCAAACGATGCAGAATGCATTCTCGGACGTGTTTAACCACTTCTCAAATCAATTAACATGCTTCTCAACTATCAACACTGACTTTTCTTGTCAGATTTCAATTTTAATCCCGAAGGGGGCATGGTATTGCACATCAATTCAAAGTCTGTAATCAAATTTGAAATCATATCTTTTTTTTCTATCAATATCTTCCTCAGTAATCAAGACAAACAATCACGTCTAGTTGCTGATTCATCAAAAGTCCTCATCACTTGGGGCAAATCTATCATCACTTGGGGCATATCAGATTCATCAAGATCCATATCAATCTGGTATTCTCCTAATCTTGTAATCTGTATCAGTTTTTGCAACCATTAGATCATAGTGTTCTTTCCTTGGTTCTTTGGCAACTGAAGGGTTTGGATGTGATACTTGCTAGTTCTGCTAAGACAATCGAGTCTAGAACGGGTCACTCACTTCTTTGCAATCCTAAGGTTTGGAATCAGGCGTTTTGGACACTTTTTTGCAATCATAGGTTCATTTTCTGTTATAGTGAACATTATCTTTGGTCATTCAGGACCTATTATCTTCATATCAAATTCAATATCAATCAACTCCTATCTCAATATCTTTCAATCGATTTCTATCTTGAGATCGGTTTATCTTTTGAATCAGTTTCATATCTTTATCAAACACAGACTGTCTTTGAACCACTGCGCTTCGCATAGTAATTCAAAGAGGGGCAAAATGTAATACCCCAAAAATGGGCTATAAGTTCATTAATCTCCTATATCGACAAATCGAACGAAATTGACATCAAAGTCCTAACCTAAGGCACATCTAAACATCATCAAATCCTAATTAATTATCTTAAATTCTGCTCCGGGGAATATTCCTAGTAATATTCCTAATTATCTTAATTATCTTTAATTTAATGATTATTTGGCAATAAATCCACATTTATCCTAAAATTTGATTAATTAAATATTTTTCATATTTAATTAATTAGATTTAATATTTGCCACTTAATTGTGTAATTAAATTTAATTCTATCTATTATTAATTGTATTATTTAATTTTGACAATAAATCCAAATATCCTATGAATAATTGATTAAATTTTTATTTAATTAATTAAAGCAAGTTGTCATTATTTAATAATATAGTTTTTAATAAAAATTTGATTAAATAATTGATTAACCCATAAATCAATTGTTTTATTTTTAAAAGCAGTTAAGTTGGAAATAAATTACTTTATTATTAAATTAATTCATAAATAAAACATGCACAATCATAAAAGCAAACAACTATCAATTATCAATTAAAGCTAAACTCTATTTTGAGTTAAAGCTTAGCTTTTGCATGTTTTTGTGAGTTAATTATCCTTTATTTAAAAATAACTCAAAAATCAACCTGAGTTATTTGAGTGATTTATGGCTTTTTCCCATGCACCTCCAAAGCCTTGGATTTTTATAAAACCAAGGCTCATCTCTTCATAATTCATCTCTCAATCATCTCGCAAATTGCAAACTTACTCTACAGGAATCATAGCATATCAGATTTAGAGAATTTGCACAATTGGAGCTTGAAAGAATCAACTTGCGAATTCAAAGCTTTGTGAGAACAATTTCAATTGCATAGTTTTTATATCTTAGCATAGAATTTCATAGTTTTCATATCATTGTTAGAATCTTCATTGTTAGATCATTTAGCATTCATTTCATATCAGTTTTCAATAGCATTCATAGATTCATATCAGTTTTTATCATTCTTATTGCATAGAAAATATAAAAAATATAGATTAATTGCATTCAATTTCATATCCATCTTTTGCATTCAAATCCTTCATTTAGGTGTCGTCTAGGTCACTGATCTCGATTACAATCTGAGAACATTAATCTCACACCTACTAGAAGGTAGTAAATCACTTGGTTAGATTAGATTTCAATTTTGCATGATTTTGATTATAGCTAACCTCTAATGTTTTACTGAGTGTTGTGTCTACAGATCAGGTATAATTTTCATACACACACTACCAAGGTTTTGTGTCCTCGATAGCTTTGAGATTATAGTGAGTCGGAATAGCCGGCAAAAGGCTTGTCCCCACTTGGGTCATTCCTCTTGATTGCTCAAGAGCAAGCCCGCTAAAGGATCCTAAACTAAACAAAGAATGGATGATTTTTGAGGTTCAAGGTTTTTGGTTCACCACAAGGGTGAAGAGCATAATCCCCTATCTCAAAAAATTCTCCCAAACACACCAAGAAAATTCAATTACCCTCTTGCTTCCAAAATTCCAAGATGGGTCAAGATTTTCTAGTTCACCAAAAGAGTGAAGAGCATACTTCTCCTACCACCTCAAAATCCCTTCCACAAGATATTAAGATTCCTATGAAAATGAACAACTAGTAATTGCCACACTTGAAATGAAATAAAACACAAGCACTTGATATATTTTTTTGTTTTTTGTTTTTATGCTTTTGGGCAGCCCTGCAAAAATAGTTAGTAGCCCTTTTAGCATGCACTATGGCAATTTCCTGCAAGCAAGAGCACCTACAAAACAACTTGTTAGACCAACAAGAGGTTAGGAAAACTAAGCCGAAATTAATCCAAAAAATTGACGGAAATGCAAAAATGAAAGGACAAAGTTAAGCTACTCTGCCCCACGGTGGGCACCAAAAATGTATGGTGAAAATGTGACCACACTTCTATGAATCATTACATGTAAGAAAACTCAAGAATAAGCCCTCACAAAGTGATCCATAGCTCTTTATGCATGGAGTTGCAAGGAAATTATAAGTTTTCTCTCAACTAGAGTTATGAAGCATATGACCTTGCTAGTCAACTACACAATGAGAGATTCCAAATGAATGCAATGCCATGCAAATTAAGCTAGGAATGAGTATGCAATTTAAGCTATGAAAGGAAATGAAAGTATTACAATCCTCTTAATTAAGCTAGGTTAGTTAATCTAAGACAATGAAAAGAAATTAAACTATGGATGCTATGAAAATAAGAATGAAAGTAGATCTAAACTAGATGCAAGAAAGAAAAATGAAAATGATGATGCAATACTTCAATATGAGAGAACTAAGAATACCATAGCTCCAAAATGCCAAGATTGAGAAGCTCCAAGACTCCAAGATGCTAAGATGCCAAGACTCCAAGAGGATGAGTCATGCAAAAGATGGATTATGCAAAAGATGAATCTTGCAAAAGATGGATTATGCAAAAGATGAATCTTGCAAAAGATGGATCAAGTAGAAGATGGATGCAAAAAATGAATGATTAAGAATGAGGAGAGAGTCTCCTTTTAAAAGATTTTAGAAATGAACGGATGGTCAAGATTAAGAGGCAAAAAAGAATTATCAAAGGTGAAAATTAAATCTTGGTTGATCCATGTGCTCAAGATTCTCAAGAGGCAAAATCAATGGACATGATTAAGAGACAAAAAGATATGTGAAACAGATTAAGAGGCAAAAAGAGATTCCACTCACCTTGAAAAGTGTGCATTCAATGTGTAGACAAAAAGTCTTTTTCTTTTTCTTTTATTATTTATTTATTATTTTTAAAAAAGTGGTTTCCATTATTTAATTAAAAGACTTTTTATTTATTTAAAAAAGATTTGTTCTTTTAATTAAATGTGGCTTAGGAAAAAGTGATTTTATTATTTAATTAAAAGAATTTTTATTTATTTAATTAAAAAAGATTTTTATAAGATTATTTTATTTTTTTATTTTTTTCTCTTTTTAATTAAATAAGGCTCAAACTTTAGGAAATATTGAATTGATTATGATTTGATCAAGGAAATTGATAATGTTGAAAAATATTGATTATTGATAAAACTGATTCAGAGATAAATAAATCAAATAAATGGGGCCCAAAGTCTAGGCGACCATTTTTGGGTGCATACAGTATTTAGGATAATATCAAAGATATATACTAAAGATATAGAGATGATTGAAACTAAAAGTACTTCCACATACTATGATTGATGAGATCAAGATGATTCTGTCAGTTTCTTTAGTATGCTCCATTCTTCGTCGGTTGGAAGGGCAAAATTTATGATGTTATAGTAAATGAATTGCAACTTCGTCAGCCATCCATACTTGGAAGAGTGAGTTGAAAGCAATGTTCCTTCCATTATTGCATTCAAAATTGTGAATGTTTTGATGCACTTTGCAATGCCTTCATGAGTTCTGTCCTAAGGAAGGTTGCCTAAATCAAATGTCATTGTGTCCTCCAACTTTTTTTGTAAGCTTCTCTTCCAATGAAATTCATTGATGATAATCAGGTCCATGACTCGGCAAACCAAGAGATATCAATTTGGTTGTTTTACTATTCATCTTGGTGAGCTTTGGCCCGAATAAGGCAAGAGTTTCATCTGCTTCTGTTAGTTTCTGACATATTTGAAAGATAGAGGTCACCTTTATTGTTGCACCAACGCAGTCCTAAATTCTCTTACTTGCCAAATGCCAGTCACTGGTTATGTTTATTTCTTGTATAATCTGCTTTGCAGTTTTTTGTCTCTGACAAAAACTTTTGTTCTTCGCAATGTTCTCTTTCAGCTTCCCATAAACATTTGTAACAGTTTCATTCAGTTCAAACCAATCACACAACCTATCACTAGACATCTTTATTTGCCCCCAAAAGAATTTTTTTATTTGTTTGATTGTATTATTTACATTGTCATTCAAGATGTTTTCATAATTTTTAATTGTATTATTTGCCTTCTTTAGGTCTTCTCTCATTTCTGAGAGCTAGTGTTCACCATGTTGTCTTATTTGCTTTGCTTTCTCTTCCCACTCTTTTGCTTTCTCTTCCCACTATTTTGTTTTTACCCTCTTATTCTCCAATTCTTTCTTTAAGTTATTGGTTGCGTGTCTTGCATTCTCCATTTTTTTGTAAAAACTTAATGAAGAGGCTTTTTCATCCTCAAATTTTTTTTCGCTTTGTTCCAATTTTTTCCAGAGTTTTCAGTTCTGCATCCATATGTTCTTGTTGTCCAATTGCTTCTTTAGAGGATGAATTTTTTATCCTTCTCTCTAATTCTTTGCACCTATTTTTTGCTGCTTTCTCAGTTGTCTTTCCATTTGCCAGGTCTGCCTTTAACTTATCTATTGTGCCTTGAAGCTTTCCTTTCTCTCTCCAACTTCATCAGTGAACTGTAGACCACTTGGTTGGTCATTTTTGACACATTTATCTTGTCCACATTTTAAATTTTGGATAAATCCATTTGGAGGGTGCTAACTTGAAATTGAGATGCATCTAACTAACTCTCAGGTGGATTGTTATCTCTAGCTGGGGGCATAACAACCATGAATTCCATCATATCTTTATTTGGGTCATATGTGGGAAATAACCTATTGGATGCAGGTTCTGCATCACGAGTTGCAACAACTACTTCCATCTTCATTTTTTTACTATTTTCTCTATTCCTATTTTTTGATTGTTCATAGTTAGTTACAAAACCATTATAATGAAAATCAGAGTTTTGTGACACAACTGAATGTTTGAACGGTGAAATAGTACTTGCACTGATGTATGAGCTTCCACCTATGTTGCCTGTGGTTCTACTAATTCCACCATGAGGATTAGCAACACCCTAACCAATTACAAGTGGAGTTTTTGGACTGTTCTAAGGGTTTTGTCCTAAAGGTTGGGCAATTGTTGGACTCACAGTCACCATTGGCATTATTGTACTAATACTTGTAGTTGTCATAACCTTTTTCTTCTTTACCCTGTCTTGATCTCTGGGAACATTTGTTTTCATGTCTATCTGTAATGTCTTTTTTGAACCACTAGTTGTAGTTGTACCCATGATATCCATAGCTATGGGAGTGGCAATTGATTGAGATTGAATCTGAGTGCTTGCAATAGGTGGAACTGTATTTGAAGCTGGAACTAATGGATTTGACTGAGTTGATGAATGTGATGATTGAACTCCAAGCCCAAGGCCTGGTTTTGCACCATGTTTTGGTGGAGCTAGTGGGTCAGGTGTAGACCAAACCCCTTGTCCACTAGGACCCGGACCACCAATACCTTAGTAGCCCATTTTTTGTATAATATCTACCCCTTTGGTATATTTATCTTTTGTGGACTTATCAAGTCCTCTACTAATTGTGGGATTCACACTGGATATGTTTTTAGTTGAACCGGTTGTGCTATCAATTGGTTCCTATTGATTATATGATCAAGGTGATTAATTTATGGGCCAACATGTCAATATATTTTGGGATGACATGTTAGGTATGATTGGCACAATTTTCTATGAGTTTGGTCAATTTGGTGGGAGAACTTGTAAAACATTTTATAAGTCTTAGTTGACTTAAGAACATCAGTATAAAGGTGGACTAAATCATTAGATTTAGTGTTGTGATCATGAATTGGGGTGTTACGATCAGAGAGAGGTAGTGCAACGCACCAGCATTCAAAGATTACAAAGGATCTGATTAAGCAAAGGAGTTTCTATTTTCAGATCAAGTTATTGTTGTTTCCTAACAGTTGCAACAAGTTAAATCCTTTAACATGGTGGACTTTAACAGGTCCTATTGTTAAATCCTTTGATAGGGTGAATTCTTAATTGGATTTTTAAATCCTCTAGTGTGGTAGATCATAGCAGGTCTTTTGGTTCTTCTAATAGGGCACTTGTCACATCTAGCTGGGTGAACCCCTAATTGAGTATTGTAAGCTCCTAAAAAAGAAAATATTTTTACTGTAATTGAAGAGATTCATGGGCATCATCCCCACCATGGTTTTCACCCTCTAACAAGGGTTTCTAAGATAAAGAATAGTGGTGTTATGGGTTATGCTTTGTGGATGCTTAAATATTTTTACTTCTATTGCATGTATGATTATATGGAAGTTGTTTAAAAGGATAATTAGTTTATTGGTTGAATTAGTTCATTTATTGATGACACTAATTCACCCCCCTTCTCAGTGTCTTCTCTATCCAACATCATCTAGTTTCATTTTCATTTAAATCCATTAATTGCATTCCTTAAATTGTATTATCCTTTTAGATCATTTAGTACATTCATTATATTATCCTTTTAAATCATTTTAGTGCAAACATTTCACTTAGTTCATTTCAATTGCATCATCACCTTAGTTCATTTTAAATAGCATTATCACTTTAGTTCATTTTAAATTACATTATCATTTTAGGTCACCTTAAATTGAATTATCAATTTAGTTCATTTTAAATTGCATTATCATTTTAGCTTATTTTAAGGTACATTATCATTATTTCATCATCATTCCATTTAGTTCATTAAGCCATTTTTCAATTAAAATCACTTTTTAGGTTGCATTGCACATTAAATATTCACCTCATTACATCATTGTTCCATTGCATTTAGTTCATTTTTTCATATCATATCCACACTGCATATTTAATTACAACATCATGTTAGTTAAATAGTCATTTGCATTAGTTTACATCCATCACATAAATCACATAGCACATAATGTGTATTTATCCACTATATACATATCACATCATCATAGTAAACTCATCATATAAACCACATGCGTAATTACATCATCATATACATAACATCCATAGGAATCCATAAGTAAAAGGTAAAATACATTATAAAACACCTTTGTATCCACATCCACATATAGTATACATGTCATAAATCAAAGCATTACACATCCTACATACATTGTAATAATCATATAGGTGCATCCCCTCCTACATAACATGTTAGTACTACATCATAAACCATACATGCATCATCATATAGGCATCCATCCTACATCAAAAATATGTCATTACGTCATCATATATGTACATCTTCATATCCATACATAAAAGAAAAAGAAAAAGGACACATGACACATAATCCCAAGCAATTCTCCATCCATATATAAAATGTCTCAAAAAAATAATATACAATCCATAGTCCATTAAATAATAACTACAGTACATATGGTACATCATAATAATGGGTCATGTATCCCCAAAAAGAATCATATAGTACATCATAAAGAATGCATGAATGCTCTACTCAGATCATGCTACAAAAGGTTTTCCTACGGGGTCTTGTGATGGGTCCTGAATTGGGGCATCTTGAGGATCATCCTACACCATCGGTACCAGCTAAGGCTCATCCTATCTCAGGGGATTCCCCCCACTCTTATCCTAACTTTGGTATGTATACACTCTGAAACAATGTGCACTCCACTCTTTGTCACCTGTACTAAGGTACCTATTTCTATCGCCCTGTCTCATGTCCTTGTTCCCCCTTTTTTACCTTCCCGACCCCCAAGTGACATTTTCTTTCCCCATTTCTTCCTAGGACCTCTATTTTGCACATCGATCACATCACTATGTCATGTTTCATTCCCCCTTTCTTCAATCCCCTCGATGAAGTTTTCTTTTCAAGACGTCGACCAAGTCCCTTTTTCTTTTTCATCTGCCTTCTTGAGGGGGCATCACCCAATCCAATTAACATCACTTCTCTATAGTTTAGGGCAACTTAGCTGCCCTTTTTCATCATGTCGTCAAAATTTCAAACTTCTTCAAAATGACATTGTTTTAACGCCATTTCAAAGAGGGGCAAAATGTTGATACCTAAATTTGATTGACTATTTCATAATCAAATTTAGCTCTCATTTAGGTATTATAAATTAATTATTTATTATTTAATTAATTAATGTCAATCTTACTAATTAATTTATTATATCCTAATTAATTAATAAGCAACCCATGGCTATTAAATTAATCAAATCCACATTCTTCTATGAATTGAATAAATATTCTTATTTGTTTAATTAATCCACTTAATCCCTTTTCTTCTATTCATGAATTAAATTAATCCATTTAAATTAATTAGTTGTTACTAATACCTTAAACTTCAAACTCTTAAACCCTAAAATCCTTAACCTTGTAAACTCTTAATTCTAATTTGTATAAAAGGAATGTAAAATATGAATGCATAAATAAATAAAAAACACATCCACACAATTTGACACAAGATTTTTATCGTGGAAACCTTGTTAGGGGAAAAACCACGGTGGGGATGACTACCCACAATAAGAAAATACCTTGTTAGAAGTATAAACTTATTACAATAGTGGGGAATGCACCTGCTTTCAGGCTCACTACCTAGAACTCTCTTCTCAAACAAAAAGCCTCAAGCTATAACCCTGAGGAAGGCTCACTTCCTTACAACTTGATCACTACAATAATCTCAACCTTTTGTGAACTATGTAAATGACATCTTCCTTTTGTTTGATACAACTCTATTGTAATAATGTAGATAACTGTTCAACCTCTTGTTGAACCTCTTCTCCTAATCTCTCAGATAGACTCTTCCTCTACTAGCACTATCTAGCATTCACATCCATGATCCGCAACTAGATTTACCCTAATTCATCTCTTTATATCAAGAATTAGGTCTACAATTAACTCACCTTCCTTTCAAATCCTTGCACCAAATCTCTTGCGTAAACTCATCTCTAACCATTAAATCCAAATAATAACACTTATCAATCACCTATAAATTATAAATCTCTTATATTTCATGATTTATTGCTTGCGCAACACAAATTTTAAACCTAGTTGACCAAGAATAATAATAATAATATTATTATTATTGACCAAAAAATCCACCAATCAGGTCCATTCAATCCATGAATATCACCAAATCATCAAGCACATACTTCAAGAACATCTTGTAGCATCATTAAAAACACTCATCAATTCAAATCCACCACAACAATTGGATTTGCTAGCCCTTTTTCACCCGTTCCTCTTTAACACTCACTTCAACTTATGAGAGAATAGAATTATGCCATGCGAACCTCTCAAGTACTAACCCTTTGAGTTGAGGAGACCTAATTATGTCCTAAACTCACTCCTAAGTGGGATCTAATAGATTCAATCTTGACTCAGCACACTAGAACCTTTTTTGTCTTCTTGTCAACACTGTATGTCACTCGGCCTACCAGTCACCAATTTTGACCCTAAAACATACTCAAAATATTCATGAAATCTTCTAAAACTTAGAGTGAACAAAGTATTCACCTTTATAAACTATATTTTTCATGTGAGACTTCATATCTTCAATATCTCGACCTCACCAAACCTCTGAACATCCTGCTCTCCTGGCTATCCTACAATGGTTTAGTTAGCTTACAACAAGTAGATCTTTTGGTCAATTCTCTTGAGCCTTATGGCATCTTGTCATCCCTCTAATTCCTATGATATTTTGACATCAATGAAAACACATCCAACATTCTAATTGCCAACAATCTCCCCCTTTGACATTGATGACAACATATGATGTGAAAAATGTAAAAAATAATAATGTAATCAGAAACTAACAGTCTCCCTTGAGACCAACCACTTATCTTCCAGAGTCCCTCTGACTCAACTTCTTCACCAATCAGCTCCCCTTGGAATCCAACTTCCTTTGGTTCCAATCTTCTCACATACTCTTCTCTCCATCAGTTTCTCCCCCTAAGATGTAATCCACTCAACATCTTCTTTCTTATGTGCAAGTATATAAACTTGCTTCAACTTTCTAGTCTACTCTCTTCATTTGATCTCTTCTTTACTAGACTTAGTAGCTCTTAATGTTTTTCACATCTACTTCTCTCCCCTTTTTAAATCTATGATAGAGGTGTTCCATTTGATCTCATCAACATGCTTTGTCATCACAATTCCATCTTCATTTACCTTCATTTCTTTCAGTTCTCTTGCCAAATCTTCCATTTTATTTCTTTCACACTTATGAGCCATCAAATTATTGATTATACATGAAAGTTATAGCTCACTGACTTCAACTAACACATGCATCTCTTTTACATCCACATTATTTTAAAAAAACTAATCAGACTTACCTTACCATGCTTACTACTCCCTCTGAGTAGTAGCCTCCTTATATTAATCCAATTTGAATAATATTTCCTTACAATATTCTAGATTGATGCATTCCTTTGCATCTTAGTTTTCATTAGGAGGGGACATGACCCCTAATTTTCCTATGAGATTCTCAAATCTCTCCTTGGGCAAGGGTTTTATGAATATATTAGCAATCTTTTCTTTAGTGGGTATGAAATCCAACCGTACTTCTTTCTCATTCACCTTTTCCCTTAAGAAATGAAACTTGATTGAGATATTATTGGTTTTTTAGTGTTGTACTAGATTCTTAGAGATATTTATTGTACTAGAGTTATCATAGTAGATAGTGATGGGTTCATCAAAGAAAACTCCAATATCAGACAACATTTGTTTCATCTACATCACTTGAGTTTAATTTACTACAACAACAACATTCTTGGCCTCAGTTGTAGATTGAGAGGTGCAATTTTGTTTCTTGCTCATCCATGAGACTAGTCTATCTCCCAAGAAAAATGCTCCACCACTAGAGCTTTTTTTTCATCAATATCTCTAGCCCAATCTGCATCAATATACCTACAAAGGAAAAAGTCTTCACCTTTAGAGTACCACATCCCATATTCAAATATTCCCTTCAAGTATATGAAGATCCTTTTGACAACAACCTCATGATTTATCTTAGGCTCATCTTGAAATATTTCCACTAAGCACATTGTATTTGTTATGTATGGTATAGTATGGGTTAGATACAATAGTCTACCAACCATTGATTTGTACTTGGATTAATTTACTTTTGGGATCTCATCATCCTTGGTAAGAAAATTGATGCTCCTAAGAGTTATTTTTTTGTCATTAGTTATGAGGAAGTTATATTTTTTGTCAAAGTCATTTGGTAATAAAGGAAAGACAAGTTGGTAAGGCAGAGAAAGATATTCAATAAAGGAAATAAGAAGACATGTAATTTTGGTAAAGGGAAAGCAAGTATAGGCACCGAGCAAGGCATAATTGAGCATCAAGTAACAAGTTGTACCAAGCTATAACATCAACTGAACTGAGAAGAGGAGATAGTTATTGAGTTAAGGAAAATGTGTTACCGAGCATAGCAAGCCAACACTAGAAGAATCTTTAAGTACATTGAATCTGGACACCGAATAGAAAATGGTTTACAAATCTAAAGGAGATCGTATAACAGAACATTGGAAATTGGAACATGATGATTACACATAATTACAAGGTGAGATATGCCAATGAGAATTAAGTATGGAATATGCATTGGAAGAGAAACCAATGTTAGAGTAATAAAGTATTTACTTATTAATTAAATCATATTGATTTAATTACTAGGTCACTTATTATCTCTTTCTGCTTAAGCTAAATTTTAGGCATATAATAATTAATTATTTTATTAATTATTATCATGCAACCTTGGTTTCTTTACCCTTTTAGGGTTTTGATCTCCTTTTATAAGGATTAATCTCTCTTGTAATTTTATTGAGAACATTCATTTTTATTTGATTACAACTTTTAGTTTTTGCACATCAAGAATGTCTCCTCTGTCATAGATCCTTGTGTGTAGGCCTCCATAGCTTTTCCTTCTAATAAACTCCAATATGGTATCAGAGCTTCAAACTTGTTTTCCCCTGTCCTCTTCCTGAGAGATTCAACCTTGTTCGTTAGATCTATAATTTTCAGAGGATTTTCTATTGGATCTGGGGGACCTCTTTTTCTAGTCACTTTGGGCTCAAATGGACCTCACTGTTGTGTTCAAAGTGTCCAAGAACCCCTATTTCAATATTAAATTTGTCTAATTTGGATAAAATTGACCTCTAAGAAAAAAAATTGTGTGCCAAGGTCGTACGACCCTGACACAAATCCCAAGGTAAGATTTTTTAATTTTTTGGGCTTGCTAATGACCACCACTAGTAGTTCCCACCAGTGGCATCGCTAGTATTTTTCATTGTAGTGTTCGTTGTGGTAGCCACCGTGGTCACCAATGGCATTTCATGTTGCGGTAACTGTCGGGACCGTTGGTTGATCGCATAGGCAGCTCCCTTCTGCAACAATTGGTCACATGGATTACCAACCCCCAGTAGCTCCTAGCCCCTAGCTGCCAGCCCCTGGTCACCACATGACCAATTGTCTAAATGTTTTTGGCCCCACAAGCTTGATTTTTTTTTGGCGGTGACAGCCATACAACTATCAAATTTAGCCCACTGTTTTGCTAATGTTAGGACTGCATCAACACTTTTGCACCATTTTTTGGCCCCATCAACATACCTATGGTTTTTTGCTCATAACTTGAGCATATAGCATCAAATTTGGGCAAATGAGATACCATTGCAAAGCAAGGCGGATCTTTCTAGCATTTTGGATTTTATATTTTTATCCTCCATTGTTTGCACCAGGAGTTCAAAGGAAGACCTTTTTTGCCTTCCCAGAGCCATATCTTGTACATTTGGAATCCATTTTGGGAAAATGATATACCATTGGAAAGCTTATTCTGTAACCTTTCCATTTCTCTGAGTCATTTTTTTAGATTCTTCTCCAGGTATATTTTATTCAAGTTTTTGCATTTTTGCACTCTGGTGAATATCTTGGATGTTTTAGGTCCTGAGATCTCTTCCTTTTTTGGAATAACTCATCTTTGGTTGTTATTTTGTTTTAGAATCCTTTCACTCTTCTTTGAGTAGTGTATACATCATTTTTTAGCTTTCTTTTATGAACACACACTTAGATAAAGTGCCATTCTATTGCATGCTTGGGATCTTGCATATGTTTGCACTATTTGTACTCGCACTCCATTATAAAGTGTCATGGGGGGTTTGATGTTTGCCTTTGTTTTTCATCTAATTTTTTCACGTGAGTGTTCCTCCAACGATATTAGCCTTAGGTATCTCTATTGGTGTTTGTACTCTCTCTGTACCTTCAATGTTCCTAGTTCTTCATCATGTCGTTCATATTGGATCTTCTTTTTAGTGTACCTATCATTACTCCCTTGTCAAAATTATGGGGGGGTTTCTACTTATCATTCTTCTTCTTCCTTGGTTTGATAGTGTGAGATATGTATTTAGTATTTGTTCCTATGTACTAGGTGGATGTAGTGGCTGGGTACCTATGCATTTCAGTGAGATAGATAATTTACCATATAGACACTCTTTCTTTCCTATTTTTGGAGGCACTCTTCCATCTTTGATCATCTCTTCAGGCTTTGGTGTTTTATACCATCTGTATCTTTGAGTTCAGTTGTTTGCCTTTGTTTGTCTCCTAATTCAAGTAGTGTCATTTGAGGGTACTCGTACAGATTACAATCTTATGTACTTGGTCATGTTCTATTTTAGTGGAGGATCTTCAGATCAACAGTTACTTCTTGATAGAGTTTACAACTTCTTGCTTCAATGATTTTCTACATGTTCATCCTCATTCCTATTTTTTGGAATATTCCCTAGTTTTGGAGGCTTCTTTAGTCCTTCAGACTAGTCTTCGTCTCTTTTTAGAGTAGAGTTTTAATTCCCATGTAGTTTTCTCTATTTCTCCTCTTTTACAGACTCTCTTTTGTACTTGGGTACCTGATCAGGCCTTTTGTTGCTGGGACCCATTTACTTTCAGTAGTTCTTTCTAGGTTTTTAGCTTCTCCCAAAGTTTATCTTAAGGGGGGGTGTTAGAGTAATATAGTGTTTACTTATTAATTAAATCATATTGATTTAATTACTAAGTCACTTATTATGTCTTTCTACTTAAGCTAAACTTTAGGCATATAATAATTAATCATTTTATTAATTATTATCATGCAACCTAGGTTCCTCCACTCTTTTAGGGTTTTGATCTCCTTTTATAAGGATTGATCTCTCTTGTAATCTTATTGAGAACATTCATTTTTATTTAATTGCAACTTTTAGTTTTTGCACATCAAGAATGTCTCCTCTTTCATGGATCCTTGCATTTAGGCCTCCTTAGAATTTCATTCTCTCTTTTTGTGACAGTTATTTGCATGTAGGTGTTCTTGGGAGTTGTGGGTTGTTTTCTCATCAAGTCCAATAACCAATATTAGTACCGCTTGAAGAGATGATTTTGGAACCCCTAGCACCACTTGTAGAATTGTATATAAATGGATTAGAGTATGAAGATTAGTGTGGTTATGGTTTTTATAAATGCAAGAGGAGATTGCATGTGTGAAGAAAATTATTGAGAGGGTGATGAGCAGTGAATCCACTGAGTAACAAAGCAGTGAAGAATAGATAGAGATTGTGATCTACCAACTACTAAATTGTTAGTGTGAAAGGTACATAATATGAGATAATGATTTAATGAGCATAAAGAGTCTAATACACATATATTTGATGCAAGTTTTACAGACATATTTTGTGTTATTGATTAAAGATTAATCAGAGTTTTGAAGTCTCTTAACTGAGCAGATCCTAGTAGATCTTATTTTGTAAATCCTTTAACCAGGTGCAGTTCTTAGATTAGAATTGTAAGATCCTTTCACAAGATAGACTTAATAGTATGAAGACTCTTAACATGGTTAATGCTCTTAATAGGGTAAACTATCATAAATAGCTGACATTGTAGCTCTAACCAAGCAAGATTTATACTATAGTAGTGAATTCTTGTGGGTGTCATCCCCACTGCAGCTTTATCCTCTAACAATGATTTCTATGATACAAAATATTTGTGTTATGTGTTATCTATTATATCTTATATATGTTTCATGTGATGCATGCAAATGTTAAGGAATCAGTAAATGGTTAGAAAGGAAAGTTTAAATAGATTAAAAGTGTTTTAGAATTCTGATTCACCCATCCCCTCTCAGTAGTTACCTTTCCACACCTAATCCAACAATTGGTATCAGAGCCTAGTCTCTTATTAAGAAGTTGAAATTACTTGAGAGGAAAGATTTGGAAAGATGGAAAGCTACAAGTATGAAAGGGTGATTGAAAACATGGAAATGGAACTCATAATAGCTAATAAGAAGATAGAAGAATTGAGCAAGAAATTGAAATATTCAATCAACAAGAGGAAAGAGCTTGCACATCAATAGAAAGATACTCAAGATTAGGTTGAGGAACTTGAAGAATAATAAAAGGGAACTATGTCTGATGAATTTGATGCTATAATATCATAAGTGTCTAAAAAGAACAAAAACCTAGCTGATCAGGTGAAACATTGAAAAGAGAATAAGAAGCACAGTTGATAAGGATGTGTGAAATACTAGAGCAAAAAGGAAAAGCTGAGGATGACAAAATAATTTCTGAAGAAGAGAGAAGGCAAATAAATACAAGATTGGATGAGAAAGATAGGGAAATAATGAGGTTGACACAAAATCACTACAACATGACTAACCAACTTGTTAGTACAAATCAGGATGTTCCAAGGAAAGTTGGAGAAATCACTGAACTGAGATCTAAGAATGGACATCTGAAGAATGATTTGAAATCTGAAAGAGATGCTAATGAAGTTCTGAAAAGAAATGAAGAAGCATTGAAGATTTTGGATGAACAATTGAGAAATCAAAGATAACCGATACACACCACTGGACTCAGATACAATGAAAATAACTCCACCAAGAAGGGTGAGTCCTCCAGTCAAGTAGCCAACTAAGATAAATTTTCTACCACACTAAAGTCAAAGAAGCCTACATGTCATAATTGTGGGAAACCAGGACAAACAACAAATATATGCAAAAGAAAAAGAGGTAATTCATTGAATACTCCTAAGTTTAATGGTAATTGTTATAAATGCAATAAGTATGGTCATAAGGCATTTGAATATAGATCAAGAGTTGCTAACAATCCAAGGAAGCCAAGATTTGAAGGTTACTGTAAGAACTACAAGAGATATGGTCATAAATCTAGAGAATGTAGATCACAAAGAAGAAATAAAAAATGGGTCCCTAATCAACATAATGTTGCAAACAATTGACAAGGACCAACTATACCATGAGATTACAACACAAGAATCACTTGTATTCCATGTGGAAGATTTGGTCACATTGCTGCAAATTGCTTTAGGTTGCATGGTATGAACAATAAAAAATCATGGAGAAACTTTGGAATGTCTTGTTTCCATTGTCACAAGGTTGGTCACCTAGCCAAAGACTGCAGGTACCAAAATAAGGATTTAATCGAGGAATAAATGAGTGAAAAGACTCAAGTCAACATTGATGAGATTAGAGAGCAAATGAATAATACTTGGAGAAGGAAGTCTCAAGATAATGGAACAAAACTTGGAACATATGATGGCACCATATCCTCTGGATCAGGTGCACCTATCTTCACTTAATTGGTCAAAGGTATGAATAGGAATTGATAACCTAAAGTTTATCTTAAATCGGTTCCTAGAATTAGTGCAAAGATCCATACTAGCATATTAAGATGCATTTGGATATAAGTTATGAAGTTAACATTTCATATGTTGATTGGTAAAGTGTAAGAGTTATTTTACTCCATTCAATGAAGGAAAGTGTAGTTTGGTTATCAGTGAAATGAAGTAGGTGAGAAGTATTTAATGCAAATTTTATAGTCATTGGAAACCCTAACCTAGAAAAAATTATAAATAGAGGGTTTACTATTTCATTTTTACCTTACACTTTCATGAGCATTTTGAAGCATTGATATAGACAAGATCACAGAGCGATTTAGAGTGATCAATTGAGCATCCCGACCATCTGCAAAGAACATTCAAGCTATTTCAAGCATTTACCGAGCTACATTCATCGATTATAATTACTATTCAATTGGAACCCTAGTGTTTGTTGAAACTATTTCGAGATCAAGATGACACCCAAGATACAAAAACCAGTTATAATTAAAAATATTGATCCTGTAAATTGGAAGTATAAGCTTCCTCTCATCGTTGTTGCAAAAATTAACAAAGCTAGAGCCTTATCCTGGATGCCACCAAAGGTTATATTTATTGAATATGTTTGTGCCTTCATTCACTAAAAAATCAAAGACATATGCCAAGGAGAGATTGACACATCATACAGAAAATTGTGTGTAAATGGAAATTTGAAGAGTGACCACACACATTTGCAAACCAAGGGTTTGGTCCATTCTATGCATGTACCAATGGTTTTAAAACATGAATGGATGATGATTATATTAAGTAGAGTGCATGATTAGTTCATGTCAGTTGATGGTCTAGTGAAAATTAAAAAAGACATCTTTACATAGTAATAGGATTTTCGATCGGTGATAGACCAAGGGCTTATAAGAAGACATATAAGAACAAGTTATGTGAGCTTAGCAAAGCTAAATGGTATGGAAGAGAACTAAAGCTATCTACTCTAGAAGATCCTGAATTGAAGTTTGCATCCAACATCATATCCTACCAGATATTCCAATCATCTCAAGTAGACACTATACCTTGTGGAGTAGTTGACATAGCATATAAGATTGTCAAAAAGGATATAAAGATAGATCTCTATGAAATATTGTTAAAACAACTAGATGACAACATGAACACCATAAGGAAAGAAAAGACAAATACATTGAAGTTCAGATTACTATTGGTATGTATTTTCTTTTACTTCCAAAATTTCTTTCCTACAGTCGGTGAAGTAACTTGGAAAGCAGATAAACTGATTGTTTATCAAATAAATGTGTTTATTCAAGGCATGGGTGATAAGTTTGATTTGAGCATGAATGATTAATTTGTTAAGTTTCAATCAAGAATGCACAAAAGATTCATAATTCCACCTTTGATAGTGGAAGAGTACAAAGATGAGATTTGTTTTGAAGTTGATACTGACACTTGCATCATAAGAGTTATAGAGCCTAGAACCATGTGACTACCACCTATGGGTTATGAGATGAACATAGATGTTGCCTCTATACAAATCAAAGGAATATTGGAGAGACTGGTTGATAGAAGTTAAACTTGGCATGGAATATATGAGGAGTTAAAAGTGAAATAAGGATAGGTATAATGATACCTAAGGTAATCAAGAAGAGTAGCAGAATGATAAGTACACTATCTGAGAATCTAGGCATTGTTGTTGCTGAAGATGAAGAATTTTTTGACCCTTCAAAGATCAAGGGGAAGAAAATTAGATTAAATGAAGAGACCCCTAACCCAGTCAGTGTAAGACCATCTACAAGGTTTACCTCTACATTGAGAGAAAATAAGAAAGCAGAAGTAGAACTAGTAAAAACAAAGACTTATGTTAGAGAAAACAAGGCTACTAGAAGGACAAGAAGAAGGTTGAAGCTACAAAAAGAAAGTGATACTGAATCAGAAGACTTATTACAGTTTAAGATTGCACCAAGTAAAATGGTGAAAATTCTTGGTGAATTTCTCAAAATAATTGAAAAATATGGAGGTTATTCAGTCATGAAATAGTTAAAGTATGACACAAGGAATGATGAAGAGAAGAGTACGTTTGAAGAAATATTTCTACATTGTATAAGTTTAGAATAACACCAGTTGAAGTAGCACCAAATCTTGAAGGAGAGTTATATCATAAAATAGATGCAAGATGGAAGTATGCTCTTGTTGCCGAGAAAGAAATGAGAGAAAGGTCCCTTGCAATCATTGTCCTGGACCTAACAAAGAGAGGAATCCAAGATACCTTACAAGAATATTCAAAAATATTCCTAGTAAAGGGCAGGGCACTGAGCATCATGCTTGGTCAATTGGAAGAAGTTCAAAAAGACACTAATGATCTTTGGAGAAAGATCTTCTCTATGGATCGACTAACTATGAAGGAGTCAAAGAACAAGAGGACAAATCTAAACCTATTGAATTGATAGAAAAAATCAAGAATAATTTATTATTGAAGACATAACCGAGAAATATCCAAATGATACAGTAAAAGTTGATGAAGATGTCATGGAAAATGAGGCAATAGATACAAAAGTTATGGATGTGGATGATTCTGCCAAAGCAAGATTGTTAGCATAAGATCCTATAATTGTACAGGTGTTCAACTTTTTTGAGATAGAGGTGATAGGAGATATACATACTAAAGCTGATGCCCCTACCAAGCCAACTCAGGATACTGAAACTAAGGAGACTAAGAAGAAAATAGAGACCAAAATAGCACAAGGTCAGAATGAAGAATCAGTGACCCCTACTGAGACCATAAGAAAAAAATAAGAATAAGAAAAGAAGAAAGAAAAGGTAGAATAGAAGAAAGAATAAAAATAGGAGAAGAAGGAAGAAAAAAAACAAGAAGAGGAAAAGAAGAAAAAACTGAGACATCTACACAATCAAATGCAAAGAAGGCATCTACTTCTAAGGGAAAATCAAAGAAGAGAAAGTATGAGAAAGAGGTTGATATAAGTGAAACTATTGTTATACCTAAGGTTTATATCTTAACCTTGAGTCCTAAGGAACTCTTTGAGCTCAAAGATTTGTTGAAAAAAAAGATGCTCAAGATAATCTCATAGAAAAGAAGCAAAAAATATATGTTTTGGAGAAGGTAAAAGGTATTTTGAATGAGATTGTACCCAAGGCCACAATAAATGAGAACGGAGATATTTAAAGTCAGTTGAGAGAACTGGTCAGTTAGATTAACCAGCCTAGCAAAGATGCAACCAAGTATATGCTGCAAGTTCATAAGAAGGAGATGGATATAAAGGTGATTGAATAAATTCTTCAATCAATTACTTTAGATAAGATAACTCTTTCAGAGTTAATAAATGAATTGGAAAGTGGGCTGGAAACAATTCTTATATTATTTCAGCATATTTGTTTGATTTCCAATTTCACAAAGGAGATAAGAGAAAAAGATGATAATGTGGAAAAAGAGCTCATTGACCAATTATCCAAAATTTCCACTGAGCCTAAGTCTATACAAGAATACTATGAGAGGCTGAAGCACTTGATGGGAGTGCAATATGAGTTAAGAAAGGAGGAGAATCAGATCAGAATGGATCTACTTGAACTCCAAATAATTTTGATACCACACATAGAATCACTGTAGAGAAAAATTCACAAGGAAAAAGATCTAGTTAGCACACCAGATGTTAGTGTTATGGATAGTATGGTAAGTCTAACAATAGATTTAAGCGAGAAAATCATAGTGTTGCAGACACTCAAGGACACATGGAAGGAATCACTCAAGGATGCACATGATAAGTACAAAACCATTTTTGGCAAGATCCCTACATCAAAAAAGTAGTAAGTTAATGTTTTGGAATTTTTGTTAAAAAGGGGGGAATATTATATACATATGTCAAAAAGGGGGAATATATATTGTTTGGATAAGTATAGAAAAAGGGAGAATATATGAGTATATGATACAGTTGAAGATATGTAGAAGGATATGGATATGTACAAGAGATATTACTTCAGGGGGAGTAATATGTTTACTGAGGAAGAAGAATGGACAAGGACAAATTTTGACTTTTGTTGATGACTTTGAAGGTTTTTAACAAACATACCAAACTAATGAAAAAGGGGGAGATTGATACTCCTAAGAGTTATTTTGTTGTCATTAGTTATGAGGAAGTTATATTGTTTGTAAAAGTCATTTGGTAATAAAGGAAAGACAAGTCAGTAAGGCAGGGAACATTGTTCGGTAAAGGAAATAAGAAGAAAAGTAATTTCGATAAAGGGAAAGCAAGTATAGGCATTAAGCAAGGTAGAACCGAGCACCAAGAACAAAGTTGTACTAAGCTACAACATTAACTAAACCAAGAAGAGGACACAGTTACCGAGTTAAGGAAAATGTGTTATCGAGTATAGCAGGCTGATGCTAGAAGAATCTTTAAGTATATTGAATCTGGACACCGAATATAAAATAGTTTACAAATCTTGAGGAGATCGTATAAAAAAATATTGGAGATTGAAATATGATGATTACATATGATTACAAGGTGATATCCACCAATGATAATTAAGTATGGAATATACATTGGAAGAGTAACCAATACTAGCACCACTTGAAGAGATGATTCTAGAACCCCTAGCACCACTTCTAGAATTGTATATAAATGGATCAGAGTATGAAGATCAGTGTGGTTATGGTTTTTATGAATGCAAGAGGAGATTTCATGTGTGAAGAAGATTATTGAGAAGGTGATGAGCAGTGAAGCCATTGAGTAATAGAGCAGTGAAGAATAGATAGAGATTTTGATCTACCAAGTATTGAATTATTAGTGTGAAAGGTACATAGTATGAGGTAATGCGTTAATGAGCATAAAGAGTCTGATAAGAATATGTTTGATGCAAGTTTGGCATACATATTTTGTGTTATTGATTAAAGATTAATCAAAGTTGTAAAGTCTCTTAACCGATAAGATCCAAGTAGATCTTATTTTGTAAATCCTTTAACCAGGTGTAGTTCTTAGATTAGAATTGTAAATTCCTTTCACAAGGTAGAATTAATAGTCTAAAGACTCTTCATTAGGTTAATACTCTTAACAAGGTAAGCTATCAGAAATAGATAACATTATAGCTCTAACCGAGCAAGCTTTATACTACAGTAGTGAAGTCTTGTGGGTGTCATCATCACTGCAGTTTTTATCCTCTAACAATGATTTTTGCGATACCAAATATGTGTGTTATGTATTATATCTTATATATGTTTCATGTGATGTATGCAAATGTTAAGGAATCAGTAAATGGTTAGAAAGGAAAGTTTAATAGATTAAAAGTGTTTTAGAGTACTTATTCACCCATCCCCTCTCAGTACTTACCTTTCCACACCTAATCCAACACTTACATCCGGTCACCATAGGAGTACCTATTGGTTTTGAACCATCAATACCAAATATGTGTAGAAGCTCCTTCACATACTTATCTTGTAACACAAATATTCCTTCCCTTGTTTGAGTAATTTGTAGTCCTAAGAAAAATATCATTTCTCCTATCATGGACATTTCAAATTCATTTTGCATTTCTAAAGAAAATTCTTGGCTTAGCTTATCATTACCTCCAAAGATAATCTCATCGAAAAAGACTTCAACAATTAGAATATTCTTAGTGTGAGTCTTGAAGTATAAATTATTGTTATCATTTCCCTTTTTGAAACCAAGATTGATTAAATATCTATCAAGTCTTAAATATTAGGATCTAGGGGCTTGTTTTAGTCCATATAGAGCCTTTTTGAGTAAACATACCATATTTAGTTGATTAGTCAACTAAAATCCATCTGGTTTCTCAATGTATACTTCTTCTTCCACATATCCATTCAAAAAGGCTGATCTGACATCCATCTGGTAAACTTTGAAATTCTTATAAGCAACATATGCAAGAAATAGTCATACCACCTCCAATCTTGTTACCAGTGTAAAATTTTCTTCATAATCAATTCCCTCCATTTGTGCATATCCTTTATAGACTAATATTTCTTTATTTCTAACAACTTTACCATCTTCATTTAATCTATTTCTAAATACCCACTTGGTACCTATGACATTTTTATTTGCAAGTCTTGGAACAAGAATCCAAGTGTTATTTTTCTCAATTTGTGTCAATTGTTCTATCATTGCCTTGTACCTTTTTAGCATCTGTGTATGCTTCCTTATCATCCTTTGGTTCAACTTGTGAAATTAGACATACTTGTTCATCTACAAGTTTTCTTCTTGTCTGGTCCCCTTTTTTTTATTTCCAATCATTTGTTCTTTAGAATGATTTAATCTAACATACCTTTGTGTTTTAGGTCTTACCTCATCACTTTTTCCTTCATCTTCTTCACTTGTGTATGCTTCACTGATCTAATTCGTTTTTCCTCCTTGGACTTGACTCTGTTACTTTTGTTAATCTTTTTGAGCTAAGATGACATTTTGATCATCTAAATCATATCTTCCCGATTTGGACAAACTTGCAATATTTTCATCCGCTTTTACACTTGCACTTTCTACTATCCTTCTTAACCTTTTGTTGTAGCATCTGTAGGACTTACTCTTATTTGAGTATCCAATAAATATGTCTTTGTCACATCTTGAATCAAAATTTCAAATGTCTTCATCTCTTTTGATATAGCATTTGTTGCCAAAGATCCTAAAATATTTTACAGTGAGAATATTTCCACACCAAAGTTTGTAGGGTGTCTTGCCTATCTTTTTCCTTATTTGAACTCAATTAAAAGTTTACACTGCAGTACTTACTACCTCTCTTCAGAACATTTGAGGGAATTTTCCCTCCATCATCATGGTTCTTGTAGTGTCAAGAATTAACCTATTATTTCTTTCAACAACTCTATTTTATTGAGGTGTTCAAAGAGATGAGAACTGCCTTTTGATTTCATGCCTTTCACAAAAGGAGTTGAACTCATTTGATGTAATTCACTACCTCTATCTTATCTTAGACATTTTACCTTTAACCCAATCTCAGTCTCAACTAGATTCTTAAATATTTTAAATTTATCAAGAGCCTTATATTTTTATTTTAAGAAGGAAACCCAAACCATTCTAGAGTAATCATAAATTAGTAACATAAAGTATCTATCACCATGCATACTTCTTACCTTGGTTGGTTCAAAAAGGTCAGTATGAACTAGATCAAGCAACTTGTTGGATTTTTCACTCTTAGGTTTGAAATTAGTTCTTGTTTTATTACCTAGTTAGCATTCCTTTCATATAGAATTAATTGGCCTTTTCAATTTTGGAAGGTCTCTGACAATACTCTTGGCATTAAGTGCCATGATATTATCAAATTTCACATGAAATAACCTTTTATGTCACAACCAAATTTAATCAATCTGAGCAATCAGACAAGTCTTATAACTACTATTTAAATGGAATACATTGCCTTTTTTTCATACTAGATAAAATATATATGCTAGAATCATTCACAATCCTACAATTTCCATCTTTGAAGTGCAGTCTATAACCTTTGTCTATTATTTTCCCTACACTGATAAGATTGTGTTTCAATCCTTCAACATATAACACATCCTTAGTAGTTTTCTTACCATCTAAGAATATAGATCCTCTTCCTTTTATCATTCCATAAATGTTATCTCCCCATCTTACCATTCAACCATCATACCTTTCAAGACTTAATAATTTGTCCTTGTCACTAGTCATGTGGTGTGAGAAACCACTATCAATAATCCATTTATCCCTTTTGCTAATCTAAGCAACAAGTACCTTTTCTTCAACAACAAACTTAGAAGAGTTGTTAGGTGTGGAATCTATTAACTTGGATTCATCATCTTTGATAGAAACATACACTGATTCGTCTTCATTATTATCAGACTCAACATCAGTGACTCCCTCACCATTAGTAGCATAATAACATATTTTCTCAATTTTGGGAAATCTTTCTGGACATCTAGAAGCATAGTGTCCTAAGTTATTGCAACAAAAATACTTAATGAATAAGGTTTCCTTGTTCTTACATAATGCTTTTGATAGCTTGTGTATTATTGTCACTTCAAACTCTTGAAGTTTTCTTTCTTCTTCTTCAAGTTCTCTTAACTCTTGTTCATATTTTTATGCCCTTATTGAAGATCCTTCTCTTTGATATGATCTATACATGTCTCTCCTTGATATTGTATCCTTAAAAGTTGATTCAAATTTAAGTAAATAATCACCAAACTCACTCATTTTGAAAGTAGATAACTTACCAACCAGTGTGTCTCTTGTCACATTAGCAACAATTTTGATTTCTTCAATATCAACAACCTTTCTCTTGTAAGAAGGGGGTAGAGATCTCAACACCTTTGAGACAATCTCTTATTCATCTAATACACCACCAACACATCTGATACTACATACTAATTTATTTATCTAGGCATATATGAGTTGATGTTCTCATATTTAGTCATTCTCTAAGATTCATACCTTCCTCTGAGACTCTATAGCTTTTCTTTCTTGACACATGCATCATCTTCATGAAGGGTTTCAATCTTGACCAAAATCTCATGAGATATCTATAGATCCATTACATGTGTGTAATTTTTATATGATAGGGCACTTAGAAATGCTTCCATTGCTCCGATGTTGAACTCAAACTTCTTATTTTCATCTAGTGTAGCCATTGATAAATCTATAGGAGGAATGTAGGGATTCATCGTGATGATCCAAAATATTATCCAATGCATCTTAGATGGGTAATCATACATCCTTTCCATACAGGATAGTTTGTGCCTTCAAACCTAGGATTTTCCTTCTTGTAAGTTGCCCTATTGGATCTCCCTTAAGCTGTTAGGATTCCTTCAAGGGAGAAATAATCAAATAACACTTGTTGATATTATGGCAGAAAGAACTAAGAGGGGGGGGGGGGGTTAATTAGTTGTTATCAATATAAACTTCAAACCCTTAACCTTGTAAACCCTTAAATCTGATATGTATAAGAGGAATATAAAATATGCATGCATAAACAAATTAGAAACACATCCACACAATTTGACACGAGATTTTTATTGTGGAAACCCTGTTAGGAGAAAAACCACGGTGGGGATGATTACGCACAATAAGAAAATACCTTGTTAGAAGTATAAAACTATTCAAATAGTTGGGAATTCACATACATTCAAGAGAACTTCCTAGAGCCCATTTCTCAAACAAAAACCCTCAAGCTACAACTCTGAGGAAGGCTCACTTCCTTACAACCTAATGACTATAATGATCTCAACCTTTTGTGAACTGTGTAAATGACATTTTCCTTATGTCTAATACATCTCTAATGTAGCACGAAGAAGATCACTATCAAATCTCTTTTTTAACCTCTTCTCCTCATATCTCAGATAGACTCTTCCTCTGTTAACACTCTCTAGCATCCACATCCATGATCCACAACTAGATTTTCCCTAATTCATCTCCTTATATCAAGAATTAGGTCTACAAGCCATAACTCACCTTCCTTTCAAATCCTTATGACAAATATCTTGGTTAAAATTATATCTAACAATACAATCCAAATAATAACACTTAGCAATCACCTAGAGATTATAAATCATTATAAATCTCTTAGATTTCATAGTTTACCACTTGTGCAACACATGTTTTCAACCTAGTTGGCCAAGAATAAGAATAATAATAAAAATATTATTATTGAACAAAAACCACACCAATCAGGTCCATTCAATCCATGAATATCACTAAATCATCAAGAACATAGTTCAATAACATCCTGTATCATCATTAAAACACTCAACAATTCAAATCCACCACAAACATTGGATTTTCCAACCTTTTTTCAATTGTTCATCTTGAACACTCAATCCAACTTCTGAGACAATAGAATTATGCCATGTACCTATGAAGTACTAACCATTTGAGTTTAGGACACTTGATTAAGTCCTAAACACAATCCTAACTGAGCTCCAATAGCTTTTTGTCTTCTTGTCAACATTGTCTGTCACTCTATCTTCCAGTCACCAATTTTGACCTAGAAACCTACTCAAATCTTCATGAAATCTTCTGAAACTTGGAGTGAACAAATTATTGACCTTCATCAACTATCTCCTACATGTGTGACTTCATATATTCAATATCTAAACCTCACTCAACCTTTGAACATCTCGTTCTCCTAGCTATCCTGCAATAGTTCAATTAGCTTCCAATAAGTAGATCTTTTAGTCACTTCTCTTGAACCTTCTGACATGCTGGCATCCCTCTAATTCCTCTAACATGTTGACATCCCTTTGATTCCTTTGATATATTGACATCAATGACAACACATCCAACATGCCAATTTCCAACAAACCATTTCAAAAATCCTATTCTAAGGATTAAGAAATCCAAACCCATCTCAAAGTCAACTTCATGTCACATCTTCTCTAATCCCAATATCCCCTCCACTTGTCAAACTTAAATGCTCTTACACCCTCAGCCACATTTTTACACCTTTTTCCCCTCCAAGGAACATTTTTTTCCTTCTTCCCACTTCTCTGAATCCCTTCCCACTTCCCAAAATGGTCACAATCCTCAAAGCTTGACCTTTAGGATTTGAGACAAGATTTGCCTTTATGGCATATCTTCCCAGCCCCCAATGTCCTCTCATCTTCTCATCTTGTGACACTTGTCACAAGACTATGAGTTTGAGAAAGAAAAATCAATGTGCTTCCCTTCAAAAGCATCCTAGCCCTTCCTCGTCTCTTAATCTTGACCATCCATTTCATCTCCTCTTGGCCTATAAATTGAACCCTATTCACTTCACAAATCATCCAGTTTTTATACAATATCATAATGCCCATTTGAGTCCCAAAATAATAGCAAAGCATCCTCAAATTTTCAAAATCATCCCTCATCCATTGAAAACCTCATTTGAAGCTTGCAGCAATTATCATTGCGAGCACACATATCTCCAGCTTTAGACAAATTTATTGTGCAAAGGAGGGAAGGTTTGCATGCTCTTTTAGTTATAAGCTTTTCTTTGTGTGTCTAATCATATATGTTGATGGTTTAATATGTTTTGAATGCATTTAGAAAACTAGTTGCATTCCTCCTAAGCATATTTTCTTTCAAACAATAACAAAATTGTATCATTTTTTAAAATTCATTTCAAGAAATTTTTTAAGGATTTGATTTTTATTTGAAATATAGATTATGTATTTTAATAGTTAGTTTTTTGTATTGCAGAAAACAAAAATGATATTACATATAGAATTATAGTAAATTACAATATTTAGAATATACTTTTAAACTTTAATTAAGTTGTAGTTATCTGAGTAGGAGATATTTTTTGTCTTTATATAATAGAGCATAGATCTAAAGTTTTAAATTATATTTTGCATAAAAATGAAAAATAATATTTAACCTTTATATTTTAGATATAATATTATTTATTTAAATCATAAATCATCTTTTAACTTAATTATGTTGAAAAATAAGGGCATGGTGTCTCACTAAATTCACAAAGGGATGTTGGGTAGCATCACCAAGCACCATAATTTTTTTTATCTAATGCACAATTTGTAGGGGCTAGAAAAATTATGTTGAATGGTCACACTAAAAAAAACTAATATGATTGAAATAAAACCAAACCTTTGAATCTTAGATAATACTTAGGATCCATTACCAACAAGTATATGTTCAATATTTATTTTTGTTTCTTATATATGAAATTAATTTATTATCATAGATTAATGTCTATATTATATATTAGTAGGTACAAATGTAATTCAATATAACTAATATATATTATACCTTTCACATCTAATATTAATTGTATCGTCTTAAAATGGAAGCACTTATATGATAAGAGCGTTTAGCCCTTCAAGTAAGTGGTCTGGGGTCATGTTAAGCACCTTGATCGGGTCTTTGCATGTATTTGGATTTCCCCCCTATTTTGCTTCCTTCTGCACCCATTTTTCACTTCATATCTGCATTTCATAATAGTATGGGATAGGATCCTCAGGTTTTTGACCAAAAGGTCAAAGTCAACCTTTTGGGGTCAAAGTTGACCTCTATCCTAACCTGGTCAGGATCGACCTCGATCCTGACCTAGTCAGTTCCAACCTCATCCTTGATCCTCTGCTCAAAATTTCAAAATTCCTTGATTTCTGGGTGTTAGGTTTTCGGGGATATTTGTTTCCCGCCTGCGGGTCGGCCATTTCAGGTTTCAAAATGGTAAATCCTCTAACTCCATTTAATCTAGGTATATTTTCTAAAGGTTAGGACCTTATTGGGATTTAATTCTCCAAGGTGGCCCCTCTAGAGGATTGTGCCCTAGTTCACTATAAAAGGAGGCCTTCCTCTCTCATTTTCATCATCAAGTTTGGAAATTTCCTCTCTCAAGCTCTCAAGTGCAAGCAACTAAATTCAAGCATTTAAGCAAGCCTTCAAGCATTCATCCATCAAGGAGATCCATTGTTAGCCATTGAAGGATTCAATCTCTTTGGAGCCCCCTTGAAGATCCATCCTTCTACATTCATCCAAGCCTCCTCATATGCAAAGATAAATTCAAGGTTGGTGTTGAAGATCAAATGCCATTGATTGAAGACATCCAACATTCATTCTACATCCATTGAAGCACTCCTACTTGTGGATTTGAGGATTCAAATCCTCTACAAGGACTTCAACATAAGTGAGGTGAATTGTTTCAATTACTTTGTTTATGCACACTACATTTCAATTCAATTTCAAGGTTAATTCCTAAATTGGGGTTTGACCAAGGCAAACCCCCCATACAAACAAAAACCCCCATTTTCTTGCAGGTACAGGTGCATAATTTTGGATCTAAGAGCAGATTTGGATACCCTTTTTGGTGAACTTTCAGGACCTACGAACAAAGTCAGAATCGACCTTCAAATAAAGAATGTAGCCTTTGAACTTTTATGAGGGTTAAAGAGTACCTGTTATCAGAAAGACAAAAGATTTCTAGGTTTTCTTTGTCTCGACATTTCCAGTCCAAAATAGGTTGCAGGATTGCCTGAAAGTACAGACAGACATCATAAATTGGCATTTTCTAGATTTGCCCTAATTTGAGGTTAGTACTTGTATTTCAATTATTTCAGATTTCAAGCATAATTCTCCATAGGGAAACATAGGGTTTTTCTCTCTCTCTCTCTCTTTCATATTCTTCATAGATTGATTTGATTGTGCATTAACCTCTTGGTTGATCAAATTGGATCTCTCCTTTGGGAATTTGGATTTGAGAGTAGATCTCATATTCCCCCCATACACATCTATCCATTTTACATTTGAATAGGGGTGATGCCATTTTACCACTATTCATTTTGGTGAACCCGACTAGCTTACTCTCTTTCTTTTTGGTGTTAGATTTCCCTTTGTCTTATTGTGTGTGTTCACCTTTACTATTCATTTTGGTGAACCCGACTAGCTTACTCTCTTTCTTTTTGGTGTTAGATTTCCCTTTGTCTTATTGTGTGTGTTCACCTTCACTATTCATTTTGGTGAGCCCGACTAGCTTACTCTCTTTCTTTTTGGTGTTAGATTTCCTTTATCTTGTTACTATCAGATTTATCTTTTTAGATCTTGCATGCTAATTAGATTTCAAAAATACAAAAATATTCATACTTTATGTGGTTTTAGTTTAGTTCATTTTCATTGCATTGGTTTATGAGCTTTACTACTACTAGTCCTACTTATAATATTCCATTTAGAAGAAGTCGTAGACTCATGGGTGCCTTTGATCCTGAATATTCCTCTCCTTTCCTTAGGGTCCCAGATGATAATTTGATTCTTCATGATTCCAATCCTACAATGGAGCAAAACTCTTCTCACTCATCTCATGATGAGGATGATGCTTTAAGAGTTCCTCATGAACAAGTCCAAAAACTTTCAACTAAACTTGATAAAATGGGTAATTGGCTCATTCAAGAGAACCATAATCAAGATTCTATTCAAGCTATAGAGGCTCTTAAGAAAGTTCTCCATGATAGTGATCAAGGTGTTAACCTCTTGCGTGGTATTACTCACCTTGTGCATTCAAATGTTAAACCTTTAGCTCAAGAAGCTCAAGATTTATTGTTGATTCCTCCTATCACTAGTGTAGAACCTCCTTCTAATCCTTTACCTAGTATTCCTACCTATACCCCTTCTTTGGTGACCATGACAGTTCCCTCTAGTGTTCCTCTTGTGTCCCTTCCTACATCACAACCTTCATATCATAATGTCCCTTTTAGTTATTCCACTTCACTTTCGACTATAGTTCCTAGTGTTCCTCCAGTTGTGTCTTGTATTCCTGCAACTTCTTACACTTTACCTAGTGTGTCTAATGTTGCTACTCCTATTGCCTCTAATGATTCAACAATCATCATTTTGGCTCAAACTGTGTCATCCTTACAACAACAACTTTCTTCCTTAACTCAAAACAAGTTTAGTATCCCTACATGTGACATGGGAAGTGTTAGCTTGTGGTGACTAATCAGGAAAGTACTATCCAGGAAAGTACTGTACACTTTTCCTCCTGACTACTTATAACTCATTCTAACCCTAAAGTGGAAAAATATTGTATAATATGGCTTAGGGTTAGGGATTTTCATTATGTATGATTTTAGTACTTGTGGCAGAATTGGGTTGTAAGGGATTACAGATTGTAATCAGGTTGTAATCACTAGATAATAATAATATTGGACTCACTGTTGGTGGATGTAGCCTAGGGATTGGGTGAACCACGTTAAATCTGTGTGTCTTGTGTTCTATTCTGTGTGGTTTATTATTTTCTGATATTAGTTATATTTGCACATAATTGTTATTTCTGCCTTATCATTTTGGCTCAAACCGTGTCATCCTTACAACAACAACTTTCTTCCTTAACTCAAAACAAGTTTAGTATCCCTACATGTGACATGGGAAGTCCTTTGTCCTTGGATATTATTCATACTCCTGTTCCTCAGCAAGGTGATATGCCTTTTCTTGAGAATTATAATGGAAAATGAGATCATGTTCATCATGTTAAAACATTCCAAATCCTTTGTAGTGATTATCCTCATGACCATAGGATTTTAGCCAAACTATTTAATAGAACTTTCCATGACAAGGCCTTACAATGGTATTGTTCCTTGCCTCTTTATACTATTGATTCCTTTCCAAAACTTGCTAATGCCTTTATTAAAAAATTTCAAAACAACATTGGCCCGCAAGTGTCTTTGATTGATTTGATGCATTGTAAACAAAGTGCTAAAGAAAAATTAACTAAATTTATTGGTAGATTTAAGAATTTGCATGCTTAGATTTCCTATCCTATTCCTGATATTGATATTCAACGTATGTTTATTTCAAATTTGCAAGAAGATATTAGAGATAAGATTCTGCTTACTGAATTTACCTCTTTTCAACAACTTTGTGTAGTGCTTCATCATTATCAATTACAAGTGAGTCAATTTGAGAGAAACACTCCAATGGCTCATGTTCTAGTTAATAAGAGTGATGCTGCTCCTAATCCAAACAAATTTCAAAAATTCAACAACTATGTCAAGATAAACAAACAAGCAAATGTAGTTGTTGATCAAGTTGTTGTTGCATCTCACAATGCCACTTCTGCATCCACCGCTTTTCAATTAAATCATACGTTTACTCCTCTTTCTGAACCTTTGCATGCTATTATGAATAGGTTGTTAGCTGATAATATGATTATTTTACCTCCTATTTGACCTCTTTTACCTGTTATGATTGCTTCTAAATCTTTTGATCAAAATGATTTTTGTCAATATCATTGTCAGAATGGTCATGATACTCAGAAATGTTATTCTTTTAAACATAAGGTTCAAGACTTAATTGACTCTAATGCCTTATCTATTGATAATCTTGATGGTAGTGGGAACAAATATGTCTCTTCTCCTAATCAAAAACTTTAAATCTATACGAATCCTTTACCTACGCATGATACTAATACCATTTCTCAACCATCTGATGTGGAAATTGTGTATGATTCAAAGATGGATGATCTCAATCATGTTATTAATCAAGTGGAGCATGTTGGTCAATCTATATCTCCACCTCAACCTCAACCTCAACCTCACATTCAACCTCAAGTTCAATCTCAACCTCGATCAAAACCCAAACCTAAACTGAAAACTCAACCTAAACCTCGACAACAACCTAAGAATAAAAGACCTCATGAACTTTTGATTACCTTTGATGACTCTAAGACTATTGAGGCTCCTGCTGGTCCCCTTTACATTGCTGCTAGGATTTATCAGATACCTACTCATGGTTGTCTTGTTGATCCTACATCCTTAGTCAATGTGATTACTAAAGAAAATATTTTTATGAAAAGCTTACAACACAATTCTTATGATACATCAGATGTGTGGATTCAAACTTGTAATGGTTTTCTTTATCCATCATTTGATTCTATTACTTTACCGGTTGGACTTTGTGGAAAAATTGTGAACACTACCTTTGTTGTTGTTCCTACTTCCGATCAATTTCAAGTTAAGCTAGGTTTTCCTTGTTTGAATGCCATGCATGTTGTTGCTTCACCTATCCATAACTGTCTTAAGTTCAATCATGATGAACAAGTGAAGATGATTAATCATAGTTTATATCAACCTTCCAGGCCTAGAGATTGTGCTGCTCTTGATTGCTTTTGGCCTTCATTACCTAATTCATGTCCTCCTCCACCTGATAATCTTTTTCATTCATATCAATCTTATAAACATTGTAAGATTCTTGAATTAATCATTCTTCCTATGGATCTTAATCATGGTCTTTTTCCTACAGCTTCTATACCTCCTTTAACTATGGCTTCTAGTTCTGTTAATCAAGTTCCTTCTATCGAACCTATCAAAGATCCTGTGATTGTTCCTCCTATTGTTGATAATCATATTGATCTTCCTAAAGAACATGTGAAGAATGTTGTGATTGTTCCTCCTAGTTCTCAACCTATTTCAAATAAATCAAAATGTAATCAAGCTGCTAATGAACGTCATAAAAAGCATCGTGCTCATGCTAAAGCTTGTAATTCTATTCTTCAAAGATCTTTACCTTCTTCAGATAAATCTATGCATGATGTGTTAGAAGAAGTTGTTACTAATAATGATGTTAAGATGCATGATTATGATGATTCTATTTGTATCTTAGATCCTATTTTGATTAATTTGGATGAAGAAGATACTCTTGATGATACTGATGATGTTAATGATGAATATGAGACTATTGACATTGATTTACCTAATATGCTTTCATCACAATTAACTCTTCCACCTAGTGTCGAACATTTTGATTCTCAAGAGGATCCTTGTTTGGAATTAGCTATCATTCCTACTATGTTGGACATAGTCCCTCTTGCGAGTTACCCACCTTCCCTAAATGATATACAATGAGATGGGGAGAGTAGGTGGCATGCTTGATCGGCTTGTCCTTCATGGTACCTTTGTTGTGTGTTTTCTTGTTGTACTGTGCTTCTCCCGTAATGTGTTTGCTAAATGTTGTTAGATTATTTTATATGATCCTTGTTACTTAGTTGGTACAAGGTGATAAAGGAATCGAAATTGTTGTTCAAATTCCTCTATATGTATCTCTATTCTTCTATGCATTGTTCACTGTTATGTTGTAGTTGTGCTATTGTTCGTAAATATTTCCTTGTGTAATATGCTTGGATTCAAGATATGGTAGCACTAAATTCTTTTTGGTCTCCATGTCATGGTCTGAAAAGATTGTCCTTCGTATATCTTATGTGATCTTTCCTCCTTTGTGATCGTAGCTCTA
This sequence comes from Chamaecyparis obtusa, assembly GCA_027943335.1. Taxonomy (NCBI): domain Eukaryota; kingdom Viridiplantae; phylum Streptophyta; class Pinopsida; order Cupressales; family Cupressaceae; genus Chamaecyparis; species Chamaecyparis obtusa. The sequence goes on along the minus strand of BSBK01005649.1, from coordinate 697,339 downwards.
CTTTCTTTGGGGAATGATGTCAATTCATTTGCAATAATATCATATATATATTATCTTATGATCATACTGACCCCATAGTAGGTAGATCCCTTCTGTGTTCACTATATGTTTCTGTGATATTTTCCTTGATTTGTCTTCATCTAGGGGTATCTCAACATGGAAATGTAATCAGTGGAGTTGTTTATGTTTCCTTTAAAGCCATTGCTCTTGTTAAAATGTTAGCAATGACTTTAACATGGTGGCATACACTCTGCTCACCTGTTGCACACACACACTTTTCAATACGAACATATTTTTCAAGATACTCTATTTTCCCTTTTTGGATTAGTAACTAATCCTTAAAGCATGGATTTATATTTTAGGATCTCTTGATCCCTCTAGTTTCAAATATACATATATTTTGATCCCTTAAGGTCGGAGGTGTCCTTAAGACTAGATCTCTTTTGTTTTTGGTTTTATTCTTATGGAATAGAATATTCCTAAGGGTGAATCCTTGATGGATTAACTAGTGAGTAGCCACATTCACTAGGTGGTTCAATTCCATCTTTCCAGTTGCGCTATTTCCTTGTGTGGTTCACAATGAGACATAAGTTCTCACTGGGCGAGGTAATCACACCCTTTCTTTCTCTCTCTAGAGATGTCTCTCTTATTTTGATCTAGGAGTCGATGAAGACTTGAGTCCCTAGGGGCTTAAGGTTTCTCTTTGTCCCTTGGATTATGATAAGATTATCTTTTCATTTTGATCTCCTTTACCAAGAGTTTGCATCGAGTCCATACTCTTGCTAAAGTGGGGGCTTAATGTATCATCTTAAAATGGAAGCACTTCCATGATAAGAGCATTTAGCCCTTTGAGTAAGTGGTATGGGGTCATGTTAAGTGCCTTGATTGGGTCTTTGCATGTATATAGCTTTCCCCCCTGTTCTGCTTCCTTCTGCACCCATTTTTCACTTCATATCTACATTTCATAACATTCTGAGATAGGATCCTGAGGTTTTTGACCAAAAGGTCAAAGTCAACCTTTTGGAGTCAAAGTCGACCTCTATCTTGACCTGGTCAAGATCAACCTCGATCCTGACCTAGTCAGTTCCAACCTCGTCCTTGACCCTCTGTTCAAAATTTCAAAATTCCTTTATTTTCAGGTGTCTGGTTTTCAGGGATATTTGTTTCCCGCCTCTGAGTCAGCCATTTCGGGTTTCAAAATGGTAAATCCTCTAATTGCATTTAATCTAGGTATATTTTCTAAAAGTTAGGACCTTATTGGGATTTAATTCTCCAAGGTGGCCCCTCTAGAGGATTGTGCCCTAGTTCACTATAAAAGGAGGCCTTCCTCTCTCATTTTCATCATCAAGTTTGGAAATTTCCTCTCTCAAGCTCTCAAGTGCAAGCAACTGAATTCAAGCATTTAAGCAAGCCTTCAAGCATTCATCCATCAAGGAGATCCATTGTTAGCCATTGAAGGATTCAATCTCTTTAGAGCCCCCTTGAAGATCCATCCTTCTACATTCATCCAAGCCTCCTCATATGCAAAGATCAATTCAAGGTTGGTGTTGAAGATCAAATGCCATTGATTGGAGACATCCTACATTCATTCTACATCCATTGAAGCACTCCTACTTGTGGATTTGAGGATTCAAATCCTCTACAAGGACTTCAACATAAGCGAGGTGAATTGTTTCAATTACTTTGTTTATGCACACTACATTTCAATTCAATTTCAAGGTTAATTCCTAAATTGGGGTTTGACCAAGGCAAACCCCCCATAAAAACAAAAACCCCCATTTTCTTGCAGGTACAGGTATAGAATTTCAGATCTGAGAGCGGATTTGGATACCCTTTTTGATGAACTTCTGAGATCTGCAAACAAAGTCAGAATCGATCTTCAAATAAAGAATGTAGCCTTTGACCTTTTATGAGGGTCAAAGACTACCCACAGTCGGAAAGACAAAAGATTTCTAGGTTTTCTTCGTATCGGCATTTCCAGTCCAAAATAGTTTGTACAATTGCCTGAAAGTACACACAGACATCAGAAATTGGCATTTTCCAGATTTGCCCTAATTTGAGGTTAGTACTTGTATTTTAATTATTTTAGATTTCAAGCATAATTCTCCATAGGGAAACATAGGGTTTTTCTCTCTCTTTCATATTCTTCATAGATTGATTCAATTGTGCATTAACCTCTTGGTTGATCAAATTGGATCTCTCCTTTGGGAATTTGGATTTGGGAGTAGATCTCATATTTCCCCCATACACATCTATCCATTTTACATTTGAATAGGGGTGATGCCATTTTACCACTATTCATTAATTAAAATAATAATAAAAATTTTTCACTCCGTAACTATTTTATATATTTTAATTTTTTAAATCTAAAAACATTAAATTTATTGAGAATGTATTGAAATTATCGTATCAATCACTTCTCATGAATCTTTGTTCAAGAAGTCAACTATTATATTTTCATTTCTTTTTGTCTTTAATAAATCAATTGCCTTCACCATCAACCATCTTTATTTGACTTGTCATGCTATTATAAACTTTTATTTATATTTTAATATGATTATTAATAAATGTATATTAGTTATTTTTATTTATTCGGTAATATGATTATATTTTAGTATATTTACGATCAATGAGTATTTATTATATATAATCAATGTTTACTAATTTTGATCTTAATTTATTAATAATATTAATTATTTAATTATTATAATTATTTATTATTTAAATAATTTATTTGTTATATATAATTATAATTAATATAGTTGTACATTTTATTATTGAGAATTTAATCATATACAGAAGACAATGCATATTTTGCCACAAATATAATATCTTCTTTTTTTCTATTAAGATAGTTTATAAAATATACAACTAACCACTTGGATCAAGTATCATTTATACACAACCCACATAACATATACAATTACAAAATTGGGGGAGTGTTTTCAGTTTCTTATCTGTATAATATACTATTATTATCTATAAACTATGCTATTCAAAATGTATTGTTCTTACTGCATTGTTCTTACTTCAAAGATCATTACATCCTTACAACATAGATCATTTGCTAATCATAAAACTATTCCCACCCATAATTATGAGTGACATTGTCCCTTGAGACCCATGGGTTATCATCCTGTGGATTGTCCTATGCCTCTGCTAGAGCTTCTTCCCTCTGAACATAATGCAAGGTGGTAGCATTCCTCCAGTCCATTCCATCTAACTGACACTTGTTTAGAAGACTATTAAGATCTTCCACTTCTGTGGGAGAAATGAAACTTTGATATTCAGCAACATACTTAGTAGCATGTACCTCATCCTTATGGATCATCAAACTACCCTCCTACATCAAAAGCATGAATCTACTCTTTGGAATATTGAGAACCATGTAGACCTGTGACAATATTAAAATGTGTGAGTTTGAAATTAAACTCAATAGGCTTCCTTCTCTCTTGTTGAAAAAGCTCTCTATTCCTGTCCTTCCAAAGAGTCCACAAAATTTCATTGGTCAGTGTAAACCAAAAAGAATTAAGTTTGGAATTAAAAAACTCCACATAACCAGCAAGTATTTCACTCCAGGAGATACCAAGTTTACAATTCCAGAGACAAGGTGAACCCAGCAAATGTCCCAAATCTTGTGTACATAAAAACATTCAAAAAAAAGATATTCAAAGGTCTCAACAGAATTACAAATACTACAAATAACAGGGGTTAGACCAATAGAGGACAAAACATGACCCACAACAAGCTTTTTTAACAAGAGAAGCCATCTAAAACAAATATTTTTTGGTTCATCTTTACCTTTCCAAAAGTATTCAAAGAAAAAAAACCAATCAAAAAAGGGGTTTACAGATCCCCAACACTGGGACACCTGTGATATGATAGAGGAATCCTTCTTAATAATGTGATACAATTGTTTAGTAGATGTTAAGGTCAAGGTGGCCACGTAGTATCTACTAAAATATCTTGAAATGGCTCTACCTTTTTATGCAAATTCGCGCATCTTCATGATAGTCTCTCTAGACCATCAATTGCATTTTTTTGCAAGCACCAAATATGCTGCCGCAAAAAGAAATGTTCCCGTCACTACTCAAGATAAATATTCAAAGGTGATTCAACATTCTCCCCCTAGAAATTATTCTAGGGCTCCACCAAGGGAAATGCTTGCTCGTGCTCAGGACAATCTATGGTTACTGGCTCACAAACAGAACTCAAGGAGGTCCAGGCAGCATGCGACGAATCTTCAATCACATCAACGCTCTTTTCTTTAGATGCCTTTTTCTATCCCCCCAACAACTATTTTGGACACCTTGGAACACTAAAAAATCACTACTTCTCTTTGCCCCATAATCCTAGTTTGAGCTCTGGCCGGGGGAACAAAATCTCATATCTAAATCTTAATCCGTTTCGGCCAAACCCAGAAAGAATGAATGATGAATATAACCATAAAAATAGAAGGTTACCCTCTACTAGACAACAGATCCAAATGGACACAAGAACATATATGCCCCCACATCGGCGTAATAGAGGTATGTATAAAGGCAACCTATTTGATTCAAACATTAGCATTGTTGTAGATAATAAAGATAGAAATGCGGCATCCATAGGAACAAGAAGATATAAAGAATCCTTTCATAATACATTAATTAAGAATGATTCTATCTATTACCCTCCACATAAGAGATATGATCTCGTAGGAATCCATAATCGGAGTAATAAATTTGACAATCCGTGTAATAATTTATCTTTATGTTCTAATCAAATTGGCTCAAATATGGAAACCCTAGATTTAGATTAAAAGAAGGATGTATAGAAAGGATCCAAAGTGTGTGTGCAGGATTTGAAATTATATGAAAGTGGAATGCTTTTGGAGCATCTATTAGCGACATAGCGTCTTGGCTAAAATCAAAATGGCAACAAAAGGTAGTAGTGTCAATTCTTATTGAAAACTTCATTTATCTAGATTTCAGTAGTAAAGTACTTAAAAAACAAGTTTTATCAGAAGGCTGCCCTAAATACAGAAATATAGAATTTATCGTTATGGAGTGGACTCCCTTTTTTAACCCTGAAAAGTTGACTGACTTTATGGTGGATAAAGCTATTATCCTAAAAAACCTTCCTCTAGAATTTACCTGGCAGGAAATGCTTAGAAAAATAGGAAACTGTATAGGTAAATACATAGTGTTGGTTGAAACAGAGCAAAATTATGCAGAAAAGATTATTATAGTCAAAATGAACCTTCTCAGGAAGACAATTCCACCCATCTAAATTTTTTGTAAATCAAATTCAATAGTCATCAAGCCTACTATAGTTGAGAATACCTTAGATATCAAAGAGGTTAAAGAGAATATTCCTGTTAATACCACAAGTCCTTTAAAGCATCAGTCTCCCCCATCCCTTAATCTAAGTAATCAAGAGATTAAGGTTACTTTCCTTGAGAACAAGGGAGGGTTTGTAATTGAACAAAATTATGGAAGGATTGAGGACATTACACCTCAAGATCCCACTCCTAGGAACCCTTTGAGCAATATAGGGACTATAGCTCCCAACTCAGGAAAAATATCCTCACCCCATTTAGCTAATCAATTGGTGAGAATCCTTGAGGGCAATTAGAATGTGAGCTAGAGTGTAGAACTCAGTCCTAGAAAGTCCCTTACTCCCCTAGCTCCAGAAGTTAGAACATAAGTCATTGAAAATAAAATATATTTGGAGGATGCAAGTATCAGAGAACTTAGGATAGTATAGACAGAAAATAATGAAAAATTAACACTAGGGAGGAAAGATGATCTATCAAGATGTAATAAGGCAGATTTTAAAGAACTGATATTAGAAGGTAGTACTTCTTATGAAGTAGAACAAGTCAAAGGAAGGGAATCCAAAATAAAAAAAGGCTCAAAAGTAAGAACTTTAGGATGTCACTCAGAAGCTATCACACCCTCAACTAGAAATGTGAATCTTTCAAAAAATTACCACAATCAAAGGAAATCAAGCTCTAACTTGGTCCAGTAAAATATTGATTTCTCACTCTCATCCGATGATGAGACCAATGATTATGAAGAAATCAATAGGAGGAAGAGTAGACTTATTGAAGAAATAATGAAAGTAGATTCATCCATATCATTGAATGATATCATAGAAAAAGCAACAATATCCCCCCCCAAAAAATATGAAGTAGAGACATGGTCCAACAAACATGGGGACATGATTCTCAATCCATTAGCCTTAGATTTAATAAAACCAATCTCAAGGGAGTTTAGGTATAAGTTCCAAGAATGCATCAGTTTTGAGGAGGTAGATGAAATCAATGATTTTTTGGGTTTTAAACTAGATAATTCAGTGAGGCAAAAGGAAAATACAAACAAGAACCCTGGGAACTTGGAGAGTAAGTTCCTCCAAACTATTGATACAAGAAATAAGGAATTAGAGGAAAATCCCACTATTAGTCCATCTAGAAGAAGGAATGAGGTTAATAAGAGTTCCTCTCCAAATACTAGGAGCATCCCCAAAGAACATCCGTTAGAAAAGTCAGAAAACTCAAATTCTGAAAAAGAAAAAATTGAAGAAGTCAATATAATAACAAATTATATAAAAGAAACATTACCAGATGAGCTGTTGGAAGAATTGATGGATGATGAGAACCACAAGAAACTCCTCGATGGGGATATCAATTTTAAAAAAGACAACTTAGAAGTTTCTATAGAAGAGTTGTTAATAAATTTGGAAGAAAAAGAAATGAAGGAGCAAGTTTCTCTAGGTATAGCTCAACCCATTGAAAGTAAGATCTCTCTGGATTGTGAAAAAAGACCTAGGAAAAGGGGTAGAAGGCCTAACGCAGAATTGAGGGGCTTAGTAGGGGAAGCTGTAGGACATATTAAAATAACTTCTATTCTGAATGTTGGGAAGGGGAAGAGCCTTCCCAAGGCACCATGAATGTCCTATCATGGAATGTTAGGGGCATGAACGCCCCTAACAAGCAACGTTTAATTAAACGTTGCATCAAAATTCACAACCCAAGGATAATGTTAATTCAAGAAACTAAGCTTTCTGACATAGAAGCGGGGAATTTCAAAAAGAAATTAGGGATAAGGGAAATAGAAGCCATGTCGGCAAGAGGTGCATCAGGGGGTTTAGCAATTATTTGGGATCCTTGAAATATTTCTATAAACATAACAGAAAGAAGACAATACTGGATGAGTGGAACAATAAAAAACTATAGACTTAATCTAACTTTTAATATAGTTAACATTTATGGCCCTATTCAAAATAAAGATAAACTTATAGTTTGGAACAAGATAGGGTCCTATCTCAATCAAACAAAGGATACACTCTACTTTCTAGGAGGTGACTTCAATTTTATAATGAAGATTTCTAATAAAAGGGGAGGGGAAAATTCCCTCCCATCAGTAGCCAAAGCCTTTATACAATGGGGGGATAGTAACTCCCTCCTCGAAATCCCAACAGAAGACAAATCATTCACATGGAATAATAGAAGACCAAGCTTTTGCAACATTGCTAAGAAATTAGATAGGTTCTTCCTTAGAGGGAGCCTATCCAACCATGATATTTCACTTTCAACAAATATCCTCTCATTATCTAGATCAGACCACTATCCAATTAACCTCAGCATCTTAACACAACCTAGACCAAAAAAATGTGCCTTGAAATTTGAACAAGTATGGTTAAGGGACCCTAAAATCCTGAAACTCATTGAAACTTGGTGGTTAGAACCTCAGATTGAGGGCTCTAAAATGTATAGATTAGTAAACAAACTTAAATGGATTAAAAAAAAATTACTTGAATGGAACTCGTCAAAATTTAGAAATATCTTTGATAGGAAATTAGAACTTGAATCTGAACTGGATATAGTTAATTCTCAGGTTATTAAAGAAGGAATGAATGACGACCTATATCACAGGGAGAAGGCTTTACTAAAGGATTACGAAGAAATTTTAGCTAGAGAAGAAATGTTCTGGAAACAAAAATCAAGAGAAACTTGGTTAGATGCAGGAGATAGAAATACAAAAAAATTTCATAATAGTACCAAACAAAGAAGAATTGCTAATAGGATTTCATGTATCATCAATAATGAGGGTAAAAATATAGAGGACCCCAAAGGAATAGCTAATTAATCAGTGAACTACTTTGATAATATTTTGAACAATAGGGACTCCTCGAATCTAGGATGTCAGATAGAACTTCTACATAATATTCCTAAAGTCATAACTAAATAACATAACCAAATTCTAAATGGTACATTTTCTATGACTGAAATCCATAATGCCCTAATGCAAATGAACCCAGACAAATCCTCGGGACTTGACGGCTTCTCGACCATTTTCTTTCAAAAGTGCTGGCACTTTATTGGGCAGGAGGTCATAGAAGATTTAGAAGGGGTAAGAAATTTAGGTAAAATTCTTAAAGAGTTAAAAAACACCTTCATAGGTCTCATCCCCAAAAAAGAGAAACCTTCTAGCTTTAATGATTTTAGACCAATCGCTCTTTGCAACACTTTATACAAACTGCTCACCAAAACTATGTCTCTTAGACTTCAAAAACTTCTCCCTTTATTAATCAGTGAAGAACAGAGAGGGTTTGTTCCAGGAAGATCCATCTTTGATGGGGTAATCATAGCTCAAGAAGCTATCGACTCTATTCTAAAAAATAAGAACCCAAGCATGCTTATCAAATTGGACATTAAAAAAGCATATGACAAAGTTGATTGGAGATTTATTTGCAAATGTATGGAAGACTTTGACTTTGCTAAAAGCTGGATTAACTTAATTTTTGAATGTTTATCCACTCTGATGATTTCGGTCTTAGTAAATGGAACCCCAGAGGGATTTTTTGGCATATCTAGGGGCCTTAGACAGGGAGATCCTATCTCTCCATTTCTATTTATAATCATGGCTGAAGCATTAGGTAGGGCCATATCAAGAGAAAGGAATAATGAGGCTATTGAGGGAATCTCCATTACCAGTAATCTGGAGCGTACTACTCACCAGCATTTTGTTGAGATACTCTTTTATATGGAGCTAGCAAAAGAAGAGAGGCTAGAGATTTTAGGAGGATTTTGGAGAGATATTCAAAGGCTTTAGGACAAGAAATCAATCTAGATAAATTAGAAATATTCTTCTTCCACACCGATAAAGGAACTATTAAAGATATTTGTAGTATCCTCAATTTTAAGGAAGGAAAGCTTCCATGCACTAATACATTTGGGGGCATTTTACGATGGCAATTGCGACAGCTATGTGTCGCAATAGCGACACCCATAGACGTCGTAGTTTTTTAGTCACAAATTGTGACGTCTATGGATAGCCGTCACAATTGTGACGCCCTCCCGTCGCAATGTCGCTAAGATTTGTTAGCGGCATGGGCGTTGCCCCCCCGTCGCATGGCTTCGGAGGGCCGTCATAATTGCGACGGGCACCTGCGTCGCATTATGATGGGCTCCCGTCGCAATTGAGATGCCCGTGGGTGGATTAAAAAAAAAAATTATTTAATACATTGCTAATGAACCACATTAATGCTTTTTTCTTTCAACAAATGAGGACAGTCACTGTAAAGACAACATGATAATGTACACTCACTGTAAGGACAGTCACAAATGAGGACATCATTATCATGTTGTCTTTAGAGTGACTATCCTCATTTGTTGAAGAAGAAAAGCATTAATGTGGCTGAATAGCAATACATTCAAGTGGCAATTACACAAGGGACAGTCACTGTGAGATGTCCTCATTTGTGACTGTCCTTACAGTGAGTGTACATTATCATGTTGTCTTTACAGTGAGTGTACATTATCATGTTGTCTTTACAGTGTCAATAAATGCATTATTACTTAAACTGAAGAGTACTCTAAATAGTATGTCATTGTGGAGTTCTGATTGCTTCCAATTTGATATACGCTTGTTCTACTTATGTATCCAGCATCATGTAAGAAAATTTGATGCTTTTAAAATAGATTCATTTAGCCATGAAATACCTGTGCATGTTACATACAAGATTCCAAGGCCCAAAACTGATTACTCATTATAATTCATGTACAGAATGATAATCAACCACAACGAGGCATGTGTAGGCGCTGCTTAGATTTTGAGGCATTAGAAGCTCGTAGAAGAAACTTGACCAATGGCTCATGGAATGCAACAAACTTATTGCTTAAAACAGGAGCATTGGTAACCACAGATGATGGTTCTGAAAAGAACACTTCACCATCAATGTCACATGAGGGAACTGCAATTTCTGATGGCAAGCAACTTGTAGTATATAAGAGAGATGCAGGTACAGATGCTGGGATCAGATGACACAGAAGACAAAGAATCTCAGGATGAGGTATGGGAGAAGGCTATATCAGAGGAAAAGCTAGGGCTTTGTTACTGTCCCTTGTGACAGTAACAAAATTTGATGAAAATAATTTTTGTTTCACTCAACTTTGACATTCACAACTTCCTCTTTTATTATAATAAGAAAAAATACAGTGACTTTAGAGAAAATAATGAAACTAATACAATTGCAATACGGTGGTATTTAGAACAAACAGAGCTTCACAACCATCAAAGAAGAAAAAAGCACATGCATATATCGAGTACTCCTCAATCAGAGAGATAGAGAAGAATTCAAAACATACCCAGACTGAACATGGCCATACCAAGACCAACATCAGACAATATTCTTATTGACTGCTCTAGGATAGCTGGCATTTCAACTTTCCATCTGCAAAATAGATTATAAAAACATGAAAATATATCAGAGATGTTTGATATTGATACAAAACAATACAGATTCATTTCTTCGTACACCTGTATATCATAAAAATCCTTGCACACTTCGAAAAATTGTATTGCCTTTTACTTACTCAAAAGTAATTTACATAAAGCAGTCATTTGATTAACATGGATCCTAATATTCACAAGTACATGGTCATGTGCTCCATCATAGCATCTTATAGATTTAGATATGTTCTCTGAAATAATTCAATGTTTTGTTTACAATCCACAAAAGAAATATTTTCCCTCGTCTACTTAATCCTAAACAAAAGGCCATATAGCAATATAGATAGAACTATATAACAGAAACCATAAATAATGGTAACCTTAGCAGCAGCAAGAAATTGTTGCAAAAACTTTACCTTATCATACCCAGATTGTTGCTTTGCCTGGCGGAGGGAAATTTGATCAGTAAAATTGACACAGAGTATGCTGTCTCCATTGTCATGCTGGATAACAAAACACCAACTTTAATGGGCATGTACTGTCCCTTGTGTAATTGCCACTTGAATGCATTGCTATTGAACCACATTAATGCTTTTTTCCTTCAACAAATGAGGACAGTCACTGTAAAGACAACATGATAATGTACACTCACTGTAAGGATAGTCACAAATGAGGAAATCTCAGAGTGATTATCCCTTGTGTAATTGCCACTTGAATACATTGCTATTGAACCACATTAATGCTTTTTTCCTTCAACAAATGAGGACAGTCACTGTAAAGACAACATGATAATGTACACTCACTGTAAGGATAGTCACAAATGAGGAAATCTCAGAGTGACTATCCCTTGTGTAATTGCCGCTTGAATACATTGCTAATGAACCAAATTAATGCTTTTTTCCTTCAACAAATGAGGACAGTCACTATAAAGACAACATGATAATGTACACTCACTGTAAGGATAGTCACAAATGAGGACATCTCATAGTGATTGTCCCTTGTGTAATTGCCACTTGAATGTATTGCTATTCAGCCACATTAATGCTTTTCTTCTTCAACAAATGAGGATAGTCACTCTAAAGACAACATGATAATGTACACGGGCTGTAAGTGTACATTATCATGTTGTCTTTACAGTGACTGTCCTCCTTCAAGTGGCAATTACACAAGGAATAGTCACTGTAAAGACAACATGATAATGTAGAGAAATGTTGTCATTTGTATTTTCAACAGCGCCGAGAGAGATTCCCTCCGCGAAATCACAGCTACAATTTCTGAGTACGTTGGGTTTATTTTTCTTTTGTCATTATTAGGTAATCTGGTATTCAGCTGTTACAGAGCTAAAATACCTAGAAATGAGGACATATCTGTGTTGAATTTATTGTTAGCGGCTTTGGTTATTTAGAAGTTTAATTTTATTTGTTCATCTTTCAAGCACAAACGTTTTGTGGACCGTAACGTCTTCATTGTTTCGGGTATGCAATGAAACAGCCCTAACTTGCGACTACCTTCACAGTACTTGTGTACATTATCATGTTGTCTTTATAGTGACTGTCCTCATTCAAGTGGCAATTACACAAGGGACAGTCATTGTGAGATGTCCTCATTTGTGACAAGGACAGTCACACATGAGGACATCTCACAGTGACTATCCCTTGTGTAATTTCCACTTGAATGTATTGCTATTCAACCACATTTATGGGCCCGTTTGGACCATAGCACACAGTAGCATCTACAAAGAAGAATATCCCAGGTGTAACAAGTTGTAAGAATATACCAACAGTTCTAAGAAGTTCCCTAGCACATAGTAGCATCTATAGAGAAGAATATACAACATGAGGGCAGCCACTGTAAAGACAACATGATAATGTACACTCATTGTATGTGTACATTATCATGTTGTCTTTATAGTGACTGTCCTCATTCAAGTGGCAATTACACAAGGGACAGTCACTGTGAGATGTCCTCATTTGTGACAAGGACAGTCACACATGAGGACATCTCACAGTGACTGTCCCTTGTGTAATTGCCACTTGAATGTATTGCTATTCAACCACATTTATGGGCCCGTTTGGACCGCAGCACACAGTAGCATCTACAGAGAAGAATATCCCAGGTGTAACAAGTTGTAAGAATATACCAACAGTTCTAAGAAGTTCCCTAGCACATAGTAGCATCTACAGAGAAGAATATGGGTCAACGAGGTTGACTTCAAAGCCATGCAATCTAATGGTAATAGTAATATCATAATTTGACATACTATCAGAAATACTTCCTAAATAGACTATTCAATCTTATAAGAGATGGATTCATGAGAACTATTATTTATGAAATATGAGTCAATGACTTTAATTAAAAAAATTACACAATCTAATTCTTGTAAAAATATCAAAATTTGACACATTGAAAATACCTTCCAAAAGTATCGTTAATTGATTAATATGAATCACTACTCATGAAATATAATTTTATAAACCTAATCTAAAAACTACACAATAAAAATCTTAATAGCAATATTGTAAGAAACTATTCCCAAAAGCAAGCCTAACAAAATTTGATGAAAATAATTTTTGTTTCACTCAACTTTGACATTCACAACTTCCTCTTTTATTATAATAAGAAAAAAAATGTCTTTTTAGATATACCTCATGAACCATACTCGAATAATCTATCATTTTTCTTCTCAAAAACATATTTGCAGAGCCTGCTTCTTTTACTTGTTTGTACTTTTATCTCTCTGATGGAAAGGGTTCCTTCAGGACACATTTTTCCAAGTTCACTGCTTAAGATATTTGAGGAGGGTTCCCCTGCTTGAGTATCCATCCAACCCATATTCGAGTAGTTCTACAATTGCACAGTCTAAATTAATAATACTGACAATTGAATGACGAATGATGATACATAGAATTGATATAAACTAATCCTAAAAACACTAAAACATTATTAATATATTTATATTTCATAAATAAAATTGATATAAAAGATCTGGAAAGATACATTAAAAAATAGAAAAATAGTAATTTATAATAGAAGGAAACTTAAATTGCTATTTAAAAAAAAAACAAGAGTCTTAAATCTTATCATTTTGTTTCATTATCATCCATAAGTACACACCTCTAGCATAATAATTATATTTTACCACCCATAAAATGAAAAAAAGATTTTCACAAGAGAAATTGAAGCTAGATTATAAAAATGAACCATCTTATTGGAAACTGGAACTGTTATCATACCCAAAAGGACTACAAAATTTCACCTTATCATACCCAGATTGTTGCTTTGCCTGGCGGAGGGAAATTTGATCAGTAAAATTGACACAGAGTATGATGTCTCCATTGTCATGCTGGATAACAAAACACCAACTTTAATGGGCATGTACTGTCCCTTGTGTAATTGCCACTTGAATGCATTGCTATTTGATGCAGGGGCATCCCTAATGCAAGCCAAAGACACCATGATTGAAGGAAGTTGCCATGAAGCCAAGGAGTCAAATCCTATCAATTGGAACATAAGATTTTCACCTTGGAGCTTTGAAGGATTGACTGGTGAAAGGTCCTTTTGATTGACAAATTAGAGTCTTTTTGAATGACAAATCAGAGTCTTTTTGAATGATAATAAATTAGAATAGGAGTTTTAGATGTTTTCTTGGTTTGTAATAAATATTAAGGATTGATTTTATCTCCTTATAAACATCCACTTGTTGGACACAAGACCCCTTGGTGACTTATAAACCTTGGGCATCTTTTGAGTCCTTGGATGAAATGAGCATAGTAAGTGTTTATTAGGTGTCTTTTAGATGTTGTTAAGAATTTTGAAGGTCCAAAATAACTTTAATAAGGCTCCTAAAGTTTCACAACACATTTTTAACCTTCTCGGCAAAGTTGTTTGCAAAGTTGTAATGCAACTTTAAAAGTTGCTTAGCAAAGTTGACATTTGTTGGATAAACTGTTCTAACCACCTAGATGGTTGAACCAACATTTGGAGAGCCTATTTTAGGCTTCAAATGGTTGAAGACAGACAGAGAACTAGTATTGTAATCATTTTGCTTTCATAAAAAATAAAAATAACCCTGTTTTAGTGCATTTCTGGTGAAAAACAAACTCTGTACAGCTGTACGGATGGTGGTTGGATGATAAAATTTGCCTGGAAGTTGTAATAGTGACATCTGATGCTTTGGAAGTTGGTTTGATTGATTCTCTTTGTTTTATATCTAAGTTATTTCAAATTTTCTGTGCATTGTTTACAAACCCTCATTTTCAGGGTTTGACTGATGTAAAGACCTTAACTCACGTTTCAACCATTGGAATTCCTTCTTCCTTGGTGGAATGAGAGTTAAGGATGTATATTTGTATATTCTAAAAGCCCTGAGGCAGGGGGTTGCATCTGCATTTGTTGAGAGCGAGCCCTAGATCAAAAACTACCATGTTTTTGGCTGGGAAGATGGTAATCAGATTAAAATCAGAAGCTTGCATCGTATTGAGGACTTGAAAACTTGTGCATTCTTGTTTATCTAGATCAAGAGAACACTCCAAAACTCTGATCTTGGTTTCATACACCCATTTTCAATGCTTTGTTTTGGAACCCACACCTAAAAGCATGCATTAGGTCTGCGGACTCAATGAAGACATTGATATGCTGGAGTGGAGTCAGGGTCTGGGAGTTGGTGGTCTGTTAGAAATCCAAAAAGGGTACTCAGAAAACATATAACTTCTTAGAGTCCTTTGGCAAGTTGCAGAGTTATGGCTGCAGAGCAGGTTTGGGAGACCTACTAGGGTCACTAGGTCAGTTTGTTATTTTGATGTCTTGGGTTGTTTAGATCACAACCAATGCATGATTCTTGTTATTTAGATGATATCGAAGGGGTTTCTAAGTTTTTCTGCAGGAAGTAAGATCTAGAACCTTAAAAGTCTATTTTGATAGAAAATCAGGGAACTTGTCCCTAAAAGGAAATTTGTTATTGAATGGGATTGAGTCCATAAGTTGTTGTGTGATCCTTGAAACCTTCAAATTCATTACTTTGCAGAGTTTAAACATTAACCTATAGAAATCAGAGCCTAATTGATTGGTTGAGTCATTTTGGTGTCTTGAAGTGGGTTGGGACATAGATCCAAGTTTCTTGCTGACTACTCTACATCACTATTGAACCACATTAATGCTTTTTTCCTTCAACAAATGAGGACAGTCACTGTAAAGACAACATGATAATGTACACTCACTGTAAGGATAGTCACAAATGAGGAAATCTCAGAGTGATTATCCCTTGTGTAATTACCGCTTGAATACATTGCTATTGAACGACATTAATGCTTTTTTCCTTCAAGTGGCAATTGCACAAGGGACAGTCACTATGAGATGTCCTCATTTGTGACAAGGACAGTCACACATGAGGACATCTCACAGTGACTGTCCCTTGTGTAATTTCCACTTGAATGTATTGCTATTCAACCACATTTATGGGCCTGTTTGGACCATGGCACACAGTAGCATCTACAGAGAAGAATATCCCAGGTGTAACAAGTTGTAAGAATATACCAACAGTTCTAAGAAGTTCCCTAGCACATAGTAGCATCTACAGAGAAGAATATACAACATGAGGGCAGCCACTGTAAAGACAACATGATAATGTACACTCATTGTATGTGTACATTATCATGTTGTCTTTACAGTGACTGTCCTCATTCAAGTGGCAATTACAGAAGGGACAGTCATTGTGAGATGTCCTCATTTGTGACAAGGACAGTCACACATGAGGACATCTCACAGTGATCGATTGTCCCTTGTGTAATTGCCACTTGAATGTATTGCTATTGAACCACATTAATGCTTTTCTTCTTCAACAAATGAGGACAGTCACTCTAAAGACAACATGATAATGTACACTCACTGTAAGGACAGTCACAAATGAGGACATCTCACAGTGACTGTCCCTTGTGTGATTGCCACTTGAATGTATTGCTATTTAGCCACATTAATGCTTTTCTTCTTCAACAAATGAGGATAGTCACTCTAAAGACAACATGATAATGTACACTCACTATAAGTGTACATTATCATGTTGTCTTTATAGTGACTGTCCTCCTTCAAGTGACAATTACACAATGGATTTGTGTTTTCAACAGCGTCGTAACCCTCCACGAAATCACATCGGGATATAAGGGCAAAAAAAACAAGAACGTTGTCATTTGTATTTTCAACAACGCCGAGAGAGATAAACAAACTTAAAACTCAGACTTAAGAAAGATGAAGGCAATGCTTCAAAAGGTCGATGCCCTAAACATGGGAAAACACAATACCACCATTAAATGATGCCCTAGTCACCGTATCAATGCTGCCAACTCCGTACCAGTATGCTGACTGCTCACTTTCATCCTGTGATAAAGGTAACTTCATTAATCATACTTGAAATGGCAGCATACAAACTAAAGCTGATGAACATTTATAAACTAAAATTTTAAAACTACAGATTACAAATGTAGTAGTTTCATACGAAAAGAACTTGATGTCTGAAATTTACCATTAGAAGTATCCAAAGGAATACCACAGTACTGTTGAACTTGGAGAATCGGAGATGATCTACATAGCAAGGTTCAACAGCTGTAAGGACTGTTACACCATCTTTAGCATTTGAATACATTTTCTCCTTGGCTTCTGGTGGATCCTCAAAGACCCCCAATGACGTTTTCCCTACAATTATCAATTGTCTGTTAGTATGAGATATTAATAAATAAGCATTAATCACAATATTAGGCAAACAATGTTCTTGATGTCTGAATCTAAATCACAGAAAGCTCTAATAAAGCAGTTCTCAGTTTCACATTAAACCAAGTTTCAATTTCAAATGGTTATAATAATTTTTGCAAGTTATAAGTAGCTGGTTACAGTATATGACATAAAAAGAAAAAAAATCATTTCTATTCTTTTCTTCTTTTTCTCTTTCAACGAAGCTTTTGCACCACACAAATGCATACCAATAATTTCTCAAGAGGTTTCAAGACCATTGCATACCAAACTTCTTCTCTGTAGATGCTACTATGTGTCGTGCTCCAAATGAGCCCATAAATGTGGTTGAATAACAATACATTCAAGTGGAAATTACACAAGGGACAGTCACTGTGAGATGTCCTCATGTGTGACTGTCCTTGTCACAAATGAGGACATCTCACAGTGACTGTCCCTTGTGTAATTGCCACTTGAATGAGGACAGTCACTGTAAAGACAACATGATAATGTACACAAGTACCGTGAAGGTAGTCACAAGTTAGGGCTGTTTCATTGCATACCTGAAACAATGAAGACGTTACAGTCCAAAAAATGTTTGTGCTTGAAAGATGAACAAATAAAATTAAACTTCTAAATAACCAAAGCCGCTAACAATAAATTCAACACAGATATGTCCTCATTTCTGGGTATTTTAGCTCTGTAGCAGCTGAATACCAGATTACATAATAATGACAAAAGAAAAATAAACCCAACGTACTCAGAAATTGTAGCTGTGATTTCGCAGAGGGAATCTCTCTCGGCGCTGTTGAAAATACAAATGACAATGTTTCTCTACATTATCATGTTGTCTTTATAGTGACTGTCCCTTGTGTAATTGCCACTTGAAGGAGGACAGTCACTGTAAAGACAACATGATAATGTACACTTACAGCCCGTGTACATTATCATGTTGTCTTTAGAGTGACTATCCTCATTTGTTGAAGAAGAAAAGCATTAATGTGGCTGAATAGCAATACATTCAAGTGGCAATTACACAAGGGACAGTCACTATGAGATGTCCTCATTTGTGACTGTCCTTACAGTGAGTGTACATTATCATGTTGTCTTTAGAGTGACTATCCTCATTTGTTGAAGAAGAAAAGCATTAATGTGGTTCAATAGCAATACATTCAAGTGGCAATTACACAAGGGACAATCACTGTGAGATGTCCTCATGTGTGACTGTCCTTGTCACAAATGAGGACATCTCACAATGACTGTCCCTTGTGTAATTCAAGCGACAATTACACAAGGGACAGTCACTGTGAGATGTCCTCATTTGTGACTATCCTTACAGTGAGTGTACATTATCATGTTGTCTTTAGAGTGACTGTCCTCATTTGTTGAAGAAGAAAAGCATTAATGTGGTTCAATAGCAATACATTCAAGTGGTAATTACACAAGGGACAATGTTATGAGCCGTGACATATTGAACTTAGTATAATAATAAAATGATTAGATGATATATAATAATCTATTATTAACGGTATATAACAATAATATATAATTATTATCAATAGATAATAATAATATATAGTTAGCATAATAAGTAATATGTTAATTAAATAATATTAAAATATTAATAAATAATATAATTATGATTATAATTATAATATAAATTAATAATAAATAATTATTAATAAATTATATATATTTGTGTGTGAGTGATTTACACCTTCATGAAATTACAAGATTAACTAAGAACAACAAGAATTAGAGCAAAATAATCTAACAAATGCACAATTAATCTATCAACATCTCATGGATCTCTAAAATAAAGTGGTAAATGAGGCTCTCAGCTATGATCCTCACTAGTGACACTCTAAAGATGAGAATTAAGCTATATGATATGCAAATTTAGATCTATTCTATCAAATTCTAGCTTTATTTGATGAACAATCTACTATGATCAAAGCAATTTAAGCTAATTAGCAATGACAAATGATAAGTGAGTGATATGGATGCAAATTGACAGAGCTTTGCTGCAATTCAAAGATATGGAGTGGATGATTAATGCCTCAAAATGCCTTCTATTTATAAGATTTTCCCAAGGGTAGGGGGTAGAGTGAGATAACCATGGTTATGCTTGGGTAAGGTCAATTGGCTTTGCTTTGTCCCTAAATGGGGGGACAAACATTTAAATGGTTTCAAAAGGCTGGACCATTTCAACAAAAGTGAGTGATTTGTGTCCATTTTGTCTCCTTTTTCCTTTGTTGAGGGAATTTCATATTTATTAATTAATTAAAGTAATTAAATTTAGCCATGAAGGGTAAGAGGTTCATTTTGATTTTTGCTTTCAACAACTATGTCATTTATTGAATTTAATCAATTTCTTAGTATTTTTCCCCTTTTCAAGCCTTATTTAATCATTTAATCATTTAATTGAATTTTCCTTTGATTTGAATTGCCTTTGTTCCATTTATTGATTTTTAGTGCTATTTGATGATTTGATTGCACCTTTTGATTGAATTAAGCCTTTGCCAATTTTCTGTGTCTACAAATGCCCCTCTTTGAGTCGATGTGCGAAGAACACCGATTCAAAGATTCCCTTAGTATGATGATCTGATTTAGGTCCTGGTTCTGATATGCCTCTGATCGTTCTGATTGATGTACTTCCTGATGATGATGATGTGCCTTTGATGATGGTGCTGATATAATTCTGATGCCTCTGATATGATATGGGTCCTGATTTGATGATAGGTCCTGGGTTCACTGATAAAGGTCCTGGGTTAATTGATAAAGGTCGTGGGTTGATTGATTGCTGATATGCTGATAGGATTGATATGATGACAGATTTGATATGAAACTGATATGCAATTGATTTGCCTCCTGATATGAAATTGATATGATATGATACTGATATGATATGATATGATATGCCCCATTGATAAATGTTTTTGATGTGATGCCCATTTGATACTTTGATGCCCCCTCAGAAATAAAACATATTGATTCCTTGATTTGAAAGATTTTGATTGATTGGTCCAATATGTTTTCATTTCTGAAAAATATTGATGATATGCCATGACTCACAATTTTGCATATCCAAGATAGATAGGTCTGTTGTAGTTAAGCAAAACAAGTGATTATGATAACAGGATAATGGTACCAATGAATGTGATTTGTCAATCTGATAGGATAGTAAAACTGATATGGGATAACTGATCAGTGTGAAAACTGATACAGTTGATAGGATAAATCAATCAGTGTGAAAACTGATATGATTTGATACTGCTGCTTCATTCTCAGGACACAGAGACACGAACAAATGGTATGGGGTGTGATTGCTTGATACTTTGATAGCATTGATTGACGTAAGATGACTCACTGATATAGAATACTGATATGATTCCCTTGATTTGTCAAATAGGCACATTTCTGTAAATGATATATATATGGACCTTAGCTTCTTGGATATTTGGATTTAAGTCATGGGTTTGACCCAGCTAGAGTATAGGTTATTGAGATGATTGATTATGGAGCTCTTTCAGTTTGTTGATATTATATCATGTTTTAGTTATTGATTAGGACTTGGATGTATCATTTTGATGACATTATATCTTTGATTAGACAGAGTTCATGGATCTTTGATGTTATGGACACTTATGATTTATGGACTTTCCTTGATTCTTGATTGAATGACCCATTTTATGATTGATCAATATTTCAATTGAATGAACCCCCTTTTCCCTTGGAAAGATACTACAAACAAAAAGCACATCCAATTAATCTAACATGATAATGCAATTAACCTTCCATGATAATGCAATTAACCTTCCATGATAATGCAATGCAATGCAGCTAAGTGTCACTAGCTTTTAGCAAATAAATGCCTTGAGGATAAATTTTCATCATTGAGCACTTTGGGACCAGAAAGCAAGTACAATCACCACTGCCCACTGACATGATGATATGAATACCACTTTTTATCGCATTTGGTAACCTCCTTTTTGAACTAGTACAACCCACACTAGTCGAATAAACCAACTATGAGAGTATGAATACCAGTTTCAACGAATTCAATATTGCATAAACAAGCAAAGGTCAACCTTCCACCCTATATGAAAGTCCTCGATGGTTCTTTGATGACCATGTCGTTAGATGAATTCACATAAGTTGTTGGATATCCCTCAAGATAGTCACTCAAAGACAAGAAAAATATCATGTCTCCATCATTGCCAATCTAGTCGAAACATCATCGATTAGCTAAAAAGATGTGATAAAAATCAATGTAAGTAAAGATCATCAAAAAAAAGCTTCAAGTGTTTTGCAATGTTTCATGATTTTCAAAAAGTATTTCCAAGTATTCTGATCTTTTTAAAGTGTTTTTTCAATTTTTAATCCCGAATAATAAAGTCAATGAAGGCTCATGGATCAAGTTGTATGCTCAAATACTTGGGTATGAACAATGATATCCATCAAAGGTTCACGAAAATCTTCTTCTCTCTTCTGAAACTCTGATCTCTCTCTCTGATGTGACTAAATATTGTACTATTGAATCCTTTTGAAGTTAATGCCTTGCTTCATGTGAATTCATGCTTGTTTGCTGAAATCCGCTGATTAAGATCAAATGCCCCAGTTGGATAGAAAAAATGTTGGACTTGGAAAAATTTCCAAAATATTACCGAAGCTCAGTTTATGCAAGATGCAACTCAAAGCACTTTATGCTGTCCTTTTTACCAGCTCTCAAACAAGATCACATTGGTTTGCCCCCAATGTCTAGCAAGATATAGGACATGAAAGATGGATTTTCAAGCTGATGGATTAGAGATGGAAAGGCTATGATGGAAGAAGTATGCGAATGTGACCCATAGGACTATCTCCTCAAGAGTACCCAAGCTAAGGAAAAAATGATATAGCAATGTGAAGCATGTTTTTGGATAAGCCATGAAAGTCAATTGTGCAGGGCTAGATAGTGTATAGGATAACGATCTGCTGCCATGGAAAGGAATGATCCAAAAGAGTGGACATGTCAAGAAGTTTTTGATAACAATTTTTTTTTTTTTTCATCTTGATCAAGACCAAGGGTCAATTTGGGTAAGATGTGGATAAGATAACACAATCAAGATAAAGGAGTGATGAAGGCTATGAAGGGATGTTTTGGGATTATGAAAAAGTTATCAAGGAATGATGAAGGTGAATTTGGGATAAGCAAGATCATGATAGGGTAACATGGATGCAGCAAGGACATAAGCTGATGGAAAGGATAACGGATGTCAAGATACTCAATGCTCATGGATGTGTTCAACCTTGTCAAGATGAAGGTGATAGATGGAAATATGGATGAAAGTGAGGTAAATGATAGGAAGATGGTAGATGGCATGGATGAAACTTACCCCCAAGTGTAGAGTGCAAGAAGGAAGAATTACGCATGACGCCTGTTTGCCAGGTTTTCATCATGGTACTTGTCTAAGGCGCCACAAGAAGTGGTTTTCACCCTAGATTTATTTATTTTTATTTTTTTTTGCTACCAAGGTGCCTATTGCTAGGTTTTCACCAAGGCACTTTTTCTCTTTTTTCATTTTTTTTCTTTTTTTCTTTGTTTTTTTCTTTTTTTGTATTTTTCAATATTTTCCCAACATTAGAATCTTTGGACAATGCTCCTCTGAAAGATATGCTGTAATAAACCATGGGTATGACTAGGATGCTCAAAGATATTGATAAGAGGGATGGAAGTATGGAAAGTATGCATTGGAAAATGAATGTGAGGATAAGAAAAAGGTATGTTGAAGATGGAAATGTTGGCAAGATCAACTTTGACACACACTTTGAAGAGTGGTGGAATGATGGAGGAACAATAGATGATGGAGGTAAGGATCTTTTTGAGGTAGTGGATTTTGGGATGTAAGAAGATGAAGGATGTTTGGAAGGAGATGGAATGGAAGTCTTTGGAAGCTTGAATGTCAATTTTGATTCTTCTTTTGTGTGCAAGTCTTTCAAAAATGACTTGGGAATCCACATATTCTTTGATTTTTCTTCCTTTTGGAATGCTTTTGAATGCACTTCTTCAATGAGGGATTTAGGAACCCATATTTTATTTTTTTCTTTTTCCTTGATGGACCTTTGCGGCCTTTTGGATATTTCATTTTTCTTTTCATTCACATGTCGATTAGATGGGACATTGTGATTTTGATGCACATATGGATTCTTGGATTTATGATTTTTATGTTGCACATCAACATTGCTTCCAAAAGACTTAGGAATTGTGGATGAATAGGAATAATATGGATGGTTCATATGGATTGGTGTTTGGACATTCTTCAAGTATGTGTGTCTTTGTTGATCTTGATACATGGTAGGGTAAGTGAATGGATAGCTAGGGATGATAGGAATGGTTGATGGGGGAATATATGGACCTAGTATGGATGGAAGGAATGAAGACTTTTGTTTTGGGACATAGGAACCCAAAATGGATTTGGAGGATAGTGGAGGAATATGGTTGTATTTGAATGGAGGAATATAAGGTGTGAAAGGGATATCAATATCTTGGAAGGAGCTCCATCATCAACGTTCTCATCTTTAGGATTTATCTTTATACTAATAGGCTCATGAGTAGCTTTGATAGGAACACATTTGATAGGATCAACTGCAGCTTGAAGGGATTTATTATCTTGCAAGGGATTTGGAAGAATGATGTTTTCTTGAGGTGAACATGGAGGAATATGACAAGGAAATGATGGGATGCTTTGATCTTGACAAGGATCTTTGAATTGTGTAGCGAAGGTATTTTTCTCTTGATTTTCAATATGCTCATTGGAAGTTATGGAAGGGATATCTTGATCTTGCTCGGGAAATGGAGAGGATATGGAACTTGGAAGGGTGCTTTGTTCTTGGAATAGAAGGATATCATCTTGAAAGACATGAAAGGATGCAAGGGGATCATCACAAGGTTCAAGGGATATGGGACCTTCATCAAATATGGGAGGGGTTTGTATATAATCTTGATCTTGATCTTGATCTTTATCAATATTTATCTCTTTTCTCTTTAGATTATCCTCTTGACATGGAGCCACTTCTAAGGATGAGGTAGATTTTTGGATATGTGTGGGGAATGTTTGGAAGAATGGTGTAGGATCCTCTTGAATAGGTATAATAGGAATTAAGGCACATGAAGCTTTGGGTTCTAAGATCTTTGAAGCATGGAAAAGGTCTGCAACAAGATGTGAGTTAGCTTGGGTTTCTTTTAGAGGTAGCCCTTGAGGGTAGACATAGTTAATGGGAAAAGTGTCATCATTAGGCTCATTCTTTGATGGAGGAATTTCGGATAATTGTGGAGCTTTGGGAGATGAAGAAAAAATGAAAGGAATGCTAGTTATGGGAAGGTCTTTGCTAGATAGAGGTTCGGGAGATGGATGAAGGATGAAAGGTGTACAAGTCATCCAGGGAGAAACCTTGTTAGGAGATGGACAAAGGATGAATGGATTACTCTTGCTATATGGAGGTTTATGAATTAGATCTTGCTTGAGAGTGGTATTTTTCACTCCATACTCTTTATTATCTTGATCACAAATAGGTTGATTATGCAATTTCCTTTGATCCAAGATAAGTTTATCACTCTTAAATGCTTCTTTTTGTGAGGAGGATGAAGATATGGATGACCCATCATCATAGAGGAATGGCCAAATTGATCTTAATGATGGCTCTTTAGGTAAAGTATCTTTTTGCTTTTCCTCATCCTTTCTTAAAGTTGATGTGTCATAATTATGTGGAAGTTTAGCTCCTGATTGAGCTAAAGTTAGGAAATATGCTTCTTTATCCCAGTCCAAAATTCGTTCCATTATTTCTATAAACACGGGATCTTGGGATGCTCTCACAATATCATCTTTAGACACCTCATCACTTTGAAAAGAATAGCTTGATATTAATAAGGGCATTTTATATGATGTATCTCTTTGGTTTTCCTCATTCTTTCTCAAGGTTGATGTGTCATAATTATAAGGAAGTTTAGCTCCTGCTTGAGCGAAAGCTAGAAAATATGTGTCTTTATCCCACTTCAAAAGTAATTCCATTATTTCCAGAAACACGGGACTTTGGGATGCTTCAACAACGTCATCTTCAGAAACCTCATCGCTTTGATTCCTATGGAGATCTTGATCTTGACTTTGATAATTATGCTCCATAATAGGGTTGATTTGTTTCTCAAATAGGCTCCTCATTATGGATCAATCCTTCCTTCTTTAATTTCAATCTGGTTGGGTTGGTTTGGAATGGGTAAATGGTATTGATCAATTTTTTAAGATTTAAAAAATTTAATTGTATTTTGATCAAGTACTTTGGAACTTCTTGTTTGAAAAGTTGAAGACAATCTCAACACACACATCAATAGTTCACCATGTCCCTAGATCATTCTAATGTGTATATTCTCAAATGTTTCCACGGGTTTGATCACAAGAAAGACTTCCAAGCAAGCTACCTAGCACAAATTTGGCTTTTAAATTGCTCTATTAGGTAGTTTTTGCTATTTTTACCATTTTGTAGTAAGTTTTCCGTTCAAAATAGATCTTAGCCTTTCATCCCCCAAGTATGTTAAGGGGCTTCCCACACGCACCGAAGCACGATTTTGCGCAATCTGTTAAGACTACTAGAGGAAGTTCGAAAGAGCTAAAATCCTTTTGTCGTGCACCCCATTAAGGATACACGCGTTTCATTTTATAGTGGGTCGGATTCTCACGGCAAAAGCAAGTGTATCCCACTTTGGGCTGTCCCTCTCACCGGCCCTTCTAAGGCAATCTCAGGAGGCGAGCCCACTAAGTTTTAAACATGTTCATTTGAAAGCATGAAAAGTGGATTTGGTAGAGCAAGTTTGGGAATTTGATTCACTCAAAGAGTGAAGAGCATATCCCTATTGCTTTTCCCTTATCCCAAACACTCACAATCAATTTGGTTCTTTTTCAACCCCGTGACAAAGGGATTCTTAGAATTGAAGTGTTTATTTTTTTCCTTTTATGATTAAACTATGTTTTGAACTTTGAAAATGCCACAATTTAATGGAAGTTTGCAAGCTTGATGAGAGAAATACCTCAAACGATGCTAGCAAAGGCTAGGCGCATTTTTAAGTAGTAGTTTTTCTCATTTTCTCTCCAAATCTTTCCCTTACCTTAGCAAAACGTTCCCTCCACCAACAAGTTAGTCAACACAAATTCATACAAAGTGAGGAGAAACCAAAATCAAAAAGCTTAAAATGATCAAATTGATTATGCTCTTGATTTATTTTGAACTCAAATATTTGCAAATTAAATCCAAAAGGTGCAAGGTATACTCTAATAGGACGTCCTTTTTTATTTCTTTTTTGCATGCAAAAAAGAAAAAAAAAATTTTGAGCACTTTTCTGTGACAAAGCATGTACCTGAGACAAAAAAAAAATGACAGTGAAGTTAGCATACAGTCCTTATTTTATCATTTTTGGCAAAATAGAGAAAATATAGTCAGGCGACATCATCCAGACTACAGGCGAGATTAAATTTAATAAAGACGTAACTACTTTAACCGCGAGCGTCACCAAAAGGGGCTCAAGCGAGATTAAAATAGTCAAGTGCGATATTAAATTTTGCAAACGCGTGAAATCTTTAATACATGCGACAACAGTAATTACTCTGCTATAATATCAATGCTAAATCAGGCGACATTTTCCATGCTAAAGGCGAGATCTAATTTAATAAAGACGTAATTACTTTAACCGCGAGCGTCACCAAAAGGGGCTCAAGCGAGATTAAAGTAATTAAGTGCGATATCAAATTAAACTAACGCGTGAATTCTTTATCTCAAGCGACAAATTAACGCAGGGAAGTGACATTTAATTAATTGAGAGCGACATTTAAAATACTCAAAGCGACAAATTAAATGCGAAATGCAGTAAACTCCCTTTACACCAGGCGGAAAATCATTCCTCGGCCGCGGCTTTTAATTCTTTCCAGGCGACATCTTAATAACCAAAGGCATCAGCTGCTTGTCGGTGAGGCGAGAATTTAATGTATGCAGGCGTGATTTCTTTGTCGAGAAGCGTGATTCTGCAGTCTAGGAAGCGTGAGTGTTCAGACTCCAGGCGACATTTTAATTACCGCGAGCGACATCTCTTTTCTGTAGGCGTGATTTCTTTACCAGCAGGCGTGATTTCTTTCCTGTAACCTGCAAACAGTGAGCAAAATCATGCAATTCTAGCCTAAATTTTGCAAATAACATGGAAATTATGATAAATTTGAGGCCTAGGGCCCCACGGTGGGCGCCATTTGTGTGTGAGTGATTTACACCTTCATGAAATTACAAGATTAACTAAGAACAACAAGAATTAGAGCAAAATAATCTAACAAATGCATAATTAATCTATCAACATCTCATGGATCTCTAAAATAAAGTGGTAAATGAGGCTCTCAGCTATGATCCTCACTAGTGACACTCTAAAGATGAGAATTAAGCTATATGATATGCAAATTTAGATCTATTCTATCAAATTCTAGCTCTATTTGATGAACAATCTACTATGATCAAAGCAATTTAAGCTAATTAGCAATGACAAATGATAAGTGAGTGATATGGATGCAAATTGACAGAGCTTTGCTGCAATTCAAAGATATGGAGTGGATGATTAATGCCTCAAAATGCCTTCTATTTATAAGATTTTCCCAAGGGTAGGGGGTAGAGTGAGATAACCATGGTTATGCTTGGGTAAGGTCAATTGGCTTTGCTTTGTCCCTAAATGGGGGGACAAACATTTAAATGGTTTCAAAAGGCTGGACCATTTCAACAAAAGTGAGTGATTTGTGTCCATTTTGTCTCCTTTTTCCTTTGTTGAGGGAATTTCATATTTATTAATTAATTAAAGTAATTAAATTTAGCCATGAAGGGTAAGAGGTTCATTTTGATTTTTGCTTTCAACAACTATGTCATTTATTGAATTTAATCAATTTCTTAGTATTTTTCCCCTTTTCAAGCCTTATTTAATCATTTAATCATTTAATTGAATTTTCTTTTGATTTGAATTGCCTTTGTTCCATTTATTGATTTTTAGTGCTATTTGATGATTTGATTGCACCTTTTGATTGAATTAAGCCTTTGCCAATTTTTTGTGTCTACAATATTATATTATAATAATATATTAAGTAATAATATTAAATCAATTATTGATATAATAATTTTAATATATAAATAATATTAATAAACCTCTCAATATAAAACAATATGTTATCACTATAATAATATTTATTATAATATTATTAATATTACTAACATCATTAATTATAATATTTAATAATAACAATAACATTAATAATAATAATAATAATAATAATAATAACGTTTAAAGCAATATCGAATATCTGTAATCGATATACATCTACGTTAAACATCTGCATTATCTATCACGATGAGGAATGAAGAAGTGATACAACAATCACTAGTCATTACACATCGATACCATGAGAGGATGATTAATGAACCGAATACTATGAAGTCAAGATCAACATGATATGAATAAGGGATAGGTCGCTATGTGTTTCAGAAGATGTATTGATAAGCAAGAAGGATAACCATTCATATATTATAAATAATCATTAATTGCACAAGTTTAGACAATGACATATCCGATAAAGCAATATCAAACATGAAGACCCGCTAGCAAATATGCACCATCACTTCCTATGTTATCATGACAATAACAGAAACTAGATTGAATTCTACTATCTATATCAATAGACACCACATAGGAGGATATCGACTAAAGGATTGAAAGATTATCGATTGTCTAAGATAAACCACATCTTGTAGAAACACAAAAGCATCAGTGATTATATCACAAGCTATCGATGAATGAGGCATCAGTCGCGGATAATAAGTACAGTGTATCCTTAAGTATTAACAGGAATGGAAGTCAATTTAAAGATCAAACTCCATTACCAGCAATCAACCAATAAATGGACAATTATCAGAAAATGATATCGACTTATATCAAAGTAGAAAGATTGGATATAATCATAACAATATGGGATAAGGCAAGAGTTAAAATCGATTGACTAAATACTAATGATAGTTAGACCAAACTAATACAAACACAGTGGATGTTAACTACTGGTTGCACTACCAATTAGGGAAGATTACCTTCATAAAAAGATTTGATATTGAGTCAATCTGGGAGTTATCTATGATCAGAAAATAATGAAATAATATTATGCGAACTGTCGGATTATGGAAAGGTGTGATTAACAAAGGGACATGGAGGAAGAAACAAGACACGTCTCATTCATAGCATCTCTTCATTTGTTAAAGACAATATAAGAATGCATTCTCGTCAGTCACTCAAGGCATCATTGGAACTTTATTTACTTATCCATATTTGGATATACTCAATAGAGCATCTGCCTTTGGCAGTTTGGTTTCAAGTTTATCATTGCAGATCAGAGACAGCACCATGATTGCATAGATAGAAAGGATAGTCAGAAACAACATCAATATTTGAAGTTGCAAGCATATAATTCAGAATCTGAAATAGCAACATATCACTCATAGCGATATTACACATTTGCATAATTACATCATCATATCAGACACAGCAAATACATTGCTACAAGCAATACTTATTGATTGTATATTGATATTATTTATATCAGACATAGCATCATTATACTATCACTATAAGTGATAGGAAACATCATATTCATAGCATATTTCATATCATTATATCCGACAGTGCTATTAAACATATTGGTATCAATATCATCTTGCACACATATTGTGATTGAATCTGAAATAGCGGTTGATATCTTAAGTAACCTCCATTACTTAGTTTAATTGTAAGTATCTGATAGAGTAAGTCTGAGAAGTGGAGTAATTGTTCCTGTTTTCCAAGTTAGCCAAAAATGGGACATTACAGACAATCACTGTGAGATGTCCTCATGTGTGACTGTCCTTGTCACAAATGAGGACATCTCACAATGACTGTCCCTTGTGTAATTCAAGCAGCAATTACACAAGGGACAGTCACTGTGAGATGTCCTCATTTGTGATTGTCCTTACAGCGAGTGTACATTATCATGTTTTCTTTAGAGTGACTGTCCTCATTTGTTGAAGAAGAAAAGCATTAATGTGGTTCAATAGCAATACATTCAAGTGGAAATTACACAAGGGACAATCACTATGAGATGTCCTCATGTGTGACTATCCTTGTCACAAATGAGGACATCTCACAATGACTATCCCTTGTGTAATTCAAGCGGCAATTACACAAGGGACAGTCACTGTGAGATGTCCTCATTTGTGACTGTCCTTACAGTGAGTGTACATTATCATATTGTCTTTAGAGTGACTGTCCTCATTTGTTGAAGAAGAAAAGCATTAATGCGGTTCAATAGCAATACATTCAAGTGGCAATTACACAAGGGACAATCACTGCGAGATGTCCTCATGTGTGACTGTCCTTGTCACAAATGAGGACATCTCACAATGACTGTCCCTTGTGTAATTCAAGCGGCAATTACACAAGGGACAGTCACTGTGAGATGTCCTCATTTGTGACTATCCTTACAGTGAGTGTACATTATCATGTTGTCTTTAGAGTGACTGTCCTCATTTGTTGAAGAAGAAAAGCATTAATGTGGTTCAATAGCAATACATTCAAGCAGCAATTACACAAGGGATAGTCACTGTGAGATGTCCTCATTTGTGACTGTCCTTACAGTGAGTGTACATTATCATGTTGTCTTTAGAGTGACTGTCCTCATTTGTTGAAGAAGAAAAGCATTAATGTGGTTCAATAGCAATACATTCAAGTGGCAATTACACAAGGGACAATCGATCACTTTGAGATGTCCTCATGTGTGACCTTTGTGAAGGCAAGTGCCAATTTGTACCCAAGTTACCAATATTGTGGCAAAAGTGGGAATGAAGCATTTAGGGGTCAAATTGGGCAAAGAAGTGTAGAAGTGGCCTATGTGAGGTCTAAATAGCCTAACTAAGTCATGGTTAGGGTCTTATGGTGTTTGAACAATAAGTTTTGAACCAAAATCCCAAAGGTTGTAACAAGTTGTCAATGTTGTCATTCACAACATTGACAACATTTGTGCAAGGGAGCATTTTCGAGTAAGATGGTTATGTAACTATATGAAACCATTGAATTAGGCATCAGATCAACTATGAGAGGCCTCCATCAATCTATGCAAAAGGTTGGGGGGAAAAACATTTGGAATTAAGAAGATTTGTAGAGTAACACGGTTTTAGTGAATTCTTGAGTTTTTTTGTTTCTTTGTTGTCAGTTGATTAATAGATTAGATAGCTCGCAGTGTCTATTGGAAAAGTTAGTACAAGTTGTTTTGTTATTTTGTGTTGTGTTTTTTTTGAGTTTTGAAGCATTCCAACTAGTTTGTTAATTCTTTTGTTAAGTACCCTATCGTTGGTTTGAACCAGGCAGGTTGAACAAATGGAGTCTTAGCTCATCATTCCATTGTCAATTTTGTACGGGCTCTTGGAATGGGTGAGGAGACTCCATGTACTATATGTTTGGAAGGAGGGGCCCTGGGAAGCTCATTTTCTATGTTTGCAATGATGTCCTAGGTGAGTTAGTTGAGCACAGTTAGGGATGACAAATCATTACAAGAAGATTACAACAAGTTGAATGCATTGGTTGCTTCAACTAAAATCTCATGGAGAGGTAGACACACATCTAAAGAAGCCCCAAGTCAAATTAGAAGATTGGGTGAGTTTCTTTGGTTGCTAAGAAAACAAACTCTTAGTCAGACTATCCAAGTTGTGTCAAAATACTTGTTTTCAGGCATGGCTGTAGGAGTTGGTGTACAAAAAATCTAGGAGGAGAAGACCTTAGATATCTTGGAGTTCTCAATAAAGGGCATCTGAATCCTAAGCCCTTTAGGTGGCTTAATATAAACAAAAAGGCTTGACAAAGGCCTAATTGCTAGCAGCCTATTTTTGGGTGCAATTGGCATGGTTTGATGAACCGGATTGAAGTACTGATGAAAAGTATAGGTGAAGGAGTAATATTGAAACCAATAGAGGTCCTAGTGGCCAGCCTCTCCATGGAGTAAAGTTCTAGTTGAATGTGTTTCAATTTGTGAAGACAAGACTAGGAGTGTCCTAGTAGCTGGATTGGTATTGAGCAGAGTTCGTTGTATTTCTTATTGGTGTGCACTAGTTGAAGGAGTGGGATCTTGGGTAGAGATACCTAAAGAGTGTAGGGATAGTTAAGTACCCTATCAAGTCAAAACATTGGCCTAAAGAGACCCTAGTGAAGGATAGGGAGTGAGCAAGACAAAGTGTTACATCAATTAACAAGATCATTTTTTGGTAATTGTGTACATTATCATGTTGTCTTTAGAGTGACTGTCCTCATTTGTTGAAGAAGAAAAGCATTAATGTGGTTCAATAGCAATAAATTCAAGTGGCAATTACATAAGGGAATATCACTGTGAGATGTCCTAAGTGTGACTGTCCTTGTCACAAATGAGGACATCTCACAGTGACTGTCCCTTGTGTAATTGCCACTTGAATGAGGATAGTCACTGTAAAGACAACATGATAATGTACACAAGTACCGTGAAGGTAGTCGCAAGTTAGGGCTATTTCATTGCATACCCGAAACAATGAAGACGTTACGGTCCACAAAATGTTTGTGCTTGAAAGATGAACAAATAAAATTAAACTTCTAAATAACCAAAGCCGCTAACAATAAATTCAACACAGATATGTCCTCATTTCTGGGTATTTTAGCTCTCTAACAGCTGAATACCAGATTACATAATAATGACAAAAGAAAAATAAACCCAACGTACTCAGAAATTGTAGCTGTGATTTCGTGGAGGGAATCTCTCTCAGCGCTGTTGAAAACACAAATGACAACGTTCTTGTTTTTTTTGCCCTTATATTCTGATGTGATTTCACGGAGGGTTACGGCGCTATTGAAAACACAAATGACAACGTTCCTTTTTTTTTTGGCCCTTATATCCCGACAACGTCGCAATTGCAAGTTAGGGTTGTTTCACTACATACCCGAAACAATGAAGATGTTACAGTCCACAAAATGTTTGTGCTTGAAAGATGAACAAATAAAATTAAACTTCTAAATAACCAAAGCCGCTAACAATAAATTCAACATAGATATGTCCTCATTTCTGGGTATTTTAGCTCTCTAATAGCTGAATACCAGATTACATAATAATGACAAAAGAAAAATAAACCCAACGTACTCAGAAATTGTAGCTGTGATTTCACGGAGGGTTACGGCGCTGTTGAAAACACAAATGACAACGTTCTTGTTTTTTTTGCCCTTATATCCCGATGTGATTTCGCGGAGGGTTACAACGCTGTTGAAAACACAAATGACAACGTTCTTGTTTTTTTTGCCCTTATATCCCGATGTGATTTCGCGGAGGGTTACAGCGCTGTTGAAAACACAAATGACAACGTTCCTTTTTTTTTTGCCCTTATATCCTGACAACGTCGCAATGGCGACGTTGCCAAATGTATTGTCATTGCAATTGCGACGGTGTCGGGCTATATTTGAAAAAAAAAAAAGCCAAAACCGCATGACATTTGCCTGCCGTCGCAAATTGCCGTCGTAATTTCACCCCAAATGTATTAGTGATGCAAACACCCAGGCCTTCCCTTAGTCAAGGACAATAGAGCAAAAAATATATGGGATCCCATTATAGACAAGATTAAAATCAAAATGAGCTCTTGGAAGGGAAGATGGTTGTCCTCTGTAGGCAAAACTACCATGGTTAGGTCAGTCTTGACTCCTATGCCAACATATCATTTATCATACATGCACCTCCCTGCAAACAAAAGATCAAAAATCACAAAGCATTTAAGGATGTTTTTTTGGCAAGGAAGCAATGAAAATAAGAAAATTCCTCTAATATCATGGGAAAACCTATGTAGACCTAAAGAGAAAGGAGGAGTAGGCCTCAAAAATTTAGGGGATCAAGGAAGTGCCCTAGGGGCTAAACTACTATGGAGACTCTTTAGAAACCCTTATGCGAAATGGGAAAAAATACATATTCACAAATATCTGAAAGATCATTCCCCCATTAACATCTTTAGAGAATCAAATCCCCCAAAAGGATCGAGGATTTGGGATTTCATGATGAAATACATATTTATCATATTGGAGAAATTAACTTGGAGCCCAAGATCAAGAGAAGAGGCTCTGTTCTAGGATGACTCTTGGGGAGGTTATGAGGTAATATCTAGGAAATTAAACAACCCTTCACTTATTAATTTACTGAAGGATAAGATAGGTCTCTTTCTCAAAGACTACATCATTCTTAAAGAGGGAAATTGGGTTTGGAAACCCTTAAAATAATATGGGATTTCATCCTCTGAGGAGAAAGCAATAATGGATATCCTCAAAAATCAAAAGATTTTGTTAAACAACTCTAGAGATAAACTAGTCTTGGATGGATCCAAGTTAGGTGAATACAACACTAAGGAAGGATACGAGGTTATCTCCCAAAACTACAAAAGACCTAAAACCACTTTACCAATTCACCTATGTTGGGGCAAGGAATGCTTACCAAAAGTAGTTTTTTGCACATGGCTAGCAATGAATTATAGACTTTTAATTGCTGATCATTTTAAGAAATGGGGTTTCTCCGGCCCAAACAGATGCCCACTATGTGAAAATAATGAAGATGTGGATCACTTATTCTTGCATTTCCCTTTTACAAATCTTTGTTGGCAATGGATGCAAGGGAACTTAGGATGGTCCTCAGTCTTTCTCCAAACCCTTAAAACTATCTTACAAGCTTGGCCAATCATTAAAAAAAGAGTATCTTTAAAAACTTATGGACAATATCCCCTTCTATTTTAATTAGGGAAATCTAGAAAGAACGTCATAGATGAATTTTTAGAGAATGAAAATTAGAGTGGAAGCAACTATGCAACAAAATTAAGGTGACCATCATAGAAATTATGAATTGTAATACAACCCAAAACCTAAAAATAGATCTCAGAATGAGTCAGTGGGATGGTAGTATGCGGGGGAAATGGGTAGGTTTAGTCTTACCACCCTATTTAGGTTCAAATTCTCAAAATAAACCATCAAAAAGAGATGAATGCATATAGAGACCTCCGAAAAATAACTGGCATAAGATCAACTTTGATGGTGCTTCCAGAGGAAACCCCAAAATCGTAGGCATTGGTTATAGCATTTGTAATCAAGAAGGCAAGGAAATTGCAACAATAGCAGCTCCTATTGGTGAAGAAACAAATAATTGGGCAGAACTCTATGCTTTAATCAAGGGTCTTCAAAGAGTGTATCCTTGGGATTACAACATTTAGAAATAGAAGGAGATTAAGCAATTATCATTAATGCACTAAGGAAAAAAGCTACGACTAACTGGAGACTAAACTCCCTTCTATCCCAAGCATTAACCTTATGTGAATCCTTTCAAGAAGTATCTATTAATCACATTTATAGGGAAGGTAATAAGAGAGCAGATGAATTAGCTAACCTAGGGGTAGATGGGATAACTCTAACATGAGTCAACACTTTAAATTTAAGTAGCAATCTATGGTCATATAATCCACCTGAAGGCTTAGGAACATTGCCTTACATCAATAAGTCCCTAATCAGAGCTAAATTAAAATTCACTTAATACTGTAATATAAGGAGATAATATGATGGAATTGTCTCTCCCTCTGTAATAACTTTACATGTATAAGAAGGATGATACGGTAGCCAAGGATAGGGAATCACCTTTGATATCTCTAGGGGGTAGTTAGATGGATAAACTTAGACTTTCAAAATATTAATAATAGATAGTAATAAGGATAGTGTGCTCATTTGTTAATTTCCATAATTATACACTCACATTATTAACATAACCCGACAAATGGTTTAATATCTTCTCTTTAATATTCAAGTAGGTATTGTCCTTTTCTCTTACCACATCTAGTTATTCATGAATACAGATTCTAAAAACCATTCCCTCTGCAGACATTACACAAGCTACGACATACCTTTCTCATACTCAACAAGTTTAAATAGAGTTAATCTCATAGCTAGTTGACAGGTGGAGTAAGAAAAAAATAGGTTCTTTTTTGGCATCCCTTGGGAATAGTTATCGCTTGGGATTCCCCTCCCTTAAACTTCTTTAAGAAATATTTATAAAGAGAACTTGGTTAATATAGTATCTATCCTGCTTCTTCTCTAATAAGCATGGAAGTAATGTCGACCCCAATCAAATTAAGAAGCTTCCACAAGAAAATAGCCTTCGATGAGGTTATTTCTCCAAGCAGGATCAGAAAAATTATCATGATCAAATACAGTATTATAGTTAGAGCTGTCTCAATGGTCCTGGGAAGTGAATTCAAAGAAAACTCCAACAAGTATCGAGTTAACACAGATATCCCAGCAATGTTCTTAGCTTTGGCCCTCCAAGTGGATCCTGACATTGAGACTATCGGGAGCCTATATAGGAGACTCTTTAAAAGAAAATATTGAGGAGATTTGGATAAAGTTCTTAAGAGCATCCGAATAGACTTATCTATTCTAAAACCTAAAGACTATGAAAAAAGTGTTGTCAACAACAAATATGTATCCACCTTTTCCATTCTAGAGATGGAGGATTGGGATAGATACATTGAGGAAACTCCCTCAATAAGAAGGAATCTAGACTTCCTATTTTTCTTCACTCACTTGCGCTCTCCCACTGAAGAAAATTGGATGAATGGTTTTATCAGGGAAGATGGTATCAGGTTTAGATTGGTCAGAGAAGATAAATACTCATCATCGTCATCATGTTCTTCTGACAAGGCTATAGGAAGTTAAGCCCAGAGGAAATAATGTATTCATTTTTCTAAGCAAGGAAGGCTTCAATAGAGGGAAATATTTCAAGCTTTGTTTAAAATCAAATTCTAATGTCTCTTTCACAAACCTCTCTTGTAATAAGATCAGAATTTGAATTGTTCTCTAGACTTAAGTTTCTTATTAAAGTTTTCCAAGATGTTATATTTTAAAATAAAAAATAATATAAATTATAAGTATCAACTATATCGTAACTTGATAAAGAAACTGATATACAGGAGTGGAATACATACATATATATATATATATATATATATATAGACTAGTTTTCATCCTATATCCTCAAAGACCATATCACGCTACTTCAAGATATAATTCCTTTCTCATAATTAAGTTTATAATATGTTTCGTTGTCTTATGAAATTAAAAAATTTGATGTTACATTCCTAGTAATAGTTCGGTAATAGTTCAAATCTAATAATTTAAATGCCATAGTTCTAGTAATAATTTAGGGGGAAGATGGATAGGATTAGTGATTTTAAATAGGCAACCTTCACTAAATTTATACCACATCAAAGTTTTATGATTTCAATGTACTCAAACTGTGAGAAACCAAAATTCAAGAACTATTACACTAGCCTAGTTGTCCGAACTGCCATCATTATGAGCAAAGGAAACACATAGCCTCATAACCCTTTGATTATTTTGTACAATCATTAGGAAACATCACACAATTGGCTGGCATTTTATTATTTCATTCCTTTCGCACGTATTTTTCCAGACTCTTCGCTACAAAAATCTTCAAATTCATCTCTAAGCTTCCACTTTCTGCAAAAAAAATCCCACTCAATTAACATGGAGACGAATGTCATTACTTTCTCTTATGGGAAGAGATAGATGGCTTTTTAGGGACCTATTTTACCAGAACGGTGGAATACGATCCTTAAGAAGATCCCCAACGAATGTTGACGGGTGCTGGAAAAAAGCCTAGGTGAAGTTTACTTTGACTATGAATTCACAGTAAGAGTAAATGGACATGTTGTAGGTTTGTTTATTTCACTGGCTTTAGAGGCAGGATACTCAAAAGAAGATATCATTGCTTCCACTAAATTGATCTTCATTGAGGATATACTGGAAGGGTTAGAAGTCATTGTGGAATGCATAGGAGCGGACAATCACATCCCCTTCCTAGAAGTCTACATGAGAGCAAACTTGAACCAAATTCCCACCACCCCTTCCTCACTAAAACACCCAATTTTAGTTCTTAGGCAGCCGACAATTTTTGAAACCTTCTAGCCTACAATGAAAGAAAATTGGGCTTATTGATGAAATCCATATTACAGTTCCCTATGCCTACCAATTGGGTGAAAGAATACTAGATGGAGGAAGGTTATAGCATTCCTGAAGAGTATAAAGAAGATAGTACTTGTGAGATTTGTTTCATAGCTCCTACTATTAAAAAGAATTCTCCAAGCCGAAAATCTCACAACGAGGAGGACAAAGCATTAATAATTTTCAAGAGGATAAAGTAAGAAGAACCGTGTTTATTTCAAGATAGAGTAATCTAGAAGTTAGCACAAACAGATATCTACGAACCCTATTAGAAGCACTTCTCTATTGTGTAAGCTAATTATACTTCCAACTAGAAAAAAACTCTCAGATCCTTCTTAAGTAAAATACTTAAATCTTATAAAGGCCTATAGTATAATACTTTGTTGTCTTAAATCTGGTAGGAATGGCGCTCTAAGGGCCAGCCAGGTAAGTATAGAAGATAGATTAAACCTTGTTGAATATTTTTAGAATGCTTTGTGATTCATAAACGTTCATCATCGAATGTGGGGACTCATGTATGAATCATCTTTTTCTCTTAAATACATATATATGATCAATTAATAAATATGAATTATGAGTAAGTTTGTGAAAGTTTGTTGGAGCCATTCCATGGATAGAAATATTATAGTAGAAATAAAAAATCAAGAAAAGCAGAAGAGTATTTCGGTAAAGGTAGAACTCTAAGCTAAGTTTCCTTGCTCTGGACAAATTGAACTTAATGGAGCATTTGATTCATTAGTATCTATTAGATTATAAAGCATCATTATTGGTGTTAGACCAAGGAATTTCTTTAGCTTAACATATGGAGTTTCTTCTTCCTTTATATTAAATTAATGGTAACCCTTACTTAGTATTGTTTTTGAGGTTCTGCATATTTGGGTTAAATCAAAATAACATAGCATTTTTGACCTTGTATTTGGGTACTGACATACATAAGGCATATGTTGAAAACCTTTCTTCTATGCTTCGTTGCTTTGCTTATTAGAAGCATCTTACAATGGTTCCGACAACCTGTTATTCACATGCTTTTATATAAACACAAAACATAAATTTCTACATATTTTTTTAGTGTAGGGTAGTACCAGATTCATATATAT
Organism: Chamaecyparis obtusa; assembly: GCA_027943335.1. Classification (NCBI taxonomy): domain Eukaryota; kingdom Viridiplantae; phylum Streptophyta; class Pinopsida; order Cupressales; family Cupressaceae; genus Chamaecyparis; species Chamaecyparis obtusa. Next base: position 657,689 of record BSBK01005649.1, on the reverse strand, counting down.
ATTCTCACATACATATATAAATATATAAATATATATATATATATATATATATATATATATATATATATATATATATATATATATATATATATATATATATATATATATATATATATATATATTTTCCTTGAAATCCTAAGTGGATCTCCTTTTATGTATATATACGTTTCCATTCTTCAGCAAGGATAAAAGATTTAGAAACTCTTCTCTTTGTTTGTATTCCTCTCACAAGTTCTTTAGAAACTCTTAATCATATGACAAGCCATATCTCTTAAGATCAATAGAGAGGTTGTTTCAATTTAAAGTCATAACATTGTTTTATTAATATCATGATAAGCAACTTTAGGTTGGCAACACTCAAGAGATCTAGAAAGCAAAGGCATAAGGATGCAATGGTTACATAGGAGGAAAAATATAGGATCCCCGGTTAAGACTATAGATAAGCATATCAAGAAGTAGATGTAGGAAATAACGGCAATAAATGGTTTGAGAAAGGAAAGATGGTTTTTTAGCATATCTAATTAATAATATCAAAAGTGAATGGGCTTCCAAACTAATGAGTATCTTTTTAGTTCTACATTATTTCATTCATATACATAGTTACAATAGCTTAAAGTAGACAAAGTACACATGTCATGAATGAATCACACTAATTTCAATTTTATGAAACATTAATTAACCTAAAGATTGTGTGGAAGTAAGGTAGCTAAGATGGCTATTTTAAGTGATATCTGATACTAGGAGATTACGCAGAGTTATTCCCTGTCAAGAATAAAGAATGTCAGAAAAAGGACTTAATATGGACACATTAAACCAAAGATAAGAACAAGAGTTTATTATAAATGCATGATACTCATCTTATCTATTTGCTTCAGTTGTTTGAGATAGGGCAGATACAGATATGTCTACCAAGATAATTGCTAATTTTAAAGTCAGTATATAGGGGTTATATACTGACTTCAGATTAGGGTTTATCTGGGTGCTCTGATGTTTGGAGAGAGTAAGATGGTTCTGCTCTAGGTATGGCTATCTGGTATCTTGTGTCCTCCTTCCATTTAAATGAAGCTTATTATTTTAGGAGTTAAGTTTATTAATGCGAGATTTAAAGAGAAATAATCACTCTTTCGAGTTAAGTTAAGTTTTTGCTATGTATTTTCTTAGGCTTAGAGATTCCTCCCTATTTGGGTATAAAATCCCTTTATCATATGCCAGCTTTCCTTTGTAAAGGATGCTCATTCTAGTATCTGAACATTATATACACTGGTGTGATAGCACAACAAAGGCTCTCAAACAAAGCTAGGTGACAGTAAAACATGTGTTCAATGAATAATTTATATTTAACTACAATTAGAAGATGGATCTGACCCCATGAATATGCGGCAACTGGGTCCTATAAACATCCCCTACTTAGTAAAACTTGAGACAAAGATAATAATAGTAAAGTTAATATGGTGGAATACAAATGTTACTTGCTTTAATAACCAGAGGTATGGCATCTTTGGTGCATTTATGTTAAAATTTTCCTTCATGACAAATGGATTTATTTTGGCTCTGTTTACCTATTTTTAGGAATGGTAATCTCTTTTTACGCTCATGCACTCCTTCCTAGCATTTCGATGTCGGTTCAAAATACATCTTAATTGCATAGGAGAATCCCTAGCAAATCTATTATCTTGAAGTCAATATATATTTACCTTATATTGGCTTCAGGAAACAAATTACCTCGACATTCTTACACTTAGTTTTCAATGTTTCAGTGCTCCTTTGTCTTGGTTGTATTGTGACTTTCATGGAAGTTGTTACTTTAAGTTTCTGGATTAATTAAAATTTCTAATGATGCTATGTCTAATAGATCTATTAGATTTTTTTATGGATGACTCTTCGTAACCAGAATATGTCTGCAAAGAATTGTATATTAGACTAAAATATAGCATCTTCGTGTGTTAGTATGACTCTTCCAGCTAATCTGGAAGCTTACATCTTATTATTTCTTATGGACAGAGATTGAAGGATGGTATTAATTTTGAAAAGGGATTTTTGTATTGATTGTTTACATAAGTTGAGAGTTCAATCATTTGTATCTTCATTTAACTTCTAGGTTATCATACTATGAGTCATGGAAAATGTTTCAAACAAGCATAGTTTTTTAATACATCATCTAAGCTTATACACGGGTTAATAATGAAGTGCATAAGATGGTCTTGAAATAATCATACAAATGTCACCTTATAATATTAGGGTAGCGAGATTTTCTTTAAAAATAGGTATAAAGGAGGGTATTTCTTGGAGCTATAGAGATTTAGAGGCAATGGAAGATTTTAACTATATTGTCTAGATTAATAACAAAATAACCTTCTAGGGGAAGAGAGGGTTTTAAAGAAACACAGGTAATAAGGGATTGGGTGTCACATTTTTAAGTTGTATCTCTCATTAATCAGGCTAATCTCTTTTATTGATTGACAATTTCTTATTGCATTATATTCTAAAGACATAAATCCAGACACATGATCTTAAGTCACAAAATAATAGTATGGCACTACTCTTAATGTTAGCAACATTGTCAAGTATGAAGAACCGACTATATATTATTTCTGAGTGAGTAGGATTTTTCTTTTTTAACAATATAAAAAGCATGTATTAGATTTTAGATATGGCGACCAGTGTTTTTGTTTACAAGATATCAGGGGCAAAGGAATCAAAAGAACACAAGATCTTCATTTCATTGATACAGAGATATATTAATGTAAGAAGCACCAAGCTAGAACCGGGTATGGGGATAAATTAAAATTGTAACTGTAAATGAAGGAATACCTTCAACACTTGATGTAAATGAGGGGATGCCCTCATAAAATTGTTTGTAATAGAAATTCTGGACCATGGTCTCAGGCTAGACTGGAGGTTTTCTTCTCCATTCTTTCCTACCAGTGCCCGCATAGAATGGAATTTTGTACTATAATTTAATCTATTAATAAAGTCTTTGGCTTAGGCCTTTTACCCATAAAAAAAAAGATGTTAAGGTCAAGGTATTACCATCTATCCATTTGCATTTCTTAAGAAATGAGTCTGAATCTAGAATATCCTTTTTCATTGTATTCTTCACTGCCTTACTAACCAGAGTATAAGTCTTTTTCTGGGATACAGAGATATTGAATTTATTTCTGACAAACTCCCATGACCCCAGGTGCCCATCCTTCAAGATGTCCTAAATTAGAGATATTCCTTTCACATTCCAAATCTTAGCAGAGAAACTCTGAGTGAGAGCTAATGGTTTACCATTGAGATATAACCCCCACCAAATAGAGTGATCCCCAACAATATATAATGGAGGACCACCTACAACATTCCTATATGGAATGAATTCTCTCACTTGAATCCATGGTTTCCAAAAAGAATGGAAAACTTTTGAGCCAAATAACTTCAATTTGCAGTCTCCCATCATAATATCACAAATTGGAACATACCTCCATTGTTTCCCTTTCCTAATAACTGATCTCTCTATATTGTTCCTGATAAGAACTTTCCAAGGCTCATTACCCCAAAGTACTTTAATAACCCATTTAACTGCCAAGGCTGTCCCATGTACTTTAATGTCTTTCAGTCCCAATCCTCCATGTTTTTTCTCCTGACAAAACCAGTCCCATCTCACACAGTGTCTTTTCCTATTACCTCAGCCATCAGACCACAGAAAATCCCTGAAAATCTTTTCTAGCATATTAACATGAGAATTAGCAAACATCCATGTTGAAGCATAATAGATGTGGTGTACAGAAAGAAACTTTTGAACAATTTGGATTCTACCAGCAATAGACAGTGCTTGGGTCTACCATTTTATATGCTTTTTATTAATTTTATCATAAATCCAGTCCCACATACTACTAATATTGGGCTCAACTGAGAAGGGTATACCCAAGTACCTAACAATCTTCTTAGGACCAACCCATTACTAACCTTTAACTGATAACCAATTAAGGGGATCTTTTGACCACCCCAAGACAATTGATTTATGAGGAGATATTTTTTACCCTGAAACTTTACAAAAAAATTCAAGTTTTTCCACTACAATGTCAAAGTTCTCTTCAGATAATTCTAAAAAAAGAGTTGTGTCATCTGCAAACTAAGCATTGATAAGTTCCTCCTTTTGGGAAGAGAAATACCTTTAATAAGAGGCCCCAAACTCTGAGCCTAAGGATATAATACAAGGCATTTGTTGCTATATAACAAACAGTGAAGGGGCTATTGGACACCCTTGTCTAATAGATCTTTGCAACATTATGGGTTTTGATAGAGATCCATTCACATCAATGACTGTAGAGGATTCCTTAAATAAGATGCTTATCCACTTACAATAGCATTCAGGAAAACCAAAAGCTTTTAACATTCCAAGAACAAATGGCCATTCTACTCTATCATAGACTTTTTCAAAGTCTACCAAGATCATAGCCACCTATTCCCCATCAGCCCTGGCCCAATGCATTACCTCCCAACTAGTGACTAAATTTTCTAGTATGAATATGCCCTGAATAAATCCCATTTGGGTATTTGAAATGAAATTACACAATAAAGAAGTAATTCTCCTAGCTAAGACTTTTGCAAGAATCTTATAAGATAGATTCAACAAGGTAATGGGTCTCCAATTTTTCACTAAAGTTTTATCACCTACTTTGGGTAAAAGCTTAACAACTCCTCTATTGATGAAACTTCCAAGAGTTCCTTTAATCATGGCTTCTTCATAAACTTTCATGAACTCCATCCCTATCTAGTCCTTATTCTTTTTTTAGAATTCAACATGAAGACCATCCAACCCAGGTGCTTTGCCATTGGGAAATGAATCAATAGTTGCTTTAATTTCTTATAATGAAATATGATTCCCTAGGTAAGAGGCATTATGTTCTGATATTTTATTAGGTATTAAATTGAGGCAATTATTTAATGCATCTTGATTGTCCGCAGAGAACATTGAGGAGAACAACTTACTATAAAATTGGTGGAAAGCATTTTCAATATCTTCTAGATTATCGGTGATTCTAGAATCTACCTGAATTTCTTTAATAAAATCCCTTTTATGTTTTTCTCTGACAATGTTAAAGAAGTAGCTAGATCCTTTGTCTCCCTCATTAATCCAATTCATTCTAGCTCTAATTTTTTGCTCTTGAATTTTGTATCTCTGAATCAATCTCAAATTATGTTTAATGTTGGCTAATTGTACTTCCTTATCCAAGGTCGTACCCTTACTCTGCAATTATTTTTTAATATTATTCAAATTAGAGTGCCAAAAAGACTCTTCCATGTTCCTATCCATTGCAAGTTTTTTACCAATGATTTGAAACATACTCTTCCATGCATCCACCATCAACTCCCAGGTTCCTATAGGGTTCATCAACAAATTGCAAAACTTAGTCAAATGGGTAACCATCTCAATTTCTTCCATGTTATCAAAATCATCAAGTAATGACACATTAAGTTTAAAAGTTCTACACTTCTTAACATCATTCCCTGTTTTGCCAATTTTCTCAACTCTAATGTAGGATTAAATAGGTGAATGGTTTGAAATAGAGGTCGGGCACACCACAACTGGAGCATGACTGCCTTTAGGTATAAAAGAGAAAGCATTAGCATCCCCATAAAATCTATCAAGTCTATAATACATTCTCTGCTTACGCTTCTGATTATTACACCATGTAAACCAAATATCCTAGAATTTTTTATACATATGTTCCATAGGATCAATAAGATTAAACTTTCTTTTGAACTTCTGCTAGAAAAACATCTCATTTCCTTTCCACACATGATCCAAGCCTCCTAGTTTATCAGACCTATGCTCTACCATATTAAAATCTCCTACAAAAAGCTAAGGGTTGTTAGAAAGATGCTTAACACACCACTCCCACATCTCTACTCTCTCTCTATAATTATTGGCTACATATATATTACAAATCCCAAACTCTTCTTGTTCAATCTTTAGAATCACCCAAATAACTCTTTGACATGGTGAACACCCATGGCTAACAATCTGATCTGACCATTTAGAATTGATGAGGATAACAACCCCTCCTTTTCCCCTCTCATGGTTTGAATGAAAACCTATGGCTTTTTCCCAAAGGAATTTGAGGATCGTATGGGCTTGAAACCCTACAACCTTGATCTCCTACAAGCAAATAATATCTTTGACTACCAAGTGATTACACCATCTCCTAACAGTATACTTCCTATCAGCCATCTCTAACCCTCTAACATTCCAACTATGAATTTGAAGCATGATAATTATTTGGAAGAGGGTTTTGTGCTCTTGCACAATTGGTTAAAACAATCTGGGAGGTTACTATTGCCTTTATTACTATTAGCTAAGGAGTTCCTATCTCTTATTTCTATTTTCTTCTGAACAACTTCTGTAAACTGCAATTATTTATTGAAAGCCACAACTTGAAGGGATTTAGGTGAGACAACACATTCTAGACTTGGTGGCTGTTGATCCTTACTAATACCCTTAATATGGTCAGCTCTTTTATTAGTAGTAGCCAAGGCTAATTGTTGGGCATTGTATTTGGGGGGGGTGTATTATCTCTATCAATCTCAGTGGACTCATTATTTGAAGGGTGGGCATTTGGGGTAGAGGATCTCACTACCCCTACAGATTTCCTAGTAGGAACAACTTCAAAATCCTCATCAAACAAGGGATTAGATAGGGTAACAAACATGTTTTGGTCAACAACATCAACAAGTGCACTGGTATTAACAACAGAAGGTTGATGTCCCCCACAGAGTGGACATTAATATCCTTCAAAACCCTAGAGCCAAGGTTATTATGAATCTTATCACTATCTTTACTACCATCCTTATTATCACCATAATTCTTAACATTATTATTTTGGTTTCCATTTTTTTTGACATTTTGCACAATATTAAACTTTTCTTTCTGTATATATTTTAAAGCTGGGCAATCCTTCTTTGTGTGACCATTACATTTATAGTGAAAACAAGCATTAAGATTCCCTAATAATGAAATTTCCCAACATAATACATCTCCATCAAATTCAAGAGAAATACAATCCAGAAAATCAACTTCTGGTGTTAAAGCAACCAAAACTCTAGCATTGAGGTGTCGTAGTGTAACCCTTGACTGTTCAATTTGCAGAATCGAGCCCAATGGTTTTAACATTTGGGAAATAAATGACCAAAACTCAACATTCAAATTTTTAATTTTAACCCAATTCAGAGCCGACCTAGCCACAACTTTCTCAACATTTCCTTTAGGAGACCATGGAAAAACCCTAAACATAGAACGACCAATATTCCAAAATTTCTTATTCAAAATTTGTTCCCACATATTATGATTCTTTAAAAAAACAACAAACAACCCTTTTTGAATCATTCTGCAATATGTAACAAAAATACCAAGTTTTTGGCCCCAAACTGAGGCCAGTCAGTTGTCAAAAAATTTACGAGATGGCATTGCTTCCTTATCTAAGCAAACAAAGAAAATCGTAATACTTTTCAACCTACTTTACTTGGCTTTAATAATGCTTACCATATCTCTGTTAGGTGAAAGAGAGAGAGATTTCAGTCCTAGAGAAGGAGACCTACCATTCTCTCCTTCGTCGCCACTAGGTTCAACAACATTTCCACTGCTTCATCCACCTCCATCGGCTACGGCCCATCCCAAACTATCTCGTACTGTGTCCACCATCCTTCTACTGGAGACTCCATTGAACTCTATGCTTGCCGAGAATGAAGGAGAACTCTCGGCCACCACTTGCTTATAAGACAATTTTTCATTCAACTTCCTAGCATTAATGCCCTCTACAGGCTCATCACATTTATCATTAGCACTACCACTTGCTTCCGCATCTCCCATAATGATCTCAATCTCTCTCTGCGGGATATCTCCATTAATATTCGGTCCTCCCATCACACGCATGAACCAGGTGAGGGAAGGGTAAACCCATGATTACAAAGAAAGGCTGAGGGCACAAAGAAAACATAGACCAACACAAAGAAAAGCATGCAATAAAATGAAAACAACAGTGACACATAACAAGGTGACTCAACACACACTGCAGAAAACATGCACTTAACATGCAACATGAGGGCAGACGCAGACGTAATCATCCATCAAATTTGTGTACTTGCAAAGCGCCATCATCCTGATACAACTTTGCATTTAAATTTCCCCAAATACAATATCTATTAAAAATTATATTTTTGCATTATATATGTCAATTCATGGCTCATGACAAAGAAATATTCTAATATTTTATAGTCAAGGCCGAAGTTGCCAATTTTGCCAATGAAGAAATTCAATTGAGTTTCCACTGAAAGTACTATTGTTATCTTGGTTTCAAATAGTATTGGTGACCAATATTTACCAATTGGCTATTTGATAAGTAGGAGATATTTTCCACAACAAGTCAAATTGTGATATTGCTATCTGTTAGGAATAAGGTGTCTCAACCTTGGATAATTCCTATTCTTATTATTTGTTTTGTAAAATGTATTTCTTGCAAATAATGTTGATGTGTCAGCATCTTGAATTGTGTGTAAGGAGATCATGGCTAAAACGGTTATGACGGATTCCTATGACACGTAAGAGCTATGTCAGGAAGATTCAATGACAGGTGAAGACATGTGGCAACTGATAAATTTGAGTACTGTACACTCTTCCCCAATCGTGGGGTTCCTATTTTCTCGGAGAATGGTAAAACCCTAATACGGTTATCTTTGGGAGTAGCCCTAAAAAGTGAAGCGCATGATATAAGCTTTTTTAGGGTTGCGAAGAGATGTGATGCGCGTCTATTGTTGGAACATTTTATGCTGCCGTGATTTGTCTTCAAGGGTTTTTGAAATCTTCTGAAAGAACTTGCATTGCAAGTGTATTGTAAGCTGTAATAGTTTTGATCAATACATTGTGTAGGTTTTGGAGTGCTGGGGTTTTTACAGAAAGGTTTCCCCAGGGTATATCATTGTGTCACTCTCTATTTTTCTGTATGCATGGTATGTGGTTGCAATATCTTTGTTAAAGTAGTTAACGAATCTGAAATTGTAAGGATTTATAAGAATTTGCACAATACTCTCCTATAGAGATTAGCGTAGGAAGCTGTTTCCGCACCTGAGTTTCCTTACACTATCACCCGTGTTTCATGAGTAGTGGTTAAAAAGAACCCATCTCTCATGAGAATGAATGGAACACTTGGTAGTCATTGCATGTAGGTGATGCTTATAGGGGTGAAACATCAAGCCTTGCATCAAGCCTTTTCGAGAAGTCACCCACTCCAGTATTGCCCCAAATCAAGTGTGTGCTTAGGTGACCTCCAGTATTGATAATAAAATGAGAGATGGGTTCTTGTTAACCACTACCTATGAAACGTGGGTCAATGAGTTTGATTCAAAACTACACAGTTGAATCTTGATAGCAATATCACAATTGACTATTTTTTCAATTCTTTTGTTAAAAATTATAGCTCAATCCATGAATCTTAATGATTGACAATTTTGACTGGAGAATGCATATTCATGTCAATAGATTATCCTTAATATATGTATTGAAAAATGTTCCTATCCAAGATTGAAACAAATCTCTCATCTTAGGTAACTCTTAATGTGATCCCATAGGCTGTATCAAGCCCTGTAATTAATTAAACCGTAAAGAAAATCCTATAGCAAAACTATTATTTCCATAGAATTGAAACAAAATACAAAAATTAGAAATCTATAAAACCTAATAGAAAAATCCTAATCCATAGGGCCCGTTTGGGGGCTGGAATTAGACTGGAATTGGCATTATCTAATTCCGGATAATGTCAATTCCATGTTTGTGTCCATCCAAAAAATTGGAATTGGAATTTTGAAATTCCAATTTTGCCCCAAAATGGGCATTTGCATCTTCCACTCAAATAGGTGGAATTGAAATTTTGAATTCCAATTCCAATTTTTATAAAACCAAATTTAATATTTCGTGGGATCCGTGACTATAAGGCTGTATATTATATTGCTATAAGGATGTATATATATACATGTGTGTGTGTATATATATGTGTGTGTATATACACAAATATATGTATATCTATATACACACACGTGTGTGTATTTGTGTATATATAGGGCCCATTTGGGGGCTGGAATTAGACTGGAATTGGCATTATCTAATTTTGGATAATGTCAATTCCATGTTTGTGTCCATCCAAAAAAATGGAAATGGAATTTTGAAATTCCAATTTTGTCCCAAAATGGGCATTTGCATCTTCCACTCAAATAGGTGGAATTGGAATTTTGAATTCCAATTCCAATTTTTATAAAATCAAATTTAATATTTCGTGGGATCTGTGACTATAAGGATGTATATATATACATGTGTGTATATATACATGTATGTGTGTATATACACATATTTGTATATACACACACACACACACATGTATATATGTGTGTATTTATGTATATATACACATGTGTATTTGTGTATATATACACATATGTGTATTTGTATATATACACACATGTATGTGTATACATGTGTGTATATACACACATGTATGTGTGTATATATAAACACACGTGTGTATATATACACGTGTGTGTGTGTATATAAACACACGTGTGTGTATATACACATGTGTGTATATAAACACACGTGTGTGTATATACACATGTGTGTATATATATAAACACACGTGTGTGTATATGTGTATATGTGTGTATGTGTGTATACACATACATGTGTGTATGTGTATATATACACATGTGTGCATATGTGTATATATACAAACATGTATGTGTGTATATATACATACATATACACACCATATTCAAAGAAATTAAAATAAAGAATTAAAATTCCTTATGCATCTTCTCAGTCATCTTCCAGGTGAACCAAACGGGTCAACCCATATTCTGTGTATATGTGCATATGTGTATATGTGTGTATGTGTGTGTATACACATACATGTGTGTGTATACACACATGTGTGCATATGTGTATACATGTGTGCATATATGTATATATACATACATGTATGTGTGTATATATACATACATATACACACCATATTAAAAAAAAATTAAAATAAAGAATTAAAATTCCTTATGCATCTTCTTACAGCATTTGGTATTCCAGCACCCAAATAGACCCTATAGTGCCTCAAAGAAAATATACACAAATTACTTTTTATGTTGAAAACTTTTTTACTGTGAGTTAGCCTTCACACCGCAGATGTAAAAGCAACAAAGCATTCTAAAAAAAATAAATAAATTAATAAAAATTTGTCTTGCAAATTTTCATATTTGTAGTAAAAAATTATCTATCAATTAGTGCTCTTTCGATGACTGAAAATAAGCAAGTGTCAAAAAAAAATATAATAAAAATCATTTTTAATAAACAAAAGATAGTATATATTTTTACCACTTCAATTAAATTTACTTACTGATTGATGACTGAAAATAATTTAAAATGAAAAGTAAAAAAGTTTATATATTTTTAGAAAATTTTATGAAAAATGGTAAAATTTGTCTATATTTGGAAAATTTTCAGAAAGATAATAAAGTGTGTATATATTTTCAATGATTTTTATATAATTTTTTTATTAATTAATACTTAAAATATAAAAAAATGTATATATTTAAAATAAATTATGAGAAATGATAGAATTTGTCGGCAACGGCTGTCCAGCCATATCATTCGATATGGCTGGATGCCCATCCTGCCCTCGTACCACACGCCATCGTACCGCACAGAAAACGAAAAAATTAAAATGCATATTTAACCAAAGGACACTTAAGTTTTTTTTTCAAATACTTATACTTTAATCAAGCGGACACTTAGATTTTTTTTTCAATTTATTTTATGAATATTTTTAAAATAAAATAATAATAATAAAATCAAAGTTATATTAATAAAATAATAAAACTATTAATAGTTAATTATATATTATTTTTAAACTTATAAGTTTATATTTTTATATTTTTGTTTATTGTAATCATTATATTATAATATATAATCTAATATTTAATAATTTTTAATATATATTATATGAAATTTAAATAATAAGTTTTAAAAACATATAGTAATTTTTTTAGAAAGTATAATTATTATTAAAATTATATTATATGGTTTAGTTGGCTGAGTTTAAAAATTATATTATATATAACATATTAATTATATTATTTATTTTTTTAATTTTTTTAATTTATATTAATCTATATATATCTTATATAAAATATTTTATAATAATAATATAAATATTATTTAAACTATCTATAATATTAAATTTATATAAATTAATTTTGTCATTAATGATATAAATTAAAATCAATATAATTTTTTACATTCACTTTTTTAATATAAATTATTTTTATTTATGATATTTAATAATTTATTTTCATCATAATTTTAATTTTTAAATTATTTAATTTAAAAATTAGTGAAATAGAAAATATTTGATAAAATTTTATACAAATGTTTATTTTTTTTATAGAAAAAAAAATCAAAAGCATCAAAAAAATTATAATATCAAGACACAAATCTTTCGATATGATTTTGTATTTCTAAACATTTTTTGAAGGTTTAGACTTAACACAATTGTTCATTATTGAATGTTAAATGAAAATAAAAATTATTTATTCAATTTGAAAAATCATTTCTAATTTTATTTTTTTATTACTTTAAAAGATAATAAATATAATATTTATAAATAAATTATCTTTTAGTCTTTTTATAATTTATGTGTTCTAAAAACAAATATATAAATCATATAAATAATATAAAAAAGACAATGATAAATCATTGATTTAAAATAAATATATTATATATGTATATATTTCAAAAATTTAGAAATTATTATTGTTAAATTTTTTATACAATATATTATTCAAAATCATTAAATTAAATATTATAATATAATAATAATTAATATAATAAAAAAATTAAATATATAAATATTATTAGAAATTAAGTTTTATTAATATTTTAATTTATTATTTTATTCAACTAAAAAAATATTTTTAAAACTGCAAAACAAATTGTCACATAATATTTTTTGGCCATTTAGAAGTTAACATTAAATAATTAAAATATAAAAGTGAAAGTTTAACTTATTAGTATTTTAAAAATATTGATAAAATAAATTGGAAAAAAAACCTAAGTGTCCGCTTGATTAAAATATAAGTGTTTGAAAAAAATAAATTAAGTGTCCTTTGGTTAAATATGCATTTTCATTTTTTTCATTTTCTGTGCTGACTTTCGGTGTATGTGGCAAGGGTACGTTTTCTGTGCAGACTATGAGTGTATGTGGCAGAGAGATACGGTGGCGTGCTGTACGAGGGCAGGATGGGCATCCAGCCATATCGAATGATATGGCTGGATAGCCATTGCCGAATTTGTCTAATTTTTTTAGTAATTTTAATGTACATTCATAATTAGAAACAATTTAGCTTAAATTGTAAATTTTATATTTATGCATGTCAAAATAATCATGCTAAAAGTATATATTTTGATTATTTTCAATAAAGGATAGCCTCCTTGCTGAATTTTACAAATCCAATATTGATTGGATTGCCAAGGATTTATTTGATCTATATTCAGAAGCTTATGATCGTGGCACTCTTGGTAATTCTATCAATATGGGGATTATTAAACTCATCCCTAAGGATGGAGACAAGTATCTTATCAAGAATTGGCGGCCAATTACTCCGCGTAATGTTTCATACAAAATTCTGGCCAAAGCCTTGGCCTCTCAGCTTGTCAATGTTTTGCCTAACTTCATTTGTTCCACCCAAACTGGCTTCATCAAGGGTCGGTATATTTTAGAAAACCTTGTCACCAGCTGGGAGTCAATGGAGTGGGCTAAGACTTCGAATCAGAACTCGACTATGTTTCTTTTAGATTTCGAGAAAGCTTATGACCGTGTTGAATGAGATTTCATCCTTTCTATTCTTCAAGCCTTTGGATTCCCTGATGAATTTGTTAGATACATTCAAGTCCTGCTAAAGGATTCCTTTGCTAGAATTGAAATCAATGGTTTTTTATCTAATCCTATACCCCTGTCCCGGTCCATTCGACAGGGATGTCCCCTTGCTCCTGCTCTTTTTGTCATTGCTTGTGATGCCTTGTATTATATCCTCAGAGATAATACTATCTCTCCCAAAGTTAATGGGATTTCTCTCCCTGATAACTCTGAGCTTCTCAATATCCAATTTGCGGATGATACCTCACTCTTCCTTGAATTATCTTGTCTTAATATTCAACATCTCAATCTGAAACTTGATTTTGTTTGAAACCATCTCAGGTGCTCGCATATCTAAGTCCAAATCTATCATGCTTGGATGGAAAGAGGAACCTCCAGATTGGTTTCTCCAGTTTGGTTACTCATGGGGTGGACCTAATAAGATTGTTAGATATTTGGGGGTTCCTTTTTCCATCTCCCCTTCACTCAAAGACATGTGGATTTGGGTTAAGGATAGAACTATCAAGAAACTTTACAAGTGGGATAATAGGGTGCTTTTGCTTGCTGGTAGAGTGCAGGTGCACCAAAAAATCTTGTCATCCTATAGTATCTACTATTCTTTTGTCCGGATGTTCAGTAATTACCAATTGTTTGAAATTCAGAAGGCCATCAGGGGATTCTTATGGTCTGATGGCAAAGGTAACAGGAAGAAACATGTTGTTAGATGGAGTTGGTGTCACATTGATAAGAAATCAGGTGGTTTAGGCCTTAAAGACCTGAGGATCCAGGGAGTTTCTCTTGCTGCTAAGTGGATTTTTTAGGCTCTTGATGGTCAAGAGTCGTGGAAGATTCTTCTTAGAAATAATATTCAATCTAGTTTTCCTCAACAGGCTAAATATTGGAAAAATCTTCCATTTGTTGATCTTGTTGCAGGGACGTTCCCTGTCTCTGTCCAAGGTTCCCTGGTTTTTAAGTCTATTTGGAAGGCTTGGGAACTTGTGAGGGGATTTATTTATAATTCTAACCTTGCTAGAAATAACTCTATTCACGGTGAACGCTCTATATGGTGGAATTTGCAACATAATGGTAAGCCTCTTGCCATGACTCAAGGATGTTCTGTGAAACATTGGAACAACCATGGTATCAAGAGCTTTATTGATATTTTGGAAAATGATAACCTTGCCAGTTGGCAGGATATTAGGACTAAGTTCAATCTTCCTGACTCTCACAAGCGTACCTATACTATGATTGCCAATGCCTGTTGCACTCTCAATCTTCCCCGTAGATGTAGATGTGATGTGGATTCTCATAGATATTTATCTTTCCGCTGGGATGATGGATCCCTCCTTCATAAAATCAAAGCTAAAGATATATATAAGGTGCTTAATAAAGACCACTCTGTTCTCTCACACCTGAATACCATCTGGTATATGAATTTGGAATCTCTTGAATGGTAGAAAATTCTTGACAGATTTTGGAAGTCCCATATTCCTCCCAAAATCCTACATTTTAAATGGCAGCTTCTTCTTGATAGACTTCCCGTCAAGCTGGTGATATTGACTCTTGTTCTATTTGCAGGACTCCTGAAAATTTAAGACATATATTCTTTACCTGTCATTTTGCTAGGATTATATGGAAGTTCTTTGGAATATCTATAACTGATCATGTCTCTATTCTGGATACTATTCTTGGAAACATATCTGGTCTTAAGAAGGATGCTAATTTTTTTTGGAATATTCTCTCTTCTCATATTCTTTGGTTTATTTGGAAATGTAGAAATGAGGACAAATTCCAAGATGTTGGTATATCCCTTACTTTGTTTCATTTGAAACTTATACGTTTTAAGATTGCCTCGCAGGTGTGTTGCATTATGAAACTTGAGAAAGACAAGCTGAAAAGGTTTCTCCATGATGGGCACAATACGATGTTCATATACGAGATGAAGCATGGGCTGGAATGGGCCAGCATTATTGATAACCAGGCTGCTTTTGAAGAAGCTTTTAAGGGACTGCTCAAGGAGATGCAGGATACTAGAGGCCCCTTTTCTGATAGATTTGAGTTCTTTGCTCATATTCTTGAGCGGAAGAAAGTCGTGTGGATGGAAGGAGAGCTAGGATGGACATCTTGGATTGATGATCATGATGAGATTCTGGAATAGCTTATCTGTTTTCTTTTTTGTAATCTCTTTCAAACTGTTACTTATTGTGCTAGTTGACTGATGTTGGCTTCCAGTTGAACTAGGTGGTTGAGGTTCACCTCCCCCTTCTTTTGTTATTGTACCTATCTTTTTGATCTATCGATTATTTAATTTAAAAAAAATTATATTCAATCATCAAAATTTTTAATAAAAATTAAAAGCAAATATAACGTATCTTTATGCTTTGAAGCATGCAAATGGCTTCCAAATGGTGTGAATTACCAAATTTTATGGGCAAGAGGTGAGAGGCCCCCCTACGATTACATCAGAGGACGGATGGCAAGTTGTGATGTCAAGGAAATATAGGAGAAGATTTTGGAAAAAAGAATCGAACATGGTTGATTTAGCAACTGTAGCTAATCGTGTTCCTCTTGGTGTTCGATGTACTCCATTTGTAGGAGTCCATTCCCAGTGGTGAGAATCAAGGCTCCTGCCCTCATATGTTAGATCATACCACAAATATGTTCATGGCCTTCAAAGCATCCGACCTAGGGAAATGATCAAAAGCTTGAAAGATGCTCGCATCGGAGAATCCCTCCTCCCATTAGGGTATCAGACAATTTTCTAAATTTGAGCAATTTGAGCAATAAATTAGGGTATCAAACAATTTTCTAAATTTGAGCAATAAGAACAATAAATTCAGGGGGGTAATCAGATCCCTTCCCTTCTTATAGGAGCTTATAATATCCCGTCGGGAAAAAAAGGTAAACCCTAAATCAATTCACAAAGATAAAAGGGTTCAAGCCAATGTTAACCCTAGCAGATGCAAAGTGGAAGAAAACCAAATTTTGTTTATTGGTTGGGGAAGATGTCGCCCATATGGGAGATCTATTCATGAGTCTTGGAAATATGGAGTGGTTTTGATATACCGATCCAAAGAGTTAAGGAGTGGTGGAAATTGCAATTTTCCAACCAGGTAATTATTTCTATCTCAGAGAACAATATTCTCTTACTTGAATGTAAACAAATGACATTAAGAATGAGATTTTGCAATTGTTCATAGGATATGATTTTCATTTCACCGAATGGTCTCCTAACTTTAACCCTCAGACATATATCGCTTTGACTCTTCCCAAATGGGTAAATTTAGGTATTTTACTTGTAGAATACCACTTTCCTGATATTTTAGAAATAATCGGTAATTCATTAGGATCATATATGGGGTATGAAAGAACATAAGGAGATGACCACATAGTAGAAGCTAAAATTCTAATCATTACTCTTAGAAAACTGCTTTGAACCCCCTGAAAATAAAAAATGATAAAGGTAGCTAGTTAATAGAGATATGCTAGCTAATAACATTTACGTAAGAAAGATGCTGGAAAGGTGGAGGATGGTTGGACAGTAGTGAAAGGCAAAAAATTCAATCCTTCCACTCCTTTTGATATGAACTTACGTTCACATAAGAATGGGCAAAAATGTAAATCTTGATGGCCCTTGTTTGGTTGTTGGTGTGGGCTTCTGTCTACTTGGTAGGAACACTGGTTTGTTCCTTCAGTTTGTTTAGTGGGGCACCACAGTTGTATTGGTTCTTAATTG
Organism: Chamaecyparis obtusa; assembly: GCA_027943335.1. Taxonomy (NCBI): domain Eukaryota; kingdom Viridiplantae; phylum Streptophyta; class Pinopsida; order Cupressales; family Cupressaceae; genus Chamaecyparis; species Chamaecyparis obtusa. The sequence goes on along the minus strand of BSBK01005649.1, from coordinate 640,022 downwards.
CAAAATCTATCTATGCTCTTGTATAAGGTTTCGGGTCCTTTCAAAACCTGTTTTTACGTAATCAAAACATTTACGTAAGAAAGAAGAATTTCATAGCAGAAATTAACACCAAATCTAATCTCCTCCTATTAGATTAAATGAAGACATCGAGGGATTTGAAATTATTGACCATACAAACAGTAGATCACAATACTATTCAAAGGATCTTCTCACAAGATTAAATGATAATAGTCTAGATTAAAAATAAAAAAATGGTCTTAGAGTCCATAATTGCCAAATCTGATAGCATCAAGGAAGAAGCTAAGGAGGAACTTTTATTATTAGACAATGAACATGTAGGAGAGAAGGAATCTAGAACTAACAATAGAGAGGTTTTAAGTCCTAACAAAGAGGTTATGAATAATGAAAACTGTGATGAGAATTCCTTGGGAAATTAGAATATCAGTTTAGGAATAGTACAAGAGAAAAATAACAATTTTGAGTATACAAAAGAAGCAAATCAACTACTTAGGAGTGAGATGAATGTAGTATCGACAAAAGATAAGAATGAGGTGTTGGAAGAAGCACAAATTCCCTTAGAACTGGATGCGATCTTTTCCATGATGGGGCTTGATCAAGGTATTAGAGAAGAATATGTATCTGATGAAGAAGTCAATGAGGAAAATGAAGACGATAAAAGGGAAGTAATTAAGAAAATCTTGGAATTAGACAATTAAGAATTTGAGGAGAACGAAGATTTTTGGAACATAAATGAGAATGGTACTCTAGGGGAGACAATGGAATCTACAAAACTGGGCTTAGAAACAAACTGCCTTGATTTGGTTAGCCCTATTTGTGGAAAAACATTGAAGAAAAGTGGGCAAAAATAACTCAATGAACTAAGAGAACAAGCTAGGGCCATTGGGGGTCAAGCAAAACTAACCTCACTTTTTCACTTTGGGAAGGGGAAGCTCCTTCCCAAGGCATCATGAAGATCACTACTTGGAACGTTAGGGGAACCAATGTCCCTAACAAACAATGCTTGTTTTGATTAAGTAAAAACAGGTTTTGAAAGGACTCAGAACTTTGTATAAAGAGCAAAGAAAGATAGAGCATTGAAAGATCATAAAAAACAACTATGGAACACCACCAAACAAACCAGAGGAACTAACCATAGATCCCTCAAAGTGGACCAAAAACCAGCCTAGCTAATCTCAAAAAAAGGATGATCAAGATTTACATTTTGATCCTTATGAGAACATAAAGACATATCAAACGAAGGTTTGAAGAATTTGACTTTTTTTCCTTTAACTGATGTCCATCCATCCTCCACCTTCTCGGCAGCCTTCTGCCCATCCAAAGATAAACTTAAAGAGCCCACTATAAGGCAAGCAACATGAACATCCACAGAAGGGACAGGGATAGCACCACAACCAATCCCCAAAACCCTCTTAGGCGAAACATGGGCAGCAAAACCCACAACATCAGAAGATAAGACAGTTGCACCAGAGACAACATCAACAACAACATCAGAAATAGAAACAACAACAACAGGGACAACATTCTGACCTAAAGCCACATCAAGGACAACATCAGTAACATCAGAGACAACTTCAAAAGCACCAGTCGCGGTATGATAAGTTTGAGGAGAGAAAGCAGCCACACCCCCATCCTTGGAGACTTTTCGAACCATATAATGATGGTCAGAAACCCCCAACCACCAAGAAGGCCATTTCTTCGATCTAACCTTATCAGATGAACACCGTGCAACAAGATGTCCAGTCATGTGACATTTCCTGCATATGAATGGAATACCCTCATAATCTAGATTCTGGGTCCAAGATCTCATTAAAGAAGCCAAAGTGATCTTCTCAGGGAGACCCAAAGAAACATCAACCTCCACAAGAATATGAGCATACGTCGTCTTAAAAACATCAGAGGAATCAAAATCAACCATTTGGAAATCCCGAATGGCCTCCCCCACATATTCCAAAACTGAATCCAGCGAAAGATGAAGGGGAAGATTTGGCAACCTTACCCATACGAGTATTTTATTAAAGGATTCAGAAAGAGGATCAAACCCATGATACCAGGGTTTGGCCATCATAACAAACAATGCTTTTTAAAGTGTAACCTTGGTGCCTTTAATTCAGAAATTGTTATGCTACAAGAGACTAAGTTGAATGAGTAAGATATGAATAATTTTAAGAAGAGGATAGGAATCTGAAAAATTGAATATGACGTTGTAGGGGCATTAGGTGGTCTAGTAGTAATCTGGGACCCCATGAAAGTAACTTTTGGTATCACCATCATGAGACCTAATTGGTTAAGTGGATGGGTTTGGAGTTTTAGAAACCCAATTAGCTTTTAGATTTTAGAGAATGAGTGATCAACAATAATATTTTGGATATCAGTACTATCAGTGGCACTTTCACATGGAATAATCAAAGGGAAGGTTTTAGTAACATAGCAGAGAAACTAGACAAATTTATGTTTAAAGGTGATTTAATTGCTTTTAATAGATCTCTTCTTCAATATTAGAAATTTCTTGTTCAGACCATTTTCAAGTTACATTACAAAATGAAATAGAACATAGACCTCATAACTGTCCATTCATATTAAAAAATATGTGGATTTAAGATGAGGATTTTTTAGGACCGGCTGAAAAATGGTGGTAGGAAGGTACCTTTTCTATATCTAAGATGTATTGTTTTGTCTCAAAATTTAAATTGCTAAAGCAAAAAATACTGCAATGGAATGAAGAGCATTTTAAGAACATCTTCATAGAAAAAGAAGAGGTGGAAAGAAAAATTCAAGATCTCAATAAAATTGTAATCATAGAAGGCATGGAAAACAATAGATATCTTAGAGAGAAAGAACTTGTTATGAAACACAAGGAACTCTTAAGGAAAGAAGAAACATTTTAGAAACAAAAATTGAGAGACATGGTTATCAAATGGGGATAGGAATTCAAAGTTCTTTCACAACAATACAAAATAGAGAAGAAATATTAATAGGATATTGAAGATAAAAAATGAAAGAGGGGAATTATTCGACAATCCAAATTATTTAACTAAGGAATTTATTAACTTTGATCAAAATACATTAAATAATTAGGAATATTCAGATTTAAATAGCCACCAATTGTTATTAAATAACATCCTAAGATTGTAATAGAAGATCAAAACATAATCTTAAATAGTGAATTTACTATGGTAGAAATAAAAATAGTCTTAGACTAGTTGCATCCAGATAACGCCCCAAGCCTGGATGGCTTTCAAGATAGTTTCTTCAAAAAATTGTGGCATTTCCTTGAGACTGAAATGAAAGATGCAATTGAAAGTACAAGGAAATCAAGTAGGTTACTTAAAGAGATTAATAATACATTCATAAATCTCATTCCTAAAAAATTAAAAAACTAAGGAATTGGGAGATTTTATGCCAATTTCTTTATGCAATACTATATACAAGGTCCTATCAAAAGCATAAGAAAAAAGAATGAAGGTCTTGCTGCCCAATATTATATTGGAAGAGAAAACTGGGTTTGGACCAGGGACATCCATCTTAGATGAGGTGATTATAGCACAAGAGGCTATTCACTTAGCCCAAGTTAATCAAGAACCATGCATGTTTACAAACTAGACATTAAAAAAGCATATGAAAAAGTCGATTGGAGATTCCTTTGTAAATGTCTAGAAGCTTTTGGCTTCTCTAGACAATGGATTAATTTAATTTTCATTTTTATTTCTACCCCTAGAATATCACTTCTATTAAACGGATCGCCTGAAGGTTACTTTGAAATAGGGGATTGAGACAAGGAGATCCCATATACCCCTTTCTCCTCACAATCATGGTAGAAGCCTTCAAAAGATTAGTTCAAAGAGCACAACAACTGGGAAAAGTAATAAGTATCATAGTAACAGAAGGTGTCTCAAATATTACCCATCAACAATTTGCAGATGATACATTTCTATCTGGTAAAAGAGTGGTTGAAGAAGCAAAAAGCTTCAAGGATTTATTGAACCAATATATGAAGGCATGTGGACAAATGGTTAATGCAGATAAATCTAAAATTTACTTTTTAAACACCAATCCTAGAGTAGAGGAAGAAATATGAAAAATCTTAGGTTACAAAAAAGACACACTAACATGTAGATATCTGGGACTGCCTCTAGATAAAGGTAACAAAACTAATAAGTTATGGGATCCCATAGTTAAAAAGATGGATACCTGGAAAGACAAATGGTTTGCAAATGCAAGTAGAGCTACTATGCTTAAGTCAGTACTTTCAACAATACCCACACATTAGATATCATATCTACCTCTAACACAAGGAGCTAAGATTAAATTAGAAAAGAAAATGAGAACATTTATATGGCAAGGGGTCTCAGAAAATAAAAAACGTCCACTTATTAAATGGGATAAGATCTGAAAACCAACCAAGGTTGGGGGGATGGGCATCAAAAACCTTAGTTGGTAGAGTAAAGCCTTAGGGAAAAAGTTAGCATGGAAGATGTATCAAGATTTGAAGTGTAAATGGGTCAAAATTGTTCAAAAGAAATACTTACAAGGCAATGACCCATGTAGTATCTTTAGAATAGACAACCCCCCCTAAAAGTTCCAAAGTATGTGATTTCATACTAGAATGTAGGAATACCATAATGAGCAAAATTACTTCGGATATACCCAATAGGAAAAATGCACTATTTTGGGAAGATTCTTGGGGGGGGGGGGATACACATTATTATATAATATAATTTCTTCTACAATCGGAGAAATTTTGATAAATAGTTGGTGAAATAAAGAAAAAGATTACATAAAGATTCCATCAAGAGATCATGCTCTTAAATGGAAATGGAAATCCTTTGAAGACATAACCCTAATATGGGAAGAGAGGAGAGAACTAAAGGAGCTTTAGAGACAAGGAACATCACAACTAAATTTGGGAAAGACAAATTGATTTGGTCTGGATCAAACTCAGAGGAATATTAAATTAAAGTGGGATATGAGGTAACAAAAAATAATCAACCGAGGCATCATACTAATCTACTCCTCAACTTATGTTGGTACAAGGTTTGTTTACCAAAGGCTGGTATGTTTTTATGAGCTGCCTTACAAAAAAGAATTCTGAATATAGAATGATTTAGGAATATTGGGTTCGAGGGCCCTTCAATATGTCCTCATTGCGAACAACATGAGGAAATAGTAGATTACTTGCTACTTATTTTCCCCTACACTCTGGAATGATGGAGATGGTTATGCAAGAAATTAAACTGGAAGGAAGCATTTGTGAATAAATTGTTAGACACTTTAAAAGGTTGGCCAATGTTCTAGAGGGATAGATTATACAATTCCATATGGAAAGTTTCTCCTTCCATCCCGGCATGGGAACTATGGAAAGAAAGAAATAGAAGATTGTTTCAAGAAAAAAAGATGGATAGACACAACCTGCTTAATAAAATTAAGGCTGCCATTGTAGAAATGGTTAACAATAGATAGAAAAGTAGAGGTCAAACAGAGAGTAAAATGTTCTGGGATAGTAGAATAAGAAAAGAATGGCATGTTGTACAAATTAACCCTCAATTTGGAAAAGATGGGAAAAACAACAAACAAGATAGAGAACTATGCGATGCACCCCCCTCCCCAACATGGTTGGTTCAATCTTAACTTTGATGGGGCCTTAAGGGGTAACTTGGGCATTGTAGGAATTGGATATGTTGTTCATTATTGGAATGGTAATATATGTAGTAACATTGTGAGGCCAATAGGTACATCCACCAACAATATTGTAGAAATGGATGCTCTCATTGAAGGGCTATTTATTTGCAAAGATCTGGAGATCAAGAAACTCGAAATTGAGGTAGACTCACATAAAATCATGAATGCAATAAGGACTAAGCAACCCCAAATTGGATGATAAATTATTTTAAAGAATTTTAATGGGATCTTCTCAAGAAACCTGCTTGATCAAAAGCTCAAGAATGGTGTCTATTGCATTTGTTGCTGTCTATGTTTCTCATCACATTTAACTTTAAGAAAGGGGATGTGGCTTTCCAAACAAATAAAGGGACATTGTATGTTCATTGTTATAAAAAACCTCGACATGTGCAAAACATTTATATAAAGCTATAGATTAATGGAAATTTTTGGTTGAGGAAGATCATTTCATAAAAGGGAAGATGAAATGAAATATAGATTGGGACATATCCTAATAAACAAGCATCCCAGCTGAAAAAAAGCCATTTGTGTTATTTAATTTTTGTTTTTATAATAAGAATGGATGGTAAAAAAATTTAATTACATCCCATCATTCATTATTTACATATGCTTTTGGGCCTGTAAAAGTTCTTCCCACCTTTTATATTTCAGGTCACCTATACAGGAAGCTCTAATGTGTAATCCTTGTCGTTTATCATAATAATGGTCCATACTCCATACAGTATGACCTGAAACGTCACTTACATTCTTGTTTAACTTGTTTTGAATTTTCTTTTTATTGAACAAATCAATTAAAATTACAAGAGACAGCTACCAAAGAAGGTAGCTGAAAAGAATAATTGAATATAAAAAATCAGCCACAAGGCTGGAAGAAATAAACAAATTTCTTCTTATAATGTGTCCCGTAAGCACTGATTGCCTTGGAAAAGGCTTAGAGATACCCGAGTGACATACAACTCACTTTGCATGATGCCATCTTTATCCTTGGGCTCTACTACAACATGTCATCTCAAACTGCATGATCAGGATACAAAGCCACTTTCTTTGTCAAAATACCATCAAAAGGAACATCAACTAAAAATACAAAATAAATGCAAGGCAGAGAAAGCAAATATCAAATCCCAGCTGACACAATATACAAATGGCCAACAAAATGAATTTTAGGCTAATGAAAACATACTGGAGCCTGTGCATTTCCCTCATGTTGATCAGATCAATAACCCTTTTATCAGCATTTGGTCTGCCTCATAATGCCAAACCTAACTTCAGTGGCATTGACAGGTACGCGAGGTGTCAAATTCACCATACAGCTCTCCAGGGCCAACACATTACGTCTGCCAAAACAAATGAGCATCATTTGTCTATGCAGTTCAGATGTGAATTCGAGTTGTTGACTAAATAGCAACAATAATTGCTCATACATTTTTTACCATCTAACCAGAAACTGGCCTAAAATATTTTTCAAGAATTAGTGTCATTTAATTGAATCATTTTTCTTCAAAGGTCCCTCGAACTTATTGTACATTGATAAATTGAAGTTTCCAGTGATCATTGCAGTCCTTTGCCTTTTTTTAAGTAACACCTGCACTGTGCTGTGATTCCACTTGATTTCTAGACCTCCACTGTCGTTTCAAATCCCTGAAAAATAAGCGAACACAATTAAATGGATTGAAACAATTGAACTGATACACTAGTGTAGCATGTTCGCTTTCCACACATTAGTTTAACTGTGCCTATATATGGCATTTTACTAGAATATAGCATCAGAATCTCATGATACTATGTACCAAAAAAATCACGTGGCCTAATATGGGTCATGAATGTACATGCAAAAGAGAACACGGCATAAACCTTGTGCATGTAGCTGTAACATATACGCTACCCACACATTGATTTAGTTGTGCCTATACATGGTATTTTACTAAAATTTAACAGCATAATCCTGGATACAGTATATAACAAGAAAAGGACACAAGACCTAAAATGGATGGTCAGCATACATGCAATGGGGAACAAAACATGCAGATTCCTTGCAAGCTAGTGCATGTAACTGTAACATCTGCCACATCTTCCGACAATGGGTGCAGCCCTGTTTAGCACCAGTTTTGCATTTCATTCCATGCCGAAAGATCCCTTTGAGAATCTGACAATTCTGGTATACACACTGGGAGGAGACACACTGAAAAACATGTGTAATCAACATCTGTTGTACCTACGAGAGACAAACAATATACTGATCAGTTCCAAACTCACAATGCTAGATGAAAGGAAATAAAAACAGTAAAAGAAGTAGATATACAATATACTGATCAGTTCCAAACTAACAATGCTAGGTGAAAGGAAAGCAGAACAGTTAAAGCAGTAAATATAACATTTTCTATATTTAATCTCATCTTTGAAAAATTAAATTTGATAAGACTTCTTACATTAGAAATACAATTCCTAATCTGAATAGATTTTGTCAAGAGTGCCTAAAGATGTTCTTCATGGGCAAAGTGAAATCTTATTCCAGTGCTTCTTTTACATAATCTCAGCAATAAAAATTATATGCATATTAACAGTACGGAAAAATTTTGAATGATAAATTTATAGAGGTAACAGTTCTACACAGAATCCTTAATAAAAGCATGCAATACTAATACTACAAAAATAGACACTACTTGCAGATTACAATAATTTTTTTCAAATTAACAATCCAAATGTGTTTTTCTCAAAGATTCGAGACTTCCATAGCCCTTGATTAAAATACTAAAAATGCTCATCTTAGAACCTGTATAAAGAAGAATTTGATTGCATTGACTCTTTGGATCACACCCTGTAATCCATCATTGCCATCTCAAAGATGAATACTTTATATTAACAGTTAGTTATTTAAAATGTTCAAATAAACACTCAAGACATGTTAGTTCATGGATATTCAAGACAACCATGGTCATTAAAGAAAAAGAATGCTTCCAGTCATAACCTCTATAAATAATAATTTGATTGCACTGACAATTTGGATCACGATTCATGATCCATCATCATCATCTCATAGACAAATACCTAATACTGGCATTTAGTTGTTTTTGGTTAGAACTATAAAATTACAGTATACTAAATTCTAACATTTACTTCGGTTTGGAAGATAGCAATTTCTTTTTCTTTTCAAAAAGGTAAATATAAAAAGTGGATCTCAAGTCCCACAGATAAGCAGTAAACACAAACTGCAAGACCAATAGAAACTAGAAGTTTAGAAGAGAGATTTCAGAGAAACTAACATCATTCTTTCCCAAGTTTGACAGTTTCATTCTACATTAAGTTTCTGATTCTTAGACCCTCTAATTTTAGCTAGCTTTCTCATGACAGAGCCTATCTTCTAATCAGATCTTAAAGTGACAAAGATGCCAGAAAAGCTTTATATCTAGGGGAAGAGCACCAGTACCCGCACACCCTAACTTCGCGCACCTATAGAGCCTAAACTATAAGTCGGATTTTGATGATTTTTATTTGGTTGTCTTCGTATGCGAGTTGACACCTTAAAAAATATTTTTTGGCTTCTAGGTATTAATGAAACTCCCTGTAGAGTCAAGCGTCAAAGGGTCAAAAAGTGGCCATTTCAACGCGCCGCCTGATACCCACTCAAAGATGCACCAATAGATTTTCACTAAAAAATGTCAGTACTTGTGGACAAATGTCCTAGTAGTTGTACACAAATGTCCCAATAGTGGTGCACAAATGGGTCAATTACCAGCCAAAAACGCTAAAAAATGATCAGCTATCGGCACGTGTTATCATTTTTGGGGCTCCTTTAAACTTAGTAATTGGGGGGTCAAGTATGCGTGGAGTGTGCAGTTATTGTAACGTGTTCAGTTACTGGTGCTCCTCCCCTAGCACAGTTATCAGGTTTGAAAATTCATTCAGAAGGCCAAAACTTTTGAAAAATCTTGGTAAAATTTCTATGGACTTGAAAAATCAAAGCTGAATCTAGCAAATCTGGCAAGATTTGGTAACACTACTATCCAGTGAGAGGCTCTACTAGACCATTTAAATTAAAAGGAATACCCTACTCAAAGTAGATGAGACAAAATAGCTAAACAAACAGCTACATGGTACTCTGCGCAAAGCCAACAAAATGAAAAACAGGAGCACAAGAGATCAGTTATGGTATCCCGATTCCTGGCTCATAGTCCAAAACCTTGTCAAACGTGGAGTCATCTGAAGATGACAAGCAGCCAAAATGTGGCTCCTTTCTCATCAGAAAACCTCGTAAACATCACATATGAAAACTTCTGTGCTAATCAGAAGAAATGGTTTGAGCTGTATTCTTCAGCTACCTCCATTCCGAAAAGCTGCATTGTAGCCACAGCAATTGCAAGCACCATCTGGTAGAAGCTAAGTTCCCAGAACAGTTAGCAACTTAGCCTTAGTATGGGGTAGCTTTTCTGGGACCATTTGCTCAGTAAGCCCCGGGGCTTGGCTATAGAAAAATGCTAAAAATATTAAAAATATTAACTATATAGATGATATTAACAAAAATTAACCAGTCTCAATGATATCTGCAAAATATAATGAAAAAGGACCAAAGTGCCACGGATGATTTATAGCTCAGACTAATAGATGAATCAAGATTTTTAATAATACTCAAGTTTATAATATATGTTCAAAAAGGGAAATACTTAACTGTCATTGTCTCACTGAAGAACCATGTGTGTCATCGAAATCAGTTATCTTTTCTAGAGGTTTAGTGTGTTCTTAATTTTTTTCAATCTTTGTTCTTGTCTGTTTGTATTATGATCATCGACCATCATACCTGGACCACTGCTGTCTTTTTAGTGTCTGTTTATCATCACAATAAGGTGCCCAGGATAATACAGGTGATGTTCCCTGACTTAAAACCACACCAACATAGGTATGTCGTACTTTTGTTTTTAGTATAACTATCACACCCAAAATATCACTTCTATTGTGCTTTATAGTAACAGCCAAGTACAATTGATAAAATAAGATCTCCAGAAGCACCTGGATCAGTACCGGACATGTACCTGTACCAGTGTTACCCTGAGTTTCTGGGACGGGGACGGCAAAGGGGACAGCTATATAAAATATAGGGAAATTTTAAAATATATAAGGAAATTTGCAAATATACATGTCATCCATATGAAAATATGGATAAAGCAATGCCATTTAAAGTTTTAAACGTCATAGAGCCTTAACATACAAGCTGAGTTGCCGGTTCGGGTTCGGGGACGGATTCGGGTTCGAGAATCTGGTTCGTTGATTCGTGAATTTTTTTTCCCATTATGATTCATATGGATTCATGTGTGTGTGTGTGTGTGTGTGTCTATACAAAAAAATAAGAGAAATATACATAATTGTAAAACTAAATCATTTCATAGTATGAATCTATGATGCTTGATCATTGATCAATGCCAAATGTCAAAGTCTTCATAACTAGGTCTTAGGTAGTCTTTGTTGGTGGCTGTTTTCAAGTCCCTAGGTCCGGCAAATGAGGTTTGACCGTTTGAGTGATTTTGGCTTGTTGGGAAGTCATGTCTATCTGGGATTTGGGCGAGAGCTAAGCTAAGTCTATCATAGAGATGGGGTCGAAACCAAGTGATTTGTGATAAAACCATTTAAAACCCCTTGAGAATCCTTTTGCCAGCTTCAGTTTGACCTTAGAAAGCCATGATGGATGTTAGCGGTAAAGTTTATGTTGCCGTCGGGTGTTAGTTTGCCGACGGTTGGGAACGGGTGACGACATTTGGTCACACCCCTTCGGGTAGATAAATATGTACCACCTACGGGTGAAGGATTATTATGGATTATTATGTGAATGTACTTGCCAGTCTGGAATGATTAATGAAAGTATTTATTATTCTCTGATATATTCTGTGTTTATTATATTTCTTGTATTATGTCTATGCACCAGTAAACTAGTCTACCCTAACGGGTAAACATCTGGCGCCGTTGCCAAACGAATCTGGCAAGCGACGGAATGAGTGGACGGATGGGAATACCATTGGACGAGAATATCAATGTGAGGACAAATGAGGACGGAATAATTGAATAGAATTTATGCCTAATCAATTGAATAAAAATAGAAATTTAAAGAAGGAACTCGAAGAAGAACAAGCCGCTAGAATTGTCGTACTCGCACAGAAGCAAGCCGAGTGACGGGAGAGATTCCGAAGATGCGTCGAAGGACTACTGAAGGGAGTAAGTGAAGGCGAGGGTCTAGAGGAATTTGACCAGGAGGCCGGAAGAAGTGACGAGGACCACCTAGAGGAAACAAGGAGCTTGTTCGAGTCCTTAACCTTAACCCCACGGACGGAAGCAAGAGAAGACCAGAGGAAGGAAGAGGAGGAGGCCGCACAGAGGGCTTTGATTTCCGCACAGCAACGTGAACGCCGATATAGGCTAAGGCAACTTGCCCAGGACCAGCCTGTCGGAGGGTTGCCTGAAGGGGACCTCGGAAGTGGTACGGAAGGTGCACAGGCCGACGAGGAGCAGTTCACTTCGTTGGAGCATCGGAGAGTGTGGAGTAGGGAGGAACTACTTGAGGAAACACAGTTGAGAAAATTCTTCCTTCAAGAAGAGAGAGATCGGTTTGAGGAGGGTCTAACATGTACACCAGGGGCAGAGAACCAAACCCACGGAGAGGATGGTACAACCGAAGGTGCTACTAACGCACAGGCGAACCCTCCGTTGGAGCCAAGAACTCCACACAGTACGGTCCCACCAGTTACCCAAGTGCCACTAGTTACTGCACACAATAATCAAGGAAGTGCGAGTGCTGGCATAGGCGGTGCCAGAGCACCGAATCCACCGCAGAGACAACAAGCAACCATGGCTGCGAGTAAATAGAAACTGCCCAAGTTCACGGGCCATGCTAAGGAGGATCTTGTTCGGCATTGCCGAACCTGTGAAACTATATGGGCTGCCAATGGGGTCACGAACCAGGATGAATGGATCCAACAATTCCTTGCAACATTAAGGGAAGGAGCCATTGACTGGTATTCGGATGTAGATAAATCAGGCTTGACGACATGGAACGATGTGAAAAAGGCTTTCCAGACGGAATTTCAGTTGTTAAGGGACAACAATGAGATTCTGGCTGAGATTTATAATACAAAGCAACCGAAGAGTGAGTCTGTCCGTGCCTATGGACGACGACTGAAGGAACTCATCGAGAAGATGGAGTCAGCCCCGGCGGATGAACTCAAGAAAAGGTTGTTTGTGGAGGGACTAAAAACTTCCCTTCGGAAGAAAACGAAAATTGTCCCACCCATGTCGTATAGCAACGCGTACAACCGTGCAATGGATTTGGAGAGCGAATGTAAGACCCCCAGGAAGACTAAGTCTTCGGATGATGAATCGGAGGCGGAAAGCAGCGAGGGCGAATTGAGTAAGAAAGTACTTGCCCTACAAAAAGATTGTTTACCCTCGTGGGGTAACAGACAATATTTGCATAAGATACTTAAATGCTCAACATGTAATATAAAAGACTATTCATATAATCACAAGAGTTTCCGTACATCATAATCCTCCCTTCATCAAAGGAACAAGTTCATACATATAACATCTGAAGGGGTGCGAGGCGAACCGTCGCACCCGTGTAATGCCTCCGGACTCCAACCGTCTAACTACCCCAAAATACCTGACAACATCATCCCCCCCAAAAGAAAAGTCGTCTCCGGCGACTTAACAACAAAATGGAGATAATGTCTAGTACATAAACAAAGAAATCAGCTAAGCAAAAGTGGAAGGGGGCATCCCTGGAACCAATGATTGGGACACCGAAGAGTTGACCCGTCGCCTCAACTGGTAGACCTGCTGTGTACGGATATCCAAATCTGTCTGGATCTGCGAATTGACCTCAACTACTTCCTTGGGCATTAGGGTAGCCTCTTGGAGCTCCGTATCCTTTTGAGCTAACTGGCCCTCTGCAAGACTCCTGCCAGTATTGGCTGCCTCCAGTTGTGCCAACAATGTTGCACGTTCTACCTGCCAGGCACTCCGCTCCTCCAGCTGTGCCAACAGTGTTGCACGTTCTGCCTGCCAGGCACTCCGCTCTGCTGCTAACTCGGCGGCTATCTCCTCCCAAGATCTCTCTGCTGCCTCCCGAGCCCCCTCTGTTTCCCATGCCGTGAGCACTGTCTGCACCAACCGTTGACCCTTATCAATCACCAATTCCAGAGTGTGCATATACTCTTGCAAATCCTCAACCATCATCACCTCGACTGGTTTCCCTTTCTTTGCCGGCACCTCGGCTGCCTCTGGCTCTACACTCTGTCCGCCACCTCCAGCGTCACCCATTGCGCCTTCCTCCAACTGGAAGTCCTCTCGCTGAGGGGGCAAAATAGCAAATCCCTGTGCCACCGGTGTGAGGGATTTCTGTGCCAAGAAAGCACTCGCACGCCCTAACACGGGTGGTCCAGTCTGACACAGGTGTTGAGCACTCCTCAACAGGCACTCCTCCATCCATACTGTCATGGTCGGACTCAATCAACATGGAGTCTCCAAAGGTTACCACTAACTCTGACCCCACCATCTCTAGCCGTATCTGACCAGATTCCGTCCTACCCTGCTCGACAAACTGCTCCATCATCTCTGCCATATCTCTACCAGGAGGGATACTCTTGCTATCCCCAATCTCTAGCTCCGAAAGCATATCTACTATAGAAACCGCTGCTGATGTGGCCATAGGTGGAGTCAATTGAACTAGGGTCTGTACTTGGCCAAATGCTAGAATGGTCGTAGGACCCGAGACCAAGGCAACTTGGGTCCCACTGGAGGGTACAGGACAGGGAAATAACAGCGGAGTAGCTGAGATTACCCTTACTTCATCTTCATCATCATCCTCCGAACCGCTCCCCTCCTCTGATGTGGCCTCGCGGCCGCTATCTGTATCCCCGTGATCCCCACTGACTTCCAACTCCTGCCTGGTTCGTTTCGAACCAGCTCCGACCTTCTGACCTCCAGGTGTATCTAGGTGACGCCATCTCATGATTGGGGGTTCGCCTTCCCCCAAGGGGCCCACCTTAATCTCTTGTGATAGTATGTCTGTTGGGATCTGCCGCTCAACTGCGTCTAAGAAAAGCCCAATGGCATAATGCGGCATGTAAAAGGTGCGGTGCTGAAGGGTCGTGAAAGCATACATCCACTCTGCCAACACTGTCGCCCAATCGTACATTCTCCCACCGAGGAGGTGATTCATCAATGTGACCTGCTGAAATGAAATGTCGGAGGCGCGGCTAGACCTTGTAAGCCGACTCTTCACTAAGTCCATTAGACCTCGCCAGTGGCCTTCCCTAATGAATGTCTTCTTGATACCGTGATTGTGTGATGCCTTTCGAAGAGACTCCTTCTCTGTCCGGGTGAGATCATCTCTACAAATCAGTCGGATGTAGAAATCTTTATTTTTTGCAGTCATCTTCTATGGCCTCAGGTCAACCCGTACCCCTCTATCTGGCAACCCGAATACTCAGCGAAACTCGGATACTATAAAAGAGACTGTCACCGAGTGGTTCAGGTAGGGAATAGTGCTGGTCTTTGAAAATCTGTCGAAGGCCTCAATCATGGCCCGCAATGGTCCTTCGAAATCCTTGATACAAAAAATGGGCATTTGAATAACGTATTGTACCTGGGCCCTTGACAGGTTGTCCTTGACCAGTAGGGTGTTCGGAGAATTATCACTCTCATTCCACCATCTTCGGCATTCTAGGCCATTCAAACCCTCGAATGCAATGTTCTGTGCTGTGACCTCTCTCTGAGATCCCGCAGCCACCATTTGGGGCCTGTGAATTTTCAGCTTCTTCCTTGTACCTGCGCCTGCAACTCGTGGTGTATTCCTGCTCATACTTCCAGGGTCCTCTTCCAATCTCTTCCTCCAACTATGTTTGCCTGCTGATTGCGTATTTATTGCTTCCTGTTCCCAATGAAATATAACTGTTTGCCAACTACCATACTACTACTCGCTGTCTTCGTCCTCTTCCTCAACCCCGTATGGAACCCTTACTTTGCATGACTTTTCCTTAATGTTTGGCCTTGGTGTGACTTTATAATACCTACAGTGCGGCTTCTTACCTTCCTTTGGCAGTTACTGCCATCGCCGTACGGTTCGGGTTGCTGTTTGTCGTCTTTTTCCTTCTGCCTATGGCATGTGTGATGATTAGATTAAGTTCGTTGCCGGCCCAATGAACTTCTTTAGTTTTTTCCTCCTCTCCTAGCTTTCCCCGTTCGAAATGCAATCCCACTGTCTTTCTTGCGTGCGATTCCTAAGGCTGCCTTGAGCATACAGATGCGGTTTTACTATTGTGCCTTCTTGCTATATGGCCACACGTGCGCAACTGGCGTTAATAATCCTGTCGTACGGTAATGACCTCGGCACTTTTGTTTTCCGTCGTACGGTAACACTTTCCTCCTCCCTGTTGCCGTACTGTTGTACTGTGTGTTCCTTTTTTTTCCCCCTCCCACGTTTATATACTTAGCCTTCGGTGTACGGTGTCTCTATCGTATGGTTATATACTGTACAGTGGTTTTGCTGCTTTTTTTATTATTCACATGCCCTGCGGTGGCCTGGTCATACGGTCATATACTATACGGTGCTTTTATGCTGCGGTTTTTTCGTCGTACAATCGTATGGCCATACGGTGCTCTCTCTTTTTTTTCTTTTTTTTTTGGGATCTTCAGTCGGTTGACTGCCGTCAGTGCGCCTCCGGCCTCTCATGATACACTTTTAGTTGCGAACCGTTGCCGCCATCTGAAATTTCCTGTCCATCGAGAGTCCACAACTTGACTAACCCATTCATTGCAACCTCCCAAACCTTGTAGGGACCTAGCCACTTAACTTTAAATTTTCTGGGCTTTATCTCATTTCATCCATTGTATTTTAGAACAAGTTGTCCGGGAGTGAACCGTGTCCGACAGATGTGTTTATCATGCCAGTGCTTCCTGCGTTGTTGGACGACGTCAGTTGCCCATTGTGCCATCATCCTCCTTTCATCCAGTTTACTTAGAGCGTAGAGGCGTTCCCAAAGGGTCTCCATACCGCCAAGTTTGTTCTCAATAGCTATTCGGAGGCTTGGCACCATAAATCCCATTGGGACTACAGCTTCCTGGCCGTACATCAACTAAAAGGGTGTCTGGCCTGTCGTTACCTTGTAGGTGGTGCGATATGCCCATAAGACCGATGGTAGCTTCTCCTCCCAGTCTTCCTTTTCCACACCACACGACTTGTAGATTACAGAGACCAAAATCTTATTCGTCGCCTCCGCCTGACCGTTGGCTCTTGGGTAGTAAGGACTAGATAGGGAGTGAAAAATCTCAAATTCCGTTGTGCGGAGTTTTACTACATGGTTCACGAAATGACCTCCCTTGTCACTTGTTAGCTAGATTGGGATGCCGTACCGAGTGATGATTTGTTCATAGATGAACCTTGTGCTCACAGCCGTGTTGTCCGGTAGGGCCCGTGCTTCTACCCACTTCGTTAGGTACTCAGTAGCCAGTACGATGTACATGCACCGCCTTGGTCTACTAGTTTTCAATGGTCCCACAAAATCAAGTCCCCATCTCTCAAATAACTCTTGAGCAACCGAGGGGTTTAACGGCACAAAATCCCTCTTCAGTGGTTTTCTCGCCTGCTGACATGTATCACAGCTCACGACCCACTCCCTGGTGTCGTGTAGCGTCGGCCACCACAATCCCACGAGCAGTACCTTCCTGGCTGTTGTATCCGGCCCCATATGTCCTCCCGCCGGGCCTTCGTGTGCTTCCCTCAGAATGCTAGGAACCTCCTCCATCACACATTGTCGGAGTACTTGGTTCGACCCCATCTTGTAGAGAAGCCCGTTGATAAGTTGGAATGTTCGACTTCTCAGGACCAGTTTGCATCGTTCCCCTAGTGACATTTCTCGAGGAAACTGTGATGTCGAGAGGTATTCACTGATGCTGGTGTACCAAGCTAGTAAAACCGCGATGCGGAATAGATGCGCGTTCGGAAAATCCTCATTCACCCCGTCGGCTCACTCTCCCGATTTGATTCTCGACAGTTGGTCTACAATCACATGGCTTTTGCCCGGCCGCACTATGATAGTAAATGTGAATTCTTGTAGCAGCAACAACCATCGGCTCACCCATCCTTGGATTATTGGTTTATTCACCAAGTACATTAGGGCTTGGTGGTCTACATAAAATGTGAAGGGTGTCGCCAACAGATAGTGTCTAAATTTTTGTACGACATAGACCATGCCGAGTGCTTCCCTTTCTGTCGTACTATAGTTCTTTTCCGCCTTCAAGAGTAGTCTGTTGGCGAAGTAGACCGGATGATCCAGCCCATGGTTCCCAACTTGTGCCAGTGTCGCAACTATGGCATAATTGGAAGCGCTGATGTGCACGTGGAATTCTTTGTCCCAATCCGGATAGGCCAATATGGGTGCCTCTAACAGTCGAGATTTTAATTCATCAAAAGATTTCTTTTGAGTCGTTCCCCATACATAGGGTTCTCCTTTTTTGGTAAGGTTATCCAAAGGGTAAGATATCCTAGAAAAAAAATTTATGAACCTTCGGTAGTAGCCAATATGTCCCAGAAAAGATTTGACCCCCGTGACATCTTGTGGTGGTTCCATCTCCACGATCACCCGAACTTTATCAGGGTCTATTTTGAGTCTTGCCTTGCACACTATATGCCCCAATAGTCTACCCTGAGGTACCATGAATCGGCATTTCTTGGGGTTTAATGCAAGCCGTGCCCTTCAGCACTTGTCCATGCACTCCCCGAGTGCCTTCAGATGTGTCTCCTCCCCGTTGTAGATGGACCAGTCATCCAGGAAGGCCTTGAATTACCCACAGACATCTTATCGAAGATATGGAGAATTATCCTTTGGAATGTTGCTGGGGCGTTGCAAAGACCGAACGGCATCCCGTTGTAGGCATATACTCCGTCTTCCACCACAAAGGTTGTTTTCAGTGTATCCTCTTCTGTGATTGATATCTGGTTGTAGCCGGAGAATCCATCCATGAATGAATAGATTTCATGGCCAGCCACTTCCTCGAGGATAGAGTTTGTAAACGGAATGGGAAATGGATCCTTGATCGTAATTGCATTCAGACGCCGGAAGTCAACACAAATCTGGATTTGGTTTCCATCCTTCTTGAGAGAAATCACGATGGGAGATACCCATTCACTAGTTTGAACCTTGAAGATAATTCTAGCCTCCAGCATCCGTTCGATTTCCTCCTTTACTTTTGCAGCATAATTCTTGTTCATTCGGTATGGCCGCTGCCGTATTGGTATTGCGCCGGGTATCAACGGGATGTGGTGAATGCATAGTTCAGGTGGGACCCCCTTCAAGTCCTTGTACGTCCACGCAAACAGATCTTTGTATTCGGTAAAAATTTTAAACGCGACGGTTTTCAGGACTAGATTCCAGTCATCCCCTACGAGAATGACTTTTTCTTCCGCCTCCGTGCCGAGATTCAGGGGTTTCACGAATGGTTCCTCATACTTCATGGCATTCTTGTCTCTAAACTGGTGTGCCGGTGCGGTATCAATTGTAGCCTCCCCTTCGTTATATTCCCCGTATTATTGGGGAAAGAAGTTTGATTCTTCCTCAATGCTTAACACATTGCATGAGGGTGAGAACATCTCATAGTCCTCCATCTGCCAATGGAACAACCCGTTGAGTGAATCGGTATCATCCTCCGAGCATCCACCCAAGTTTAGCACACATTCTTCATTGGGTTCCATTCCATGCCTTCCTTCGTCCCGTAGGTCGTTTTCCCCTTCGGATTCTGACTCTGAGGAAGAGGCAAGTTCCTCACTCACCAATTGGGTCCGGAGATCAATGGTAAATTTCCTGCCTCCACTCTCCATCGAAAGTGTAAACCGTTTCCAGTTATGATTTGCCTTTGCCGCCACTAGCCATCCCCTTCCCAGGATGGCGTCATACCCTTTCTGCTAAGTGGGATGACCATGAAGTCAAGTACAAATGGCTATGCACCCACCGTGACTGGTTGTGCCATCAACGTCTTGAGGGGTTTAATCCCGTGTTGATCGGCACCTAACAGATTGAATGTTGGTCGCCACAAGGTAGGCTTCCCTAATTTTTTCCATGGGTCCTCGAGTAGGACATTTACTCCGGACCCGCCATCTATTATGGTGTCCGTTAGGATAGTGCTGAGAATACCCATCTCCACCACGGCTGGGTGTCTGCCATTATTGACAGCTAGCAGCATTGGATCCGTTGCGGAGCCTCCGGGTATGGAAGTGTCTGTGTGCTTCGTGTTGGTTTGGCCGACCTGTGTGCCCAGTAGGACTGTCCCCAAATGTGGCATGGTGTGTAGGAGGTCCTGGAGTTTCACAGGTATCTCCAGTTGGAGCAT
The DNA here is from genome assembly GCA_027943335.1 of Chamaecyparis obtusa. Classification (NCBI taxonomy): domain Eukaryota; kingdom Viridiplantae; phylum Streptophyta; class Pinopsida; order Cupressales; family Cupressaceae; genus Chamaecyparis; species Chamaecyparis obtusa. The sequence goes on along the minus strand of BSBK01005649.1, from coordinate 619,961 downwards.
CTGTCGTACAATGTTCCATTCCGCGTCTGTGCTGTAGAGTCCTGCTGGTTCTTGTGTCTCCTGTTGGGCTTTCATAGCCTTTTCTATTTCTTCCTGTGCTTCCAACATCCTTTGTTTCTCCGTACGGGGATGGGGGTACCTGGCTTCCTTCGCTTGCCCTTGGGTAAGAGACAATACAACTTCTTTTATCTTTGCATTTCCTTCAATATCCAGCAGGTTGGTCCCTACGCTAGACTTAGGGCAATTGGCATCTTCATGGTCACCAGGGCCGCACCATCGACACAGCTACTGAGGGGCGTCATTATTATTACAATCTCTTGCGTAATGACCCCATTGGTTGCATGTCCTACATTGGATCATTGGGCGTCCCTTCGCATCGTACTGGACCCTATTACGGGTGGAATTATTATTGTTCCCTCGTCCGCCTCGTTGGTTGCCTCAGTAACCCCCCAAAGATGCATTATTGTTTGGTTCTGTCGTTCCTGATGTGGATGGTTGCTCGTGTAAAGAGCACTTGCTGGTTTCGTGTCTTCATGTTATATGGGCATTCCTTTGTGAAATGTCCCATAATCTGGTAGATGTCACAGAATGCCTTTTTGGGACAGGCACCCTTCGTGTGGCCACTCTCTCTACACTCCGTGCACCAGAGTTCGTCATCCTTACTCATATTCCCCTTCATTGACTTAAATTCCTTTAGCATTCTCTCCATGTCTTTCTGGAGTGTCGTGACTTTCTTTTTCGGTTGGTCATCACTGCTGCTATCTTCTTCGGAAGTGTCGTCGTCTGATGACGAGGATTTTTTTTTCTTCTTTTTTTGACGTTTTGTTCTCACTTTCCAAGTCCATGGCCCGGTTATATGCATTGTCATAGGATGTCGGAGGTACTATTTTCATCTTTCGCCGTAACTTGGAGTTCAAACCCTCAACAAACCATCTCTTCTTTAAGCCATCTGCTGGTTGGCTGTCCATCTTCCCGACTAGCTCCTTTAGTCGACGGCCATACGCTTGTACAGTTTCCTTCTTATCTTGTTTCGTTCCGTAGATTTTTGAGAGTATCTCGTCATCCCTGAGGAGCTGGAACTCCTCGAATCCTTTCTTTAGTTCGTCCCATGTGGTTATCTTGGTTTTATCCAAGTCTGAGTACCAATCAATGGCAACTCCTCTCAATGTGGCGGGGAATTGCTTCATCCATTCGTCCAGGTCAGTAACCCCGTTGGCTAACCAGATGGTTTCGCACGTACAGCAATGCCGTGCTGGATCATCCTTTTCGTCGTCATGAAATTTTGGCAACTTCTCCTTGTGTGTCGCCATGGGTGGTTGGGCCAGTTTTGGTTGCTATGTATGCTATGGATTTTGTGCTCCGACACCGCCTGTGCTAGCACTCGCACCCACCCCTGCTTGGTTGGTTTGTATAGTATTCACCAATGGCACTTGTCCTTGTCCCTATGTAACTGGTGGAACCGTATTGTGTGGAGTCGTTGGCTCCAATGGAGGGTTCACCTGCACATCACTAGTGCCTTTGGCTGTACTGTCACTGGTACCTCCGGCAGTACCGTCCCCTTCGACTGTACGGTTCCCTTCGTGGTCTCGGTCCTCCGCACCTGGTGTATGGGTCAAATCTTCAAACCGGTCTCGCTCTTCCTGAAGTGAGACCTTTCTCAATCGTGTTTCTTCGAGTAGTTCTTCCCTACTCCGCACTCTCCGATGCTCCGGCGAAGTGAACTGTTTTCCGTCGGCCTGTGTACCCTTCGTACCACTTCTGAGGTTCCCTTCGGGCAACCCTCCGACAAGCTGGTCTTTGGCAAGTTGCCTTAGCCTATACCGACGTTCACGTTGTTGCGCAGAGATCAAAGCCGTTTGTGCGGCTTCCCCTTCCTCATCTAGTGCTTTCTTATTTCTATCCTTATTTAAAGTATTGGGCATCAAGACTAAACACAAAACATTGCTTTTCAACCAAAAGAACACTTATTTTTATTTATTCATGTTGATTTACAACATTTCCAATTTCATTACAATTGTTTATGTGTTCCCTCGCCTCTTCTGTTCATATTTTAAAGACCTCGACGGTTGCCATCGCCTTCTTCCTGACAGCGGCGGAGGTGCTCCCAAGCATGGTATGCACGGAGGATTTCCTGGCAGTGTTCCTCTCGGGCAATCTCCTCCTGGCGAGCACGGTGTGCCAATGATGCTTGTGCTAGCAACCGAGGGAGGTGATTTATCAATCTGTTGGCTACAGGGTTAGCCTCTATTGTAGCCCACACGACACTGGCTGGAACCTCTTCGCCTGTGGCTTCTCGTCGAACGTAGGTTTCGATCGCTACTTGGAATAAGATTCTAAATTCTCGTGTTTGGATATCTTCCCCTTCGTACAGCTCTGTACGGGCATCGTCTGCTTCCGGATTTATTTCACCGACCGGTAAGCCCATTATGTCTGCACGCCATCTGAGTGCGTCTAGGCAACGGCGCCAGATGTTTACCCTCGTGAGGTAACAGACAGTATTTGCATAAGATACTTAAATGCTCAGCATGTAATATAAAAGACTATTGTATTCATATAATCACAAGAGTTTTCGTACATCATAATCCTCCCTTCATCAAAGGAACAAGTTCATACATATAACATTCGAAGGGGTGCGAGGCGAACTGTCGCACCCGTGTAATGCCTCCGGACTCCAACCGTCTAACTACCGCAAAATACCCGACAACAAAGATCTAGAGAGGATGATGAAGGAACTAAAGGTCACCAAGGGAGGCTCGAGCAAAACAGAGGAAGACACTGTGTGGTGCACAGACTGCAAAGAAGCAGGCCACACGAAAGGTTCTTATCCCAAGAAAGCCTTTTGCGACATCTGCTAGATAGCAGGACATTCCATCAAAGAATGTCCCTACAATCTGAGGGCCAGGAATCAACAAGTGCTCTTCACCCAAGAGCAGCCCTCCACGTCTGGAGCCGACAGTCAACAAAATGCTGCATCATCCGGCGGTTACAAAAACAACTGACGGGGAGGCAGAGGCAATAATGAGAACAACAATAATTGGCCGCGGATCCAGTATGATGCGAAAGGGAGACCTATGATACAGTGTAGAAAATGTAATCAATGGGGGCATTTTGCCCGTGACTGCCAGAAAGAGGCTACCGCTCCACAAAAAGTGTCGGTGGTGCGGACCAGGGGACCACGAGGATGCTAACTACCCAAAGCCCGACTGCAACATCCTTGACATGGAACGGGGGACACTAAGAAGATCCTAGCAATCACACGCAGACAAACCAAGAAGGCCACATATCCTGACCCTTAGACGGAGAAACAAAGGTTGCTCGAGGTGAAGGCTGAGATCGAGAAGGGTATGCAGGACCGAAGGGACTCCATAGATACCGGCACTTCCACACAAGCCATGGCAGAGCAAAATATCCTAAGGCAGATGATGCAACTGGAGATACCAGTAAAGGTCAAGGACCTTCTGGAAACAATGTCGCATCTGAAAACGGCCCTATTCCTAGGACAAAACGTGCTAGCAAGCACATTTGAACGGACGGAGGTTCCCGATGGCTCGGTAGTCGACCCCATGACATTGTCAATAAATAGTGGGTGGAACCCTGCAGTGGTGGAGATGGGTATCTTGGGTACCATCCTCACTAACACGATTGTTGACGGTGGATCTGGGGTGAACGTCCTACAGGAGGAAACTTGGAAGAGCCTGGGGAAACCAACACTGTAGCCGCCAACCTTCAACCTACTGGGGGCCGACCAACACGGCATCAAGCCCCTCGGAACCTTGATGGTGCAACAAGTAACTATCGAGACCCCATTCATCCTGGACTTTGTAGTATTTCCCCTGAAGTAGAAGGGGTACGACGCCATCCTAGGGAAGGGATGGCTTGTGCCAGAGCCAACCATAACTGGAAAAGGAACATCCTGTCATTTGAGAAGAGGGGAAGGAAGTTTGTGATAGATCTCACAACGTAGATGGTCGGGGAAGAAATGGCATCCTCCTCCAATTCAGAATCAGACGATGGAATAAACGAAGGGGAAGGAAATATGGAGCCCAATGCCGAAGGGATACTAAAACTAGAGGATGATACAAATTTCATCGACGGTCTATTCCACTGGCAGATGGGCGATTATGAATTATTTCCGCCATCCTGCAACATACTGAAGATCGAGGAAGCCCAGAGTAAGTTCCCTTCGGAATATACAGCATACTGAGAAGGGGAAGCCCGGATGAAAGAGAGCCTTGCCCATGAGTTTTGGAAGGAGGAACCAATCCGGTACAAAGAAGCAAAGTTGAAAGAAATAAACCTCAGGGATGAGAAAAATCCGAAAACCATCCTCATGGGAGATGACTGGAATCCTGTGTGGAAGACTGCAGCCTTCAAAATCTTTATTCTCCTTATGTACGGGCAAGAGGCCGTGGTCCCTGTAGAATTTATGGTTCCAAGCCTTTGGATGGCCATTGAAAATAGACTCGGCGACACGGAAAGCTTGAGGGAACGGCTGCACACTCTAAAGAATGAGATTAAGCAAGGAAAATTTCAGGAAGTTGGCTACGACGGGGTTGTCAAGTTGTGGACTCTCGACGAACTAGGGATACATGAGGCCATCAACGGGTCCAAATTGAGACCTTACCCGAACCTGGGCAGAGGGATAGAGCACCTGAGAAGATGGAAAGGGCCTCGAGAGGTCAAGCAGGCGACCCGAGAGCTGTCTAGAGGGGTGACCGAAGAAGCCTCCGAACAGTAAATTGAAAAAAAGAAACAACCGAAGTGTACTGTATGGCCGTACGGTGGAAAGGGAAAAGCTCATCGTACGGTACGGTCAAGTCACCATACGGCGTGGGAAGTATATGAAAAAACACAGGAAAAATAATAATAATAACATTGCGTACGGTTTATGAAGTACGGCAAAGAGGAATAAAGTGCGATTAAAATCATTTGGCCACCGTACGGAAGTAACGAAACACGCATACACTTCGATCGCGTCGTACAGTCGTACGGTGAAGAGGCAAGTGTTTTAGTGCTGCCCTACGGTGAAGGAAAGACACGACAGTCAAACAAGAGGTCACTTCCGTACGGCCATAAGCACGCAGCCGTACGGACCATACGGCCATGATGTGGAAGGAGAAACGAAACAAGGACCGTGCAATACTGGAGGTATCCGCCAGGAGGGAATAAACGGTTGTACGACAGGAAATAAGCGGATGCATGCCAAGAACCATAAAGCCACGCGCGGAGAGGAGTTACATCCGTACGGACCATACGGCCACAGAGCTAGGCAACCGTGCGCTAGGAGATGTTAGAAAGAAGCGCATCCGTACGGCAGAAAAGAGGGAAAGGGAAAACGTGTGTTAAAGGCCATTTTTATTGTTTGAACGACCACAAGAGGTTGAGGTTAAGAGGAAAACCAGCTTCCGTACGGTCACAGGAAGAGGAAAAAACAACCAGAAAGGCAAGGAAAGAGTCTAGCAATTCCGTACGGCTGAAAACAAATAAGAAGGGTCCAGTATTAAAAAATGAAGAATACAGTTATTGACAGCAAGGAGTGGCAGCCGAGGAGAAGGTTCTAAAAAAAAAAACCAACGACAAATCAAAACAGTTCACAGTGAATAACGTATGGTACCTAAGGGAAGGACATAAACACATAGTGAAGAAAGCCTTTGGGGAGTGTGACCAGTTGATGAGACCTGGAGCTGCTACAAGCATGGAGTGTCTGTATGCCAGAGGTGGAGAGAGCACTGGAGCAAGCCTTTCGAGAGGGGTACTACGCTTTGAGGCACTCGGACTAGGTGTTGGTTGGACGTGAGGTTGTCTTGGTGGATGCATAGAGAGCTCAGGAGGCGCTGACCACTCGATTGGAGGCAGTTGAGTGACACTTGGCTCAGCGTACCCAAAAGTTGGAAGCGGCGAAAGCAGCGCGGGTGGCTATCAAGGTTGATTGGCTTGGAAGACAGTATTGGATTGTGGGAGGTAACCCTGTTGAAGGCTTGCTGAATCCTAAAATTTGGGTAAGTCTGGAATTTTTCGAAAACCCCCAAAATCTAGAATTTGTAGCTTAACTCCTATGAAACTAGAACCTATCTCAAACATCCTGAAAGTATTTATACAAGTATAACTTAAAGTATAAGAAATTAAATAAATCAAACTTATACTTAAATGTTATATTTGTATAAATCCTCCCGCCCCTCGACTGGAAAATTAGGTCAATTTAGGGTTAGATGAAAAAAAAAATTCAAAAATGGCATATTAAGTGCTTTATGCCTTCATAGGCCGCGGGTCCCTGGGGATTCGCTTGGATTTGCACGAGATCCTCGAGGATTCGCGCTAGATCCCCCCAGGTCCGCGACGAATCCAGGCAAGGCCCATGATATACTGTTTACTGCTTTATCCAATTAAGCTAATTCTATAAATTTTTAAAAATGAAGAAATAGCAATCATACTAGATAGAATAGAAAAATTGTATCTTTATTCACATGTAATTTTTTTACAAATGCAAACCAAACATGGTTGGCGAAGGACCAGGACTGCTTTGCTTGATGCTGTACCGGTTATTATATTAATAAAGTATTATGTTAGCCTCGGTCGTTAGTGACCAAGAGGTTAGACAGTTCCGTCACGACGTTTCAGTCGTGGCCCTTCGGGTACTTTATATACCCTCTCGAAGGTTGGACACGGGAGATATGGAGATATTATTGTATGATCATTATTATGTAAATGTCCTTACCAGTCTGGAATGATTAATGAAAGTATTTATTATTCTCTGATATATTCTGTGTTTATTATATTTCCTGTACTATGTCTGTGCAATACTAAGTTTACCACAGCGTGTAAACATCTGGCGCCGTTGCCTAGACGTACTCGGGAAGAGAAGTGAGGAAAGGATTTATGCCCAATGTTTTAAATAAAGATAAAAATAAAAAGGCACTAGATGACGAAGGGGAGGCCGCACAGAGGACTGTGATCTCCGCGCAGCAATGTGAACGTCGGTATAGGCTGAGGCAACTTGCCAAGGACCAGCTTGCCGGAGGGTTGCCTGAAGGGAACCTCGGAAGTGGTACGGAAGGTGCAGAAGCCGACAGGGAATAGTTCATTTCACTGGAGCGTCGGAGAGTGCGGAGTACGGAGGAACTACTCGAGGAAACACGATTGAGACAGGTTTTACTTCAGGAAGAGCGAAACCGGTTTGAAGATTTGACCCATACACCATGTGCGGAGGACCGAGACCACGAAGGGAACCGTACGATCGAAGGTGACGGTACTGGTACTGCCGGAGGTGCCAGTGACAGTACGGCCAAAGGCGCTGCGAACGCACAGGCGAACCCTCTATTGGCACCAAGGACTCCACACAGTACGGTCCCACCAGTCACACAACTACCACAAGGGCAAGTGCCACCGGTGAACACTACACACAATACTCAAGGAGGAGGTAGTGTCAGAGTACTAAATCCCCCACGAAGGCAACAACCTACCATGGCTGTGAGTAAGCAAAAATTGCCCAAGTTCACAGGCCAAGCGAAGGAGGATCCTATTAGGCATTGCCGGACCTATGAGACTATATGGGCTACCAATGGAGTCACGGACCAGGATGAATGGATCCGACAATTCCCCGCGACATTGAGGGAAGGAGCCATCGACTGGTACTCGGATGTAGACAAATCAGGCCTGACGACATGGAATGATGTGAAAAAGGTTTTCCAGACATAATTTCAATTGTTAAGGGATGACAATGAGATTCTGGCAAAAATTTACAATACAAAGCAGATGAAGAGCGAGTCCGTCTGTGCCTACGGACGGCAACTGAAGGAACTCATAGGGAAGATGGAGTCAGCCCCAGCAGACGAACTCAAGAAAAGGTGGTTCGTGGAGGGACTAAAAGCTTCCCTTCAGAAGAAAATGAAAATTGTCCCGCCCACGTCATGCAGTAATGCGTACAACCGTGCAATTGACTTGGAGAGCGAGTGTAAGACCTCCAGAAAGACTAAGTCTTCGGATGATGAATCGGAGGTAGAAAGCAACGAGGGCGAATTGAGTAAGAAAGTGTTGGCCCTACAAAAAGATCTGGCGAGGATGATGAAAGAACTGAAGGCCACCAAGGGAGGCTTGAGCAAAGCAGAGGAAGACACCGTGTGGTGCACAGACTGCAAAGAAGCAGGCCACACGAAAGGTTCTTGTCCCAAGAAAGCCTTTTGCGACATCTGCTAGCTTGCGGGACATTCCACCAAAGAATGTCCCTACAACTTGAGGGCGAGAAATCAACAAGTGCTCTTCACCCAGGAGCAACCCTCCACGTCCGGGACCAGCGGTCAACAAAATGCTGCATCATCCGATGGGTATAGAAACAACCGACGGGGAGGCCGAGGCAATGATGAGAACAAGCCGCGGGTCCAGTATGACGCGAAGGGGAGGCCCATGATATAGTGCAGAAGCTGTAACCAATGGGGACATTATGCCCGTGATTGTTAGAATGAGGCTACCGCTCCTCTAAAACTATCGGTGGTGCGGGCCGGGGGACCACGAGGATGCTAGTTGTCCGAAGCCCGGCTGCAACATCCTAGACATGGAACGAGGGGGCACGGAGAAGGTCCTCGCAATCACACGCAGGCAAACGAAGAAGGCCACATATCCTCACCCTCCGACAGAGAAACAAAGGCTCGATGCGAAGGCCGAGATCGCGAAGGGTATGGAGGACTGAAGGGACTCCACAGACGCCGGCACTTCTACCCGAGCAATGGCCGAACAAAATATTTTAAGGCAGATGATGCAAATGGAGGTACCTGTAAAGGTCAAGGACCTACTGGAAATTATGCCGCATCTGAAAACGGCCCTATTCCTAGGCCAAAACATTCCAGCAAGCATGGTTGAACGAACAGAGGTTCCCGGCGGCTCCGCTGCCGACCCCATGATGTTATCAATAAATAATGGGCGGAACCCTGCAGTGGTGGAGATGGGTATCTTGGGTACCATCCTCACGAACACGATTGTCGACGGTGGGTCTGGGGTGAACATCCTACCGGAGGAAACCTGGAAGAGCTTGGGGAAACCAACGCTGTGGCCGCCAACATTCAATCTACTAGGGGCTGATCAGCACGGCATCAAGCCCCTTGGCATGCTGATGGCACAATAAGTAACTATCGGGACCCAACCATTCATCCTCGATTTTGTTGTAATTCCCCTCAAGCAGAAGGGGTATGATGCCATCCTAGGAAGGGGGTGGCTGGTGACTGCGAGAGCCAATCATAATTGGAAAAGAAACACCCTAGCATTTGAAAAAGGGGGAAGGAAGTTTGTGGTGGACCTCACCATGCAGATGGTCGGGGAGGAAATGGCATCCAATTCGGAATCAGATGACGGAATAGACGGAGGGGAAGAAACCATGGAGCCCAATGCTGAAGGGATACTGAAAGTGGAGGATGATACAGATTCGATGGACGGTCTATTCCACTGGCAGATGGGCGATTATGAATTATTTCTATCGTCCTGCAACATGCTGAAGATTGAGGAAGCCCAAAGTGAGTTCCCTCCGAAATATACAGCATATCGAGAAGGGGAAGTCCAGATGAAAGAGAGCCCTGCCCATGAGTTTCGGAAGGAGGAACCCATCTGGTACAAAGAAGAAAAGTTGGAAAAAATAAACCTCGGGGATAAGAAAAATCTGAAAACCATCGTCATGGGAGACGACTGGAATCCTGTGTGGAAGACCCCAACCTTCAAAATCTTGATTCTCCTTATGGACGGACAAGAGGTCGTGGTCCCTATAGAATTTATGGTTCCAAGCCTTTGGATGGCCATTGAAAATGGACTCGGCCACAGGGAAAGCTTGAGGGAACGGCTGCACAATGAGATTAAGCGTGGAACATTTCGGGAAGCCGGCTACGACGGGGCTGTCAAGCTGTGGGCTCTCGACGAACTGATACATGACGCCAACAACGTGACCAAATTGAAACCTTTCCCGGAGAGGATGGAACCGAGAGGATGGAAAAGGACTCGAGCGGTCAGGCAGACGACCCGAGAGCAGCCTGTACAAGCGACCAAAGAAGCCTTCGGAGAGGAAATTGAAAAATACCCGTACGGCTATGCATGACCGTACGACCAAGAAAAAAAATTATAAAAAAAAAAAGAAAAAAAAGTAAGTCAAACCGTACGGTCGTACGGCACTTAAAAGGCACGGTATTCATCATGTACCGTATGGCATTCATTGCACAAGCACGGTGAAAAGCGGGAATATAAAGACCGTACGACACAGCCACATTGCATAGTTACCGTACGGCACATCCATATTGCAAAACAAGTATAAACCGTACGGCATTCGGTGTGAACCGTACGGCATTCTCAGAGCAAGTGTAGGCTGTACGGCAGTACGACACTTAAGTGTTTTCAAGTGCTCAACATCCATACGGCAGTCAAGGTGAATAGAAGTATTAGATGTCCGTACAGTAGGGGCACGATAAAAGAAATAAAAGGTGTACGGCAGCCAGCCGAAACATAAGGAATGAAAACGTCATTAAGATCGTACGGCAGGAGCAATGGAGGCAACCACGCAAAGATAGAAGTGTCGTACGGTATATGAATGAGAGTTAGTGCCGCATCACAAGCATCCGTACGATAGTCAATAGCATATATAAACATCCATACGGTGGTCCACAAGGGAATACAAACACAGGTCGTACTAAGGGGAATAACAGTTGGTGAAAGGGAAATCAACAAAAGTACGTAGTTCTGGCATTCCATACAGTCATGCATAGCCCCAGAACCCAACAAAAGAGCGTCCACAACTCTCCATGAGAACAAGCCACGGATCCACAACTCTCCATGTACACCACCACTAGTGTTATTGCCATGTTGGCCATTAGTAACATGAGATCAATCACTTGGTCTCCCAACGATGGAGCTTCAATTTCTGATTCTTCATTCTCTCATTCACTTTGACCCTTGATTCACAAAGTCTTTGTTTTTTTATTTGTGATGGGTTTGGGTATAGAACCTTTTTGCTAGGGCTAAACTAATAACCAATACTTTGTTATTCCTGTCTACAGCATCATAATGATGTTTATATTTTACTATAGACATCCGAGATCTTCAGCCTTCAAGCAAACACAATTTGCCTAATAATCTAATTCACTATTAGTTTCTATGGCAATCTCTTGTGAAATATCCTCATTCATTACATTATTAGCATTGTATGATAAGCTATCCTTAGGGATTGTACTGTATTTGTCTTCACCTCCCCCTCTTTGACTTTGATAGCTCTGTGGAGATACATTCATGCAATTTTGTGGCTTTGGTAGTATGCTTAGTGGAGTGGATTGGTCTACTTGTGTGCTCCTACTTCTTATTGTTGGAATTTGCCAAAATCAGAATGTACAACAATCTATTACAAGTGAAACCAAATTAGCACAAATAGCAATATCTATCATTTACAATGAAAGTGAAGCAAAGTGCAAAGAGAGCCTTGGATATATAAGCAAGAACAAGGAGGTAGGCAAGTTGGATATAACAATTTACTAACCCTCCAAACATGAAACACTTGTAAGCTCACTTGACGAGTGTATGTGCAAGTGTAAAGTCTGTATGCACTAGGTGTCTCACTAGGTAGGAACACGTCTCAACTAGACGAGGTGAGGCAAAAGCTAAAAGTCCCGGAGTGGATACTTAAGAAATGTGAATGGGACTATCTCAGGCATGATGATAGCTAACTAGTTTGATAAAGACATAAAGCCACTATTTACACCAACACCCCCTCTTAAGTGCAACTTAGGGAACAATGTATGCATGATGACAAGTCTTGGCTACTAGGCCATGTTAGGTACTCCTATACAAATTTCTCATAAAGCCAAGTAAAGGAGAAAATGAATTGGGAAGAAAAATTCCTGCCAAAAAGAGAAATGATACAATAATGAATGTGCAAGTGAAGAAGATACGTCATAGAAGAAAGGACTCATGATATCCCCCAAGGACTACTTCTAAGAACTAGTACAATTAATGTTCCCTTCCATAGGGGAGAAATGAGAAACTATGCAGCCTGCCCAAAATGTGATGCATGTAGTGTTGGTGGATTCTTGGCATTGGATGTTGAAGATGATCCACACTCACTGAACAACACCACGAATGTGTGCAAGATGATTTCTCATTCTAGATGTGTAAGAAGTGATATCCATGCCTCTAAAGTTTGCACATGGTCCAAAGACTCAATGTCGTCATACTGCTTTCCAAACCTGTAGTGCTGAAAACCGGCATGCATATTTTGTTGCAAAGAATCAATGATACTTTTTGTGTAGCATTTCTAGAATCATATGTAGTGACAAGTCTTGAGATCACAATGCATTTCAATAGACTACATTGTTCATCTCCATATGATGGTCAAGAAGGTGTGGAAGTGCTCAAAGGCACAACTGCATGGAAGTTTTCAAGGCACAACTTGAGACAACCTTTCAAGAGAAATTCAAGTAAAGAAGGTATGGAAGTGTTCATGGCATGACTCATGGAAGTTCTCGCAGGCATGACTCAAGATATCCCCCTTGATTCAATATTAGGTAATGCCCCCTCCGCCCCCCCAACCCCACCCAAATTGTGGCACAATTAATCAATAAGCAAACTACTATTTTCCACTTCCTTCACCCAAAACCTGCAAACAGGCATGGAGGTCATTGAAAAGAACCACCTCATTTGGGAAACAATTTCACAAATATCTTACCAAATCCCTCCACATACCTCTTCCTTTATCATATGCTGGATGTAAGCTGAAGATGTTGGAGAAAAGGATGGGGATTTACTTGTCCTTAGGGAGCTTGTACACCAATCTACAAGTAGGCCCCCTCACGGTTTCCATAAAACATATTCATACCTATCTCAGGACTTCTCCCTCAAGGTTTCGTGATAAATGTCCTTACCCCATCTTGGGATTTCCCCCCTACATTGCAAGGTTTTACTCCATTTCTCCCTGACAAAACCAGCCTATCCTCTTAACAGTATTAACGAGTGATTAAAGAATAGGCTATGTATATCTTATTATCTTAGCTATTACAAATATATATCTATAAATTTATAAAATATCATATACATGATCTACAATACTGATTTCATTATTATTAACAGATATATAATATATATATTAGGCCATATAAGGGTTCTTTATCCCTTAATAGAATTCAGATATAATATTCTGTCATCAATATTTAACTCATAGACACTTACCAGCAATATATAATTCATTTCCTTTCACACCTCTTCCTTGTGAAGAGTATCAAATATATTTTATATTTTCTGATTCTTCCATCAGAAATAAATAATAATTTTATGATCTTTTAGATCATCTCAATCAAAGGGTCCAATGCCTTATTGATCCTTCCATGCCTCCTTTGATGAATGATGGGACTACCTTCATATACCGTGTGTTTGGACTGATAAGACATGTCCTGTATCCTTTCATAATTGCCATTCTTCATAATTAATCATATTTCCTTTATCACACACTAGTTACTCCTATCATCGCACTATTCCATAACAAATGGGTCCTTTACTTGTAATCGCTGTCATATGAATTATTAATGTCTTTATTTTGTGGTAGGGGACTTGTTGATGGGTGTTATGTGACCATGCCAACACAAAATAAAATACCAAGGTATCTTATACTCTCTTGAGAAAAATATAATGTATGCTAAGATTGCAAAAGATCATACACATAATTCCAAGGTTCTTTTATGTTAGGTCTTGACATGTGGATAAGCTCAATGGTTGTTGTGATATGCTGGTAACACAAAGGGACTTAAGTTTGAATCGTTCTTCACCTCTTCCACAATGCTGGCTGGAACTTTTTCATCGAATATTGCAATCTCATGATGCTTCTTCCCTGAACAACACAATTGAAATGAACTGAAATTAAAGGGGGAAAGGGTTAGAAAGAACTAAATCTACTCATAAGGGCAATGATATCAATGGATATTGCTTTGATGACAAATTCAAAATAACCAAGCCCTGCTTCGCCAAGATCAACAACTCCACAAGAATTGGTGCAATCTTCCAAGGGTTATGCAAAGATTTCTCATACACCATTATAACGAACAATGCACATTTAATGATCGAAGTTAAGCATCCATATAATAGGGGCTCAGGCTAACTTTACACAACTCATAATCAACTAGATGCAAACAGTATGAGCCCTGGAAATTCATCAAACACCATTACATCCTACTTCTACTCTAAAGAGTGAGAGCTCTTTACTTTTGAAGAGCTAACTATCTATCTCCCTATCTTATGAATTACAAATAAGAAGGTAGGGCCTTTATATAGGTTTTCAAATTACAATGTGCGGCTCAAATTGAAACAACATCAAGGGCCCATATTTTGCCACCTCAGCCCTAATTATAGTATGTCGATCATTTGTGTTCAATATCAACCTTGGATTTTCAATACTTAACCAACTTTTAATCATCCCTTTTGATTTTGTCCTTGAGTGCAACTTTAGATATAGGAAAGGATTTCATATTTAACCAAAGTTTAATCACATTTTCCATCCCCTTTCTTTAGTGCACATGAGAGTCATAGGCGGTTTTTATATATTTAACAAATCTCCAATGTTTCCTTGCAATAATATCTTTGGCGCAAATGAGATGCTTAGGTCTTCGAAAATTGTGAAGAATTCCCAGCCCGTGTAGAATCTCTGCTCATGAGGACATGTTGGCTAAAAATTTTGTAAGCCGCTAAGACTACACCTTACAAAATTATAACTTTAGGCAACGACATAGTGAGATAAATCTCTCCTCTCAGCAATAGGGGAGGCTCCCTTCTTACCGCAAGTGGCTTCAGTAGGACTTGAACTGAAATAAATAAAGGGGTGATTCTTCCAATCTATTCCTCTTTTTTCAGGAAAGATTCACAAGTAACAACTTTCTAACTCTACAAAGATCTCTTACTACTACGATAATACCGGTAACCCTGGAATTGACGTAAGAACAATACCAAGGGCACCAATTTACTTTTTATATTTTGTGGAATAAGTACAAGAACCCAAAGTCTCCTGCAATTATCCCAAATTAGGATTCAAGTAGAATAACCAGTAAGGCACAAAGTCTCTTACCAGATACTCTCAAACTTAATAAAAATACCTACAACTGAAGCCCAAAGTCTTCAGTTCTAAGTAATTGCAGCCACTATCAACTATAACAATTTGTCCTTGTGCAGTACAAAGTCTTCAAAAGTTCAAATTGGCTCTGAATGCAATAGGCAGCTCAAAGTCTACACAATTGAATTCAAATCCCTCTTGAGCAAAACTCCAAAAATCACAATCAATATCCAGAAAATGTCGTCACATAACACCTTGAATCAACACAAAGTTTGAAAGCAAGTTGCCCCTTTTATTGACAGCAATTCAAATTTACATCTAAGCTCAAAGTATTAGAGTGTAGATACAAACTGGAAGAATTTTCTTGTCTTTCCAAAAGATGATTATTTACAATGATCTCCCTCCTTTATATAGGAAAAGAGTGGAGAGAAAGGTGGAGAAAGAAGGGGAAAACCCTTAACCACCCTGACTTATTCCCTAACTAATTAACTAATTTTGACTTATTCAAAGTTGCATGCCTAATGCACTTGCAACTTGAGTACATGTTATAGTTCAGCACATGATACTATCACATGCAATTACATCTTGTTATTACATTACATGTAATATGTCAAATACAAATTACAAGTGCATGATGAAAATATTCTAAGTGCCTGACAAGACACGACCCCTATTACATCATCCATTGTTGGTCTTCATGCTGCTACAAGGAGGCTTTACGATTGATGTGCTCGGTTTGGTGTAAGTATTTTGATCTCGCATTCTGTAGTATAAAGGTGGTTGTTTCTTGAAAAGCACATTTGTTTCTTTCCATCTCTGTCTTGAAAACATTCTATGCATGCAATCATTCTTTCACCTCATTGTAGGCTTCATTATGTGATCATTCTTGCCTCGTGTCCTTTCTTCTGTGCATGTTTGGGGTTATACATGTTGTCATTCTTGAGTTTCCAGAAAAAGCCATAACATGGTCTTTCAAGCTCAAACTTTGCATATTTGGAAGAGTATGCGTATAGGATATAAGTGGAAGGCCTTTGAGTAACAAAGGGAGAAGGATTTTAGGCAAAACCAACTCTTCAAATGAGGGAAAAACTCAAAAACGGGATTTTTTGGGAGCATTGCATATGGAGGATGGTTGTAAACTTTGGGACAACGAATGAATATATGTTTTTTGAGCTCAAAATGTATGCTTATATGGTAGGAAAACCCAAAAATGGGTTTTTGGAGAGTAATAGCACGTGCGGACAACAAACTTTATGCGTGAAAAATGCATGGAAAATGAGCAGCATAACACCTACTTATAATGAGTTATTATGTTTTCATCATAAGCAAGTGTGCAAGCAACCACCATCATGAATTTTAAGTCACATGACAGCGATATAACAAGTGCGGATGAAGTGCATGCAAGCTTAAAGGTGAGCTTTTGGATGTAAAAGCATGTGACAAAGTGAACTCTCTTTCTTTGATGGTTTCTTTCAAGAACGGGGTTTTTAATCCCGACTGCATATACAAGGTGAAGTACTTGCATATGTAACTTGGAGAAATGAAGACGGAAGATAGGAACACATCACATAAACTAAAACATGTGCAAATCTGAAAATGAAATGAAGGATTTGCAACCATGAACAAGAACAAAAATATATACAACAAAGCCCTATGAAATTCACAAGAAATTTTACCTTTTTTCCTCAAGAAGCAAAGAAAGAAGTCTCTTTAATCGCTTATGCAAAACCTGAAAATGAAATGAAGAGATTTTCAGATTTAGAAAGATTGCATGAATGAGAGTTAAATAGATTTCGAATCTTGACTCAATCCTTGCAAAATGAATGCATTTTTTAGTCAAGATCCATTGCTTGCCAAGTGTCGGAAGTTAGAGAAACAAAATGCAAGAGAATAGCAACAAAAATTGACTATTTCAAATGCACATGTAATGGCAATTAAAAATGGCGTTTAGGACATCAAATGCAACTTAAAAAGAATGATAGACAAGCTGCAAATGATAAACAATACCCAAGAACTCACCTTGGAAGAAAAACATTTGGATTTGATGAAGAAAAATGGGCCGTTTTTTAGCATAAAGCCCAAAAATGTGCCCTAAACGGGCTGTTTTGAGAGTAAAACACCTTTTAAAATGCAATTTAGATGATCCAAGAATGATCCTTGGGAAATTTAGTGCAAAATCGAACCTATAAGAAGCAAAAACGGTTCAGTTTTGACCATTTTCCAATTGATTTCTTGCCTCAAAATTCCGTTTTTTCCAAAAACGCCCCCAAAAAGTGGGTTTTTAGAAATCAAAAACATGTGTTTTCATGTTAAAAATCGCCACTTACATAGAGATGAAGTAAAGACACGTTTTTAGAAGGCAAAAACACATGTTTTTCTCTCCAAAATTGCCACCTAGCACTTGGCATTAAAAAACATAAACAAAAAGACTTCATAATGGTCTTTTTAAGAGCAAAAACACATGCTCTTGGCTTCTTTATCTCAAATGCATGTTATAATGTTCACTAACGGGCTTTTTAGAGTAGAAAGCACGTGCTTTTCATCTCAAAATCACCACCCTTGTGCTTTTAAAAGGAAAACATAAGGTAAAAACATAATAACGGGTTTTTTAGAAGTAAAAACACATTTGTTTTTACTCAAAAAAGCCACCTTTATGTTTTTAAGTCATTACTCAAGTCAAAACACATAATGACGTGCTTTTTAAAGGCAATAACATATGTTATTTGGTTTGAAAAAGCCACTTTTGTCTTTAAGTCATTAAGTCATTAATAACATATGCAAGTTCAAAAGCATGTGTTTTTTATTTCAAATTCCCCACCATTGTGCACTTAAGTTAAAAATACATGCTAGTGGATTTTGAGAATGCAATAACATGTGTTATTGGGTTCAAATTCCCCACTTATAAAGCCTTTAAGTCATTAAAGGTTTATAATAACGTGATTTTAATATGCAAATGCATATAAAAAACACCCACTTACACATGTTAAGTTACATGTTTTTAATTTAAAACATGCATTTTCATTTAAAAGTCCACTTTTGTGCATTTGGGACTTAGAATTCATTGGTAGTGGGTTTTTAGAAGGTGATTTGCATGTGGATGATATGCAATGAGTGATAAAAACCCCACCTTTATGCATATTAAAAGTCTCATGTAATTAAATTTAATAAATAACTATAGTTTTCAATGAAGTAACATGAAAATAGACTTAAAAAAGCTAATTTTCATAAAACATTAAAAACTGTGGTTAAATCAACTCAGAATGAGCTGAAAATTAAAAATGGATGCTAAAATCCATTTTAAATATTAAAAATAATTTTATTACATGCAATTACCAACAAAAAGTCCACTTTTGGAGTATTTTTAATAAAATATGCAATCAGCCTGAAAAACCCCACCTTTTCCTTTATAGCTTGAGATAGACAACTCCGATTGAGGCCTAAGTTAGCTTGAAATGAGTGGAATTCTAAGGGCTATTAACCTAAGGAAAAAATAAGATTAAAAACTACTTACAAGAAAGGGAAAAACGAAGAATAAACATTAAGTTTGCCAAAAATCAAGTGCTTGTAGACAGAGAAGAAAAAATCATTCTGACAAGCATGGGATTTAACTTGACGGAAACCTTAAAAAAGAAAGCATAAATAACGATACATAAAGTACAATTCAAGGATTACAAACTGCCTTCATGACACCTTACCAATGCATTGAAACATAGAGGATGCACCTACGAATCCATGAGAAAATTGTGTAGGGTCGCCACAATTTTGTGATGTCAAAATTGAGGACAACGGGACATATTAGCCTTTGTGGTGGACTTTCCATCCTTTGTAGAATTCCTTGAGCATCAAGTAATAACGCTCTTGGGCACATATGGGAAATCGTGACAGATTTCAACGTTAAGAAGAATTCTTTTTCATGTACAAACCAGTGCCCATTGCCCTCAACAGAGGATTTTAATCTTTGCAATGTAATTCTTTGCCCTTTGTGTTTAGCGTTGCTAGGTGCAAATTCAGCATGGAGGATTTTTTAAGTCTTGAAACATTCCCTACCATCTGTGTTTTCGCGTTGTTGAGCGCATTCTAGCATGGGAGGTAGATTTTAAGACTCTGCACATTTTCCTTGGGCGTATAAGATCACTACTCTAAGGCACAAGTTGGGTTTAGAGACAGATTTTTCTACTCTATAGAATTCCTAGTATAGCGAGTTTAGCGCTCATGGCCGCACTTTGGGATTTGTGAGGGATTTTTAAACTTTTGAACATTTCCTTGGCATAGTGGATTTTGTGCCTTAGGGCATAGATCAAGCTCAGTGACTAATTTTAGAACACCTTGACCTTTAGGAGGATTTTTAACGTTTCACAACAATTCCTTAGCACTTGAGGATTCGCGTTGGTGAGTGCACATTGGATATGTAGGCAGACTTTCACACTTGAGCATAATTTCTTAGGTTGAGAGAACTAGCACTCTGAGGCATATTTTTACTATGGAGATGGAAATTTGATATTTGAAATAATTCTTTACGCCTTGTAGATTTGCACTCATGGGTGCATATGAGCCTTGTCAAAGATTTTTGCACTTTTGGAATTTTCCTTGACCACATAGAGTTAGCGCTTATGAGCTCATATTTACCAAAGGTGAAGGAATTTGCATTTTGGGGGAAATTCCATGAGTATAAAAAATCAGCACCCTAGAGCGCACTTGGAGCTTGGTCATGGAATTTTGCATGCTTAGTCATTTTTCATGTTCTTTCGCTTCCCTTTTAATCAACACTTTACCATTTTTGCCATTTCTCCATGTCTCCTTGACTCACAATTAGCCATTTCTTCACATTTAACTCAATTTCCAATGTGGGTAAGGGGAGGGCATACAAAGACTAGATCAAGGACAATGTAATTGAATTGAAAGATATCATATTACAATAGAAACATCATATAATCATCTAGTGCCAAAATGGTTGATATGCAAATTCCCTTCAAGCCAAACTAGTTGAATCTTAGTTTGCAAACTCTCTGAGTACTCCCTGAGTTGCCAACTACTCTCTATTTTTTTTGCTTGGTTAGTACTCACAAGTTTAACTCTCGCGTTTTTATAGACACAAAAAACCATGGGTAAAAATGTCGATGCAAGTAAAACGCTGGTTAAAATGTGTTTTTCACATGTTTTTGCTATAAAACCATGCATTTTCTCTTTCAAGCTGTCAATTTTTAATTTAATACATTTTGTAATTTAATTTTACAAAAAAAAATATGTTTCTTTAAGAGATTTAAATTTTTAGTTCTTTTTATGTTATAGAGTTTTTGTCTAGTTTTCTCCGAGTTTTTGTTGAGTTGAAAATTTTGGGCTTGTCGAGTACTCTCCAAGTCCGAGTCTGCAAACTATTAGTTGAATACAAGCAAAATTACATCATTGCTAAAGTGGCAAACTATATCACCCAATTTTAATATACACCAAGGTGGTGGATTGAAAATTGATAATTTTATGGATCAAGTGGACAAAGAAACCAAGATCTTTTACAACAATAAATAGGGCTCTAGTAGTGAACTATCCCAGATCTTCAAAAATTAAATAATTTTTGGTGATAAATAATCCAATCTTGCAATATTTGATTTTTGCAAACAAATATGTTACAAAGATTATTTTGCTAATCCAAATAATTCTAAGAGCTGGAAATAGATTGGCACCTCTAGAAGCCTAAAAACGTAGTGTTCAAACACAAAGAAAATACTCAAAAAAATGTATCAGATTGAGTCAATCCTTATTTGGAATAAATTGCTAGTAAGAAACTTGTTCGACCTTGACAAGATAGTATGGCCAAACATGAGAATTATTGTATATAGGTTGAGGTATGGTCTACTAATGTCAGTATGGAAAACTAAGAGGTAGTGAATTCTATGAGGAAAATAAATATCAGATTCAAACTCTATTGTTGCTTATTATAGAATGGTACGACCTCATTATAATCAGCATGGCCCAAATAATGAATGCAGTATGCTGTAAAAAGGTTTTGGGATGTGTGAGAAGTGACTAGTTCATGATATGACCCATAAAAAGTTCTATGGTTAGTACAAAAAACCTCATTAAGTCTACAAATTGATAAAACCAGCAAGTATGGTTTCATTTGGCTTGCAACATGGTATAGCCCAAATGTATTCAGATTGCATTCACCATGATCCCAATATGTACGACCAAGTTAAAGATTGAAAATCATAGACAATAAGTAGTAAAGCTCTCATGCACCAACGGTAGGAATGTAATCATGCATTTGTACAACCTAATATGGCCGTCTAAACTAGTACAGGCCAATAATATCTTGTAGTTGTATGGCTAGACGAGGGCATACTATGGCTTGTAGAGATTATTAATCACTCCAAATCAATTGAAAATAATAAACATAAAAAAAATCATACCAACACTGAAAACTGTGAGCTCATTACAACCATCACAGCCAAAAAATAGGAAACTAGAAAATTAAATATGTCATCTTTTCATATATGACTCAAAGTTACTTTCAACAACTTCAGTTAATTATTTAATTAATCTCTTTTTCCACCACCTTATTAGCCTATAGAAGAAATCGCAAAAAATAAGCTAAAGTTCATTAATAAAATTACACCAGACAAGAGTACATGAGATGGTCATAATTTAAGAAAAAGTTTAAGTTTTGATGTGTGCCTTTTGGGCCATTAAAGCTCCAAGTACTTGATCCCTTATTGGTCTATACCTACAACTTGAAATGTTAGGGGCTAGATAATTGGCTTAACCGGACTTCTACAAGTGCCTTCGAAAAGTATGTTCACTAAATCCACCATCAGTTGTTGTATTAGTGAGATTCCTTCCAAGAATCGCCATATGCACCGCCACTAGTTTCTTCTTTGCCATGTTAACCATCAGTAACATGGGATAGATCACTTGGTCTCCCAACAGGGGAGTTTCAATTATTGATTATTCATTATCTCCAAATTCTAAACGGGCCATAGCATTCTTCTGAGACACACTATTAGTCATAACATTTTGGAATTCAAAAAAACTTTGTAACGAATCCACTATTTTAACTAATATGATGGTTTGAAGTACTTGTCTTGAAATATTTTTATTAGATTGTAACTGATTTATTAGCAACCTGCATTTGCATTTGAGTGATGGCATTAGTTAGCCATGGCATACTCCACTTTGGCCCTTCATGAAGTCTTTCCTTTTTGAAATGTGGGTTAAGTACATAGCTTTCTTTGCTTAGGTTTGAGTAATGGCCAATACTTCACTATGCCTTTCCACATCATCATGTTGATGTTGGCCTTTTACTTTGGACATCTAACATCTTGATGGTCTCCATCTACCCTTTTCATAGTATTCCTATGATGTTCTAAATTGTATGGCAGCCTCTTGCAAAATATTCTCATTCATTACATTGCAAAAATGACTGGGCATCCTTTGGGATTGTAGTGTATTTCTGGAGGCAATTGGCTTTGATGTAGCCTTCGCTTTTATAGTTTGTGCACCAAAGTTCTTTATTATCTTTTCTTGTTTCTTTCTTTGCCTTTAATTCTTTCGTCATCCCACAGATTCCTCTAAGTATTTGTACTATCTTTTAGTCCAAGAGGACATTTTTCTTTGTTATCTATATTCATTGTCCTATTCTAAGCATTTTCATATGATAAAGGTGGTACAAACTTCATTTTTTTACTTAATGAAGGAAGAAGACCTTCAATAAACCATCTATTCTTCAAAACATCAGTAGATTCCTTCTCTAAATTTATCAATAGTTCTTTGAAACTACTATTATAAGTTCATACATTCTCATGCTTACCTTTGTTTTTATTATAAATTTCTTCTATAATATCATTGTCATCATGCAATAGCTTGAACTCTTCTTCAAAGGCTTTCTTTGATCTCTGCCAAATGGTTTAGAAGGTTGGTTCACTTTTTGTGTACCAATTGATGTTTATACTCCTTAAGGTAGCTAGAAAGGATTGATGCCAAAATGTTCTATGGTATTGGCCATTTGTTGTCTACATCATTTCACAAGTCTAACAATGCCTTATAAGGATCCTTTGATCCATTGCTTGTGAGCTTTCACAGCTTTTGCCTATGTTGGAGCTTGATGGAGTCACCAAATTTATGTTTTGATGCAACCTCGGTGCATGGAACTTTCTCACTAGGGAGTTTTGATTCGGATAATTTGGTGCTTCTCTCGCACTCTCAACCACATGAGAATCCTCAATCCATTTTGCTTTAGTATTTTGTACACTTGTAATTCCTTAATTTCTCTCTTATACACCCTTGGCCCAAGAGTTTTTGACTCAGTTCCTTCAGTCACTAATTCTTCTTCAATCAACAACTCTTCAATGCATCAAAGGTTATTCTCATACATTTCTATAAATGAATCTTTGGATTCTATCTCCCAACTTTCCTCGTCTGGGGGTGGTTGTACAAACTTTTTCATTTCGTTCAATAGATTGACCCATGTGTATCTAGCAGTGGTAGGTGCCTTACTATTTCCACCCACACTACCCTCATATGCTTCTTTGCATTGAAAACATTTTTATTTTTGAACTACAACTTTGGCTTCAACTTCATTTTTAGGATGGACTTTGACTTTGGACTTGTATGGCTAGGGTTTCTTTGGATACTTCTTGGAGTCATCCCTTCCATTCTCTTTGCTCTAAGATCCTTAAAGATTTTTTGATCTCTTGGTTTTGGCCATGTTGTGGTCTCTTCTTGCCTTTATTTGGGTGAAGGGCATGAATATCTTAGATCTGAACCAATGCTTTTAAGGAAATGGCACCAAATGTTTACTGCTCTATCTAATAAAGCTAATGCCTGATATAGTGTAGAAATAACAATCCACACTAGTTACTAATATTGCTAGCTTCCCACAACCAAAACAAGATATTTCACAAAATTTTAAAAGGCATTCCAAGAGAGAAACATGGGCACAAGTGGATTGTAAGACAACACTTTCCAACCACATAACCCTGAAAGTAAGAATCTGACACCATTCAATTGATCAAAGCATATTAGAAAGTGAAGGACATTGCCCCCCAATCCTTTATCCAAGTAATAATATCCATTGTCATATTTTTGTGCTTAAAGGTGCTTATGTGTCAAGTGGATCCTCTTCCTTTGTATCTATTACCAACATAAATGGGAAAAAATGTGAAGAGAATAATAACTACTCATTAAGATCACCCTGGAGATGACTAAAAGCCACAAGAAAAAACTCCCCACATTAAAAAATCCCATGAAAGTCTCCACCTGCTTAACATCAATAAATGATGATGACTCGGAGTTAATCCCACATTGGTACGAATTGTGAGACGAGAAACATATAAGGCAATTATCCACTCCAAAATCTTTGCAATGGGGAACGAGGCTAGAGACTTAAATTCCCAAAGCAGTTAGTGTATCCATTGTTCCTCCTAACAACTGATTGAAGGTATCTCTGTGCTAAGTGAACCCCCTTGCTTTATAATTGTTACCACCATAAATGGTGGGAAATGCTGTCAATTTAATGACTATAAATTGAGGTAACTATAATGTAAAAACTGCATGGGCCAAATTCAAAAAATAAAAAAAACTAATTAAAAATGCCCGTGACTTCACCTACTTGAAATTTTTTGCAGTATTTTATAGCACCTCATAGTAGAAAAGAATAAGACCTCCATGCTGGATTCTAAAGATCTCACTTATGCTTAGCATACCTTGGTTTGTAATGTCCCCTACTAGAACTTGTTTTACCCTAAAAATTCCCAACTAGGGTTTAAATTGAGGTTAATAAATGGAATTTTAACTTACTTTCTTGATGTAGAACCTGCAATCAGATTAGTTATCAAAAGATAAATAAACATGCAATCAAGTATAACAGTCATAGAGTATATGTGGGATTCCTTTGAGGCTTACCCGATGACTCATCCCCGCTATGAGGCCCATGGGAAGACATACAAGGCAACTTGATCCTATCCATCAAGTGCAGGGGCACAAAGGTACATCCATCATATCGGCTTCCTAAGGAGCACATAAATATATATGTTGGGTCGGCCTCAACTGGGCACAGAAGTATATCAATCATATTGGCCTCCTAAGGGGCGTGGAAATATATCTGTCATTCGATCTCCTATTTAACTTGAATGGACCACTCAGCTACTTGCGTTCCTTATATGCTCGTATCTCCACTCCATAATGAGATGGCATATTGGATGAAGCTTTGAAGGAATCAATGCATTTATTCTATTATACATACAGAATAAGAACATGTGTATAACAGTACCAATATAATATTCTTCAATAATGACTCAGCCAAGACATAATGCATTATATCTCATACAGGGAAAACTTTAGTGGCGAATATTCGCCATTTGGCGAATGTCACATGTCAGCAACCTGAGATTTGGCGAATATAATGTGTATATTAGGTTGACCGTGTCACCCGAACTTTATAAATATTGGGTGGAATGCCCAAGTCCATCGCCCATTGGTTTATGTATTTTTCCCCTTTTCTTTCACAATATCGCCAATTGAATCTAATTGTTTGACACTATAAATTGAAAATTTTCGCCTACAATTTCCAAAGCTTATTGTAACTGACAACCATATTCACCAATATGTGGTCAAAATTTAACGTTAGGGTACGTGTTACGTATATAGATTTGACATGTGTCTCTATTCCGAAGACTTTCAATGAAACTTTGTCTTTTAAAACTTTGGCCCGAAATAGATTTGACACACGTCTCTATTCCGGAGACTTTTGGGGGAATCTTTGTGTCCTTTAAAACCTTGGCCCGAAAAAGAATTCTTGCCATTGATCTCGGATCATCAAACGGTTACAAAAAGTAGGGTTATCTCCTATCAGGAGATAGAAAATTAACTCACAGTACCTTAATAAAACCCCAAACCCCTGTCAAATAATGATGATTTCTAGGTATGTGTTCCTGCCATCATGATTTTCTTCAATAATGAAAGATTCGCCAAAATTTTATAGAATTTTCATATAATTGAAAAAAAATGGCCAGTACAAATAATATTTTTTCCTTTCAAATTAAAAAAATTTGCCAACAATATTATTTTTTTTGACCCAAAATAATGTAGGATTCGCCAGGATTTTACACTTTTTCTAGGGAGGGGGTTTCTTAATGTTTTCCCTGATCTCATACCACGCTATTTAGAGAGATACCTATGCTGTTGGTTAATATATTTATATCTGAATCTGAAGGCTCTTCTGATTGCCTGTGATTCTATTTGTTTGATGCCACACAATTATGGGATCACAAATGAATCTTTTGCTATATTCTGATTGCCCTTGCTGTTTGTTTAATTATTTCTGCTGTATATGTGTTTTCCTATGCTGCTGATCGATGTCCAATTGGCAACCCCCTTCCCTTGGTTAATATTAATTGCACCTCTTGGTGGAAATTGTCCTTATATGAATATCCTTGCTTTAGGGATATTAATTGCTAATTTAATTAATGAATATTAGGAATTGCTGGCGTTGCATAGTCTTAAGGAATCGTGGCTTGTTCATATTATAATTATATTACTGCACTTCTTTATCGTCAGTAAGCCTTGATAACTTAATCTTCTTCTTTCTTGTCTCTGCATTGTATGTTGTTTGTTCTTAATAACAACGTGCCATAGTAATTAAGGAAGTCGGTCATGTACGGTTTGCTCAAGTATTCTTCATGTTGCCCTCGAAATTTCGGGAAAAAATTAGCATAACAAGTATTGATGGGGCTGGCCTTGGATCTCTAATATCAAAGGGTATTCCCTGGCTTTCACAATGGCAAGTATATATATCCCATTTCTATTGATTTTCATACTTTTAATCCATACATTGCTATACTATTTTGACCTTTCCTGGTTATATATCCCAAGCCTACAAACTATTCATCCCTGTAATTTATATATGGACAACCACTAGAACGATTTGATGATATAAGTTTTCTACTAATGATTCCCAGACAAGATACTTCATCCTAGCTATCCATCCTAAAAAGTAAAAACCTTACAAGGAAATCCAAAAGAGGTTATTTCCTACAGGTACTTAACCAGTCCATCCAAAATTAAGCATAATTAAGATTGACCCTCCTTTATTTCTTTATAGTTAAAGTGTAGCTGGATCAATGTTCATAAAAAGCACACAAAAGGCAAATATCCTATTGAAATTCTATTATATCTCATATAGTTTTCCTGATGACAATATACATGAAGATGTAAAGTAAAAAAGACTTAACAGTGTCAATCAAGTCAATCAATATTGAAAATGAAGTAAGTGTTTTCTTACCAATCATACTGAATTCTATAAGCGCAAACAATATAGCCATTCAAAACTTGCTTACTATACATTAAAACCAGAACATGGCAAATGCTATCTTGCTACCAAAGTGGAAGTTAACTCCTCGCTGACTAAACAAATACTCTTTTAGCTATAGACTGTTAACATTGACATCTGTGGGGCCCAAAATCATGACCAATAGAGAAACTATGAAATTTAGTTTTCTTTACATACCTCCTGAACCTGATTTTTGTGAGCTTCATGGCTCTTTGTGTTCAGATCATCAATAGATGAATGAGCTGTCACTCTAGGAAAGTGTTTCTGAGAGGTATCCTTATGATAACAATCATTGCAAAGGTCAGAATCAAGGCGAATTTCAGAATGCAATCCCTGTCCTTTTTTGATATCAAGTTGGCACACACTGCATGTACGCAGGTAAACAGGTACCTTTGAATTATGAAGATGATAGAGAACCATCATTGAAGAATGCTTTTCACGACGCAGTGTGTCAAATTGGTAGTGATTTTCTCGACAAAGGCTTAGGAATGCATGACGTGTGTCAAAGAACTCACATTTCATAATACCATCTTTATCCTTAGTATCTGCTGGGACATCGGTGACCTCAATCTAGATAATAATGATAACAATTCAGTTGGTCAAATTTCCTAGAAAGGATATGAAAAATTATAAAGTGCAGAAAATGATATAGTCTCCTAGTCAACAGAAAGCAACAAATAAGGACCAACAAAACAACAATTGTACTAGTGAATACATACTGGAAGAAGTAAATGCTTTTCCTTTCTGTTTTTTGGATGGCTGTCCCTTTCATCAAGCTTTTGCTCCAACTCATAACATCTATAAGAAAAGAAGACCCTCAGTGCTAAATACAATTAAGAAAAAACTGAAGTGATGTCACAGAACAAGACTGATTCTTAGTGACTGACAGATTATAGCCAAGATGCTAAGTATAAAACCTAAATCAATTAAAAACTGTAAAATGGAAACACATATAGCAGAAAAGACATGAAAGAGGATTGAGAACAGCTAAATTTATGCGCTACATACAGTAATTGTTCTCATTGGTAAGTCAAAACCACATATTTCTAAAAGCAGCAACTCAGATGCTTTGCAAGCATAACAATTGGCAGACAAAGATACAGGTTAACCACTATAGTAGAAGACAACAATAGTGTGTGCCAACAGGCTCCGCAGTAGATCCCAAAGTTCTAGCTTTAATCATAACAGTAACATCTTCTGATCAGTTTAAGCTTTAAATGCACAGACCATTTCTTTACTTGTAGATCACAAGCACCATTTGCTACATTCTTAAATACCACCATCATTGGCAACCCCTAGGAAAGGATATTCCCAATCTAGTGAAAACAACTGTTAGAAGAAATATAGCTACAGTCACTCTCAGAAATCTGAAATTTTCCATAGGCAAGCAGATTTCTCAACTTTCCCATATCCACACAATCCAACCATTGACAAGGACAAGCAGCTGCTGGACCATCAGAATGGAAAATGACGCCACTTGAGGCATTGAATTTTGAATTTTTGTATAGTGGAACATGAGAATTGAGAACAGCTAAAAATATATGCTATATATAGTAATTGTTCTCATTGGCAAGACATAACCACATGTTTCAAAAATTAGCAACTTGGATCCTTTGCGAGCATGACAAATTGAAATGGCAAAAAAAGATATAATTTAACCAGTGTTATAGAAGACAATAATAGCATGTGCCAATAGGCTCTGCGGTAGATCAAAAGTTCTAGTTTTAATCATTACAGTAACATCTTCTGATCAATTTAAGCTTTAACTGCACAGACCATTTCGTCACTTGTAGACTACAAGCACCATTGCTACATTCTTAAATACCACCATTATTGGAAACCCCCAGGAAAGGATTTTCCCAATATAGGGAAAAGTGAAAACTGTCAAAAAAACATACAGCTACAGTCAATCTCAGAAACCTGAAAATTTCCAGAGGCAAGGAAATTTCACATATCCGCACAATCCAACCATTGAAAAGGACAAGCAGATGCTGGACTACCAGATAGGAAAATCAAGCCACTTGAGGCATTGGATTCAGAATTCTGTTATGGCGGATCAGCAGTCTCAGTTCAAGAATTGTTGGATACAAAACTTTGGCTCATCAGTATAAGCAACTCGCCCAACTAATTGAGCACACCAAGTAGATGTCTGACACAATTTCACATCACCCTTCCATCTCAGAGGAAGAAACTTTTGACATTTTTGAGCTGTATTATAACACAAACAACCTGTTTGAATGAGTTTATGACATCATCTGGTCATCACAATCCGTATTCAATCACTTCTACCTAGTGACTGTTTGCCTTCTTCTTATTGGCTCCATTCTGTGCCTTCCTTCATCCCTTCGCTCGTTTTCTCCTTCAGAATCAGATTCGGAGGAGGAAGGTATCTCCTCACTCACCAACTGGGTACGACGATCAATTGTAAACTTTTCTCCTCCACTCTCCATCGAAAGGGTATTCCTTTTCCAATTATGATTCGCTTTGGCTGTTACTAACCATCCTCTACCCAGTATGGCATCATAGCCTTTCTGCTTCAGTGGAATGACGACAAAGTCGAGTACAAACGGTTGTGTACCGACCGTGACCGGTTGTGCCATCAGCGTCCTGAGGGGTTTGATACTTTGCTGATCGGCACCCAGTAAGTTGAAGGTTGGTGGCCACAAGGTGGGCTTTCCTAGTTTTTTCCACGTTGCCTCCAGAAGGACGTTCACTCCTGACCCTCCGTCCACTATAGTGCCTATTAGGATGGTGCCAAGGATGCCCATCTCAACGACTGCCGGGTACCTTCCGCTATTGACAGCAAGTATCATCGGGTCCATTCCCTTCGGGGATGTCCGTACGTGTGGTATTTGGCTGTGGGGCCAAATTCCCCAACAATGTCGTTCCCAAGTGAGGCATGGTGTGAAGGAGGTCCTGGAGTTTCACCGGTACCTCTAATTGTAACATTTGTCTCGGAATGTGTTGTTCTGCCTCCCTCCGGCCTGAGGTGGTAGCCATCTCCCATGTTTCTTTTGGTGCCTTTATCGCCTTCTCCGCTTGTTTTGCTTGTGACCGTGTGATGGCTAGTACCCCCTCGGCACTTCTCGTTCCCTCGATGTTGAGCAAGTTGACCTCGGATTTGGGCAGTTGGCATCCTCGTGGTTGCCAGGACCACACCAGCGGCAGAGCTTTTGCGGGGTGTCGCCCTTGTCACAATCCCTTGCAAAGTGGCCCCACTGATTGCAAGCTTGGCACTGGATCATCGGCCGACCCTTGGAGTCATATTGTATTCGACTCATGTTGGTGTTGTTATTCCCCCTCCCGCCACCGCGTCGGTTGCCTCTGTACCCGCCCAAGGATGCGTTATTATTAGTCTCTGCCCTCGATGTAGATGGTTGCTCTTGGGTAACTAGCACTTGTTGATTTCTCACCTTCATGTTGTATGGGCATTCCTTGGTGGAATGGCCCATGATCTGACAAATGTCACAAAATGTCTTTTTAGGACACGACCCTGTTGTATGGCCACTCGCCTTGCAGTCCGTACACCATATGTCAACTTCCCCCTTGTTGGTACCCCCTTTCATGGTCTTAAATTCCTTCATCATTCTCTCCATGTCCTTTTGGAGTGCTCTGACTTTTCCTTTCGACTCACCATCACTGCCACTGTCATCGTCCAAAGTGTCATCTTCGTCGGAAGAGGACTTGCTTCTTTTCTTCTTGGAGGTCTTATGTTCGCTCTCCAAGTCCATCGCCCGGTTATAGGTGTCTACGTATGAAGTGGGGGGCACTATCTTCATTTTCCTCCGTAGGTTAGATTTCAGGCCCTCCACGAACCATCTTTTCTTCAGGCCATCCGATGGCTAGCTATCCATTTTTTCGACTAACTCCTTCAGTCGGCAACTGTAAGCCCGCACAGTCTCTTTCTTACCTTGTTTGGTACCGCATATCTCGGAAACAATTTCATTGTCATCCCTCAGGAGCCGAAACTCCTTTTGGAATTCTGTCTTGAGTTCGTCCCAAGTGGTCACCTTTGTTTTGTCCACATCGGAGTACCAGTCGATGGCTACCCCTCTCAGTGTGGCCGGAAACTATTTTACCCATTCTACATGGTCGGCAACTCCATTCGCCGACCAGATTGTCTCACATGTACGACAATGCCATACTGGATCTTCCTTCCCATCGCCATGGAATTTTGGCAGCTTTTCTTTGTTAGTCGCCATGTTTACTTTTCTAGGTGCCGAATGTGTTTGCAGCACTGGTTGTGTTACAGGCTGGGATGGTACTATCGGCGTCGATCCTCCGGAATTGTTCGGTACCGTACCACTTGATGTCCCCGAACTACTGGAACTGTCCAAGCTTGGTGGGCTACTGTGATCCCCGTGCCCCTCTGTCACTTCGACACTCTCGGCGGCAACAGTATCCTGAGCCTCCCTCCGTGCGGCTTCCTCTTCTTGCTTCCTTCGGGCTTCTCTTGCTTCCGTCCATGGGGTTAAGGTTAAGCACCCGAACAAGCTCCTTGTTTCCTCCAAGCGGTCCTCATCACTTCTTCCTGCCTCTTGGTTAGATTCCTCCAGACGCTCACCTTCACTTACTTCCTTCGGTAGTCCTTTGGTGCGTCTTCTGAATCTCTCCCTTTGCTCGGCTTGCTGTTGTGCGAGTACGGCAATTCTAGCGGCTTGTTCTTCTTCGAGTTCCTTCTTTAAATTTCTATTTTTATTCAATTGATTAGGCATAAATTCTATTCAATCATCACTTGATATTCTCTTCCAATGGTGTTCCCATCCATCCACTCATTCCATCACCTGCCAGATTTGTTTGGCAACAGTGCCAGATGTTTGCCCGCTGGGGTAAACTTAATATTGCACAGACATAGTTCAGGAAATATAATAAACAAAGAGTATATCAGAGAATAATAAATACTTTCATTAATCATTTCAAATTGGCAAGTACATTTACATTATAATCATTGTCGTCCCTTTCACCCGTAGGTGGTACATATTTATCTACCCGAAGGGGGGTGACCAAATGTCACCGCCCAACCCAACTACCCTTCGGTAATAACTAATTACCGTCGGAACGACATAACTAATACCCAATATATAATAAAGTAGTCTTTCCGGCTAACAGTGACATTTAAAAGTCTTAAAAGGGTCGAATCTATCCAAATGACCCCTCTATGATGGCAGCAAGCTATTTGTGCCACCTACAAAGTTTAGTTCCAGAATAATGTGATAAGAGAGGAAACAGGTTTTGATTGAGCTCTTTAAAAAATAAAGCTCTGTCCTACAGATCAACAGGGAAATTTTTAAAAAAGGATAAGTCTACTACAGTAAATTAAATGGAGCACTTAAACAAGAGAAGAAAGGAATGAAATTAATATAATATATTAATGACCATAGATGCCTTAAAGTAGGCCAGTTGGACTTCAAATGTACATAGATGGTAAAGGGATCCTATAGCAGTTTAAGGTGGAAGGGTAAAAAAGACAGAATGGGTGGAAGGAATCATGATGAAGAACCCCGCAAGAGAGTAGAAGATTTACAAAGGAGACTGCAGTATGATGAATCAGAAATAGGGCAAAAATAGTTAGCTAAGCTGACTCCTACCAAGTTAAACTCCACTCAGCCTTATGGTGAGATAAACAGAAAGAATTAGGACAGAGGAATGAGAACAGAAATGTTCAAACATCTTCCCATAGACTAAATATATGCAGGAGATGTTCATGATACCCCAAGATTGAAAAATAAAGGAATCAAAAGTGCAAAGCTATATGTAGCAACTCCGAATTTACTCAATCGATTACATTTTCAGATTAAATGGCATATTAAAACTTGACTCAGAGGAGAAAGCCTTCATGCATAAATAGAAAATCCAAGAGATGATTAAAAGAATATTAATAAAATGAAGACCGACTTAAATTTTACATTAGGAGTATTTCAATAATTCTCCCACAAAACGATGAGAAAGAATGAATTACAAACATGCACATGCACAATGTATTTAAAGAAATTACATGAGAAAGTTTACCAAGATGCATAATACATGTGTGTGAATCTACAAACAGGGGAAGGGGAGAGGACTGC
Source organism: Chamaecyparis obtusa (assembly GCA_027943335.1). Classification (NCBI taxonomy): domain Eukaryota; kingdom Viridiplantae; phylum Streptophyta; class Pinopsida; order Cupressales; family Cupressaceae; genus Chamaecyparis; species Chamaecyparis obtusa. The sequence continues at coordinate 586,528 of BSBK01005649.1, read as the reverse complement.
TCAATGAGATAACAATAGTAAAAGACAGCTTCCAGAGGCTAAATTCTTCAGACTACTATATTTCAGACAGCATTTCTCTGATCTTCTGAGATGGGAATGTGGTAGACATCCTTGGAAGGGTTGATGGATTCACAGACATCCCCAGCCTTGTTGGGATGTCTAGAGGCTCCAGACATCCCTAAGCCATAGGACCTCCAAAAGCATCTTTACAGGGACACATCCCGAGATAAATCAGGAATAAGAGATGTCTCTTACCATTCACATATCACAGGGACACCAGAAGGAACAGGGATGCAGGATTTAGGAAGCAGATGTCCATGTGAAGGTAGATAAATCATAAAAACACCAATTCCCAGAATTCTAATCAATACTCCATCATACCCAAAATCAAATAAGGGTAATACTTTTTTTATTTTTCTTTCCTTGAGGTAATATCTGTAGGAGGTCAGAGGGTTGCGACAAAAAAGGGAAACAACCCCAAACTTCACTGTTTTTTGGGAAAGGGAAATTTTGCTCCTGTCCCCACATCCCCAAATGAGGGCACACTACTTTAGCCCTGGCAATACAATGTCAGATCAAGAGCTAACCTCAACTTTAGAACTTTGTAAACATGAATATTATTGATATTAGATTTTGGCATTATAGTAAGCAAAACAAACATGAGTTTGGGAAATTTTGTCCCCATATCCACATTCTCTAAACATACCCAAATGAGAGGACACCCATTTAGGCCTATGAATGCAATTTCAGATCAAAAGATAAGCTCAACCTTATAAATCCATTAACATAGATATATTGATTTTTCATATTTTAGCATTGTAGTAAGCCAAAGAAACATAAGTTTGCCTTAGCAAACAACTTTTACCTCTGAAGGATTAGAAATCATTTCATTGTTCCCCAATCACTTGGGAAGAAATATAATAGATGGATACAATACAGACTTACCCTTCTCATTCATCCCATGCAGAGTTAATGCCCGACCAGGTGTTTTCTTGGAATATTACTTCACCCAGAATAAGTTTGGCCTCTGTTGCAAAATTTATTTGGTCGCCATGATCTTAATTAAAAAACTTGGTATAAAAACAAATTTTGTACCATTGGGTACTGAGGTAATATAGGAAAGCACTATTGGACAAAAGTTTCATCCATCTGGACTCATAAAGATTATTCTCAAGCAAGAAAACAAATCCATCAAGAGGATTCAAACTTTTGGTGGTCAAAGAAATGGCAAGAATAGGCAAAGTTAAGCATATTACATAGTAGAAGCAAATATCACACAATTGTCTCCAAGTACTGGATCAAATAACTTGTTTAAAAAGAGAGAGAATGACAAGACTTATGTATAAGTTGTTGATTCCCATCCATTCTTGATGGGACAACATAACTGCTTAGCTTCACAAACAGAATCAACAGTGTAACCACTGCACACAATACTGGCTAAATAAGAAGATTGCTGCATAGAGTATACACAAAATTACTATAACCCCTTTTTGAAGTACACAGGTACGGGAAATGTCTTCAAATGAAAATATTACAGCAAACAAATAAGGTAATCCAGCTTTGTGAAAATTTATCTCTGGGACAATTTGTTCCAACTACATGCGCAAATCAAGAGCTAAAAGAACTACAAAAAAACATTAATAAGCTTGTAATTTTTCAATTAGTGCATTAATTATTAGAGATCTTTTTAACAACAAAATATCTTATCAACCATGGCAACCATGCATTGCAATTTAGTGAAGTCTCTGAAGAGACAAATTGCAATAATCATACATGAGTAAGTCTATTATGCTAGAGACTAAGCTATATAGTATATACGTCTAAGACTCTAAGGTGGCAATACTTATACACATTGGTATATTTGCAATCACCAATAGTGATTGGTATAGACATATCAAGTTGAGAACAATTTAGAAAAGACTTAAATAATCATCAGCTATCAAAGGTATAGACTTAGAGAAAGTATGGATTATTAGCACGTCAGCAAGGAATATTGATTACAAATACAAAGCAATGGTCAGCAATTATAATCAAACATATCCAATTGATATCAACTATACGCAATCAATTATCAATGGTGTCATCAAAAGAGTACATATCTTGACTCCATCAACCAAGACATATGAACAATGCAAATAGAAGAATGATCAAAGGCATCGACAACAACTGGTTCATATATGGCAATTGTCGGCATCCAATGATTTTGGGTTGAGAAGTATTGTAACCCATCATAGTTATTGATGGAACCCAGCCAGGGTGTCTACCCTTGGAATAACGATAATATCGTTTGGAATGACTCGATCGACTTCCGTCAATAATAGTATTGACATCCAGAAAACTAAAGCTCAATTACAATCACATATCTATCAGAATTACAAATTGATAATATTTATCAAGCATACCGTGGAACCAACTACTAAGGAACAATACTGAAAAGATAATTGAAATAAAGAATGGTGATTAATATTAGTGCACACAATATCCAGAGAAATCGACTATGACCTTCAACAATGCATTAAGAAATTATAATGTTAAGCATTACGGACAAAGACGATATACTACAATGTTAGTATTGATCATCATCCCATCAGGGAGAAAGAAGGGGTTACAAAAACCAAGACTAAAGAGATTATAACATCAATCTGTTAAAGTTTACTAATCAATGATTAGTCTTGGCTCATCAATTAATCATACTAATTGATAAACAAGGAATTGTCAATGGCAGAGATCACTTTAACCAAGTGGCATAATGATTTAGAGGATGATATAAAGTTATTAACTGGGAAATGTGTATAGAATAAACAAATCGTTAGGAAGGAAATGAATTCTAGAAAGGACATATATCTTAAACATCTAAATGTTGCAACCACTCATCATTGCAGAGATGTAAGATGAGGTTCCATCCCACTTCAGCAGCATCAGATTAAAACTTATTTCTTATTTATCCTTTTTGGATCTGTTCAATTGAGCACTTGCCTAGTTGAAAAAAACTGGTTGTAAGAAATTAATTATTAATTGGAGAAGGCACCATAGTTGCAGAAGTCAAGAGATCATATCAGAAACAGCAGCATTATCATTGTTGCAAGAATACATCTACATACTCAAAACAGCAACTTCATCGCTACAAGCAATGTCACCAATTCATTGTTGCCCATACAGATCAATGTATCAGATATAGCGACCTACTTCTAAATGCATAAGCATATTGAGATATCAGACATAGGAGAATATTCAACATTGCAGAGTTATAAAGAAGTATCAGACACAGCATCATTGGAAAGAAGTTCATTGCATAGTTTACATTGATAAATCACACAAGGCCGAACTATACATATATAGCTGCAGATTGGATTATGTAATTATGTAATCTTTGCTTACAGCAGTGATTCAACATCCAATCCATATAGTATCATTGGCAGGTTGTACATATCATAAAGATTATTGAGAGTATTATCAATATATATAGACTTAATCATCTTGCGTACTTCCAGTCGTCATATTAGAGATAGCAGTTATATAGCTATTAATTTTATACATAAGCACTCATAATTGGTATCATTGGTCATCATTTACAAATTTAAGAAAGACATTATACATCTCTTAGTACCTCCGTACCAGGTCTACAGAATAATATTGTGTAACACGTTAACACATCCACATTTGCATCTCCATTCCCTAGCTTTCTTGAGACAGTGGAATAGTAAGGTTCATCTCTTGGCCATCCCCTATCCACATGGAACCGAGGATCCATCCCAAGAACAACACCCTAGGATTGTTGGCGAGGTCTAATACTTCACTCAACCGTCCCAAGAACACTTAGGCATCCCCTAACCTATTTTTTTTCTTCCAATAGAAAACAGACCTTCAGTTTTATTAAAACATACTAAAATCTTCTGGCACATATAAGTCACCGGCACCAAAACAATGTAAAGCATTATGTATTGGATATCATCAAAAGAATGTTTCAGAAAACCCACAATGTGCTAATAGTTGCAGCATTTAGGTACTATAAAAAAATTTAGCTTAAAAGGACCTACAATATCAATATGTTCTAAAACAATATTGCAAAAAATGTCCCATAAAGAAAATGAATATAGTCACATGGAGATAATCAGACCACTTGAATGGTATCATGACATCACCCAACAAACAAAACTTGTGAAAATAAAAACAAAGGAACTTCCTTTCAAGACTTGGAAACCATGATTGTGAGATGGCAATCTTGCTGTTGCATCTTTGCCAACAAATATAGCTCAATGTCAATAAATAAATTTATACATATATAAAATTCCATCCCATTCCATCCCCTAAAAATGCAGAAACAACATCGGTTCCAAGTTTTAGTATTTGACTGGCAGAGAAGCAGAAAAGGGTATCATTGTATCAGTAATAGCTTCTGCCTCTGCAGATGTAGATGTACAGATCGGTGTAGTTTTGATGTGTGGTTAACTAAAAGGAGATAGTGCAAGAACATGTAAATGAGAGACAAAATATCTTCCCATGAAACTGAATATACTTCGATTAACTAACATCACAATCAATTCATTTTTTACTTGGATTAAGAATATGAATATTTTTCATAAAACAACTTGAATGGTCTTCCAATATCAGAACAAAACGCTTACTTGTCACAAAGCTGGAAATTTTGGCACTCCTTGCAAACCCACCGCTTGCCACAAACAATAAAGAAACAACAATGTGTGCATGCATGCTGCAAGTGAATCATAAGGAAGTTTTTTTTCTTTGACTGACAGATGCTATCTCCAAGCTGAAAATATACAATACAATGGTAAGCAGGAAAGAAGATTATCATAGTTTTCTAATATTAAAATGGAAGAGTATATTCCTGGTGAAACAACCATTACACCAAAACTAGAACAAAAAACCAAGCCAAGAGATTTTACCTTCTTCATTAGAAAACTATCATTTGAAGAATCACTGTCACATTCTGCTTGGGCAGCAGCTCTTGAAGACCTCTTTGTGGTAGACTTGTTTATATTCTGATGTTTCTGTCGGCGTTCTTCCTCTTGTGCAAGTTTGGATGTTATCACATTCCATGCTTCATCAGAGAAATAGTCCCCATCAAAGTATGGAAGGCGAGCTGCAGTTACTTTAGCCTTTTGCTCTCCAGGAGACACAAAAAAGTAATCATGCATATTTGTTACATGCACCACAATTTCTTCCTTTCTGGCCTTATGCAGCATTTTATGATACCTAACCCATACATATCCACAACTTAATTTTAGTATCAGTTTTGCATCATACACAATTATTATTAGTCTTATATTAGCATTGAAAATTAAATTCACATTGCAGTGTTTGCAATTCATCTTCAATCAAGCAGTGTCAATTGTCTTGCATGCTTTTTGAAGACGTCTGAAAAAATATTTATCATCATAGTCATGAAGCAGGACAGCTACTATTATTTTTAATAAGGCTTCCAAATATCTGGATTTTGGCATGTATTGTTACCACTCGCGGAGCTTGGTAGTTTGTGGTGTCTTCTGTGTTTCAGGATGACAATTGAGAATGTAATCGTCCCCTTCTGATGGAGGAGCGGACCATATATAACAACTAGCGAACCCCCGTCTCTTAGAGTAATCCAAATATCCAATCTGTTAAACAATCAAATCATTTAGGAATCCTCACTGTAGAAAGCTACACAACAATTGTAACCACAACTATCTCAATAGATTGATAGCACTCTTACTTTTCTTTGCATAATAAATCATAGATAATACATCACAAGAAACCACAAATGTTTTTAAAAAAATCTATAAAGAATAAAAAGCAACTACTCCCTGCCTATTATTGTCTTTGACACTTAAAAATGGGCTGGAGTCATCAGCTAGCTAACCTATTTTTGTTCGTATCTTGACACAGACATACCATAATTTCATGGAATACAAAAGTACGGAGTGCTTCACCGGTCACAGTTTTCACATCAGGCCTGAAGTACTTCACAGAATCCAAGTATGAGAGATAGATGTGTCGTTGATTTGGATGGCAACATTCTGATCCATATTCCTGAACAAACATACAGAAGAGGCAAATATCTACACCTTCAATTTTCTGAAACAAGAGGAGGACCTGTAACCACATGCCATGGAATAACACTTAGAAAAATTTCATCTTATCATTGGTAACAATTGTTTGTCACAAAAAATAAAACAACAATGAATAAACATATCATGTTTATAACCTTTGATTTATATGGAAATGTCTGTGGAAAACCTTTAATCTGTACAAATTGTGAGAATTGCTTCTTTACTTCTAATACTTTATCAACTGATGATACTACTCTCAGAGAAAGTTCTTCTGTGCCTGGTACCTGACAACGATCAACAAACAAAATGCATATTTAGTTTGTAATTACGAAATGAAAACTTGTTTAAAGATTGATAAGTGTAGTCAAAGATTCATTTTTAGCTTTCAAATTTCAGATCAAAAAAATATTATTAGTAACTGTATAAGCAGCTAATCCTTTACACCTCTTAAAACTGTTATTTGTGAATAAAAATGTGCAAAGAGAAGCTCATATTTCTAACATGAAAAATAGTATACTTGTATGATCATAATAGTACTAGAGAAGGAACTCAATATTATTCATTTAACTCCCTAAGTTAATCCAACACATTGTATCATTAGTTGGATTTTAGTTGGAAGGTGAAAAAATCAAAGTATGCACAATGATAATGAATATTATGTAATCAAATTCCTTAAAAAGTCTTCCAAAACGAAATATTTTATAAATTTGTGTTCTAGCTATAACAAACAACAATCAAAATGGTTAGCAATCAATAACTCCCTTAGAAGTCTTGCCTATTGATTTTGATATTTGTCACCTTAGCTGAAAATCATGTACCAACACATCAAAATAAAAAGCAAGTAAATTGTTACCTCCTCAAATCGCTTTCCCAAGGCTTTTGCTCTTTCTTCTCTTTCCTGCCTTAGCCGTCCACAAAGCCTTTTCTCAATGTGGTCACTCAGACATGTTGTTGGTAAATCCTTTGCCTGCAGAATATCATTCTGTGGTAATGGTTTCCAGACACCCCTTTCTATCTGCTCTATATAACAGTTTGGACATGTATACTCTGGAATGCCCTCTTCATTCTTTTTGCCATTGAATAGTGCACATATACTATGTTGCCACTCCTTACAATTATCACATTGCACCCACTACAAAATAAAATGTGGCAAGGTTCAGAAAGAATTTACAAGTTATTACATTAACAATATTCTAGAATCTAAAGTGCTAATTGCTCACCACTTCTTCCTTTGCAACTTCCTCATTCTTTTTCTTCATAAGCTTGGACTTGGCATATGCATTCCCATCTATCTTTATCACATCACTTTGAGTCTTATGATAGCAACTGGTGCAAATGCAATGTCTTGCATCAACAGCTGCCATGAAGTGATATGATGCTTTGGGCTTGATACGGAATGGACATAATGAGCAATAAATAGGTGGCAGACGAAAGGTAAGTTTTCCTACATTACATAATGTACATATTTTCTCACCATTCTTATTTTCAGCCTTTTCTTTGCTCTGTCATACAAAACATGAAGCCAGATTATCAACAAAAAATTCCCTGAAAAAACTGTAAGGAACTTAAAAAAACAAACATATCCAAGGGAGAAATTAAGCTTTACTTTGCATGAAATTTTGTCATGAAATTAATTTATCCTAAATATTTAATTCACAACAAATGCTATTCTAAAATAATTAAATAAAGCATCTTTAGTTTCCCAAGTCCAGCTTATTACAAATTTAATATTATTAGCTAATACAACCATGTCCACAGTTATCATAAAAAACAAGCATGGAAAGAAGAATAAGATCAGAATGAGATCCTCTTTTTTTCTGTTAACATTCTGATTCTCAATAAAATAAAGATGCACATGTGATTCATCCAAATGCCTAAGATTACTGTGCAGTTGATGCCAAACATCAAACCACTCTAATTTTATTAAGTAATTTCTCAAACTAAATTAAAATTGCAAATATTAATATATGTAACTTCTCTGCAATTAGATTAACAAAGTTAAATATTTTTATGGGTGGCAAATTTTTTATTAGTATATGAAATTGCAAGGGGGCTTAAAATTGCAAATATTAATTTATGTAACTTCTCTGCAATTGGATTCACGAAGTTTAATCTTTTTATGTATAGCAATTTTTTTATTAGTGTATGAAATTGCAAGGGGGCTGCACCTATCCATTTGGTGTTTTTTCCAATCTTTAGAATACTAAAATTTGTTAATGTTTTCAAATCAGAATAGCATAACATGCAATAAGCAGAAATTCAGAAAAGCAAAAGAACAGATGACACATATTTATCCTGGGAAAACCCTCCTCACCGAGGGAAAAACCCAGCCACGCTAAAAGAGACTCCTTTATTCATAATTTCAGAATCAATTACAAATCTTCCTGCTTATGATTGCATTCTTCAGAATCAATCAATCAATAAGCCAGAGAAATACATCAGATCTTTATACTTCTGATATATCTATGTGAGCTATCACAAAATATGCTTAACAAACTGTCTGATGCTCTGAAAAATCTTCACATAGAATCACCACTCGAACAATAGTGCCGACAACCTTACTTCACACACAATAGCACCCGATACTCTATATTGTGTATTTTCAAGGGAAAACAATAGAAAACTTCATCGGGCTTTTTAATCAAGAACCGTCACCCTTTTAATGCCCACCGTCAACCAAGAGAGACACTTCCCGAAATAAATGCCTTTGGTTACAACTTACAATAGATAATAAAGCTCGAATGAGCTTCCTCATGACGGAGACTGCCAGCAAGGATGAACGCATGAACAAAGAGCCGCGACATATGCCAAGGAAGAAAACAGCAGAAGTAATGATGACTTCATACAATGAATATGAACGGTGCCATATATGACGCATGATGTCAAGGGGTGTGTTGCATAACAGAATAAAGAGAGCCGTCGGACTGCTGGAAGGCTTGTTAATATTATTGCCAAGTCATAGATATACCAGAGACAGAATATAAACAAAGCTATCGGTTCCGTCAGCTCAACAACAGGTCGCACGAATAATACTGAGATTTGAGAGATTAAGTTACGAACTGAATTTCCATAAGTTGAATGAGCAGAAATATATGAAGGAAGATCTATCTCACTGCTATAATATTCAACACTCCCTCTTAGAACTCATTAACAAGGCTCTCTCAAAGACAAATATCAACCCTGACTTCCCAAATCAGACTCCCTCTGAATCTGACATCAACCTTCTGACCTCCTCATCCAAGGTTGCTTGAGATGAATAGACAGACTCCCTCTCAGCCGGGGCAGCATACTATTATGGTAAAATAATGAATGTGTTATTATACAATGATCATGAATGATCTATATATACAAGATACAAGAGAATGTTTCTATAATGACAGGAGAGAGGAAATAGAAACATTCTTGTAGAGTGAAAGAGAAAATTTCCATAATGAACAAAAGGAGTTTATGGAAACATTAAAAAAGAGTGACCATTAGAAATAGACAAAAGAGAGATAAAATTAGAAACTATCTATTATTGTAATACCCTCCCTTAATGGCCAATCTATCTTCAAAAAAACAGAAATTTGCATGTCCTCAAAAAGCGTAAAAGGCAGCCTCAGGTTGATCAGAGAGGTCTGCATGTTCGCTTTTATCTGACGTCTCATGGAGATCCTTCAATACTGTCCAAATCTTTGCAATTGTCTTGCCAGACGGGATTTGAGGCAGTTGATCATTAGTAACTAAAAGCTTAATGAGCATAACCGCTTCACGATTACGTTCATCAAACTTATCTTGAGTCGCATCAGTTGTGGTAGGACGAGTTTCAATACGTTGAACAAGCACCTCAAGGTGACACTACTCAAAAATCGTCAACATGCACTGCTTCCAGGTGTTGTATTTCTTTCCGTTGAAACGATGGCTGCCTTCCAGCATAAGAGTGGTGAGAGATGCCATAGCATGTTTTTCAAAGAAGAAACGTGAAAAATCAGAAAAAGGGCACGAACTTCAAGGCAGATTAACAAAAGACCCAAAAAATTTGAAGAGACACCCAGTGAAGAACTCAAAAAACCTAGATAGAATCTGCTATCATATTCTAAATCTGTTGGCTCGAAAATTGAGGCATGGAAAATGATGCACCCAAAAAAAAGCGAGACTAACCCAGTTGAGATCTGCAAAAACCCACCAAGAATATGCTAGCAAATTTTGGATCCACTAGCACAAAAATCAAGGCACCTAGAAAAAACGGACAACAACCCAGTTGATCTCTCGAAAAACCCACAAGGAATCTACAATCAAAAAAAAATCCGACTTGAACTAAATGGTCAAAACCCTAGTTGAAAATGCAAAAACCCTAGATGGGTGGGTGAGGAAAAAAATGCAAATTTTGAACACACTCGAGGCAAAAAAGCTTCGAAAATCTTGAACTAATAATTTCAAAAAAGAAATTAAAAATTTTCGTAGAGGCCAGGAATTTGCTCTGATACCATATTATGGTTAAATGATGAATGATTTATATATACAAGATACAAGAGAATGTTTCTATAATGAACAGGAGAGAGGAAATAGAAACAATCTTGTAGAGTGAAAGAGAAAGTTTCCATAACGAACAAGAGGAGTTTATGGAAACATTACAAAAAGAGTGACCATTAGAAATAGACAAAAGAGAGATAAAATTTGAAACTATCTATTATCGTAATACATACTGCATTGATTATCATAATAGAATAGAATTGAATACTGAGACTTCCTCTCAACCGAGACTCCCTCTCAACAGGGACAGCATACTCAAGCTTGATGATCACAATGCCAAGAAATTGACTCTAATATTTGTCCAACAATGAGCTTTAGCATTCACACTGTTACACGAGCTCATTGATCCTTTGCAAAAGGTCTTGGCATTCTTCCTCTACCACACAAGCTCCCTCTAAATGTCATATCCTCCTCTTAGAATAAAGTATAAACCAGTGTTACCCCAAGTTTCCGGGACAGGGACGGCGGGACGTGGGGGGGCGGGTTTTCGGGATGGCAAATTTTTTTGCCGATTTTGGGGACAAGGGGGACGTCTATATAAATATAGGGAAATTTTTAAATATATAAGGAAATTTGCAAGTATACATTACATTCATTTGAAAATATGGATAATGCATGCCATTTAAACATCATAGAACCTTAACAAACAACATTTCAATGCCATTTAGTAAATACTAAAAGTAAAACTATGGTCTATAACTCTATTATGCATTCATAAAACTGGAAATTTGAAATTTCAATTCATTGCCAGGGTGGGGACGTCCCCAAGCCGTCCCCAAGTCCCAAAAACGTCCCTATTCCGGAAACTTGGGGATTTAGGTTGGGGACGCGTCCCTGGGTAACCCTGGTATAAACTGATTATAGGATAATTTGAATAGGTAGTTCTTGAAGAGCCACCAACTCAGCTCAAGCTGCAATCTCTCATCATCGTTGTGCTCCTCGATCCATCCTAGAAGCATTTAAGAGAGATTAGTAATAGAATCAAATAGACTAATGCTAGAAGCATACATGATTCACTACTCTCAATGTTATTGCGTGAATTAAACATATAAAATTCATGATCAATATTTTAAGATGCAATCATAAAATATTTATCTCTTCATATTAATCTTCCTCGCAATATGTCACTAGATCTTTCACCATCACATAATTATAGTGCAGGAAGAGAATACAAATTCAAACACCAACACAAAAGATTGGATGAGAAGCCTCAATAGCAGAATGTAAAAAAACCGCAGTGAATCAACACCCACTAGACATCATGATTTCTCTAGAATCCAAATGTCCTATTCGGGTTCGGATCATTTCCTTAAACCCGCTCTGATACCATGTTAATGTTTTCAAACCAGAATAGCATAACATGCAATAAGCAGAAATTCAAAAAAGCATAAGAACAGATGACACAGATATTTATCCTGGGAAAACCCTCCTCGCTGAGGGAAAGACCCAGCCACGCCAATAGAGATTCCTTTATTCATAATTTTAGAATCAATTACAAGTCTTCCTACTTATGATTGCATTCTTTAGAATCAATCAATCAATAAACCAGAGAAATACTTCTGATATATCTATTTGAGCTATCACAAAATATGCTAAACAAATTGTTTGATGCTCTAACAAATCTTCACATGGAATCACCACTCGAACAATAGTGCCAACAACCTTACTTCACACACAATAGAACCCGATACTCTATATCGTGTATTATCAAGGAAAAACAATAGAAACCTTCATCGGGCATTTTAATCAAGAAGAACTGTCACCCTTTTAATGCCCACCGTCAACCAAGAGAGACACTTCCCGAAATAAATGCCTTCTGTTATATTAGATAATAAAGCTCGAATGAGCTTCCTCATGACGGAGACTGCCAAAAAGGATGAATGCATCAACAAAGAGCCACGACATATGCCAAGGAGGAAAATGGAAGTAAAGACGACTTCATACAATGAATACGAACGGTGCCATATATGATGCATGATGTCAAGGGGTGCAATGCATAACAAAATAAAGAAAGCCGTCAAATTGCCGAAAGGCTTGTTAATATTATTGCCAAGTCATAGATATACCAAAGACGGAATATAAACAAAGCTATCAATTCCATTAGCTCAACAACAAGGCGCACGAATAATACTGAGATTTGAGAGATTAAGTTATGAACTAAACTTCCATAAGTTGAATGAGCAGAAATATATGAAGGAAGATCTATCTCACTGCTATAATATTCAACAAAATTAGCCCTCTTAAGTTTCATTAGATTGATAACTGATATAAGAGGATACTAAGAAATAGTTAGTTTAACTAAGGAAGATGGAATAAGCATAAAAGCATAGCATTAATCTGAGAAAATGGGTAAAGGACTAGTTCTAAGGGACTAGAAAATAAAAGATGGAGTCACATGAACTAAACGGAAAGTTTAAAACAATAAAGATATAAGTTCATTCAATGGATAAATATTGCGTTAGAATAATTCACTAATTAAGGATAGAACTTTTAGATATAAAGCTTCTCTTTAAAAAAATGTCAAAATATAAGTCTTGTGTGTACATCGTGTTGTGACCTTTTCACACCATTGCCCCTTTGCCAATGAGGACCCCCTCTTTTTGCTTTAACAACTTGTAGTTTGGTAGTCTTGGTGGCAGTATAGCACCTTTCCATGGGCAATGGATGTCAAAGTCTTAGAGTGGTCTCAGATGCACTTCATAGTCTAGGAGAGGATCATGTTTCTCAATCGCCATGTATAATTGTAACACTTAGCCAATGTCCTCCCCCTAGTAACCTGGGGATGTGTCCCCCCCTAAATCCCTGTCGTTCCCAGAACAGGGACGGGGGTTCCGGCATCCCCAACGGCGCCACCATCCCGCCGTCGTTCCTGAGGAGACTTGGGGACGCCCAGGCGTCCCTTGACCCCTGAGGGGACGTCCAAAAGTCTCCTGTCATGGCAAGCCAAAAAAATACAAGTTTTTATTTTTTTTTAGTTCAAGGGCGGGAGGATTTATACAAATATAACATTTAAGTATAAGTCTGACTTAATTAAATCAGACTTATACTTTAAGTTATATTTGTATAAATACTTTCAAGATGTTTGAGATAGGTTCCAGCTTCATAGGAGTTAAGATGCAAATTCTAGATTTTGGGGGTTTTCGAAAACTTCCAGACAGCCAAATTTCAAGATTCAACAAGCCTTCAGCAAGGTTACCTCCCACAATCCATCATGGCTTTCTAAGGTCAAACTGAAGTTGGCAAAAGGATTCTCAAAGGGTTTTAACTCGTTTAATCACAAATCACTTGGTTTCGACCCCATCTCTATGACAGACTTAGCTTAGCTCTCGCCCAAATTCCAAACAGACATGACTTCCCAACAAGCCAAAATCACTCAAACCTCATTTGCCGGACCTAGGGACTTGAAAACAGCCACCAACAAAGATATAAATGTTAGATATTGGTCCTTTTGTGTTGGATATACATGTTAGATATAACTTATATCTAACATTTATATCCAACACAAAAGGACCAATACTTCAACACAATACTTTCACATCTTTATGTCTTATATTGTTATACATCTTTTCATAACTAGCATTTTAAGTACCACATGTATAGTATATACTATATACACCTCCCTCGTCCCCCACCGTCGTCCCCAAATTGAGGCCCCTCTGTCCCCCCATCCCCCAAGGCAGTGTAACTATGGTCCTCACCAAGTGGAGATTAATGCAACTCGTGGAGGAATGTGAAGTTTGAGTGCAAGACATGCATGCAGGAGTTATGAGAAGAAGAAAATTACCTTTGAAACTTAGTTGAATCATCATGAAGTGGCAACCCTTAAACAGCCCATATGCAAATTGAAAGCAAAGGAACAATGATGCCAATTTGGGGATAAGATGAAAACTTGAAACCAATGCAAAAGAAGAAAATAAGTTTGAATTGCAAGTAAGGAAGTCAAGAAGTCAAGGGGCTGAAAATGATCAACTTGCAGATCTGAAAAGTCTTGTTAAGTACAAGTTTGAGTTTGGAGAAATTGGATGCTTGGAAATTTTTGGATCCTTGGGGCTCCATCAGCCCAAATACTTGCTATTTTTTGCCCAACTTGGGGGGCTTTGAATTTCAAATCAATACATGATGGAGAGTTATTTTCTGTTAAAAATTCATAAGCACCCTTGGCAAATGCATGAAAATTGGAAGTTTTGGAGTTAATCTGCAAGCTAATGCAAAGAGCAAAGGGGCTGAGAACGAGTTAAGGCATGAAAATCTGTAGAACACTTAGCACTGTTCCAGAGATTCACTTGATTGAGCCCAAGACTCAGTCAAAATGCACTCCAAATCCATTGTATTGTGCCCAACTACTGGCCATTTTCCGCACTTTTTATATGACTTGGGTCCAACGTATGGGTGATTTCCACCCAAATACATATGTTCATGCCCAAGCAGAGGGCGAAATCTGCATTTGTCTTGGGCACGAGCCCAAGAGGGCTCTCATTTCCGCCATCTATATGGAGTTCGAGCCCAACCATAGGTTGATTTCCACCGATGGTTGTAGGGCTTTTTAATAGCAATTAAATCAATGGGGGGTCAAATGGCACTGGCTATGGGGCCGAATATTTGCACTGGCCCATAGCCAGTGCCATATTCTCACCCTACCTGCAACACATAAACTTACGGACGATAAACATCACTACACGATCACGGAAGCACTTCACTAATAAACTGTTTTTAGAGGTAGCGAGATTTTGTTTTACTGGAAATGTTTTATATTATAATAATTGAGAATATAATTATTTCAGCAAAGTGTTAATTATATGAGAAATTTTAATGAATAATGGTATTTTTTAAATATAAATTCTATACATGTCAGATGCCATAAATAGTTATGAATAATTTGATAACAAATATAAAATGAAAAGGAATGATCTGAATATTAATAAAAAAAACTACACCAATTTTTTTTTTTAAAATTCAAGGAAAATTTAAGGATTTGATTATTATTTGAAATATATAATATGTATTTTAATAGTTAATATTTTTGTATTGAAGAAAGCAAAAATTGTTTAAAAGATATATTAATAAACATATTTATAAATTAATAATGTATAATTCTACAAAATATATTGTAGTAAATATAATTTCAATACACTCTCAATAAATTTAAAATTTTTAGATAAAAAAATAAAACATATAAAATATTTATTATTTTAATTAATATTAGATGTGAAAGGTATAATATATATTAATTATATTGAATTATATTTGTACCTAATAAATATATATAATAGACCATAATCCATGATAAAAAAATTAATTTCACATATAAGAGACAAATAAATATCAAACATACACTTGTTGGTAATGGAGCCTAAGTATTATCTAAGATTCAAAGGTTTTTAGTTTTATTTCAATCATATTAGTTCTTTATAACGTGACCATTCAACATAGTTTTTTTTGGCCCCCACAAATTGTGCATTAGATAAAAAAAATTATGTTGCCCAGTGATGCTACCCAACATCCCTTTGTGAATCTAGTGAGACATCATGCCCATATTATTCAACAAAAATAAGTTAAAAGATGATCTAGGTTAAATATTATTTTTCATTTTTATTTACAATATAATTTAAAACTTTAGATCTATGCTCTATTATATAAAGACAAAACAATATCTCCTACTCAGATAACTACACCTTAATTAAAGTTTAAAAGTATATTCTAAATATTGTAACTTACTATAATTCTATTTGTAATATCATTTTTGTTTTCTTCAATACAAAAAAACTAACTATTAAAGTAAATATTGTATATTTCAAATAAAAATCAAATCCCTAAAATTTTCCTTGAAAGTTTTTTTTTTAAAATGATATAATTGTGTTATTAATATTCAGATCATTCCTTTTCATTTTTATATCTACTATTAAATCATTCATAACTATTTTTGGCGTATAGAATTTATATTTAAAAAATATCATCATTCATTAAAATTTCCCATAGAATTAACACTTTATTGAAATAATTACATTCTCAATTACTATAATATAAAACATTGTAGATTACAATCTCTACTAAAATAAAATATCGCTACCACTAAAAACAGTTTATTAGTTAAGTGATTTATGTGATTGTGTAGTACTTTGTAGTGACGTTTCCCATCTGTAACTTTATGTGTTGAAGGTACGATAAGAATACGGCACTAGCTATGGACCAATGCAAATATTCAGCCCAATAGCCAGTGCCGAGTCAAATTAGTTGTGCTAAGAAGATGAACAAGTTAATAATTGGGCAAGAGCATCACAAACTTTAATTTCTTTCAGAAATCCAAGTTCGATTAAGAGGTCCAGCTACATGAAGTACCTACATCACTTCTACAAGTGCAAGATCAAGGTCAGGACATCAAGATGACATCAAAATTTCAAGTACAAGCAGGGTCAAAGTCATGTCAATGAGAAGTTTTCAAGGTGAAGAATTTCAAAGGATAGGAGAAGACTACTTGAAGATGAAGCAATTTGGGAATGAGTCATCGCCATCTGTTGATGTTTGTAGCTTCGATCAGATAAAATAGTTATCACTTATATTAATACTATGAGAATAGATTAAATTATGCACATACATAAACATACCAATATATATAATAATAATAGATATTATTATTATACATATTGATATATATATTCGTACATTTATAATTGGGAAAAATTAATATTAATATATTCTCATATTATTAATATAATTAACTAATCATTCATTTGTATTTTTTTAAGATCGAATGATATCAAATCTGATTATCGATATGCTTCATCGATTCCATTGTTATCGTTTTGCATTATATTCTAATCACTGATTAGTATCGGTTGACTTGGCATCGATACTAATTGATATAGGTTAATATACAGCCACCGATTAGTATCGGTTTGACTTGGCTTCGATACCAATTAGTATCGGTTAGTATACAACCATCGATTAGTATCGTTTGATGTAAGATAACACAATCACCGATTAGTATCAATTTGACACGAATCGGTAAAGGTTATTGTTTATGCTTAATGAGTTATCATGGAAGACATGTTAATGAAGAGACATGTCTCCACATGTGGAGACATGTCTATTCATCAATATGTCTCCACATATATATAGATCTCTCATGATCGAATGAAGACAAGCATATACAACATTGAACGCAAGTCTACTCATAATCAATCAGCAAGTAAATCTGGAAATACATCTATCAGCATTTGTTTTATAATACTTCCACATTCTCATTGTGCATTATTAAAGTGAAATATCATTTGTGAATTTCAAAGTCTTTTATTTGCTGCATACCTGAAAAGAAGAAAAGAACTATATTAGTTAATATATAAATCTGATCAAAAACTTTAACATGGTATCAGAGTGAGGTTCCTTCTTTAAAAGCCTAACTGTTTGAAGGGAGATCTGATCAGATTGAAGGTTGTCATAGTGTATAGAACCTTTGGATATTTGAGACAGGTCATGTGAAGAATTCTGGTAATATTTGAGAACTACGACATCATTCTGTGAATTTGTATGATATTTTCTATATGGGCTCACCTTACAGAATGAAATACTTGAAATTTATAAAAGATAAGTATTCCATGTTTTATTAATGCACACAATTTTTGAGTTTGTAATTCATGCTAAACTTTTGGTTAGTAAAATCCTGTATGCTTCTATCATTGGTATTTCCGGTCGAGATAGTTTAGTGAGCTATTTGTAATCTCTCTGTGACATACCTTCAGGTTGGAAGCACAAGAAAATTGCATTCAAGAGAGAAAGAACTTGATGCTTACAAACGAATTGATGATTAAGACCAGATGCAGAGGGAGTCTGGCATTTCAAAAGAAGAAAGGAGGTTGATACAAGAACTTGAGTTTCAGAGGGAGCAGATAGAGGATATGGTTCAATCAAGTTT
Organism: Chamaecyparis obtusa; assembly: GCA_027943335.1. Taxonomy (NCBI): domain Eukaryota; kingdom Viridiplantae; phylum Streptophyta; class Pinopsida; order Cupressales; family Cupressaceae; genus Chamaecyparis; species Chamaecyparis obtusa. Next base: position 568,060 of record BSBK01005649.1, on the reverse strand, counting down.
TGATAATCCCGGTCGTATTGATTCAGAGGGAGTAGTCCATGTTGAGATAGATTCTCCAGTGATCAAAGAAACTATAACAGTCAGAGGACTATGAATCATGAATGCCTTTTGGGTCCTATGTAAATCATGAGGAAGTGACGACTTCCAAATGATTATCACTTGTATTTGTTAAAGTTATTGGAAGCTGACGATCTTACAATAACTTGATCTTCTATCATGATAGACATCTTATGATGGCTGAAACAGATCATGATAGATGATATCTTGCATTGTGGATTGAGTTCCTTAAATAGGCCATGATTTTCTGCCATGATTTTCTATTGTGATAGACATCTTATGATGGCTGAAACAGATCATGATAGATGATAGGAATGTTCCTATGGTAAGTGCACATTACCTATGGACATTTGTTGAGTACTTGGTGGACATCATGAGACTTGATGTTGGTAGGCCATTACTCTGAGCACATGGTGAATATCATGCGACTTGATATTTTGCAGGCCAATGCTCCCGATACCGTGAGATGATATCTTTATAAACTTTTGAGTACTTGGTGGACATCATGAGACTTGATGTTGGTAGGCCAGTACTCTAAGTACATGGTGAATATCATGTGACTTGATATTTTGTGGCCATTACTCCTAATATCATGAGATGATATCTTTATAAACTTTTGAGTACTTGGTGGACATCATGAAACTTGATGTTGGTAGGCAAGTATTCTGAGTACATGGTGGACATCATTTGTGAATTTCAAAGTCTTTTTTTCGCTGCATACTTGAAAAGAAGAAAGGATCTATATTAGTTAATATACAAAATAAAGAAAATTAAAAGTCATACAATCTGATCACAAACTTTAACACCATCAAGTCAAGGCTGGAAAATGTTGAGTATCAAGAGATATTGATGAAGTGTACAAGATAAGCATGTTGAGGTGGTGTCCATTCATCTTCAACCGATCCGAAAATTCTAGTTCCACATGTCCAAGGTCAACCAATCAAGTCATGCCAAGTGTACATGTGGAGTCCACTCAATGCTTTTACCTAACCTATTTTCTCTTTGGTCCTTAAAAGAAACGTAATTTCCTTATTGGCCCACAAGGTGGTGCTTTTATATAATTGGTCAGCATTTAATGCTTGTGGCTAGTAGTTATCCTTGGGTTGTGTTGGCATAATTCTGGCCCTCGATCTTGAGCCAATCTTGGCCATTCATTGTACTTGGAACTACTATAAAAAGCAAAGCCTTATCATTTGTAAAGAGAGACTTGGAGAGATTGTTGCAATAATACTGCTATAATTGTTTAGAATTCATTGTTGGTTTTCATGGTGGATTACTTGTACCATTTTGGAGTATTGCATGGTTTCTACATTTCCTCACTTAGGTTGGGATTTCATTTTATGTTGAATAGGAGTAGAAGTAGTTGAATGGAAGATATTGTTGATTAGTGAATTATGGTGATTCTAGTATCCATACTTTTTGATATTTGTTGATTGCAAGTATTAGTGTAAGGTTAGTCTAGGCCTAATTACAAGAATCTAACTTCAATTGGAAATGTTTATTTGGATTGCACCATAATTGGGTATTTGAGTGAATGTTCTCAATATGAAAATCATCCCCGCAACCTTAGAAGCAAGCACCCTCCTTTGTGTAGGTGATTTGGCAAAGCAAGGATTGGTTAAGGTCTTATCTCATCATCAATGATCTCTTGCATTCTTAGAATTAGATTAGAATTCCTAAACCCTTTACCCTTTTTGCACTTTGATTAGAAGTAATTGAAGAGTCATCATTGTTAAATCATTTGCATTTAGAAAGTTGATTATGCATTGAATGAACAGTGTAAGTCCCCAGGTGATACCCAACATATCACATAATTACAACTAAGTTTAAGTCTGCAGTAAGAAGGAACCTTGAGGTTGTCTTAGTTGATCATACAATCATATACATTGTTTAGCATCTAAGCTTCCTTATTCAAGAGAGGATTTGATTATTTGGTGTCTCATGCTAGAATACTAAGTGTTTCATCATGCATGTTGAAGTGGTCACAAAACTCGCATCAACATGCTGCACTAAAGGCAATCCATCAAGGAGCGGGTCATAGAGGTTTTGTATGTGTGTCACATTGCAAGAGATACATAAGAGTGGTGAATTACACATCTCTTGTGTGTGCCTTGCACTATAGGTGATCTATCATAAGGGTGAATTAAAAATCTCTTTTGTGCACAACAATGATCTTTTGTGTTTATGTCACGCCAAGGAGATCCATAAAAAAGGTGATTCTCAAAAGAGAGTGAGGATGTCTTCCAATGGTGTAATGTTGGGTACAAGACATCCATGTGTGCACATTCTCCAACAATTATGAGTTGGGTGGAGATTGTATTGGGTCAAAAGATTGAGAAGTAGGCTCAATTCTTGCAGAGGTGGCTTGTGAGAGGGTGAGCAAATAGAAACATTTCATTTGTGGCAATTTGTAAGTGTGAAATGCCTATAAAGAGTGATCTGAATTAAGAAGTAACTTTGAGGGCCATGTTGACAAGATTTAAACTAAAGGCTTTAATTGTTGAAGGCATAATTATAGTTCCTAGTTTGGAGATAAAACAAGAAACCAAATGGAAAAGAGTAGGAAAAAGTTATTAAAGATGACAAGGAACATAGCATCCTAAATTGATCACTTGAAGATGCAAACTAGAGAGAACCGGAATATTAAGAAAAGAAGCATCCTATGGAGGAATATGTGGATTGAACTACTGAGTGTAAGCTAGCTTGCAAAGGGAGTGATTGCACAAAATGTGCTAGTTGATGTGTGATAACACGACTAATGTCAAATGAAGAAGACAAGCACTTTCAGTAGAGGCAAGGGGTAATTGTGATGAGAAGCGATGGTGATATAATCAAACAGCTGACTCTATAAAGTGTTGAGAATAGGATGCCTTACAATATGTGACTAATTATGGAGGGGCATATAATGCCTGTTACAAGTATAGTGGACATATTAGACACAATGTTTAATCTAGTGAAGAATGAATGAGATCATTTGACACTGATAGTGCAGCAAGGAAGAATGCTAGCTGTGGTAATACATTCTTCTAGAGGATGTTAGTGAGCCAATCAACATCACACAATTGGTAATATGAATCCCATGTAGGAATCAAGTGGATGTTCTGAGGAGTGAGGAAATCTAAAGAGATCGTGAATGGGGAAAAGAATTGGAAGTAACCCTTGAAGTCATGCCTAAAAATGGAGAGTCATTGGAGGACTGAGATATCAATATTTTTCACATAGTAGTAGTAGTCATGAAGGAAGAACTTTTTGCAGATTTTTTTCTTGGACTGCTAGGAACACAAAAGAGTAATAGCTCTGCCTTTGTAGTTGAAATATATTTGCAAAAATTTGACAAACCATTCCTTGTCAAGAGTTGAGTGACAAGTCCAACATTGAAGATTGCCTTTCAAAGAGATGCATAGGTTACATGGGTTGTTGCAAAATGTTAGTCTAAGCACAAATTAAAAAATGGACCTACACAAAGGGTTTGTAGGTTGGTGGAAACGGACGTTACTAAGAATGGATCTAAAAGAACAACATTCTAGCTGGTGTCTGGAATAATTTCTAAGTTTTTTGGTCATCTATTGAAGATTTCAAACGGTGATTGTGTTGGCATAAAGTATGAAGACTTGATTCAGAAGTGGTTAAAGTTAGAAGTGACAAGTACAATATTGATATAGTGGAGTATAACAAAGAAATGTCTTACCTAGAGGTGGAGTTACACTACACTGGATTGTTTTGCAATTCAATGATCTGATGTTTAGAGGAACTTGAGAGGGAGATGAAATGAAGCATTGTGGCTTGACATGGGTTGCAATAAATCACAAACAATTAATATTAGCGTCATGACAAAAGCATAGACGGTTTAGAGACTCCAATGAGACAGTGAGTTTAATCTATAAAAATAGAGAATTCCTTTGTAGAAGTGGCAAGAGGAATTGAATATATGTTGACAAAGATAACGAAGATGAAGGATTATGTGAATTTTTTGGACTAATAAACATGGTGGCTAATCCAAAAGATGCTCTATGGGTTGGTTTGGAAGAAAACCTTTAGAAGAAAGTATCAAGTAGCTTCTATAGGTACTAGAAAAGAGTGGAGTTGACAGGATGGAAGAGATCAAGGGGAGAGAAAGGAATAGAATTTCATGGTGGTCTTGTTGAATATAAGGTTTCGTATGTGTACATGCTAGAAAATTGTGTGCCCATACTTGCAAGAATAAAAAACTGACAAGAAGTTGAAGATGACATCCAAAAGGTGTAGAATCCGTCACTAGACAGAGAAAAAGATCCAAGATAGTGCAGTCAGCGCATTGGATTATGACACATGAGAGATATGTATGAAGCTTCATGACATATTGAAGTACTGATATTTACATTATCATAAGATTTGGCATGTTGTTGGGATAATTGTATGTACGGGTTATTATATTAGTAAAGTATTATGTTACTCTTGGTCGTTAGTGACCAAGAGGTTAGACAGTTACGTCACGACGTTTCGGTCGTGGCCCTTCGAGTACTTTATATACTCTCTCGGAGGTTGGACATGGGAGATATGATTGTATGATCATTATTATGTAAATGTACTTGCCAGTCCGGAATGATTAATGAAAGTATTTATTATTCTCTAATATATTCTGTGTTTATTATATTTCCTGTACTATGTCAGTGCAATACTAAGTTTACCCCAGCAGGTAAACATCTGGCGCCGCTGCCTAGACGTACTCAAGAAGAGAGTTGAGGGAAGGATTTATGCCCAATGTCTTAAATAAAGATAGAAATAAAAAGGCACAAGATGACGAAGGGGAAGCCGCACAGAAGGCTTTGATCTCCGCGCAACAGCGTGAACGTCGGTGTAGGCTGAGGCAACTTGCCAAAGACCAGCTTGCCGGAGGGTTGCCCGAAGGGAACCCCGGAAGTGGTACGGAAGGTGCAGGGGCCGACTGGGAATCGTTCATCTCGCCGGAACATCGGAGAGTGTGGAGTAGAGAAGAACTACTCGAAGAAACACGACTTAGACAAGTCTTGCTTCAGGAAGAGCGAGACCAGTTTGAAGACTTGAACCGCACGTGGCGTGCGGAGGAAGGGAACTACGAAGGTGAGCGCATTGCCGAAGGCACACGGGAAGGCACGACCAAAGGCACACGGGAAGGTACAACCGAAGGCACACGAGAAGGTACGACCGAAGGCACACGAGAAGGTACGATCGAAGACACACGGGAAGGTACGACTGAAGACACACGGGACGCGCAGGCGAACCCACCATTGGAGCCAACGACTCCACACAATACGGTTCCACCCGCTACACAGATACAAGTACCGTTAGTAATCGGCCAAGGGAACGTGGGTGCCAATTCTAGCACAGGCGGTGCAGGAGCACAAAATTCACCGCGCACGCAACAACCAAAATCAGCCCGACCAACCATGGCGGCACATAAGGAGAAGTTGCCAAAATTCCACAATGATGGAAAGGACGATCCAATACGGCATTGCCGTACGTGTGAAACCATCTGGGCAGCCAATGGGGTGACTGACCAGAACGAATGGATGAGGCAGTTCCCCGCCACACTGAGAGGCGTGGCCATTGACTGGTACGCGGATCTGGATGGAACGAACATAACCACATGGGATGACCTGAAGGGGGGATTCGAGAAGGAATTCCGGCTACTACGAGATGATAATGAGATAGTCTCAGAGATTTATGGAACGAAGCAAGGGAAGAGGGAGACCGTACGAGCATATGGCCGCCGGCTAAAGGAATTAGTCGGAAAGATGGAAAGCCAACCGGTTGACGGCCTAAAGAAGAGGTGGTTTGTCGAGGGCTTGAATCCTAAGCTACGACGGAAGATGAAAATTGTGCCTCCGACATCCTACAATGATGCATACAACCGGGCCATGGACCTGGAAAGCGAAGATAAGATCGCCAAAAAGAAGAAGAATAGATCTTTGTCATCCGAAGACGATACGTCCGAAGAGGAGAGTGGCAGCAACGAGAAGCCGAAGAAGAAAGTCACGGCCCTTCAGAAGGATATAGAATGGATGTTAAAAGAGTTTAAGACAATGAAGGGGACAACAAGCAAGGATGATGAACTGTGGTGCACGGATTGTAAGGAGAGCGGCCACACGAAGGGTGCCTGTCCCAAAAAGGCATTCTGTGACATCTACCAGATTATGGGACATTCTACAAAGGAATGCCCATACAATCTGAAGGTGCGTAACCAGCAAGTGCTCTATACACAAGAACAACCATCCACATCAGGGGGGACGGAACCAAACAATAATGCATCTTCAAGAGGTTACCGTGGCAACCGGCGAGGTGGAGGGAACAATAATAATTCCACCCGTAACAGGGTCCAATATGACGCGAAGGAATGCCTAATGATCCAATGTAGGGCATGCAACCAATGGGGTCATTACGCAAGCAAGTGTAACAATAATGACGCCCCTCAGCAGCTGTGTCAGTGGTGCGGCCCTAGGGACCATGAAGATGCTAATTGTCCAAAGTCTGGCGTAGGGGCCAATCTGATTGATATCGAAGGCAACACATGGATTAAAGAAGCTATACTTGCTCTTACTCGAGGGCAAGCGAAGGAAGCCCTACCCCCATCCCCGAACGGAGAAGCAGAGAATGGCGAAGGCAAGGGAGGAAATAGAAAGGGCGATGAAAGCCCAACGAGGAGAGACACACGAATCATCCGAACCCTACTGCACAGACGCGGAGAGGAACATTGTACAGCAGATGCTTCAACTGGAGGTGCCTGTCAAGCTGGAGGACCTCCTATACACCATGCCTCAATTGGGGACAGTGTTGTTGGGTACAAAGGTTGATAAACCCAAACCGAGACATACGGACGCTTCCATACTAGGAAGCTCGGCAACAAATCCAATGCTGCTTGCCGTCAACAATGGCAAACATCCAGCCGTGGTGGAGATGGGCATCCTGGGCACCATCCTAACGGATACTATAGTAGACAGCGGATCCGGGGTAAACATCCTCCCAGAGGACACATGGAAAAAGCTAGGAAAGCCCACTCTGTGGCCACCTACGTTTAATCTGCTAAGTGCCGACCAGCACGGGATTAAACCCCTCGGCATGTTGATGGCACAACAAGTCACCGTGGGTGCACAACCATTTGTGCTCGACTTTGTGGTCATTCCGTTGAAACAGAAAGGGTATGATGCCATACTTGGAAGAGGATGGCTGGTGGCAGCGAAGGCAAACCACAACTGGAAACGGAATACACTCTCGATGGAGAGCGGAGGCAAGAAATTTACTATTGATCTCCGAACCCAGTTGGTGAGCGAGGAACTTGCCTCTTCCTTGGGATCAGAATCGGAAGGGGAGAATGACCCACGAGACGAAGGGAGAGAGGGGATGGATCCAGATGCCGAAGGCATATTAAAACTCGGAGGATGCTATTCGGAGGATGACACAGATTCACTAAATGGATTGTTCCATTGGCAGCAAGAGGACTATGAGATGTTCTCACCCTCCTGTAACGTATTAAGCGTTGAAGAAGAAGAGCCAGATCAATATCCTCCAGAGTACGGGGAGTATAAGGAAGGAGAAGCTACAATGGACACTATACCCGCACATCAGTTTAAAAACAAGGAGGCTATGAAGTATGAAGAACCGACGGTGAAACCTTTGAATCTGGGTACGGAGACGGATGAGAGAAATTCGAAAACCATCGCCACGGGAGACAACTGGAATCCTGTGTGGAAGACTATAGCCTTCAAACTCTTGATTCTCCTTCTTCTGATGTATGGGCAAGAGATCGTGGTCCTGGTAGAATTTATGGTTCCAAGCTTTTGGATCGCCATGGAAAACAGACTCGGCGACAGGGAGAGGGAACGACTGCACACTTTGTGGACTCTCAACGAACGGATACATGACAGCAGCAACGGGACCAAATTGAAACTTTACCCGGAGAGGATGGATCCAAAAGGAGGGACAGAGCAACCGAGAGGGACTCGGCAGGCAGAGCCGTCCGTACGGGCAACCAGAGCCTCCAGACATAAAATTGAAAAACACCCGTACGGCTATGCATGACCGTACGGTGGAAAAAATGAAAAAACTAATAAATAAATTAAAAAAGAAGAAAAAAAATAATAATTTTTAAAAAAAAAAAATCAAAAAAGAAAATATATTGCAGCGCTAAGTATCCGTACGGCATTTAAAATATATCATAGCAGAGACATCCGTACGGTAGGGGCATTTCACGCCACCGTACGGTGAGGGGAGAAGAGAGTATAGTGTGGGTGTCGTACGGCAACTGAGAAGTAAAACTCAAAAGGAGAGAAGTATATACCGTACGGTAGTACGGACGGGGAGTAAAAGCGACATGAACATAGGACTGTTGTATGCCAGCAAGGACATTGGATTATCGTATGGTCACGACAGGACCAAGTAGATGTTTCACATCGTATGGCAAAAGAACATTCATACCGTACGGTAGCGTAGAAACCAACACACAGCGAAGCTAGGACACCATACGGTGTGGAAAGAAGCATCATCCGCACAGCAGATAGGACACCGTACTGCAACCATACGGCCATGTCACACGTCGTGAGAAATAAAAACGCAAGGGATATATATCTGTACGGTCACGGCATAAGATAGAGAAGCCGTACAAACACATAGGTGCGGCATAATTGGGAACATTGATCAATATTATTTTGGTTATATTCGGGCATTTTGTACGGTATGGAAGGAAAGCCAGGGAGAGAAAGAAAACGAGGAAGGAATCCTTACAGAAGTTAAGCAAAGCAATAAATGGTTATATCTTTAACAGGAACAAGGAAGGACTCGCAGCAGTGGAAGGTTCTAAAAAAAAAAAAAAAAATGACAAATCAAAACAGTTCAAAATGAGTAACTTATGGTACCGAAGGGAAGGGCATAATGAGGTAGTAAGGAAAACATAAGCGCTTTACAGAAAAGAGTATGGGATCAGAAGAAAGTCACAAAATGGTGTGTTCCATAGACTTTTGTGTGGGTTTGAGAGTGCTAAATTGGTCTTGGCGGCGGGGGCGCTGCCCCTCGACCCCGCTGGGGGCGTTGCCCCCTAGACCCCCAGTCGGTTCAGTTATCAACCCTTGGAGAGTGTGACCTGTTGATGAGATCGGAGCTGCTACAGGCATGGAGTGTCTGCATGCTAGAGGTGAAGAGAGCACTGGAGCAAGTCTTTCAAGAGGGGTACTACGCTTTGAGGCACTTGGAGTAGGTGTTGGCTGGACGTGAGACTGTCTTGGTGGATGCATAGAGAGCTCGGGAGGAGCTGACCACCCAATTGGAGGCAGTAGAGCAACACTTGGCTCAGCGTACCCAGGAGTTGGAAGCAGAGAAGTTGGCACGGGTGGCTATCAAGGTCAGATTGGCTAGGGAGACAGTATGGTGTTAGCGGAGGCTATAGCTGAACAGTATGTTTTGGAGACAAGTTTGGTGCAGGCACGGGAGGAATGGGATGTGACAGAAAAGACCTACTGGACGCAGCATTGATGGGGAGGGGGGCACTTCATCTTTTCAGGGACGCCCCTCTGCCCCTTCTCAGTGATTTTCTTCTTCTATGTGGTGTATTTCATCTCCCTGTTGTTGTAAGTCGTCGGAGACGACTTGTTTTTTTGGGGGGGATGATGTTGTCGGGATAATTGTATGTACGGGTTATTATATTAGTAAAGTATTATGTTACTCTCGGTCGTTAGTGACTAAGAGGTTAGACAGTTACATCACGATGTTTCGGTCGTGGCCCTTCGGGTACTTTATATACTCTCTCGGAGGTTGGACATGGGAGATATGATTGTATGATCATTATTATGTAAATGTACTTGCCAGTCCGGAATGATTAATGAAAGTATTTATTATTCTCTAATATATTCTGTGTTTATTATATTTCCTGTACTATGTCAGTGCAATACTAAGTTTACCCCAGCAGGTAAACATGGCATTCATGGGAGAAATGGCATGTGGCATAGGTGGGGCAACAATATTAGGCGTTCTTGAAAACCAAAAAATAACAACAATGGGTATGATTGAAACCAAAGATGCAACAAATATAGCTACACATATCATAAGAGGAGCATCTATAATGTGCTTCCATGAATGAAGTTTTCAAAGAGATGGATAGGCAAGCAATCTTGATATCAAATGCCATGAATAAATAAATAAAATTTGGCATTCTTGGGAGAAACGGCATGTGGCATAGGAGGGGCAACAATATTAGGTGTGCTTGAAAACCAAAAAATGACAACAATGGCTATGATTGAAACCAAAGATGCAACAAATATAGCTACACATATTATAAGAGGAGCATCTATAATGTGCTTCCACGAATGAAGTTTTCAAAGAGATGGTTAGGCAAGCAATCTCGATATCAAATGTCATGATTCTCATGAATAAATAAATAAATTTGTTTCGAGTCTTCTCATGCTGTGAAGACAAAGCATATCAATGAGGAATGACATGTTTATGATGAATCTTGAAACCAATTGTCATGAATTTGCAAAACAGTATATATATATGTGTGTGTGTGTGTGTGTGTGGATTCTTTTCATGCTATGGAGAGAAACAATATCATCAAGGAATGACATGTTACACACTTAGAGATATGGCATTGTGAGTTGAACAATATTATGGAGTAATTGATTTGATGTCTCATTGTTCAGGTAAATATTTGGTGGAATAATTTATATTTAGTAATTAGCCAACCTAATGTGTAGATACAATGGAATAATTGATTTTTTTGTACATGACACTAAGATTCAAGCTTAGACATTCACATAATGCATCCAACTCAAGATTCAATTTTCAATGTTCATTATATACCAGTAATAAGAATTAAAGTTTCATTGTTTTCATTCCAGCAAAAACCCCGAAGGTGTCCAACAATAGACACAGCAGTAAAGTTATAAATATAAAATAAAATATACCAAAAATTATAAAAATTACAACAATGCTTGATAGGGAGTACTTATGGTTTAATAGGGATGTGTGAGGCTTTGTGGCCTCTCCAAGTCCTTTTCCTTCTCTTTGTTATCTGTTTCATTAAGCCAACAAAATGGATAAGCCTATATCCCTCAGATGGTCAAGGGATATCATAAACATTCTTGGCCATCTTTGGGACATCTTAACACCCCTGGGATAGTCAAATGACACCACAAAATTTTTTTGCTGCCTCAAAGACAGCTAGACATCCCTAGAACATAAGAGCTTCTAATGAGCCATTTTCAGGATATGACCCTATAAATATCAGGGGCAAGGGAGAGCTAGGGAACTTCCTCTGCTATCCCTATGTCCTTCCATTGCACAGAAATGCAAGGCTTGAGAGTGGGATACATCCCTGTGTCACCCTGCATTTTAGTTCTCTCTCCTATAAACAGTACTTGGACTGATCCCTTAAGAAGTAGTCTTAAAAATATATAATAATAAACAAAAGCATTTAGATACTTCAATAAGAAGTACTCTTGTAATGCAACACAACCACCATCTCCCGATTCCCTCATCTGCCTGTCCTACCCATATCCCACTCCTCACCAAAAAGGAAAACCTCAGTTAATGTATCACGCGGTCATAATTGATCTAGTCTAATAAGCTTTTGGCCTTAATTTTTTCAAATCAATATTGTGAATGTTATAATCCTGATTGCCATATTTATGATAAAATATTCCAACCATTTACTGAATTAATTACATCAATTGACAAAAAAAATGTTTTGCTTACAGAAGCTGTTATACTGACCTGGCCCACCTCTTGTTGCAACCCTTTAATGTGCTCTCTGATCTGTTCATGGTTGAAATACTTTATCAGAGAAACAGCTTGAACCTTTGTTTTCTTTGGCCTCAAAAAATTTCCTGGAGTACAACAATTATAGGGAAAGACATCCATTGTAATTTCCTTCTTATCTTGCATAGACTCTTGCCCAACCTGCTTTATCAGTTGCTTTTGTATCAGACCATGTTTAGCATGAGGATTCCATAAGGTATAAGTGGGTCCAATCTTTCTCCGTTTTGTTGGAGTTGGTATATCAAGTGTCCTGTCAAATGCAGAAGTAGCCAGGATTGACTTCAATGGATCAGACTTCAACATATGTGATTCCTGTTCACTTGGTTCAGTTTGTGTTTGGGTGAGCTCTTGCATCTCACATGAAATTTTTGCAGATGCCTGTGAACTTCTTACTTCCTGGTGTGAACAGTTTGAAGAGGCAGGTTCAATCATCCTTTCAACTGGAGGCTGCTCATCCTGTGTTGTATCAAGCACAGAAGCTCTATAATTTTCCACCAAATTTATGTTAAATCCAACAGAACTGTTGATATTTGAGGAAACTGGCATACTAGTTATCAACTCTGTTGCTCCAAGGTTAGATGACTGAGTGTATCTACTAGAGGATATTTTAGTACAGACAGGACCACAAACAGGACAATAATTATCCCTACATCTTTTATGATGCCGAATAAGAGTCTTGGATGCACTGCAATATGGATAATTACATTGCCTTTCATGGCATGCGGTCATGTGTGCCCATAGCTTGTATTTGACAACATATGCACCATTCCGACATTGACATTCTGGAGTTGAACATTTACTAGAATGGTAAAAATATAGCAGCAAAAGTTGTCTTCCAACTAATTGCCTTTTCATTTCTAAATTGCTTACAGTTGGCTGTAATGCAGGCTCATTCTGAAGTACACCTCTTCTTTCCTCAGGTGATTGCTGTTTTGGTTGACTGTATTGTGTTTGTTTATGTTGCAATGCTGGAGCATCTATCAAGTTTGTCGATACTAATCTTGAAGAGTCCCCATCAAAATTTTCTGCTGCATGAAATCTACATGATTCAGGACCGGGAAAATTTCCAGAATGGTTAAGATCAGCTGCATTCATCGTATCACCAATTTTGTTCACCTACTTATCCTGGAAGAGAAAAAAAAGCCAAAAATGTTCATTAGGAAACAGATAAATAGATTTCCTAGCAGTTGGCATGCACAATTCTATGTACTAATCCTGATTGGGTAAAATGAATACGCTCGTATAAGAACTTAGAATACAATCAATGCAATCAAATATAGGAAGCATCAAGCAATACGCATTGTAATTCAGTTTTTATGAATAAAGTTACACAAGAAGGGATGACAAAATTTTAAAGAAATTCTTAAAACTATTTATGATTTATCAAACATTGGATAATACACTTCAGATATTTCTTTGCTGTCACATAATGATGTTTTTGCCAATTGAAAGATAGCATCGGTATATGCACAGTGCTTTAATCTTCTAAGATGTTCATATACTGATATAAATCTAAACAAATAATTCAGACAGGAGGATCATCAACACTACTCAACGAATCATATAGAGGCAAATTCCGAACACTAATGAACATCTCAAACTAGATGCTAGCATGCAAAGAAAACTGTGTATCAACTTCACAGACATAGATTCCTAAAGAGACGCCAGGATCACATTGCCTGTGGGACTACTTTCTTTGCAAGGCAAATTTCTAGTAAGAAACAGGTAGAACAATAAGACAGGTTCAGGCTTGAAACCCATTCCAGAAGCAAAAAACCAAAATGAATAAAATACAACACAGAAAATAACACAATATAGATTAGTCCTTGACCAACTAAAGCCAATTAAGTTGTCAGTTCAATATTGGATATAAGTGTGAGAATAAGGATATGAATAATTAACAAAGGTAATAGAATAGATTACATTTACAGATTCCATAGGAATCCACATAAGAAACATATATTGAAAAAGCAACAGTCAAATTGTTCAGGCTAACTAAACAAGTAGCTTCATGTACAGTCAACAAAACATACTAATGGATAACAAAGCCAGTTCCTTTGTAAGAACAATATCTCAATCACCTTCTTGGGAAATCATCCTTGACTTACTGACAATTATATTTATGAATGTTTTGTCAATTTAATTCCTTCTCAAACAGAGAATAGCTCAACAAAAAGAAATGGTTATTAAATATGCTTGAAGGTACCATCTACAGCACCATGAGAACATGAGAAATAGTAATTGTCAATGAAACATTATTGAAGAGACCTGATTAATTCCCCAAAGAGCATGTTATATAACCAATAAAAGCCTTACATTGAGATCTTCCTCAAATCGTTATCACTATGTAGTCATTGGACTAACTACCTTTGGGACGTGCTCATTTTGGATAATAGTAGGATGATTTGTATAAAATTATTACATTGTTCCACATAAGAAAGCAGGAAATGGTCATTAAGTTAAACAGACTCATACAACTGCGCTTTAACATAATGTACTAGCCAAGTTTTCTGTAAGAAAAACACACCTCCTATCAATAAACAAAAAACCATGCACTAGACATTTCATGCTGTAATAAATGGTGTAACTAATGTGCACATTTCTTAATTTGTCCCTTGCACATCATATATTAATTTTCTATTTCAAATATCATTTCTGACACCATGTATTCACACAGAATGCAAAACAAGAGCATTCACCACAGCATTTGGATTATCTTAGCGTAGAACTGGTCAAAGTCAAGTGACTAGAACTTGAGAAAGATTCAACAAGTCAAGATGTAATCAACTCGTTCCTTAAAGACTTTACATATGAAAGATACTTCTTCAAAATATCACAAAAGAAAAAGGATTCCCATGACAAGCCCACAACATGCATAACTAATACCAAACAATCCAGTGTGCACTGAAAAATAAAATACAAAAAATAGGAAATAGTTTATAATCCAAAGCTTCAATCTGTTTAGAACTTTAGACTTTACAAGGCATTGTAAGTGACTTCAACAGAATTAAAGCGCATAGTCCAAGAAGCTTAATGACACAAAAACTGCCAAATCTTGAACATACAGAGACAATTTAAAAATCCATAGATAGCCATTGACCGCCTTAGTTTATGAGCCTAACTACAAAGCTGTTATAATTGTTGCAAACTATATGGAAAAGGCTTCTACTCTATAAAACATGTTCAAACTTGCAGAAAGAATATCTGAATTCTGAATACTCACAATGCTGTTTTGAATTTTGGGAAAATATAAAATTTTGGAATAGCATTCACAATTCCAGCTGCTGGGAATGATAACAGAAAGTGTCCATTACTTCGCTATTTTCAAACAACCCTTGAAGAAGGCACATTTTTAATGACAGCATTGATGATATAATTTTAAGGTTGCATGGCAACATGGATAAATACATTTTCTATAATGGCATATGGTAAATTGTGTCGGTGCTATAAAGAAATGAGCAGTTTGGCTTTGGCATTTTGCAGCCGAAGATATTCTGACATGGCACAGGAACCACCAACATTGTTGTTTCACCTCTTAAATTTTCTGCCATTCAGCATAAAAACTAGGAAGCAGCCCCACACCTTTGCTCAACTTCAAATGATGTAGATGAAGAAACACCCTTTCAAAACAACTGTTGAGAGAGCTGATAGTGCCATGTTGTACCTTTACCCAGTACTTTATCTGAAACTTGTCGAAACATGATTATGTATTTTTGTCTTGGATAAAATAAAGTATTCATTATAGAAACTATATCCTCAGGGATAATGCAAAATTGAACAGTTATGTCTAGACCCAAGTCACTGGGTTGAATTTTATTAAAAGGTTTTCTTTGAAAATAAATCACACAGATATTAGAATATAAATACTTTTTTGTATATAGCTTCAAACGTCCAAAACCATAATATAAACTTATAAGAAACAACAATATATAATAAAGATTATTAATTATTAATTATATGAGAATTACTAATGGTAGCATTATTAGTTGTATTATATGAGTAACATTTATGATCACTAGACCCCAGTTAACAGGTTCAGAGAAAAATAGCTTAGCATAAAAATGTGTATTGGAAGCCTTTGCTTCCTGGATATCAAACTACGAAGATGATCCTGGATATCAAACTACAAAGATGATGCTAGAGCATGCTTGAAGTGTTGTCTTTCATGACAAGAGTGGAAATTTCATCATAGGGTATCTTTTCTTCCTTGGAATGAGTTCTAATAATGAGGTGGAATGGCTTGCGGTGATTGAAGGCTTTCATCAAATGGGGAAGGTGAACTGTTTTCATAATTTAATAATGGAAGGGGACCTTAAGACCATAATTATGGATCTAAAATGCAGGAGATGTAACAATTGGCAAGCTAAGGTATTACTTTCTAATGCTTATTAACATGGTGAATACATTTGCAATATTTCATCACCAATGTGCCAAGAGAAGAGAATAAGGTGGCAGATCTCTTTCTGAATCATGAAATAAATATTGAAACCATGACTAGGATTTGATTAGATGGTTAGGAAAAGTCAGAATGTCTTACAGAAGAAGACAAAATCATGTATGCCATGAGGATTGTAGAGTGTTAAGTACATGCTTTTGAAATGCCATTTTGGGAAAGATTCCCAAGGCGACAATGGTTTTGCTTCCTATTCAGCATGTGTTTAAACAGTAGCCCCTCCTAGGTGACACACAAGCTTACACAGCCATCATACTTCAATTTATTTGAGTAGGGTGGCCACATTTGTGAAGGATTGTTATTTTGAGCTTGCATTCTCATGGTCGATGACAGTTTGTTAGCCATTGTTTAGTGCATGTGTTGGGGTGCGTGTTTCTCTATCTAGTGTTGATATTCCATTGACTGTTGCAAATGGTTGGAATGCTGTGGATCTGCAAGAAGGCTCCCTGGGACCCATTTTTCTTCGCCCAATCTCAATCATTGCCTTAAAGCAGCTTTTGATGGCTATTACCTAGCAACTTAAGAAACGCTCGAAGTAGTGTTGGGAATGAAGGAAGTGTAGGATATTTAGTAAAAGGAGTAAGGATACGATTAGAGTAGATTCCTTGGCATAATTGAATTTCAAGATATCGAACAAAGCCTTGAAGAGAGTGAATTTTTAACTTGTTGATACCAAACAAGTTGTTGGTGTCTCGTGTGGCGGTCCTTCCCTCCACATAGTAGCTTCTATGTGTGGATGACAAGGTTAGTATGCATAAAGCATGAATGTATTGCTAGGATGAAATGAAAGCAGTCCTAAACCTCTAAGTGACCCAATCCAATTAGGTTTTTGAGGTTGTTAGTGAGTTCATCCCTCAACTAAAAAAGAAATATGTACAATCATGGTACTAAGAGAATGGAATTAGTGCAAGGTGTGAAGCTGTTTGCTAGTGGAGGCATTGTTGGTGCGTCCTAATGGTTACATCTACTACTAAGGAGGAATTGGGATGTGGTGAAGCCAGAGTTTGAGTAGGGTAGGATAATGCAAGGTAATTATATGAGTTTGCATTCTCATGGAAGATAGCAATTTGTTGGGCATTGTTTGATGCAAGTGTTGGGTTAGATGCGGTTTTCTCTACCCACCATTGATGTTTCATTTACTATTGTAGATGGTTGGAATGGTATGTTTCATTTTTTTAAGTCACAATGTAGAAAACTTGGTTGTCAATCAGGAATAAGTTTGAATTATTAAAAACTATCAGAGAAAACATACATAAATCACCAGAGAGGGTTATATGTGTGTAATTAAATAACTCACATTCAACAAAACATGACACATCTTAAATAAACTAACCAAGTTCAGTATCTTAGCATTTTGATCTAAAAAACCCATTGCACTTTGACAAACGCTGTGGAATTTTAAGTTGTTCTCTAAAGCAAACAAACAGGAAAGAGCTATATGCCATAAAAAAAATTGATGAGCATAAACATAACTCTTCCCTAAAAATTCAACATCATAACAGTTAAAGATGAATGAGCTGAAAATTGGAAGTAAGTACATAAATTCATTTTCAACCATACTTAGACTCAAACAATAATAATAAACAACATGCAAAAGGAGTCAAAGCTGAAGGGACAACCTATATTAATGCCGGTCTTTCACTTACTTAAGGATTCGATCGGTCAGTTTGTTATGGTTTTTTGAGTCCTGACTCTCACTTTTCCTATCCAAAATTATGATATTTTGAACTCTTTGTGCTGTTGGAGGCATTAGAGACGGCATTTTCATATATTGTCCACGATGTTTGAGATTCGGGATGCCCATTTATAACCTTTGTGACAAATCTTGCCTCTTTCATCAACAATGCCTTCAAAAGAGGAAGGTCAAAGTCATTGATGGATTTGATTTTCTGCAAACCAGAAACCTGGGCCTCATTGTCTTTTCCAATTTGAGTTTTAATAAATGAGGGTGCTTCACTACACAATTAGCAGGGAGCTCCATGTCAGTAACTAGAAATTTCATCTTTTCACTCACATTTCCTTGGACAAAGTTAAGAGTTCAGGGGAAGCTCCAAGTAGATGCCATATTTCTTCGGTCGAGAGCCGGCAGAGTTTCACATTTTCTACCTTGGCCTCTAACATTTCAATTCGGCTACAAGCCACTATATTAACAACATATTTGAACTGTTTGCTTTCTTTGTCGGCCCCGATCTTGTGGATGAGATCCACATGTGCGGGCATTAGAGAGGTGAGTGCGAGAACGCCCGGACATATATGCAAGAAACCCAAGAGCCCCGCCCCACAAAAACACCATCCTTCCCAAGCTTACGTAGCCCTTATCGTTCCTCTCTCTTTTGTGCAGGTTCCTCTTGCTCTTTTTCTGCTGTTTATGGTCTTCAGAACTATTTCTAATTACCATTCCCCTGCCTCGCATGGTGTTTACTCTCCCTTTCTTCTAGTTGCGCAGCTCCTCTGCCAAACTGGAATCTCTTTCCAACGTGACTACAGGTAATGATACAAAACCTCTCTTCCTATTGTTCAAACCTCATTACTGGCTTTTGGGTAGTTTTCTATCTAAACTCTAATAGGCGATATCCTTGATTTATAAGTAGGGTGGTGGATCACACAAGCATAATCAGGGAAACCTTACACAAAGCTGAGATAGATTGATAGATAAAGATCGATAAAATTTTAACGTGCACGAGTATGGAACAACAATGGGATGTGGCCTTATCAGGGACAGCTCCATGCAAAGAAAAGGAAAAAGAGTACAACGACGGTGGCTGAGGTGGACAAGAAATTGTATGACAGGTACAGTCGCATTTGAATAAAGTGGCAGGGCAGGGGATGCAGGACAACGACATTAATGATGCCAAAAAAAAATCAGCCCTTCACTTTCAAATAACATATTACTTAATTTTGAAATACATACCGTGTGTTGCTGCTGACTCAGACCTTATTTTCTTACAAGGCGATCACTGGCATAGTAATAGTCCAGATATTCGGATGCCGACGTTGTCCTGTTACAGCGTGGATTATTGTCTCCTGTCTTCGATGCCCACTGAAATGATATTATATGTCTCTTATTCACATACTTATTCCTTGCATGTCATTCCTTATTACTACCACTTGCACCTATAGGGTTATTGTCTACTTCCTCTTCATGCCGAGTGAAATGAGATTTTATATGTTTCTTATTCATGTACTTATTCCTTGCATGCCATTCATTCATAGTTATTTCTTGGCTGTCGTTCATTCACATAGTTATTTCTTATTAATATTTTATAAAATATTAGAATAATAAAAAAAATAAACAGAAGATTAACACGAATAATTAATTCATATAATAGAGTAATCATACGAGTAGAAATAATTTATATATAAATTACGAGTATTTAACTTTTTTTTTAAAAATTAAGAATAGAATAATTTATATATAAATTATTAATATTTAGAAGATAATTTTAGAAAAAAATTAAAATAATAAATAATAAAGATAATATTAAATATATATTATATTTATTCAAATGAGAGGGATGATGGGAGAACGAGAGCAATTGTGTTGGAATGGGTTTCGAAGACATGACGGGAGGTAGTATAATGGTAATGCTTATCAGGGTTGGTCCTTCAATAGTTGTTCTCAGACTAGGTTTAATACTACTAGGAAAGACAGTTTCAGTGGAAGGAATCAAAAGGAGGAAGCATGGAAGGCTCCAACAAGCAATAGAGGGGATTTGTAGGAATGAGCAGTAGGGTCCAGGAGAAGCAGTTTAAAAAATGAAGGGGTTTTTCAAACATGAAACTACATAAATCGGTTGCCTTCAAAAACCTAGAAAGGAAATTGTGGAGGTTGAAAGATAAGGTGCTCACACAACAGCCTGACAAGGTAAGTCCTAACACCATTCACAAGAATGTTGTGTTAGTTTTGATCGAGAATAAATAATGGAATGAATTTGTTTCCTTTTTAAAGGAAAGGGTCTTTTTTCTAAAATGGAAAGGCCCTTGATCGTCTCTTAAAAAACTAGAGACTGGTGCGATTAACACTGGGGGGAGTTTATAGAAATTAAAACCCTTCCTAATGGGTTTTATCTAGTGATTTGCCCAAGCAGTAAAGAAAAAGAATGGGTAGTGGGTAGTGGGCCTTTTATGATGGATTGTAAAGGGTTTTACATTAAAGATTGGGTTCCTAATTTTAACCCAAAAAGTGTAGAGATGGAAGAGGTCCCTCTGTGGTTAAGGTTGTGTAATGCCCCGCCAGGGAACCCAGGAGAACTTAACCTAATAAACTCTTGAGGATCTGGAGTCTAGTGAGACCAGTCCAAGGTAACTCAAGTAGTTGGCCATGTGATGACACTCTTATAGTATGTAGCCTAAGTCTCCTCTGCAATTTCTGCATTTTCCACAGGTGGTCAGTATTATCTGGTGGTTGGTATTTGTTTGGTTTTTGATAGGTAGTAGCTGGTGATTGATGTTGGTATATGATGTTGATATCGGTACTTGTTGGTATTTCGATATTTATTATCTTTTCTTTATGATTAGTTGGTGGTACCTTTTGAGATAGAGAGCTTTCAAGATCCCTTGCTTAGGTGTTATGTTGTGCTGGATTTTGTGAATGTTATCTGAGTGGGATCTATTGTTATCTCCTTGGCATGGTGAGAGTGGACCTTTGGTTCCATGAGGTCAGGTGGTAGTGATCCTTTTACCATTTGAGATTCCAACATTCTTGTAGCGATGTTGGATGATGCTTATTGTTGTTACCTTCTTCTTGTTCTTCATTGGAGGCTTGCTCATATCCAGCTTATGGTGTTTATATTCGTACCTTGTATCAGTGTATTAGATGTGATTCTTTTCAGATATTGTACTATACTTTGTATTTGGTTATTACTACATACGTTGTGACTTGTGTAGAGGATGTTGGTTCACTGTGTACATACCTTATGGTATTGGTTGTACTTGTTATTCATTTGTATATGAGATATTTGTAATTATACTTAATCTAAAATATTTAATTAGTAATACATAATTCTACGTCATGGAAGCCTCAAGAGTTGTTAACTGTAATTGAGTTGTACTTATGTATTTGTTTGTATCTTATGTTGTATTGCTTATGCATTGTTATTATTATTATTTTGTAAACTCTTATAAAAAATTATTTTGTAAACATAGCAACATGTTTTAGGTTAAATTCTCCTGGGTTCCCAGGCGGGGCATTACACTCGGTATCAGAGCCCGAGTTTCTACACTGGGAACTCTGGGGATTTGTATGCCCCCTATATGTATAAACTATCAAAACTTGAAATAAAAACTTAGACATATAGCACTCTATATTTCAAATTATTATTTTATGACTATACATCATGTCTTTATTATTCTTAACTGGTTTTGAGCTATTGTTCTTCTATTTGGATGTTGTAGGAGAGATGGTCACTGAGACTAGATCTATTGGTAGAGGTTGTAGTGGAGGCCATGGTAGAGGACGTAGAAGAAATAGGCTTCGCAACCCTCCTCTTATTCATAGAGTGGAGAGGGTGCATGAGGAGAATAGGGGAGAGAACAATGGTGAGCAACATGGAAATTTAGAGGAACCTAATACTAGGCAGATACTTCAAACTATTCTAGAATGTCTACCTATTCATAATAGGGTTGAGAGGGAAGAGACACACCATTCTGGGAATGAGAAGAGACAAAAATGATTTTCCCCCTAAAGCTTCCCTAAACTAAGATCAGAAGAATTGCCAGCTAATCTTTGAAATTAGAAACATGATTTTGAAGTTATTAAAAAACACAACTTTCTAAAAACTTAAAAAAACACTAAAAGCCAACTTTGGAGACCCAAACAAACTTTTTAGCTCCCAAAAAGTTGTCGAAACGACTACCTACCAAGATGATCTTGATCAACAATCCAAATGGCTTCTCCTAAAGAATCTACTTGTAAGTTTCCAACAAAAATGGACAATCGAGTCAAAAGTTATGACTGTCGGAAGTCCCTACATCATTCTCCTCTGGTTGAAAATAACGCAGCTCCTGCAAGTGCATGTCCTCAACCTGGTTCAATTTAGCCTGATCCAGGTTCTTCAATTCCCACTCTGTGATCCATGTGTTGTCTGGTAGAGATAATCCTTTCCAATGTACTAGATATCTTTTGTATTCTCTTTGTCGAGTATGAACAATTTTCTTGTCTAAAACTTGTGCAACCTCTTCCTTTTTCTTGCTAGGAGTTATTTGTCGCCAATTCACTTCATCCTCACTACCTGTAGCATGATCTTCACCGTGGTAGGTATATAAATTAGAGACATTAAAAATAGGGGAAATATCAAGACCAACAAGTAAATCTACCTCATAGGCATTGTCATTGATTCTCTTACGAATTATGCATTGACCAATTTTCTTATATTGAGATTGTGATATGTCCCTATAGGAAACCTCTCATTTCATAGATAGATCATCACTAGATCTCCTGCATTGAAAACCTTATGCCTCCTACTAGCATATGCCATAGCCTTGTACCCCTCATTTCTTTCCTGCAACTTTTCCCTTACTTTTGTCTGCAACTAGTGGAGATGTTCTGCAAATGGTTCTACATCATCACTGATTCTATCACTCATTGGCAATTGTACCAAATCTAGGACTCCCTTAGGATTCATGTCGTAAACAACTTGAAATGGAGATTTTCTAGTAGACCTATTCACTCAACTATTATAGGCAAATTCTGCTTGGGGTAATGCCAAATCCCATTGTTTTAGTTTCTCCCCAACAATACACCTCAACAGATTTCCCAAACTCCAATTGACCACTTATGTTTGCCCATCTATTTGTGGATAATAGGCACTATTAAATTGTAGCTTTGTTCCCATCATCTTCCATAAAGTCTGCCGAAAATGACTTAGGAACTTGGTATCCTGATTAGAAGTGATGGTTTTTGGAACATTGTGCAAGCTAAAAATCTCTAAAAAGAATAACTCTGCCACCCTGGTCGCATCACTAGTCTTCTTGCAAGCAATGAAATGAACCATTTTTTAGAATCTATCAACAAAAAAAAAGTTGAATCTTTACCTCCTTGTGTGTTTGGCAGCCCCAATACAAAGTCCATGCTTAAATTTGTCCATGGTTCTACTAGTACTGGTAATGGCATATACAATCTTATATTTTGAGTGCCCTTTCCCTACTTGACAAATTATGCACCTCTCCACAAATTGGGTTATGTCTCGCTTCATCTTTGGCTAGTAGTACTTATTTGCTACAAGGATATTATTTTATCTTTCCCAAAGTGTCCATCCATACCACTGCTATGAAACTCTCTAATGATATTTTCCCTCATTGAATAAAAAGCCATACTGCATAATATATTCATCTTGAATGTCCTCCATTTGTCCAGGTGCTGGATTTTTTAACCGGTCCACAACTTTCCAAAAATTAGTGTTAGACTCATACAATTCTTTTATTGCTTCAAAACTAATTACTTTAGTCTCCATGGTAGTCAAAAATATTGCATGCCTACTTAAGGCATATGTGACTTAGTTTTGCTTCCCTGATTTATGCTTCAAAACAAAAGTGAAACCTTGTAGAAAAGAAACCCGCTTTGCATGCCTAGTATTCAATTTATTTTGGGTGTTCAGATATTTTAAGGCAATATGGTTTGTAAACAACATGAACTCCTTGGGTTCCAGGTAACATTTCCAATGTCTCAAAGCTTGCACAATTGCGTAGAACTCAATATCATAAGTTGAATAATTCTTCTTCGCATCATTTAACTTTTCACTAAAAAAGGCAATGGGTTTACTTGTTTGGCTAAGTATAGCTCCAATTCCCATATATGAGGCATCACAGTTTGCCTCAAATGCTTTATCAAAATTTGGTAAGGCTAATATCTAGGGGCTTTGGTGACCTTTCTCTTCATATTTTGGAAACTTTCCTCAGCTTCTTCAGTCCACAAAAATTCCTTAGTCTTGGTGCAATTAATTATGGGTGCTACAATGTTACTAAAATTATGAATGAAATTTCTATAGAAAGTATCTAACCCATGGAAACTCCTCACCTCTGTTATGCTATGTGGACTAGGCCATTCAAGGATGGCTCTAACTATCCTTGTATCCATTGTGACTCCATCTGCAAAAATGACGAATCCCAGAAAAACCAAACTTTGTTGTATGAACCTCAACTTCTTCAAATTGGCACAAAGTTTCTCTACCCTCAACACTCCCAGTATGATCCTTAGGTTTTTTAAATGTTCTTTCCTTCTTTTGCTAAAGATTAAGATATCATCAAAATATAGTATGCCAAATTTACCAATGTAGGAATGCAACACAGTATTCATCAACCTCATAAAAGTGTTGGGTGTATTTGATAAACTGAATGGCATGACCATCCACTCATACAAGCCATCTCTAGTTTTGAAAGTTGTCTTCCATTCATTTCCCTCTCAAATATAGATCTAATGAATACCCACTTCGTAGATCAATCTTGGAAAATATGTTGCCCCTGCAAGCACATCCATCATTTCATCAAGACAAGGTATAGGAAAGAGATACTTGATGGTTATCTTATTGATTGTTCGACTGTCTGTGCACATCCTCTGCATGCCATCCTTCTTTAGGGTCAGTAATGCTAGTAATGCACATGGGATCATACTTTCTCACACTAGACCTTTCCTTACAATTTATATCACTTGTTTATTTAGTTCAGCATGTTGTGTCGAGCTCATCCTATACACTTCTTGATTGGGAAGACTTGCTCCTAGAATAATATCAATATGATGTTGGATATCTCTCTTCGATGGAAGACCATTAGGTAATTCCTCTTGAATAATATCAAATAATTTCTCTAGTATTGTAGCTGCTTCTTGTGGTATTGACAAGTCTTCCTCTTCTCCTTGCCTCACTACCAATGCATAACAACACCCTATCACTTTTAGTTCTTTGACAAGTTCTTTTTCAGACAAAAAATTCTCACCCTTCTCATCATCCTTGAGAGGCAACAAAATTACTTTGGATCCGTCCTTCCAAAAGGTATATGTATTCTTTTCTCCATCATGAATGACTTTCCTATCAAATTGTTAGGGCCTTCCTAACAAGATATGACATGCATCCATTGGAATGACATCACACCATACCTCATCCTTGTAGATTTTTCCTATGGAAAATGTAACAAGACACCTCTTATCTATTGCAACTTCATTTCCCTTCTTAAACCATGCAATACGATAGGGATGAGGATGCCTTTCACACTGCAAATTTAATTTGTCTACCATTTCTTTAGAAACCATATTATCACAACTACCTCCATCAATAATTACTTGACATACCTTTCCACCTAAAGTACACCTTGTATGGAATATGTTGGTTTAGATCCATGAATCATCAAGGGATTTTTCCTCTTCTTTCTCTTTTGTTGGGATTACCATTGTCCTCCTTATCATGAGAATTTCCCCTACATCTGGAGTTACCTCTTTCTTTGTTCCTTCATTCTCAACTTGAACTAGGTTCAACCTAGGTGGTCCCCCTAGATTCTCATCTTGTATGTTATAATTATAACACTCAAAAGCTCAGTGGCCTTCTTCTCTACATCTAAAACAAGTAAATGGTCTTATTTGACCTTCCCATCCTCTACCACTACCATAACCTCTACCTCACTGAAACCCCCTTCCTCCTTGTTGATTTGATGGAGACTAGAGGCAGGTTTCTTCTTATTTTTCTATTCCATGGGATGATTCTCCATGACCATAACTTGAACCTATTATCATTGATAATTATTTATTTGATGAAGCTGATGATGCAGACCAACCAATATTAGAGGCATATATGATGTTAGTAAAATGATTAGATCAGTTATAATCTTGTCATTGATGTCAAGCAATTGATTTCTGATTTATATTATGTTGCCATATCATTAGGTAATGACATAAGAAGAATGAATTAAGGAGAAGTGGAAATGAGAAGTTAAGAAGTTGTAGAACATAAATGGAAAATTGATACAGATTGGACAATGATTTATTATGTTGGTATGATTGTTTTCTACATGACATATGATTATGTTAAGTAGGTAAAGTATGGTGATAAAGATTTGACAACTCGGTAAGATAAGTTGTTATGGCTACTGAGATGGAAAAGTCACTCAGTAAGGTAAAATGAAAAGTTGGTCACTCAGTAAAGTGGAAAGGTTTACACCTCGAGCGATGTAACCGAAATTCTAAGTGAAGAACACTGAGCAAGAAAAATGTATTAAATATGGATTGAATCAACATTTAATGATTAGCTATGATGAGCTAGATGATAATGATGTTGAGGTAAGTTAGTTACAAGAGATCTACGGTTATGAAAATTCAAGATGAAGATATATGGCAAGATCTAAGCGGAAAAAAGAAGTGGAACAAGTTTCTAGAAAATTTCAAGTTCCTAGGTGGAAAAGAAATGTGTTACCAAGATCCAAATCCGATGAATAATGAATCAAACAATCAAAATTGATTAAAGGAAAGCATAATAGAGAAGATTAAGAGGTAAAAATTGTCTATATAAAGGATGATCTTGTATGGACAATGAGATGGCAAACTGAATAGTTGAAGGGCTAGCGACTATTACAGAGGTGAAGGAACAGTGAGATTTCAAGTGTAAAATCAATGATTTGATGAAGTGTTGATGACAATGGAAGATGAATAATTAAAGTGAAGATTGATGAGTGCACAAAGATCTGATTGAGCAAAGATAGTTGCACATCTACAAGTCATTTTTATTACTATTGCTTACTAGCATTTGTAACAATCAAAATCTCTTAATAGAGTGGACTTAACAATCTTATTGTAAATCCTTGAGAAAGGTGATATTCCAAAAAGAGTTCTTGAAGCCCCTTAACAAGGCCACTCCTAATAGGTTGAAGATCCTAATAGATATGAGGTTAATCCCTTAACTGGGTCACACCTAATAGTGTGTATTATAATCTTTAAGAAGATTGGCTCTTAACCAGGCATACTTCACAAGAGTATATTTCTTAGTGGGTGACAATTCCCGTAGTGGTTTTTCCCATAACTGGGTTTCCACATTAAAACCTATGTTACACATTATGAATGATTTGTGAGATCTGATTGATATAGTTTATTTACTTTTATCAGTAAACAAAGAACTATGTTTCTACCGAGTAGTTACCAATTTAATCAGAGAAAAGTATTTTAAGGTTTTTGTGATTAGTATTATTGATTCACCCCACCCCCCTCTTCGTAGTCCAACAATTAGTATCAAATCCAAGTACTCTGAAGAGATAAGTTTAAAGACTTGAGTAAAAGATCCAAAGATGTATAGGAGAGAGGTACCTAAGTTAAACAAGGAAAGTTTCTCTACATGGAAAAGTAGAATGAAGTTGTATTTATCTGGGATTGAAGAACGTGCCCTAAACTTGTTTCAAAATGACTACACTCCACCAACCATCAAACCCATGACAATTGATGAGTTGAAAGAAAAGCATGAACATTACTCAGTTATGATAGAGATTGCTTCTTCTCTATCTGACAATAAATTCAATGATATCAAATATTGTACTACTTCAAAAGAGATGTGGGATTGACTTATACTTATCTAGGGAGGAGATCAACATGTTCAAAAAGCTAAGGTTGACAGCTTAAGAGGAAAATTTGATGAGATGAGGATGAAAGATAATGAGAACATCACTCAATACAGTGGTAAAAATAAAAGAAGTTTTTAGTGCCATCGAAGGTACTGGAGGATCATTTACTAATGAAGAAGTGGTAAGTAAAATCTTGAGAAATCTATCTTCAAAGTATTGTATTAGATTGTCTCCAATTTAGGAATTGAGATCTATACTGAATAATAATGTTACTCTTGAAGCCCTAATTGGAAAGTTGACTGCATTTGAACTAAGTAACTTTGATAATAGTCTACCAACTATTGAGACAACCTTCAAGACATCAATTAGCATTGGAACATCCAGAAAAGAAGGAGACAATCATAGTAGTTCACATGGAAATGAGTATAAAAACATCCTGACAGAAGATAAAGAGAAAGAAGAATTTGAAGCATTGTTGGATAACTGACTACCTAGAGGCATAGGAAAGTACAAAGGTAAATTACCATTGAAATGTTTCAATTGTAATAAGATTGGGCATATTGCATCTAGATGTCCTGACAATGATATAAATGATAAGAATGATAAAAGAGACAACCGATACCAAAGATTCAGATATTTTAAGGACAAAGGAAAGAAGTCTTACTACCTAGTTGAGGAAGGTATAAATGATGATGAATCTGAGGATACTGACAAAGAATATGAAGTTTTCTTTGTTGCATTAAAGAAAGAATTAGATGAAGAAAATGTTGAAGATGAAAAAGCACT
This sequence comes from Chamaecyparis obtusa, assembly GCA_027943335.1. Classification (NCBI taxonomy): domain Eukaryota; kingdom Viridiplantae; phylum Streptophyta; class Pinopsida; order Cupressales; family Cupressaceae; genus Chamaecyparis; species Chamaecyparis obtusa. The sequence continues at coordinate 539,475 of BSBK01005649.1, read as the reverse complement.
TGTATCTCATGTAAGTAAACTAGACCCTTGGATTATTGATAGTGGTTGTTCACATCACATGGCTGGTGATATTGACAAGTTTGAAAATCTAGAAGAATATGATGGAGGATTTGTCAGATTTGGAAATGATGCTCCATGCCCTGTGAAAGGTAAGGGATCTATTGTACTGAATGAGAAAATGAAATGTAATGATGCATATTGGGTTGGAGGACTAAACTATAATCTATTGAGTGTTGCACAACTGAACAATACTAGCCACTAACTAGAATTTCAAAACAAAAAAGTTAAGATCCATGGTACTAATGGAGATCAAATTTGAACTAGAGGACAATCAAGAGGTCATTTGTTTTTATCTTGATACTAATGTAAAGAGTTGTTTATTTGCTAAAACTGAAGATGTGTGGTTATGGCATAAGAGACTGTGTCATGTAAATTTTGATAACATGATCAAAGTGACTAAGAAGAATAGAGTAAGAGGTCTACCGAGATTAAGAAAACCAAATAAAGCTATGTGTAAAGAATGTCAAGTTGGTAAGATGACTAGGGAAAGTTTTCTAAGCAAATATTATTCTACAAATGGTATTTTGGAATTGGTTCACACTGACCTTTGTGGTTCTATGAAAGTTCAAATCTATTATGGAGATTGATACTTTATTTTATTTGTAGATGATTATTCAAGAATGATGTCAGCCATGTTTCTAAAAGAAAAATCTGAGAGTTGAAAAAGAAACAAGTAAACAAATGAAGTGTCTGAGATATGATAGAGAAGGTGAATTAATCTATGATGAATTTACTATCTTTTGTAATGAGAATGGAATTAAAAGACAAGTGTATGCACTGAGAACTCCACAACAAAATGGGATAGTTGAGAGAAGAAACAAATCTATTGTTGACTATGCTAGGACTTTGTTGATTGATAAGAATATTGCACAAATTTTTTGGAGATAATCTATAAGCACTGCAGTTTACACTCTCAACCAAATACAACTGAAGAAAGGTACAAACAAGACACCTTATGAATTATGGTTTGGTAGATTACCGAATGTAAGTTATTTAAAAATCTTTGGAAGTAAGTGTTATGTATTAAAAGATTCTAGAAATTAAAATTTGATTCTAAAAGTGATGGAGGAATATTTCTTGGTTATTCTTCAAAGAGTCAAGTATATAAATGTCTGATCAAGGATTTTAACAAAATAGTTGAAAGTGCAAATGTAAGACTTGATGAATTTGCTGAAAATAATGATGAGGATAGTAAAAAAGAACTTGTGAACTATGATAGATGTGTTTATGTACAAGATGTAAATTTGGTTGACACAACTGAACAGCAACCAGGAGGAACCGATGATCAAAATGAGCCTCTACCAAGAGATGAGAACAATGAAGAACAAGTTACTCAACCTATATTAGCAAAGTATGTGATAAGACATCACTCACCGAGTAGAATTATTGGACACAAGAATGCAGGAGTATTGACAAGAATTAAGGTAAGAGATAATACTTGTTTGATTTCTGAATTTGAACCTAGATTGGTAAAAGATGCACTAGAAAATGAAGATTGGATGAATGTTATGAAAGAAGAAATGGATCAAATTGAAAAGAATAATACATGGTCACTAGTACCAAGACCTAAAAATAAGAATGTGATAGAAACTAAATAGATTTTAAAAAATAAACTGAATGAGAAAGGAGATGTTATAAGGAACAAAGCTAGACTAGTTTGCAAAGGGTATGCACAAGAAGAAGGAATTGACTATGGTGAGACTTTTTCCCCTATTGCTAGATTAGAAGGAGTAAGAATACTACTTTCATATGTAGCTTACAAAGGATTTAAAGTTTATCAGATGGATGTTAAATCTTCATTTATGAATGGAATACTTGAAGAAGAATTCTACATAGAATAGCCTGATGGATTTGTTGACAAGGACAATAAGAACATGGTCTGCAAATTGCATAAAGCTTTATATGAATTGAAGTAGGTTCCACGAGCATGGTATGAAAGATTACACTCTTATTTAGTTAAGATTGGATTTGAAAGGACTAGTGATAAAAACAATTTATACTTGAAATGTGATAAATTTGATGAAATTTTGATTGTTGAGATATTTGTTGATGACATTATATTTGGTGGTAATGAGATAATGTCTAAGTCATTTGCTGAGGAAATAAGAAAGGAATTTGAGATGTCTATGATAAGAGAGATCAAATTCTTCATTGGACTTCAAATACAACAAGTTAAAAATGGGATCTACATCACTTACTCTGAATATATCAAGGAGATCTTGAAAACATTCAAAATGGAAGATTCAAAACTGGTTGGTACACCGATGGCTACTGGTTATAAATTATCAAAAGAAGATGATACTAAGGAGGTGAGTAAAACACTTTACCCATCCATGAATGGTAAGTTACAATATGTGGTCCACAGTAGGCCTAACATTGCACATTCTGTTGGTATTGTTGCAAGGTTTTTAGCAAAGTTGAAAGAAGCACATTTGTCAGCAGTTAAAAGGATATTCAGATATTTGAAAGGGACTGAAGATTTCGGTCTATTGTACACAAGAAAATGAAATTTTGATCTTAAAATTTATAATAATATTGATTAGGTAGGAATTATTGATGAAAGGAAAAGCACTAGTGGAAGAGCTTCTTTTTAGGAGAAAGGCTAGTGAAATGGTTAAGCACGAAAAAAAGATGCATTTCACAATCTACTACCGAAGCTAGGTATATGGAAACAACTATGAATTGTTCTAATATTGTATGGATCAAAAAACTACTAGAAGGTATGCATGAAGAGATTACTAATCCTATTACAATCTATTGTGATAATACCAATGCTATTAATATATCAAAGAATCCAGTGATGTACTCAAAGACTAAGCCTATATCTATTAACTATCACTACTTGAGAGAGAAAGTACAAGAGAAGCATGTGAATTCTAAGGAGTAGATAGCTGATATATTTACAAAATCATTACTGAAAGATGCTTTTGAGTATCTCTGAGGTAAGTTAGGGGTTGTTCTCCTATCCAATGTACATTAAGGAAAGATGCATGTTGCATCAATTCAAGGACTCAATAGAATATCTATCTTGTGAGTTGATTCTAGTATTGCACTCTTTAGGTGAAGCTTGAAGGTGTGAAGGATGTTTATGATAGTAATAAAAAATATATATACTTGAGGTATATCTAAGATGTTTATATTTATTTGGTATTGTTATCAAAGAGGGAGATGTTTACAGAAATTCAGAAAGAGGGAGAATAGTGAGCTAAATTCAGTCTGAAGAGCTAGAAGGAGAATAGTGAGGATGCAAGTTGAAGGAGATGAGAGATGACTATAAAAAAAAGATTCAAATGATAAAGGGAGAATACTGATATATGGATAGAGTAATTCAAAAGAATGAAGGTGATTCAGTATATGATATCAGGGAGATGAATATAGCAAAAGGGAGACAAATCAGAAAGAAAAAGACTACAAATGAAAGATTAGAAAAGGAGAAGTTATTACTCAAAGGGAGTTCAGAATATGAATGACAGTAAAGTGTATCATCATCAATTGAACACTAAATTTGTTAGTATTTCCATTAATGCCAAAGAGGGAGATTGCTATCATAACTGATAATAATGTTAATAATTGTTTATTTGATGGAGCTGATGATGAAGACCGACCAATATCAAAGGTATATATGATGTTACTAGAATGATTAGATCATTTATAATCTTGTCATTGATGTCAAGTAATTGATTTCTGATTTATATTATGTTGCCATATCATTCGGTAATTATATAAGAAGAATGAATTAAGGAGAAGTGGAAATGAGAAGTTAAGAAGTTGTAGAACATAAATGGGCAACTGATACAAATTGGACAATGATTTTATTATGTTGGTATGATTGTTTTCTACCTAACATATGATTATGTTAAGTCGGTAGAGAAAGGTGATAAAGATTTGATAACTCTGTAAGATAAGTTGTTATGGCTACCAAGTAGAAAAATCATTCAGTAAGGTAAAATGAAAAGTTGGTCACTCAATAAAGTGGAAAGATTTAGGTACCAAGTGATGTGACCAAAATTCTAAATGAAGAACACCAAACAAGAAAAAGGTATTAAATATGGATGGAATCAACATTTAATGATTAACTATGATGAGTTGGATGATAATGATGTTGAGGTAAGTTAGTTACAAGAGATCTATGGTTATGAAAATTCAAGATGAAGATATATGGCAAGATCTAAGAAGAAAAAAGAAGGGGAACAAGTTTCTAGAAAAGTTCAAGTTCCTAGGTGGAAAGGAAACGTGTTATCGAGATCCAAATCTGATGAATAATAAATCAAATGGTCAAAACTGATTAAAGGAAAACATAATAGAGAATATTAAGAGGTAAAAATTGTCTATATAAAGGATGATCTTGTACGGACAATGAGATGGAAAACTGAATAGTTGAAGGGCTAGCAACTATTGCAGAGGTGAAGGAATAGTGAGATTCCGAGCGGAAAATTAGTGATTTGATGAAGTGTTGATGCCAGTGGAAGATGAATAATTAAAGTGAAGATTGATGAGTGCACAAGGATCTAATTGAGAAAAGATAGTTGCACATCTACAAGTCATTTTTATTACTATTTCTTACTAGCATTTGTAACAATCAAAATCTCTTAATAGAGTGGAATTAACAGTCTTATTGTAAATCCTTGAAAAAGGTGATATTCCAAAAAGAGTGTTTAAAGCCCCTTAATAAGGCCACTCCTAACAGGTTGAAGATCCTAATAGATATGAGGTTAATCCCTTAACCAGGTCACACCTAATAGTGTGTATTGTAATCTTTAACATGATTGGCTCTTAACCAGACATACTTTAGAAGAGTATATTTCTTAGTGGGTGACAATTCCCATAGTGGTTTTTACCATAATTGGGTTTCCATGTTAAAACCTGTGTTACACATTATGAATGATTTGTGAGATTGTTTTATTGATTGATATAGTTTATTTACTATTGTCAGCAAACAAATAACTTGTTAGAATAACTGAGAGGGGGGTGAATCAGTTATCCAATGTCCCAAAACAAAATGTATAATTCAAAACTATTTCTTCAATTTCTGCTCATCGGTAAGCAATAATAACTCTCACTGTCTGTGCTTTTATTGATTACCAGTCTAATACTATAATAGTTTACCGATCAAATCTAACATGTAATATGTAAAGAATGATAACAAACAAATATCACAATCAACACATAACACAAGAGATTTAATGTGGAAACCCTGTAAAGGGAAAAACCACCTGGGACCGGCAACCCAAAATTGTTCACTCTTCTGAAGTGAGGTCGGTTAAGACCCAACCCTGTTAAAGGTTACAAACAAACTATCAGGTGTGACCTTGTTAGAGGATTTTAGACTAGAAGTTATCGTCCAACCAGCATTCACGATGAGGTTGACAGGATAACAATGTTCATTCTAGGAATGATACATCATAAGACTTTTAGAGTCCACTCGGTTAAGAGATTTTGATTGTATATAATGGTTAAATATGTAACAATAAATGACCTACTTTAATACAACTTCAATTGCAAATTACAGATCAATATTTAGTCCATACAAATCCTTCTGATCAATAATTCACTTCAGATTCAATACTATATCAACTTACTGTCCGTCGGTAACTGCTCTCTGTAGCTCGGTAATTGCTCTGCAGCTCGGTTCTTACTAACCAGTATGATTAGAATGCATGAAAACCTTATTCATGTGATAATCCTGTAGCTTCTTCTTCTTCCCAGCATCTTTCATAAAGAAATTATGTTCTCTTATATAGAGAAGTAAATTGTTTTCTTCTCCACCATCAAATTTTGCCACTTAACCTCATTCATAGATTTTGCTGCTTCAAAATTTCTCAGTACTTGTGTCAATAACATGTTTCAATCATCTCCGTTATATCTTCCCTAAATTTTTTCAGTTGTCAATCTATGTAACAAACATTATCTGTTACCTCGATGTTATACTCTTGCCAACTCATCAATCATATCGGCTAAACTAATCATTTAATTCATTCTGTTCTGCTTGGTTAACAAAGAAATGCATCAGTGAACACTGCTCGGTTAATACTATGATCGGTATACACTACACTCCATCAGTGTATACTAGAAATGCTTCATTTACTGACAACACTGCTTTGTGTCTTTCAACTCTATACTTCATCATAGATAAATGCAACATAATAAAGTCAATATCATCAAGTCATAGACTCATCAACAAGTTACTCAATGTGTTCCTTATCCTCATCTATCATGTACATATTTCTTCATGTAGATTTCTCCGTTCTTCATCTTTTTCACCTTTCTTCAGATGTCTCGGTATAGTAACTTACAAGATAAGTGTTTTCAAACTAGTTGACATCAATGACAACATAATACTAATTTAATCATATTACATATCTAATCAGGAACTCCTCAGTGATCCTTAATCATAGATTCTTCAATCAGATTCCAAATCAATTGTAGTCCAATAATCTCTCCCTTTTGGCATTGATGGAAACTCAAGTAATATGAAATGTACCATACACATATCAAACATACATTCTAACTTTGTGAATCAAATGTTGTAAGTCGAATAAACTTAATATGTTTAATCACTACGTTACTAAACCAACATTAGATAATACAGCTTTACCATTTTGCAATTGTGTTCTTTTTAGTTATCTTGTTCCTGCTTTTATTTTCTGTAACTGATCTTCAATACTCTGTCTCATGCAGATTGTCTCTCCCTTAGATAATTCTCATCGGTGCTTCCTTTTCATATCTTTTTTATCTCTCCCCTTTTCATTTCATATTGTTTATCTCTCCCTTTGACAGCAATGCCAAAGAAACAAATAAACAAACAATTTTGTCTTCCTTTGTATCTTTGAATACTGATATTCCAATCGGTTCAAGTTCTCAAACTTAATCACAACTTGAACATGATTCAAAGTGTGAACTATGTTGCATCAACATGAATGATCTTCTAATACAAGTAGGCTGATGCAACAACCAGATCACCTTAGTGACCGATAGACAGGGGACAAACCCCAAGTCTAGTCCTCAAGTATTCAAATGTGTCCTTTGGTAGGGGCTTTGTAAAAATATCTGCAAGTTGTTCTTTAGATGTAACTGTTATACACTGAATTTGCACCTCTGTCTCAAGCTCTCGTAGTCTTGATAACTCAGTATAACATGGGAATCATCTCAAGGTTGTGGGACCTTTGCTAACCAAGATGAGACCTCCAAGTTCTAGGCTGGTTCCTCTTGGATTATCACCTTAGCTTGCTCTTAGATAGGAAAGTAAACTTTGAGGGGAAAGGGTTAGAAGGAGTATATGAAAAGGGAAATGACTGAAAGCAAATCTATCCTACTAGGTGATGCACTGAAAAGATGGTATGAATTGCAGTATAAAGGGATGAAACCAGAAGACAATCCTAGGTCTAGGAGATTACAACTCAATAAATAGGCCTGCATAAATATTTTATAGAGGGGTCTGCAGTAAAGGAATACTATGTAGGGAAAAGGGAATTTCTCAAGATAGTAGTACTCCTAAAGAGTCAGACACAGACTATAACCTACAGATAAACATTCATCTTTATAATTGGGTATAGGAATGAGACAGATTGCTAGGGGTGGAAGTATGCCCACAAAAGCATTCAAATCAGATCATTCATAAACATACACATGAATTGCAGAAAGAAAGAGGAATCAAAAAAGAACCTAAAAGTTACTGAACATACATATACTGAATTTAATAATAGATAATCCACATAAGAAAGCATAAGGACAGGAGAATGTCACAAAATGCTTTGCAATATTTGAACAATCAATAAAAATTACAACTGTAGAAAGCCAAAGGGCAAGAAAATTGCCACAAATTGCTCTTTGAGAAAGAAAACCTTCCTTTTTACAATTGCTGGATTCTTTTGCACTACAGGCTCTCAAAAAAAGTTATATAAATGCCTCACTGCATGCAGGCAGGAGTCCAAAAACTAACCTAACTAGGGTACATAGTTATTCAATTCTTTACTAGACCCTAGAGGTACAAACCCTTAAAAACTTTGAGGAAAGTCAACAAACAGGTCCAAAATCTCATGATGCATATCTTTCCTGTACTAGGACCACCTGCAGACACACCATCTTCACCAACAATCTCACCTGCAACTCCACTAAACCATGAAGGCTCACAAATCTGATCTTAGATATTTGGATTTAAAAAAGATTAACCCTGCAAAAGGTGGCGCCAAGCTCATTAAAGCCTCGACACGACGTGGTATTCTGCTGGGACAAAAATCAACCCTTGACGGTTGCTTGGATCTTCTTCAAATTTTGCAACCAAAAAATATCCTGGTGACATCAATTTTTTGAGCTACCGCACCGCTGCAACCATCTCACAGAAAAAAGCCTACCAAAACTGGCCGCACTGCTTGAAAATACCACTGGTCGCATGATCGCATGAGCTAAAAAAGCCTCATGCGACAAGCTTCACTGAATCGCCATCCGGTCACGCAAGACACCTCAGGCTCACTCTCCCTTTGGTCACCAAGTCGCTTTAACTTTTCTTAACCCCAAGCTCCTCTCAGCGACCACGCGAAACATGTTAACCATGCAACCGTGCTCTTGCCAAGTCTGGAGGCTTGCTAAATCATATCCGCAAACATGAAAACAAAGAAACCCTTTATCGGACACCGCCAAGTTAGAAGAGAAAAGAATGACCTCCTCTAAACTTCTGCCATTAAAATCCAGCCCCACTTACAACTACATCATCACCACCAGCTCGGTGTATGAGAAAGTAGCACATCAACACGACATGGCACATCAGACCCATGATAGAAGGATCTCATCGAAAGGTTGTCGCATGATCACATGGGGTCGGAAGATCCCATGCGAACATGCGACCACCATCGGATCTTTACCACACTTGCATCTCAGGCCCACTGTAAAACCTTGTCACTAGCCAACCAATGAAACATGGGCACATCACCAAACTGTAGGCCCACTGCCAAACTGCAAGCTCTTATTAGCGTGGCTAACAGTTTGTCGCATGTTTGCATAGCCTAAAAAGGGGCTATGCGATCATGCGATAGACCACTAGCGTTCTTCAAAAACAACCACTGGGCCCACTGATAGATTAGGATTTTGTAAAGCAAGGAAGATCAACGGTTATCGCTAGACTACAATCTTAAATAGGATGCATCTTGGGCTGGCGGTATAGCGAGGACCGTCAAATCTTGCTGGGGTTTAGTGGCTTAGAAAAATAAAAGTGCACTGAGACTTAGGAAAAATTAAATCGGAGACTTAGGAAGTATTTTGCACATGGGGTAAATTGAAGATTTAAGTGGCTGCCAAAAGGTAATGAAAAATTAGAATAGGCCAAGAGGATTCTAATCCGACCGTTGTTGCATGATCTCATGGGCTCGAAAGATTCCATGAGATTATGCGACAGTCGTCGGACCTCCACTGCACTTGCACAACTATGAGGAACTGGGACCCGCCTGGTCGGAGTTGCACACTTGAAGGTCAAAAACATAGAGGGATCTCGGGGGGAATGTCGAAAACACACTGGGTTTTTGGACCAAAAGGCAGAAAACACACTGGGTTTTCGACACTTGAGCACTTCTTTGGAAAATAGGACCATGGCCAAAAATGAATGATAGGGAATTTTTGGGTAACATTTTGGCAACCTCTACGAGATGTCAGCCTGCTAGACATTTAGACCAGTGACCTTGAAGCAATCCATTGGGCATGGGGTCACTACTGAGCACAAAAACTTGGTGGAGAGACAAAACTGAATGAAAAGACAGACCTGTGCACATGCACTTCTTGGGAAATAGGAACTAACCTAGAAAGCAGGGAAAGAAAGCAAGAAACATATTTACAAGAATTTACAAGAAGGACCTATAGAGAGGGATTAACCTCAAAGCAAGGCTTCAAGTGGAAACCATTCACTGAGATTGGCAGGGCATCTCCTTCAAGGGTTGAAAGCTGAAAAGCGTTAGATCCTCTGCACTTTGTTATAACAAATGGTCCACCCCAAAAGGAATCAAACTTTGTGTGCTTGCCAGGTTTTGACCTGAACTCATCCCATTTGAGAACTACATCTCCAACCTTGAAGTTTCTGACCCTGGCTCTTTTATCAAAGCTTCTCTTTGTTTGACTCTGATGGAATGTCATATCTTGCATTGATTTATCTCTGATCTCTTTTGGCTCCATCAACTGGGCATATTTGATTTGCATAGGATAACTTTCTTCAAACAAGGCATACTGAGTGGCCAAGTCCAAAGCTAGTAATTCAATTGAAATAGATAACTTAGCCTCTCTACCATACACCAACATGTATGGGGAATTACCAATGATTTTCTTTGGAGTAATTCTATCTAACCACAAGGCAGATCTCAATTTAGTATGTCAGTCCCTCTGACTGTCTTGCAGGGTCTTTTTGATTATTCTAATCAGATTCTTATTTGTTGATTCTGCCAAACCATTCCCCTGAGGATAGTAATTGGAACTTGTATTCAGATAGATGCCCTTCTTGACTGCCCACTCTGAGACTTTGAGGCCTGTAAATGCTAATGCATTGTCTGAAACTATAGAATCTGGAATGCCAAATCTATGAATGATGTCATTGTAGACACCTAAAAATTCTTTAGAAAATAAAGTATTTTATTTTCTAAAAAATCCCTGATGACATCATCATTTATTAATTAATTATTTATTTATTTTTATGTCATTAAATCTCTCTATCTTAATTAAAAATATTTAATTAAGGAATCCCTCCCAAAAATGTTTAAATCTTATTTAAACATTATCTCCTTATTTATTAATTATTTAATTAATAAATTGACCAAAAATCCCAAAATAAATAATTTATTTATTTTTTGCCCAAAACTTGACCAATTTCCTTAAGACCACTAACCTCTGAACCAGAATCTTCTAATCCTTCTTTAATTTCGATTAAAAGCTAATCCCTTCATTTCCTAACCCTAATCCCAACTCAAAATATTTAATTAAGATTAAATATTTAATCCTCATGTTTATTAAATTTATTTTAATAAATATTCTCAAACCTAAACCATGGAAATAAATAAATCTTTATTTATTTTCTAAAATCCATGTTTATCCTAAGGAAATTCTAGACTCTTCTAGAAAGTCCTAATCCTAATCCTCCCCCCCAATCCTGTCACATTCCCTAACCAAGGTTAGCCAACTCCTAAGCTTAACCCAAAGTCAACAAACTTCTAAAAACTTCTCTTACATGCATTAAGTGCATTTAAGGCCTCCTTATCCCTCTTACATGCATTTATCATGCATTTAAAAAGTCCCTCACCCCTTTCTTACACTCTTTGACCTTAGGCACATTTCCCAAATTGTGCACATTCCTCCCATCTTTCAACCCAATGCCCTTATGACACTTGTCACAAGGAGGTGGCCCTGAACTAGCACAATCCATGTGCTCCCCTTTGAATGAATCTTGGCCTCTCTTAAAGATTTTGATCCTAGCCACTCATTTCTCCTTCCCAAATCCTATAAATGCTCCTCCTTTCAAGAGCAAATTCATTAGCTTAACTTTTATTCTCATGCATTGTTATCATGCCCTTTTATTTCTAGCCTTAAGCATAATCACCTTAACTTAGCTTACTTTCAAGCATTTTAGCTTATCTTAATATAGCAATAATGGATTAACATAGTTTATTTCATTGTTTTGCATAAGCATAGCATCATATCATATCTTTATTTGGCTTAAAATCAATCTTAGCATAAACATCATGTAGCTTAATTTCCATTAAAGCATCATTTGATCCTTGAGGCCTTAGGGGCAAATCAGGTGTTCTATACCTGTTTTGTGCCATTTTTGGAGTTTTCATGGATCTCAATCTGTCTTAAATGCATAAGGAATATGCTTCGAGTGATTAGAGAGCACACCCACATCCCCTTAAGCAAGAGCAAATCAAACAGTGCTCAGGTGCACCTGTTTTAGCTCAATCTGAGGTGGCTTAGTTTAGAGTTTTACTTGTTTTTAATTAATTTCATGCTTACACTAACATCTAATCTTTGTTTGGCTTGAAGTTTTCCAAACTAGGTACCCTCAAAAGCCTTGTCCATAGTCATCATAAAAACTTAAAACAACATTCTCATTAGCTTCTTTTAAAGCAACTGCCTCTGTCCACCTAGTAAAATAATCGGTTGCAGTGATTATCCACTTGTGTCCTGCACTAGATGGAGGGTTAATCATGCCAATGAAATCTATACCCCACTTCATGAAGGGCTTCTTTGTTTTGACTGGCTGTAGGGGCAAAGTTGCAAGTCTTTCTTTCCCTGCAAAAATAGCACATTTGATGCATCTTCTAACATAATCATGACTATCTTTGAAGATAGATGGCCAATAGTATCCAGCCCTCATAATTTTAAAAGTTGTAGTCCTAGGAGAGAAATGGCCACCAGAAGCTCCATCATGAAACTCAAATAAGACATCTGCAACCCTTTCTGAATCTATGCATCTTAGAAGGACACCATTGTGATCCTTTCTGAAAAGAATTTCATCTATCAGCACAAAAGGAACAGATTGTAACCTGTAATACCTCTTTTTTGCTGAATCTAGGCCTGCAGGATATTGTCCTATCTTCAAATAATTGATCATATTAGGCAACCAGCTACGTGCCTTGGCTTGCTCTCTTATAGAATGCACCACCAGAGATGCATCTATGTATTCCAATTTCTTTGAACTTCCGTCTTCTGCCAGATGCTCACAAAGACCTCTTCCTCTAACTAGCTTGGTAGTCTGAATATCTATGTCATATTCCATCACCTTAGTGATCCAACCAGCTCTTTTTTCATTTAGGTCCTTAGAAAGCAAAAATTCTTTGACACTTGGATGAGTAACCATCAAATGCACCTTGCTATGGGTCAACAAATGTCTGAATTTTTTGAGGCTCTTTACCACAGCAAGAACATGTTTTTCTACAAAAGAGTATCTTTGTTCATACTCTTCTAAACCTTTGCTAAAGAAAGCAATAGGCTACTCCAATCCTTTAGCATTTTCTTGAGTCAACATTGCAGATATGGCATCATGACCCCCATAAGCATAAAGGATAAAATCCTTACTAAAATTTGGGTTTAGGAGAGCAAGAGCTTCTGTTAAGGCTTCTTTAATAGCTTGGAAGTTAACTTTTCCTTCTTTGGTCCAACTGAAGGCTGAACCTTTCCTCAACATGGCTGTCAAAGGCTTGAGTAACTCTGCAATGTTAGGCAAGAATCTCCTAACAAAGTTAATCTTTCCTATGAAAGATTGGAGACCTTTCTTATGATGTGGTAATGGTAGTTCTAAGCTGGCTGCAATTCTCTTAGGATCCACTGTAATTCCCTCTTTGGATACTACATATCCCAATAGTTTTTCTTCATGAACTGCAAACACACATTTCTTTGGATTAAGAGATATCCCAAATTCTCTGCATCTTTAAAAAATCCACCTCAAATGTCTGATGTGGTCTACTGCATGCTTTGAGTAGATAGTTATGTCATCTAGGTAGACTAGCACAAACTTGTACATGAGGCCCTTAAAGGCCATATCCATTGCCTTTTGAAATGTAGCACCTGCATTTGACAAACCAAAGGGCATCTTCTGATATGCCATGGTTCCCCACTTGGTTGTAAATGTAGTCTTATATTGATCCTCTTCTTTCACTAAGATTTGATTGTATCTTGAATAGCCATCCAACAATGAGAATCTCTCGGATCCAGAGACACATTGTAGAATTTGTTCCATAGAGGTTAGTGGATGGCGGTCTTTTAATGAGGCTCTGTTCAAATCCTTGAAATCAACACATAACCTCAGCTCCCCATTCTTCTTCTTGATAGGAACAAGGTTGGAAACCCAACTAGTATGTTTGATGGGGTAGATGATGCTACTTTCTATTAGTTTGAGTACTTCCTTATGCATAAGTGGTTCAAGCTTGGGATTAACAGGCATTTTCTTTTGCCTTACTGGTTTAGCATTAGGCTCCAATTCAATAGTGTGCTGAGCAAGGGTAGGATCAAAACCCTTGAGGTCTCCATACCTCCATGCAAAAATATCACTGAATTCTCTGAATAATTGAGTGTAAGCTTGCTTTTCTGAATTAGTGTTTACTTTTCCAAATTGTAGGCTCTTACCTGGTTCAAACTCTAATTCAGCACAATGTTCCTGTTGGACTACCAGGCCAGCTTTATTTTTCTTGACTTCATCATCCTTATTGAAGATAGTCTCTAAGGTGACAAGACCTTTAGGCATCTTATTAGATCTAAGTTGTATCACTTGATCACCATAGTTCTGTGATAACCTCTTTTGATTGTGCCTTGAAAAGACATCTTCTTCAAACAAGAACTGCAGAATTTGTTCATCATTGTCAAACACTTACCAATTAATATTATTATCAAGAATTGAAGGTCTGACAATAATCTTGATGTGTTGCTAATCTGCTTCTTTTGAAATGCTATTGGGGATATCAAACTAAGATCCAATAGCAGCTAACCTATCAGCATTTTGATTTAATTTTCTAGGGATAGCAACGATATTGAAAGCATGGAAATCTTTAATTGCATCCAAAACTCTATGTTTGTATGCTTTCATGACATCATTTTTGGTTGCACTCATCCCTCTTGCTTGGTTGACAACAAGTTCACTATCACCATATACTTTTAACGCTTTAAGCCCTCTTTTTCTAGCCCATTCTAGTCCATTAACCAGACTTTCATACTCTGCAGTGTTGCTGGTGCAGGAAAAACTGAATTTAAAGGTAGTATAATACCTTTCTCCTTTTGGGGACACCAGCATAGCACCTCCACCAGAACCATGTCTACTTCTAGCTCCATCAAAAAATAGTTCCCAGACCTGACTATCCCGATCATCTGAATCAGTGTATTCTTTGAGAAGGCTTGGTTCTATGGCTCCACTTTCTTGAATCAGATAACTCCCCAAACCAAAATCCCAAACAAGACTCTCTTGGATCTCTGAGGTTCTTTCATCTAGGAGAATATCAGGGATATTCTCTATTTTGGTGCTTGCTTCACTAATGGTTGGGAAATCATTGTCATCAAATATAGGACAATTAGTATTGACAGAATTGGACACATATGGCTCTATATGATGTATTGCTAAGGCTTATAATTTAATGGTGACTTTGGTACCATACCTTGTACGAAAGAGCATGTGAGACCAATTGGAAGAAAGATAACCTCCTATCTTGACTGTGAACTCTCTTGAGAGACATATGGCAAACAATGTAGGGAGATCTATGATATATATGTCAAGGAGAATGGAAAATTAGGACTAGCATGGAGAATTAGACTGGTATCCTTGGCCACACCTATAGTACTGACTGAGGATCCATCAAGTTGTGTAACTTTCTTTTGGAAGGGTTCATATTTAAGTCCTAATTGATCAGCCACTTTCCTGGGCATTACAGTGCTAGTAGCTCCACTATCTACCATACAATTATGCACTAAAGATTTCCCAATAATTAAAGATACGTAAAAGGGAGGTGGCTTTAAATTCCTACCTTGCATGGTATTGGCCTTGGAGTTTCTAGTTGGAGTCTCCTTTTCTTGATCAGTGTTGACCAACACTGGTTTTGTAGTTTCTTTTGCAGGTTGAGGATTTGTTGCCTCTCTCATGGCCTTCTTCAAAATTTCAGGTTGTCCTAGAATAGACAAAGAGTCCCACATAGACATGGTGATATTCACCTTCTTCATGTTGTCTACAATATTATAAGGTGTCACAGTGTGTACTCTTTGTTGTGCTTTTACTATGATGGGTTCTGCCTCTTTTGGAACTTGGCCTTCTTTGCTTGTGACGATAGGGGCCTCCTTGGATGTGATAGGGGCAACTTGCTATAGTGGCTCTACAGATGTAGTGGTTGTAGTACCAGAATTTGCTCTCTCCATGTCTTGGGCTCTCCTCTTTGCTCTTGTGTAGGCAACAAAAGTAGCTTCATCATTGACTCCATTGAAATCTGGTTGCTCCCAATTGAAAAGAGTAGTCTCATTCTCTTGTGTTTCTTGTTGAGGAGCTATCCCACTAGAAGGAGCTTTTGTTTGAGCTTATGAAGCATTTTGAACCATTAGTGCTTGGTTCATCCATCCATTAGAACACACTAGCCTGATTGTGAGGCTAATTGCAAGGGAAACACCATTCATTATCCATGGCCATATTGTTTTGACTAGGAACCATATCCCTGACTGAATTTGTGGAATTAAGAGGTGTAGGGTTATATGGTTGGAATGGTCTTTGATTAAAATTTTGTCTTTGCCCTTGATAGCCTCCTTGGTATGGTGGCCTATTTTGTCGATAAGGCTGTCCTTGATTTTGGTATTGCTGATTAGGACTTTGGCCTTGTGATTGGAAGGGTGGCCTGATGCCTTGGTTTTGTTTCTTCAAGTTTGTGACCTCTTTGGTTAGAGTCTGCAGCAAGTTTGTCATTTCTTGTATACTAGTTTGGTGACTACTCTTCACCTCTTGCAACCCTTGGGAGAAATTTGTTGCAGCATGTTCCTGACCACTGGTACTAGCTTGAGGTGTTGATATTGTAGGAATAGGGGTAAATGGGGGTACTTGTGCAGGTGCAATGGGCTGAAGACTAGGGAAGATAGGCATGGGAGGTCTTCTCTATATCATGCCTGCTTGGATCAAATAATTTTTAGCCCTGTCAGTAGTGTCAAATGCTTGGGGTAAAGTGGTACCACCCATAGACTGGACCATGACAGAAATTTGTTTATTTAGACTTTGCAAGTAGTACAGGAAGGCATGGTCAGCTGATGGCCTTATAGAGACTAGGATTCTATTCCATGTTTTATGGAATCTACTATTATAATCTGTCATTTTATCTTGAGGGTCTCTCTTTATAGTTGTTAATTGCTCAACCAAAGATAAATTATCTGATTTATCCTCAAAATTCTTGCTTAATGCATCCCCTAATTCATCCCATGAAGTAATAGAACCAACAGTTAAAGTTCTAAACCACTCTAGAGCCTTACCTTTCAGAGATGCTGCTAATAATTTGGTGGCCACATCCTCTTGAGTAATGTTGTGTATGCTGCAAATGGTGGTCACATCTCTTATATGCTTAAAGGCTGTTGTTTATCCCTCCCCTGTGAAATCAGGTATACTCTTTAATGCCACCAAGGGCACATCATGATGCATTGCAAAATTTAATGGGGTCCCCTGATTGAAAGGTGAAAAGGCAAAATTTCTAGCCATTGTAGGAGGTGTAACCTGAAGATTAACAACTATATGAGCTGTATTTGCTAGATTTGGATCTTCTTCTTCTTCTAGATCTCTGGTCAGAGATCTGCCTCTTCTTCTGAAATGAAAGAGGAAAGGTCTCCTCTCTGAAGTATCAGGAGGTGTAGATTGGACTCTTCTTGTAGGAGATTCTCTCTGAGTTGACCTGCCTTTGTAGCTTCTTTTCAAGGGCAACTCTGAAAATTCAGCAGGCTTTGAGCTTCTAGTCTCGATCTTTCTCATAAACCTTAAACAAGGTTGGCCTGAATCTTTGAAACCAGTGGAGTCAATAGATATACTTGATAGAACAACCTCTAAAGGTCTGTATTATGCAATCTGCATATAAGAGATGACACAATCTTCAACAAATGAACTTCTTTACTGTCCCACCGGGCATGCCAGAAATGTTATACATTGAATTTGCACCTCTGTCTGAAGCTCTCGTAGTCTTGATAACTAAGTATAACATGGGAATCATCTCAAGGTTGTGGGACCTTTGCTAACCGAGATGAGACCTCCAGGTTCTAGGCTGGTTCCTCTTGGATTATCACCTTAGCTTGCTCTTAGATAGGAAAGTAAACTTTGAGGTGAAAGGGTTAGAAGGAGTATATGAAAAGGGAAATGACTGAAAGCAAATCTATCCTACTAGGTGATGCACTGAAAAGATGGTATGAATTGCAGTATAAAGGGATGAAACCAGTAGATGATCCTAGGTCTAGGAGATTACAACTCAATGAATAGGCCTGCATAAATATTTTATAGAGGGGTCTGTAGTAAAGGAATACTATGCAGGGAAAAGGGAATTTCTCAAGACAGTAGTACTCCTAAAGAGTCAGACACAGACTATAACCTATAGACAAACATTCATCTCTGCAATTGGGTATAGGAATGAGACAGATTACTAGGGGTGGAAGTATGCCCACAAAAGTATTCAAATTAGATCATTCATAAATATACACATGAATTGCAGAAAGAAAGAGGAATAAAAAAAGAACCTAAAAGTTACTGAACATACATATACTGAATTCAATAATAGATAATCCACATAAGAAATCATAAGGACAGGAGAATGTCACAAAATGCTTTGTAATATTTGAACAATCAATGAAAATTACAACTGTAGAAATCCAAAGGGCAAGAAAATTGCCACAAATTGCTCTCTGAGAAAGAAAACCTTCCTTTTTACAATTGCTGGATTCTTTTGCACTACAGGCTCTCAAAAAAAGTTATATACATCCCTCACTACACACAGGAAGGAGTCCAAAAAATAACCTAACTAGGGTACATAGTTATTCAATTCTTTACCAGACCCTAGAGGTACAAACCCTCAAAAACTTTGAGAAAAGTCAACAAATAGGTCCAAAATCTCATGATGCATATCTTTCCTATACTAGGACCGCCTGCAGACACACCATCTTCACCAATAATCTCACCTGCAACTCCACTAAGCCATGAAGGCTCACAAATCTGATCTTAGATATTTGGATTTAAAAAAGATTAACCCTGCAAAAGGTGGCGCCAAGCTCATTAAAGCCTCGACACAATGTGGTACCCTGCTGGGACAAAAATCAACCCTTGACGGCTGCTTGGATCTTCTTCAAATTCTGCAACCAGAAAATGTCCTAGTGACATCAATTTTTTGAGCTACTGCACCGCTGCAACCATCTCACAGAAAAAAAGCCTACCAAAACTGGCCGCATTGCTTGAAAATACCACTGGTTGCATGATCGCATGAGCTAAAAAAGCCTCATGTGATCATGCGACAAGCTTCACTGAATCACCATTTGGTCATGCAAGACACCTCGGGCTCACTCTCCCTTTGGTCGCCAAGTCGCTTTAACTTTTCTTAACCCCAGGCTCCTCTCAGCGACCACGCGAAACATGTTAACTATGCAACCGCGCTCTTGCCAAGTCTGGAGGCCTGCTAAATCATATTCGCAAACATGCGAACAAAGAAACCCTTTATTGGACACCGCCAAGTTAGAAGAGAAAAGAACGACCTCCTCTAAACTTCTGCCATTAAAATTTGGCCCCACTTACAACTACATCATCACCACCAGCTTGGCGTATGAGAAAGTAGCACATTAGCATGACATGGCACATCGGACCCACGATAGAAGGATCTCATCGAAAGGTTTTCACATGATTGCATGGGGTCGAAAGATCCCATGCGAACATGTGACCACCATCGGATCTTTACCACACTTTCATCTCAGACCCACTGTAAAACCTTGTCACCAACCAACCAATGAAACACGGGCACGTCACCAAACTATAGGCCCACCGCCAAACTGCAAGCTCTTATCAGCATGGCTAACGGTTTGTCGCATGTTCGCATAACCTAATAAGGGGCTATGTGATCATGCGATAGACCGCTAGCATTCTTCGAAAACAACCACTGGGCCCATCGATAGATTAGGATTTTGTAAAGCAAGGAAGATCAATGGTTATCACTAGACCGTGATCTTAAATAGGATGCATCTTGGGCTAGCGGTATAGTGAGGACCGTCAGATCTTGCTGGGGTTTAGTGGCTTAGAAAAATAAAAGTGCGCCGAGACTTAGGAAAAATTAAACTGGAGACTTAGGAAGTATTTCACGCACGGGGTAAATTGAAGAATTAAGTGGCCGCCAAAAGGTAATGAAAAATTAGAATAGGCCAAGAGGATTCTAATCCAACCGTTGTCACATGATCTCATGGGCTCGAAAGATTCCATGAGATTATGCGACAGCCGTCGGATCTCCACTGCACTTGCACGACTATGAGGAACTGGGACCTACTTGGTCGAAGTTGCGCACTTGAAGGTCAAAAACACACTAGGTTTTCAGACCAAAAGGCAGAAAACACACTGGGTTTTCGACACTTGAGCACTTCTTTGGAAAATAGGACCGTGGCCAAAAATGAATGATAGGGAATTTTTGGGTAACAATAACAAAATCTAACTTCACTTTCTTCTCTTGAACTTGTTCTCTTAAGTAATGATACTTAATAGATATATGCTTAGTTTTAGAGTGCATCACAGGATTCTTTGAAATATTGATTGCACTAGTGTTGTCACGGTATATAATCACCGGGTCAATGATTATCTCATTCATTCCTTCCAACACTTGTTTGATATATGCAATGTTTGAATAGTTAGTGGCAACAACAACATATTCTACTTTAGCTGTAGACTGAGAAATACAAGCCTGCTTTTTACTTGTCCAGGTTACAAGTCTCTCACCAAAGAAAAATGCTCCTCTGGTGGTGCTTTTTCTATCATCCACATTTCTAGCCCAATCAACATCAGTGTAAACTTTCAGTTCAAACTTCCCTTCCTTAGGATACCATAATCCATAATTCTCTATTTTCTTCAGGTATCTTAAGATCCTTTTTGTAGCTATCATGTGTGATTCTCTAGGATTAGTAAAACATCTTGCAACAATACCCACAACATGTGCTATATCTGGTCTACTGTGAACTACGTACATTAACTTACCAATCATGGATCGGTAAAGTGTCTGGTTTACCTCGATAGTTTCATCCTCCTTTGTCAATTTACATCCAGTAGCCATAGGCATTCCCACAGGTTTAGCATCTTCCATGCCAAATTTTTTTAGTACTTCCTTTATGTATTTAGATTGTATGATGAATATTCCATCACTTTGTTGAATCACTTGTAGTCCAAGAAATAACTTAATCTCTCCAAACATAGACATTTAAAATTCCTTTTGCATTTCATCAGCAAATGCCTTGTAGAGAAGATTTGAGCCTCCAAAGATAATATCATCAACAAATATTTTAGCAATGATAATAGTATCATCAGTATCACCTTTCACATACAAATTACTATGTTCACTTGTTATTACAAATCCAATACTTAACAAGTAAGTATGCAGTCTTTCATACCATGCTCTCAGTGCTTGCTTCAATCCATATAAAGGTTTATGTAATCTACATACCATGTCTTTGTTGTCAGGATCAACAAATCCTTCAAGTTGTTCAATGTAGACCTCTTCTTCAAGTATACCATTCAAAAATGTTGACTTCACATCCATTTGATAGACTTTGAATTTCTTATGTGCAGCATATGCAAGTAGCATTCTAACTCCTTCTAATCTAGCAACAGGTGCAAATGTTTCACCATAATCAATACCTTCTTCCTATGCATATCCCTTGCATACCAATCTAGCTTTATTTCTTGTGACTTCACCATTTTCATTCAATTTATTCTTGTATATCCACTTAGTACCGATAACATTTTTATCTTTTGGTCGGGGGTACTAAGGACCAAGTTTTGTTCTTCTCTATTTGCTCTATCTCCTCCTTCATTGCATTAACTCATTCTTCATTTTCTAATGCAACTTTCATAGTTTTAGGTTCAAATTCACAAATTAAACATGTACCTTGTCTTGTTTTGCTTCTAGTTTGCATTCCAACATGTCTGTCTCCGATGATTTGTGTCTTAGGATGATGTCTTCTAACAAAACTAGCCAAAACTTGATTTCTCCTTTCTTGTTCATCCTGCTCAGGGTAATTTTCTTGCTCGATAGCTCCATCTTGTTCCTCGGTTTGTGTTTCCTGTTGTCCTGCATTGTTTCCCTACTGACCGGTTGTCATAGTATGTGGTGTCGATAGATACTCTAGATGTTCAATGTAAGTGAATCTACCATAGTCTTGTGGTTCCTTTGTACTTTCCTCTATGTACTTATCATCAAACTCATCAACATGAACATTAGTACTTTCAACAATCTTATTTTTAGTCTTATTCAAACATTTATATGCTTTACTTGTAGTGGAATATCCTAGAAATATTCCTTCATCTCCTTTAGAATCAAATTTTCCATTTCTTTCATCTTTCAAAATAAAGCATTTACTTCCAAAAATTCTGAAATAACTTACAGTAGGTTTGTGTCCAAACCATAGTTCATAAGGTGTTCAGTTGGAGTCCTTCTTCAGTTGTACTCAGTTAAGGACATACACAGCTGTACTGATAGCTTCCCTCCAATATGTCTGAGCAATATTATTTTGTATCATCAATGTTCTAGCATAATCAATTATAGACCTATTCCTTCTTTCAGCAATACCATTTTGCTGAGGTGTCCTCGGTGCAGATACCTGCCTTTTGATTCCATGCTCATTACAAAAATTAGTAAATTCATCAGAGATAAATTCACCTCCTCTATCAGATCTTAAACATTTTATTTCCTTACCGGTTTCTTTCTCTACCTTAGCTTTATACCACTTAAACAATTTGAAAGCTTTAGATTTCTCTTTCAAGAACATAACAGTCATCAGTCTAGTATAGTCATCAACAAAAAGAATAAAATATCTATACCAGAACAACTCTAAGTTCTCATAGGACCACATAGATCAGTATGAACCAACTCAAGCATCTTCGTTGTTGAATAGTCTTTGCTTTTAAAACTAGACTTAGTCATCTTACCTTTCTGACATTCATGGCACATGGCATGATCAGGTTTTGTCAAGTTAGGCAATCCTCTAACTCTTTTCTTTCTACTAATCTTGATCATGTTGTCAAAGTTCACATGGCATAACCTTCTGTGCCACAACCAAGCATCTTCATCCTTTATTAACAAACAAGAAGACTGATCCATATCAAGATATAATAGATTACCTCTGGATTGTGTACCAGTTCTGACAAGTCTTCCTCCATCATCATAGATCTTCATCTTTTTGCTCTCAAAAGTCAGTCGGTGGCCTGAATTATTCAGCTGAGCCACACTTATCAGATTATAGTTCAGTCCATCTACTGAGTATGCATTTTCACATTATAATCTGTCATTGATCATCAGTGAGCCTTTACCTCTTACCATACAAGGTGCATCATTTCCCATTCTCACAGATCCTCCATTATTTCAACAAGATGATCAAACTTCTCTTCATCACCAGTCATATGATGTGTACAGCCACTGTCTATGATCCATGTATCATTTTTGCTTACTTTAGAGATCAGTGTTGTCTCTTCATGTTTCTCTTCCTCTTCTGAGTCATCTTTCATAGCAACAAATACAAATTCTATATCATCATCAAAATCAGATTTAGTTTCAATATCTTCGGCTATGTAACATACCTTTTTGCCTTTTTCATCTTGGTTGTCTCTGTTGTAGTGTCGGTAGCCTCTATTGACTCTTCTTCCATAACTTCCTTCAGATCGGTCTTTGGATCTATCATCATCTTTCTTCTGAGGAAATCTAGTAGTGATGTGACCGAATTCTTTACAATTAAAGCATGCCAAAGGTATCTTATCTCTATACCTTCCTTTTCCTTTGGGAAATCTTCTGGCCATAAGTGCTTCAAGCTCATCAAGTTCATCATCGGTATTATCATCACTATCACAATTTTTACTATTCCTACTAGACTTTCCAATCTTCAAAGAAGACATGAAAGTGGATTCAACAGAAGGAACAACACTATTATCAAAATTGTTTAATTCAAAAGTTGTAAGTTTACCAATTAGAGTGTCAAGAGTAAGGTTGGATGTAGCTCTTGTTTCATGAATTGCAAAAATCCTGATTGCATAAACTGGTAGCAAAGTTCTGAGAATCTTGCTTATCACTGTTTCATCATCAATCACTCCATCAGATGCTCTAATAGAATGTACCACCTCTTTGAGTCTATTTGAATATTGTACAATGTTCTCACCTTCTTTCATTCTCATATCATCAAATCTGCCTCTTATACTTTCAGCTTGGGCTCTTTTGACATTCATATCTCCACTGTAGATTTGTGTTAATTTATCCCACATTCCTTTGGTAGTCGTGCATGTCTTGATATCTTCAAATTCAGTGTCGGTATAGGCAGCAGCAAGTTCCATCATAGTAACATTGTGTTCATGCTTGTCCTTCAGTTGATCAATAGTTAAGGGACTAGTGGGCGGTTGTATGTAGCCATTTTTCATCAGATCTAGTGTTGAGTTCCCAATTCTAGATATGTGAAGCTTCATTCTACTTTTCCATACTGCAAAGTTCTCTTTGTTTAGTTTTAGTACTTCCCTCTTATACATCTTGAGACCTTTATGCTTAAGTCCTTACAACTCTATTCCAAGCAACCACAACTCTGATACCAATTGTTAGAATAACTGAGAGGGGGGTGAATCAGTTATCCAGTGTCCCAAAACAAAATGCATAATTCAAAACTATTTCTTCAATTTCTACTCGTTGGTAAGCAATAATAACTCTCACTATCTGTGCTTTTACCGATTACCAGTCTTATACTATAACAGTTTACTTATCAAATCTAACATGTAATATGTAAAGAATGATAACAAACAAATATCACAATCAACACATAACACAAGAGATTTAACGTGGAAACCCTATAAAGGGAAAAACCACCTGGGACCGACAACCCAAAATTGTTCACTCTTTTGAAGTGAGGTCGGTTAAGACCCAACCCTATTAAAGGTTACAAACACACTATCAGGTGTGACCTTGTTAGAGGATTTTAGACTAGAAGTTATCGTCCAACCAGCATTCACTATGAGGTTGACAGGATAACAATGTTCATTCTAGGAATGATAGATCATAAGACTTTCAGAGTCCACTTGGTTAAGAGATTTTGATTGTATACAATGGTTACATATGTAACAGTAAATGACCTGCTTTAATACAACTTCAATTGTAGATTACAGATCAATTTTTTAGTCCATACAAATCCTTCTGATTAATAATTCACTTCAGATTCAATACTGTATCAACTTACTGTCTGTCGATAACTGCTCTTTGTAGCTTGATAATTTCTCTACAGCTCGGTTCATACTAACCAGTATGATCAGAATGCATGAAAACTTTATTCATGCGATAATCCTGCAACTTCTTCTTCTTCCCGACATCTTTCATAAAGAAATTATGTTCTCTTATATAGATGAGTAAATCATTTTCTTCTCCACCATCAGATTTTTCCACTTAACCTCATTCATAGATTTTTCTGCTTCAAAATTTCTCGGTACTTGTGTCAATAACATGTTTCAATCTTCTTTGTTAGATCTTCCCTGAATTTTGTCAGCCATCGATCTATGTAACAAACATTATCTGTTACCTCAATGTTATACTCTTACCAGCTCATCAATCATATCAGCTAAACTAATCATTTAATTCATTATGTTCCACTCGGTTAACAAAGAAATGCGTCGGTGAACACCGCTCAGTTAATACTACAATCGGTATACACTACACTCCGTCAGTGTATACTAGAAATGCTTCATTTACCGACAACACTGCTTTGTATATTTCAGCTCTATACTTCATCACAGATAAATGCAACATAATAAAGTCAATATCATCAAGTCATAGACTCATCAACAAGTTACTTAATGTGTTCCTTATCCTCATCTTTCATGTACATCTTTCCTCATGTAGATTTCTATGTTCTTCATCTTTTTCACCTTTCTTCAGATGTCTCGGTATAGTAACTTACAAGATAAGTGCTGTCAAACTAGTTGACATCAATGACAACATAATACTAATTTAATCATATTACATATCTAATCAGCAACTCCTCAATGATCTTTAATCACAGATTCTTCAATCAGATTCCAAATCAGTTGTAGTCCAACAATAACTATGTTTCTATCGAGTAGTTACCAAGTTAATTAGAGAAAATTATTTTAAGGTTTTTTTGATCAAGATTAATGATTCACCCCCCCCTCTCTATAATAAAATAGAACCACCACATGATGGGGATGGTGTGCCCCTCCTTGCTTCTCTATTTCTTGTAAAATATTGTCGGCTCTGATTTTGTTCTGTTGTCAAGGCAAGTCGATATGCCTATTTCATGCTAGTGATTCAATGCATGCTTAACTCATCTTGAATAGAGAATTTTAATACATTAACATACCTCAAAACCATCTACTTGTTAGTTTCATGGGGGTCCACTCAAATGGATAGTTTGTAGAACTCATTTGTATAGTGTATACACTTAAAATTGGCTTGATAAATTAATTAAATATTTATTATTTAATTAGTGTTTATTTCTTCTATTACTAAATAAATTATTTAATTTATTTAGTATATTCACTTATCTTATTCTTCTTATCCTAAGTCTTCTAATTAGTCCTTTTAAAGTGATTTACTGAATTAATCAATTACACAATCATTATATGACTAAGTCTTTTAGTCTATTTCATGAACCCAACTTGGTCAAGATCACATTCCCTATTCCTTAGGAGCTTTTCTAGCTACCTCAAGGAGTCAAAGGTGACTCATGGGATACTTGTGCCAAGAGTCCTCATGAGGAAAATGTCTTCTCACCTTCTTCTCAAGAGTCTTTTGTTGGAGATTTGCCAGCAAGACAGTGTTGACTGTATGTTTCTCATTAATGAAAACATATGGTAAGCAACGTGCATGGAAGCTTTATGGAGAGATCCTTGAGAATATGGTTCTTAGATATTTTATCAACATCATAGATGCAAAGGTTGATTATGAGTGAAGACGGTTATACAGTTGTTTGTTTCAATAGTGTTCTTGACAGTGTCCTAGGAAGAGTTATGTATGTGATTTGTAGTACGGTTATGATGGAGCCTTGTGCATTTATATTTATGTTTTAGACATGTTACTAAAGCTATGTTTATGGACACAGAGTCATTTGTGTAGTACAGGATGAGTTATGATGTTTCCAATTGCCAGTTACAGTTTCCTAAGTGTATCTGATGGAGCCAACATTGTTTATATTATTGTAGTAGTTGTGCCTATCATTATGATATGTGTGCTTGGTGTTGTGTTTGGATAAGAGTTAAGAATGTTTGGTTAAGATCACATGACATATTTTAGCATGAGAAGAAAGATTCAATTAATTTGGTGGAGTCGACAGTGTGAAGCGACACGTCTACTCATATTGGGTTGCGCGGTCCTATTTGTGTTGCATGCTTAGTATAGCCATTGGAGATGTTGTTGGAGATTTATATTGTTTCTCTAATATGATTTCAAGGAATTTCTAATAGGATAACTTGATTATATCATTTGGAGAAAGATACTTATAGTCGGTCAGTTATGATCGCTAAGTATGGCAGACAATTGAAGAAGAATAAAGCAGAGCAGAAGGTGCAAAGTATTGAACCATCAGTAGAAGGTCTATGTGATAAAGAAGATAGTGTATGATATTTATTGGAACTGATCAAGACAACAGGTCTAACTCATAGTTCACCAAAATCCAAATATAGTGTATATCTATTATGCAGAAGGTTGCAACCTTCACCATTTGAGCAGTGAGCTCTTGGACAATGAGTCCTCAACCCTAACAGGGTTATTTGTAAAAGATTCCTAACAGGGTCTGACCTTTGACTAGATCATTGTACTTAATGCATTGTAAATATCAACTCCTAACAAGGTTGTAAGATCTTCTTACATGGATCATTATACTCTAGTGCAGTTCGTAGTGGGTGATAATTCCCACCAGGGTTTTTACCTATTTGGGTTTCCTTGTAACCAAAATTGTGGTGTTGTGTTAAGTGTTATCATATTGTGTATATGTTTAATGTTCTTTTGTACTTAATTGGATAAAGAATTGAATCTTGTAGATAACTGAGTCACCCCCCCCCTTCTCAGTTATCTCTTGCTACTATTCCTAATAATTGGTATCAGAGCCAAGTGCCTCAGAGAGAAGTTTAATAGGTTGAGGTTGATTAGATGGCATTCTTTAGAAAAGAAAGTCCTAATTTTGATGGAGAGAATTATCTAGATTGGAAGAACAAAATGATGACACATTTGCAGTGCATTTCTTTTTAGATTTTTGAAGTAGCTACTAAAGAAGTTCAAATTCCTTCTTTATCAGACCTTGCAAAGGAAGATGCAACTCTTAAGAAAAAGGAGATGTTCACTTAAAATGCTATTGCCAAAGAAGCCCTTATCAGTGCCTTATTTGACAGTGAGTTTTTAGAGATCAAGAAAGTAAATAAAGCCTACAAGATATGGAAGTATCTAGAAGACATGTTTGAAGGAGATATTCAAGCCAAAAATGCACGCAAAAAGACATGGAAGAAAAGATACAATACATTGGAGATGCTACCTGAAGAGAACATCAGAGCTTACAATCAAAGGACTAATGAAGTAGTTGTAGGAATCAGAAGCAATGGTGGAGAGATTTTGGAAGAAGATATAATGGATAAGTTGATGACTACCTTGACACCATAATATGACAGCAAGATAAACATCCTTGATGAAACTATGCAGTCCACAAAAGACTTCAAAATAGAGACCCTAATCAACAAGATTTCAGCATTTGAGATATCAAGATTGAAGACAAAGCCTAAGAGTGAAACAACATTCAAAGCCTCAGTCCATGGTAAGAAATCTTTGAACACTTCTGGTAATTTTGATGATGAAGATGATGATAAAGAATTAGATGAATTCATCGTTATGATTGTTAAGAAAGAAAGAAAAGGAAAAGGAAAATATGAAGGTCAATTGCCATTCAAAAGTTTCTCATGTAACAAGATTGGTCATTTTTCATCTAAGTGTCCTACAAGAGTCAAGAAATATAAAAATTAGAAGCCTAAGTATAAAGAAT
Organism: Chamaecyparis obtusa; assembly: GCA_027943335.1. Lineage (NCBI taxonomy): Eukaryota > Viridiplantae > Streptophyta > Pinopsida > Cupressales > Cupressaceae > Chamaecyparis > Chamaecyparis obtusa. The sequence continues at coordinate 510,714 of BSBK01005649.1, read as the reverse complement.
GTTACTATGTTGAAGATGGAGTATCAGATGGAGATTTAGTAGAAGATGAAATAGGATTCATTGCTATTAAAGAGATGGAAATAATGTTTGATGAGATGGATAAAGATGATGAGAGGAAAGCACAAGAGCTAGCCTTGATTTCACAAGAAGACATTAGGACAGACTGGATCATTGACAACAGTTGTTCACATCACGTGACAAGAGACAAAGATAGATTTGTTCATTTGGACAAGTACAAAGGTGACATGGTTAGATTTGGAGACAACACTCCTAAACCTATCATAGGTAGAGGAGCTATCACTTCAGATGGAAAGAATATCACTGATGATGTTTTATATGTTGATGGTTTGCAACATAACTTACTTAGTGTTGGACAGTTTCTTGACAAAGGATATCAGTTGGAATTCAAAAAAAATAAATGCATCATTAATAACAAAGAAGGTGAAATGACTACATCAGGTTCAAATACTAAAGGTAATGTTTTTTTAGCTTAATTAAGAAGTAATTTGTTTTGTTGCTAAAGCATATAATAGTTGGTTATCGCACAAAAAACTATGTCACATCAATTTTGACAATATAGTAAAGATAAGTAATGTAAAGGCACTAAGAGACCTCCCCAATATTGTAAAACTAGTTGATACAATATGCAGGGAATGTGTGATGGGAAAGCATGTAAGGAATTCATTTAGAAGAAAGCATAATTTAGCAGAGAAAAAATTGGATCCAGTGCATACAGACCTATGTGGACCAACTCAAACAAGATCATACTACAGTGAAAGGTACTTTATTTTGTTTGTTGATGATTATTCTAGAATGATGTGGATTACATTCTTAAGAGATAAATCAGAAGCATTTGAGAAGTTCAAAATATTCAAAGCTAAGGTTGAAATGAGTGTGGATTAAAGATTAAATGTCTGAGATTAGATAGAGGAGGAGAATTCACCTCTGACAGATTTTATGAGTATTGTGAAGAACATGGGATAAAGAGACAATTAAGTGCACCTAGAACCCCTTAGCAGAATGGAATTATAGAAAGGAGAAATAGGATCATACTTGACACAGTGTGCACCATCATGATAGAAGAAAAATTTTCACACACCTATAGGAGAGATGCGGTCAATACAACAATCTATACTATCAATAGAATTCAATTGAGGCCAGGTGCAGAGAAGAAACCTTATGAGTATGGTTTGGTAATGTACCTACTTTGAAATACTTTAGAATCTTTGGAAGCGAGTGCTACATCAAGAGAGATGAAGCTATTGGCAAGTTTGACGCAAGAAGTGATGAAGGTATTTTTCTTGGTTACTCTACTAAAAGCAAAGCTTATAGATGTTTTAACTTAATATTGAAGAAGATCATTGAAAGTGTTCATGTAAAGATTGATGAAAAGTTTACGATTCAAGAGATATGTCATGATTATGCACCTATGATTGAAGAAGAACCTAGACCTACTAGTAGTGAAGCAATTGTTGAAGAAATATTTGATAGCATTGATGTATTATTCAATGACCCTGAAACAAGTGAAGAAGAAACACAAAAGAAAAATGAGAGAGTCACACCTAATATTCCAAAATTCACATCTAGATACCATTCAAAAGAAGACATCATTGGAGATTAGAACAACAAAGTCATGACAAGATCAAAAGAAAAAAGTTCAATAGGTGATGAAGCGGTATGTTTACTTTCACAAATTGAACCCTTAAGTGTTGAAGATGCATGCAATGATTCAAATTGGCATTAAGCAATGAAAGAAGAGATAGATCAGATAGTTAAGAATGATACATGGGAACTAGTCCCTAGACCTAGTGACAAAAATGTGATTGGAACCAAGTGGATATTCAGAAACAAAATGAATGAAGAAGGTACAATGGTAAGAAATAAAGCAAGACTAGAATATAAATCATATGAGCAAAGAGAAGGAATGATTATTCTGATACATTTTCCCCTATAAGAATATTGGAAGTCATAAAGTTATTTTTAGCCTATGATACATTCAAAGACTTTAAGATATATCAACTGGATGTCAAGTCAACATTCTTGAATGGAGAGTTGAAGGAAGAAGTATACATAGAGTAGTCTGAAGGATTTAGTTTATCAGACAAGCCTGATATGGTATGCAGATTGAAGAAATCCCTCTATGGACTTAAGCAAGCCCCTAGAGCATGGTATGAAAGACTATATGGTTACTTGACTAAGATTGGATTCAAGAAAGGAGTAGCAGAATGTAACTTATTCATAAGCGAGACACATGAAGGATTATTGTTAGTTGCTATTTTTGTTCATGATATTATGTTTGGAGGTAATGACAAGCTTAGTGCAGAATTTTCTAAAGAGATGCAGAGCGAATTTGAGATGAGCATGATTGGACCTATCAATTACTTTTTGGGATTAAATGTGTAGCAGACAGACAAAGGTATTTTCATTAATCAATCTAAATATGTGAAAGAGATATTGAAGAAGTTCAAGATGGATGATTGTAAGCCAATAAGTACCCCTATAATAATAGGAAGCAATATTTCAAAAGAAGATGATTCTATAGCTATAGACATAACCTTATACAAGTCTATGATTGGTAAACTCATATGTCTTACTCAATCTAGAGCAGACATTTCTAATGCAGTTGGTATAGTTGGAAGATTTGCAGCAGAACCTAAACAAAGTCATCGTATGGCAGTAAAGAGGATATTCAGATATTTGAAAGGAACTATAGACTATGGTTTATGGTATCCTAACTCAAAGAATGTAGAAATTCATGTGTATACTAATGCAGATTAGGCAGGTTGCGTTGATGATAGAAAGAGCACATCAGGAGGAGCAATATTTCTTGGAGATAGACTTGTTACTTGGACAAGCAAGAAGCAGAATTGTATTTCTTAGTCCATAGCAGAAGTAGAGTATGTGGCAGCAGCATTAAATTATTCTACAATTGTTTGGATCAAGCAAATGATAAAAGATTTTGGAATTCAGATTGATTATCCTATTGTTATTCATTGTGATAACACTAACACTATCAATATGCCAAAGAACCCTATGATGCATGCAAAGACAAAACACATTGAGATAAAATATTAGTTCCTAAGAGAGAAAATTGTAGAGAAAGAAGTGAAATTGGATTATGTGAGTACTAAAGAATAGCTAGCATACATATTCACAAAGCCTTTGCTGAAAGATACATTTGAGTATCTCAGGGAGAAGCTGGGAGTAATTCCCTTCCATGGATCTAATTAGAGTTTGCAGTAATGCATCAGTCCTTATTGACTGATGAATGGTTGACTACTCTACTTCATGAGTAGTACCTGTGCTTATTTTTCTTGGTGCCCTTTTCCATTGATGTCAAAGGGGGAGTAATAAATAGTCATGAAAAACAAGAAAATAAGCAGAAAGGAGGAGTTTACAAAAAATAAGAAAACAAGCAGGAGGAGCATGAAGTAAGGGGGAGCATACAGTAAGAAGATGTAGCAATTGGAGGACTCATCATTGGGGGAGTTTTGTTGAGGAAATGGAGAATATTATAAAATAATTATACTTTTGGATTGGTGGTGTTTTTCATTCCATATGTTGTCATCAATGCCAAAGGAGGAGATTGTTAGAGATTTGCCAGCAAGACAGTGTTGATTGTATGTTTGTCATTGATGACAACATATGGTAAGTAGCATTCGTGGAAGCCTTATGGAGAGATCCTTGAGAATATGGTTCTTAGATATGTTATCAGCATGATATCATAGACGCATAAGTTGATTCTAAGTGAAGACAATTATACAGTTGTTTATTTCAGTAGTGTTCCTAATAGTGTCCCAGGAAGTGTTCTATATGTGATTTGTAGTATGGTTATGATGGAGCCTTGTGAATTTATATTTATGTTTTAGACATGTTAGTGAAGATATGTTTATGGATGCAAAGTCAGTTGTGCAGTACAGGTTGAGTTATGATGTTTCCAGTTGCTAGTTACAGTTTCCTAAGTTTATTTGATGTAGCTGACATTGTTTATATTGTTGTAGTAGTTGCGCCTATCATTATGATATGTGTTCTTGGTATTTTGTTTGGATAAGAGTTAATAATGTTTGGTTAAGAGTGCATGATGTATTTCAACATGAGAAAAAAGATTCAGTTAATTTGGAGCCGATAATGTGAAGCGACACGTCTAATCATATTGGTTTGCACGGTCCTATTTGTGTTGCATGCTTAGTATAGATGTTGGAGATGTTTTTGGAGAGTTATATTGTTTCTCTAATATGATTTCAAGGAAGTTCTAATAGAATGATTTGATTATATCATTTGGAGAAAGATACGTATAGCTAGATAGTTGTGATTGCTAAGTATGGAAGACAGTTGAAGAAGAATAAAGCAAAGCAGAAGGTGCAAAGTATTGAGCCATCAGTAGAAGTTCTATGTGACAAAGAAGATAGTGTATGCTTTCATTAAAACTGATCAAGATAGCAGGTCTAACTTGTAGTTCACCAAAATCCAGATATAGTGTATATTTATTATGCAAAAGGTTGTAGCATTCACCATTTGAGCAATGAGCTCTTGGACAACGAGTCCTCACCCCTAACATAGTTATTTGTAAAAGACTCCTAACAGGGTCTAACCTTTGACCAGGTCACTGTACTTAATGCATTATAAAGATCAACTCCTAACAAGGTTGTAATATCTTCTAATAGGGATCATTATACTCTAGTGTAGTTCATAATGGGTGCTGATTCCCACTGGGCTTTTTACCTATTTGGATTTCCCTGTAACCAAAATTATGGTGTTGTGTTAAGTGTTATCATATTGTGTATATGCTTAATGTTCTTATGTACTTAATTGGATAAAGAATTGAATCTTGTAGATAACCGATTCACCACCCCCCTCCTCTCAATTATCTCTTGGGACTATTCCTAACATCTTTGTGAGACACTTGACATGTGTCTTTCCCTTCCACCTTATACTCCCCCATGTCAATGTAGGAGGAACATATCTCCTATTCTTCCTCTCACATTCCAACTAAATCCTTATTTCTCTCAACCCCTTTAACAAAGTGAATTTCAACCCTAGGATCTTCCACCTTTCAATCTCCACCCTTAGATCTTGCCATCTAGGCTTGAGTCCTCCAATAACCTATAAAATGAGTCATCCTCTTCCTTTGAGAGCCTAATAGCAATAGTGGTTTCAAGAATTCAAGAAATCAAGCATCCAAGTCATTTTAGCACCATTTTGAGCATTTTCATATCATCCTCATCCATCAAATTTGCATCTATTATCATAGCATAAAGCACTCTAGATTTAGGCTAGTTTTGCATAATTTACACTAATCTCCACGCTTTGGAAACATCTTGGGAAAAGGAGCACATTTGCAATTCTGAGAGCTCACCAAATCTAGGAATTTAAGGCTAGCAAAATAATGGAGACAAGCTACATGGGTAAGTGAAGGTAAAATCTTTGTTTTTGTTTCATTTGTTTCTTTGTAATCTTTATCGGAATGCATTTTAGATAGATTTGATAGCTAATAGTGGTTAGTATTTCAATTCTAGGACTAAACAGTAAATTTACATACATTTTTGGCACCCATTAGGGTTAGGGTACAACTAGGTTTAGGGATAGGTCTCAATTTGGTTTGGTGTTAAGGTCTAGGTGAAATTTTGTTTAGGGTTAGTGTTTTATTTGGTATAATGTTCAATTAGGTTTATATTTAGGGTTCAACATAGTTTAAGGTTAGGGTTATAGTTCAACATGGTTTTTGACTTTAAGTTTATTTTAACTTTATTTAGTATTAGGGTTAGAGCTCAATTTGGTTTAGATAGGGTTAAATTTAGTTTAGGGTTCAAGTTAGGATTTAGTTTGGTTCTGTATGCACCCTAAAATGGTCACCTAGACTTTGGGCCCCTATTCAACAATTTATCAAATCCCTGAATCAATATTTTCAAAAATCAGCATTTTTTAATTATATCAATTTCCTTGATCAAGTCCTATTTCATCATTTTTGATTATTTGCCTTGGGCTAACCATTTTATCCTAAAGTCTTTATTTATTTAAAAGGAATTTTCCTCCCATTTTAATAAATAAAAGCCCCCACCTTTTCCTCTTATCCTAAGTTGCACAAATAAAGCATTATTCTTATTTTATAAAAAGGGAAAAAACACTTTTTGTCTCATATGGACACAAAAGTCAACTCTTATTTTTCTATTGGAGGATATTTGTGCACATGGATTGCTCCTCTTTGATGCTCCACCGCTGATTAAATCTTTTGCCTCTTAATCTCCATGGTCCATTTCTCCTCATTTCCTATAAAAGAAGAGCTCTCTTCCTCATTCTATATCCATTCATTTTATGCTAATGTTATGCTGCAGGTTTTCTAGGTAACTTTGGAGCTTTTGAAGATTTGGAGCATTCTTGGATCTCATATTTACATGCTTTCATAGCTTTCACTCTTGCATAGTAGTTTCATTATCATGGCATTCATAGTTTAGATTTCCTTCATGCTATAGATTAATCTCACATAGTCTAAATAGGAAGGATTTGTAACACTTGTTCTTTCCTTTCATAGATTAGTTGCATTGTTCTTTCATTTCTATAGACTAGCTTGCATATTTTCTTTCATAGTTTAGCTTGCATCTCTCATTTTTAGCTTGCATATTCATCTTAATCTAGTTGCATTTGCATTTCATAGTGATTCTTGGGGATATTGGCATTCTTGCCCTTGTGTTCACTTGAATCTCTCATTGTGTGGTTGACTAGCAAGGTCATTAAGCCTATTAGCTCTAGCTAAGAGCAATTTTAAATCTTGCAACTCCATACATAGAGAGCTATGGATCAATTTTTGAGACCTCATTCTTGAGTGTTCTTGATTGTAAGGATTCATAGAAGTGCACTACTTTTGTGTGTACATTTCTAGTGCCCACAAGACATCCTTAGACCAACAAGAGCATAAGCCCAAGTATCAAGATAAACCTAAGTCAGGAAAGAGACAATTCACTAAGCTTGGAGACTCTTATGCAGACATTTTTAAGACCTTGATTGCTCATAATTTGGCACAACCTTAGGATCCTACAAAGTTTCACATACTGGATCCTAAACCTTATTGGTGGAATGAGAAAGCTTACTGTGTATACCACAATGGGATTGGACATGACATTGAAGGTTGTTTTAAACTCAAACATCTTGTTCAAGACCTTATTGAGAATGGGAAATTACAAGTTGATGGTTTGACCACAAACGTAGACCACAAGGCCTTTAAAGAGCCCTTGCCTAAGTATGAGAAGGTGGAGACTTCTAAAAACAAGAATGGCAAGGCCACAATCAATTATACCTATACAACTACAGAAAATGTCATTAATATGCTTGAGGTTGTGGACAATAATGTCAACATGATGAGAGGGAATGATCCCTATGATTATGATGTAAACTCAACTCCAATATTTGATGAAGGACCCGTTGTTGTGCTTAGAGGTCCTCAATCTTGAAGGTCATCTCAACCTCTCAATGTTGTTACTAGGAGTTAGTCCCAAGGTCCTATTATCATTAGAGGTCCTAATTCTAGCAAATCTAAGCAACCAATGTCCAAAAATGTTCCTCCCAAATTTGCAATTGGTCATGATATGAGTTACAATCTTGTTGATCAGTTACAATGAATGCCAGCATAGATTTCCATTTTTGAGCTCTTAGAATTGTCTCCTAGACACAAGCGTGTCCTTGAGGATGCTTTGCATGGAGAAAATGTCCCTAATAATATAAATGTTGACCAATTCCAGAATATGGTGAACCACCTTGCTAGCCCATATTACCTTACATTTTTCAAGGAAGATGATAAAGCCTTGAGCCATCTGCACAATCTTGCCCTTTACATTGAGGTCATGATCCATAAAACCTGTGTTAGGTGTGTGTTGATAGATGGGGGTGCTGGGCTCAATATTTGTTCTTTAAGTTTTTTGAAAAACTTGGGTTACTCAGAGCATGCCATTGATACTAGGAATAAAATTACTATCAAAGCCTATGATGAGGCTGAGAGAAGTTCTAAGGGGTTAGCTATTCTTCTAGTCAGAATTGGTCCTGTTGAAAAGGATATTTTGTTTCAAATCGTTGATGCTGGTCCTCTAGAATACAACATCCTACTAGGTAGACCATGGATTCATGACATGCAAGCAGTACTGTCTACCTATCACCAATGTGTCAAGTTTCCATACAATGGTGTAGAAGTTTGCATACCAGGTGATAGTACCTTATCTGTTAATGCCATTTTAGCAGGGGCCCATGTTCCCTTAAATAGAGAAGCAGACAATTTTGGGGCAGCTCTTGAGCAATGTAAGGATAAATTCAAGTCCATAGACCTTGGTATGGGAGGATATCAAATTGACTCCTTTACAAAATTGCTAATTTCACCTAGGTCCTATGGTAAACTATCACAAGAGATGCGTCCCTTGTCTTCAGCCATGAATCTGTTCGATACTTTTGTAGAGTCTTTAGTACCTATTCAGGATGAGAAAGAAGAGGTGGTTGTTAGAGATTGGATATACAGAGAAGAAAAGTACCTACATAATGAAAATTTTTCTCCATCTCCTAAGACTTATGGGAGAGGATACATGTTGGTCACCAACATGGGCTACCCAGGTCATGGCCCTCTCAGTCACAGGTTAGATGCCAAGGATGAACCACTCAACCATGCTCTTTTTGGTCATAGGACTAAGTCAAAAGTTGGCCTGGGGTTTGATAATGGAAAGAACAAAAGTGTTCCTATCCTAGCTGCGACGGATAGTGACAGTGACTCAGATTATACACCTAATCTCCAAAACCAACAAGACATGATTGATGATTGGGTGCCTTCTACAAATCTCCTTTGGGGGGATTCAGATGACTTAACAATTGTAAGAAAAAAGACAAATGCTAGAGAAGGGGATACCCTTCACAATCTCGAACCTTCTACATCAAGGCATCCTAAGCCTTCTTGGTGTAAACATCCCAGCAGAGATTTAGAAACAGATTCGCATGAGTTCGAGTGGGACTCTCTTTCAGATGGAATAGTTGATTTGGACATGGATGTTGTCCATACCTATAGTACTCAACCCAATGTGACCAACGAGCCTAGTGTTAGACTAGAGGATTGGACTCCTCGAATTGCCTTAGTGGATGATGCTTCGTTTGGTAAGATGAGCCCTAATTTGGGTATCTTAGAGGGAGACTTAAAAAATCCTAACTATGCGATCACCAGAGATAATACCTTTTGTATCAATAATGTTGAACCAGTCATTGACCTACCCCTTGTAAACCATCATTTGATTGATTGGTCACAACTTTTTCAAGAGCCTCAGCTCCTCACTTTTCACAACGACTACGAAATAGCTTGCTACCTGAATGCTCTTGAACCCATAGTCTCTTCCACCAGTGAACCTACAACAAGTATGACGGAGCCGGATATTAAGTACCTTAGTCACAAAATAAAAGAAAAGAAAAAAAAGAGAAATGGTTTTGATGGAAAAAACCACTATGTGGCGGTGTTAGAACCCAAAAAAGTAAAAAGCAAGGACGTATCCGAAGGTGAAAACCTCTTTGAGGCACCTAAGGATGGGGTATTTAATAACCTACCAAGTTATTTCCAAGATAGGTCATCAGTTCTTATTGAGCCTACACAACTAGTAAATTTGAATACAGAAGAGGCTCCACAGGTGATTCATCTAGCTCAGTCTCTGTCAGTGCAAGAAAAAGAGGCATACACAAAGTTCTTACAAAAGAAGAAAATCAATTTTGCTTAGACATATTTAGACATGCCAGGGCTTGACACTAATCTTATTATGCATCACTTATCTATAGCTCTAGGAATTAAACCAGTAAAATAGAAGTTGAGGAAAATGCATCCTCACATAGCTCTCCTTGTTAAGGCTGAATTAGTAAAGCTCTTAGGAGCAAGATTTATTAGAAATATCGACTATGCCGAGCGGATCTCAAATATTGTTCCAGTTTCAAAGCATGATGGGTCCATTCGTGTATGCACAGACTTCAGAGATCTTAACAAAGCTTTCCCAAAGGATGACTTTCCACTCCCTAACATAGACATGATAGTGGATATGACTGCGGGCTATGAGATATACTCTTTAATGGATAGTTTTTCTGGTTATAACCAAATAAAAATAGCTCCTAAGGATCAAGAAAAGATAGCCTTCACATGTGCATGGGGAACCTATTGTTGGAACGTCATGCCATTTGGATTAAAAAATGTAGGAGCCACATACCAAAGAGCTATGACCACAATATTTCATGATATGATGCATAAAAACATGGAGGATTATGTGGATGATACCTTGGCCAAGTCTAACCAAAGGGATACACACCTAGAAGATTTGGAAGTAATTATAGATCAAATGGAGCAATTTCAGTTAAGATTGAATCCAAAAAAGTGTGCCTTTGGGGTTACCTCAAGTAAACTTCTAGGATTTATAATTTCAGCCAAAGGAATAGAGGTGGATCCCAAAAAGGTTCAAGCTATATTAAATATGCCTCCTCCTAAGAACATTAGTCAGATGAGAAGCCTTCAAGGATGACTCCAATCCGTACGAAGATTTATTTCACAACTTGCAGATAGAGCACAACCATTCAACAAGACATTGCATAAAGGAACCACATTTTCCTGGAATGAGGATTGCTAAAAGAGCCTAGATCAAATAAAGCAATACTTGGCTAATCTTCCAATTTTAATGCCTCCTATCCCAGGAAAACCATTAATTTTGTACATCTTAGCAACATAATCTTCCTTGGGGGCATTGTTGGCTCAACTTGATGATACTAGGAAGGAAAGAGCCATCTACTACATTAGCCGTACTCTAGTATCTTATGAGATCAATTATAATAGTATTGAAAAGTCTTTTCTTGCGGTAGTGTTTGCTTCCCAAAAGTTGCAACACTAAATGCTTGCCCATACTATACATCTCATTGCAAAAATTGATCCTCTTAAGTATTTGCTTGGTAAGGCTGCTCTCACAAGTAGACTCGCTAAGTGGATGATGGTTTTGTCAGAATTTGATATAGAGTACATTAAGCGTAAGGCTATAAAGGGGCAAGCTATTGTAGATCAACTTGCTGATTTCCCAGTCAAGGATAGCATACCTATTCAAGTAGAATTCCCAGATGAGCACATAATGTACATGACCACATGTACTTGGAAAATGTTCTTTGATGGTTCAAATATGCAAAATGGATCAAGAGCTGGAGTATTATTTATTTCTCCTCATGGGTGCAACATACCTAAGTCTTACAAACTTCTATTCCCATGCACAAATAATATTGCAGAATATGAGGCTCTAACCAATGGACTTAAGATGGCTATTGAGTGGAATATAACAGAGTTACATGTCTTTGGGGATTCACAATTAATTATCAACCAAGTGAATGGAGAATACCAAACTAAGGATGATAAGTTGATACCTTACAAAAGGATGGTTGATTCATTGTGGCACTATTTCACATTTGTGACATTTCAATAGGTCCCTAGAGCAAAAAGCAAGGCTATAGATGCTATGGCTACATTAGCTTCACTCCTTCAGTTGGAACAACACGAATCAAGATTTGAATTCCTGGTGGAAGAGCTACATCATCCCATCTTTCACTCCTCTAAAAGCCACATCATTTGTACCTTGGTCACTCAGGAGTCTTCCCATTATGGTGCTATCTATTCATATCTTCGTGATGGCATCATTCCTGAATCGTTTAATCACTCTGAAAGAAGAAACCTTGTTTGTAATGCCTCTCACCATACCCTTATCTCTGGTGATTTGTATAGGAGGGGTTTAGATGGGACACTTCTTAGGTGCTTGGAAAAGGATGAGTCTGATTGAGCGTTAGTTGACATCCACAAGGGCATTTGTGGAGGACATTCCAATGGTCTTGCCATGGCTCGAAGGTTGCTTAGGGCAGGGTACTATTGACCCACAATGCAGATAGATGCTATAGCTTTTGCCAAATCATGTGAAAAGTGTCAGAAACATGGAAACTTGATTCATGCTCCAGGTAGGGAGCTTATTCCTTCTATTTCTCATTGGCCATTTCAGCGCTGGGCCTTTGACCTTGTTGGGAAGATTCATCCCAACTCATCAGGTGGACATAAATTCATTATTACTGCTACTGACTACTTTACCAAATGGGTAGAAGTCGTTCCACTCTCTGTTGCTTTAGGAAAGACAATCTATTTGTTCATATTGAATCACATCATTTGTCAGTTTGGGATACCTTTTGAGATAATCATTGACAACGAAGGTCAGTTCAAAAATAAGGACCTTACACACCTCTACAAGAAATTCAAGATAAAATAGAATTGGTCCTCCAGTTACTTCCCACAAGGAAATGGACAAGCAGAGGCCTCTAATAAAACCATTCTTAAGGTTCTCCATAGAATAGTTCACAAGAATGGTCGAGACTGGCACTTATAGATCAATCCAGCCTTATGGGCCTACAGAACAAGTATTTGTACTCCCACAGGGGCTACTCCTTTTGCCCTCACTTATGGTGTTGATGTAGTATTACCTTTAGAAGTTGAGATTCCCTCACGTAGAGTCTCTCTCAATGGTTTGATTATAGATGAAGATTATCGTGCCATGAGATTGCAAGAATTGGAACTTCTTGATGAGAAATGTAGAACATCTTTTGATCACATGAGAGTCTACCAAAAGCATATGTCTAAAGCATTCAACAAGAAGGTTCGCCCTAGAGAATTTCAAGTAGGAGATCTTGTCCTACATGAGAACCCTAAGAACCAACAACATCAAGAACAAAAGGGCAAATTTGAACCTAATTGGCTTGGACCATACACTATTACTGCTACTTTTGGGACAGGTGCTTACTTACTATCTGATGAATAGGGGGAACAACTCCCTGATAATGTTTTGCACCTCAAGAAGTTCTATCCATGATGCCTATTCTGTCTCGGGGTATCCTTTGTACATATTTATTGATCCTAAAAAAATTCCAAAAAAATTTATGATGCTGAAATTTTTTTAAAAAGCATATAAAGTCCTAAAAAAATATAAAAAAAAATAAAAAAATGCAAAAAATTTCAAAAAAATTAGAAAAGTGCCTTGGTGAAAACCTGGAAATAGGTGCCTTGGTAGCAAAAATGAAAAAAATCTCCAAGGGGTGAAAACCTGGAAATAGGCACTACTTGAGGCCTTTGCACCCTTGTCTTTTAGCATGCATCCTCGACACTTAGCCATTCTCCATCATGCCTTGGCCTTATTTGACTTGGTCTGGAATTGGTCATTATTTTTGTCTAGGGGGCATACCTATTAGCATAGGTCTGTTAGGTGCATTTTTCTCTTGGGGCATTTCACAAACAGGTGTTTTTCAACACCACCCCAAACAGTGTTTTTCAACACTACCCTAGCGTCGAGTGTTTCTCAACACTTATCAGATGTCTTACCCACCAGTCTAAGTATGATGCGATATCACTCATTAGCAAATTTGATACTCAAAGTTTGACTCTATGACCAACACACACGCACTTAAACAATCAACTCAATTGAGATATGTTGACTTTATTTTTCTTTGTGTGCTGTCTATGAGAATTTCTTTGATGAGTGGTCTCTCCCTGAGAAGTTTTTGATGATGCATAGCTAGAGGACTGAGGGTATGAGAACATGTTTTATTTCTTTATCTACTTGTGGGTATATTTCATTGATCCTAACTATCATGAGCATTTATGCTGGTCTTACTTGACACTAGGGATTGACATGGTATTATCCTTGACTATTTTATGAGTGCATGCTTATAGCCATCATGACCTTCTGATGTCCTGATGCAAGCATAATCTGACTATAGTAAACTTAGGTAATCTCACTGCACTAGTCATCTTGACCTACATGTCTTTGGTGCCTAGGTGGGATTTCCACATTTCATCTGATATAGATCATATTCATATACCCATAGTCATACTAGTGTGTATTGTATGATCTTATGACGCTACCAATAAAATCTTGATGATGATAATTAGATGTCTATAAGCGTTGTGACCTTGAAAGTCAACCACTTTTCATAGTAGCTTGCATTTTTAGGGTCATGTTAGATTAGTTTTGCATCTTGCATATGGAGAGAGCTCTCCTTTTCATCTTACGTGGACCTGTCGGTCAACTGTGCTCATCTTCCCTCTTCTCAATCATGTCTTTCACTCCTTATCTTTCATCATGACCTGTTCTTGTCATCACAAGGGGTTAATCATATCATCATATCTATATCTCAAAAATATCATTTTCAGAAACATAAGTCTATATCATACACATGAGAATCAACCATACATCTATGAGAGAGAATATACATGACCATTTATAACATACATTGAGGAAAATGATAAGACAATACATAAACTAATACATCCATCACAAGTGAGATGTAAACACAAGATATATCGAACATCTAGTAATCTCATATATATAACAATGTCATCATACAATATACAATATGAGATCCCAAAATTTGGATCACAAAGTCTCATGATATGTCCAAAACATCTAAACCTAAGCCCTAAACCTAGGATTCACTCTCCCCATCACATGGACGTGGTGGTGGGGGAGGTGGTGCCGCATCTGGTACCATGTCCAATCTACCTGCCCTCTGAGAGTAAGATGGTGCTCTCTGATCCTCTGACACAACCTATAGGTAGAGTCCATGATAATAGGTAGCTCATGCTATCTCTCTCCAAATCTCTATTGTGTCTGCCTGTGCCGCCCTCTCCCGGCGTGCTATCTCTTCCCTGAGATCTGTAATTTGTTGATCTCTCTCTACCCTCAAATCAACTAGCTACTGATCTCTCATAGCTGTAGTGATCCTCAACTATTGCATCTCTACCTCTAGAGCCTATATCCTAGCTCTCAAGTCCTCCCCTCCCACAGGCTGATCCTGTTGTACCTCTACCTATCGGTGAGCTGGTCTCACCTCATCCTTAGGAGTCACTGATCTCCATCCCCATGACCATTTTCAACCACTTGATCTAGAGCCCTCACCTCTCTCCATCCCTCTCCCTCCCCCACTCCCTTTGTCTCCTTTGTCTCCCCCATCATCCCCATCCCCACCCTGAACTACTATCGGGGCAGCAGGTATTGTGAAACGAGGGAATGGTGCCCTCCACTAGTTAGCCCTATATGCTGCATCAGATCCTACATCAGCCATATCAAGAAGGTACTCCCAAGGCTCCCTCCTAATGCCATATGTCTCTGTAATGGCTAGTTGATAGTCTAACATGGGTAGCCACCCATATCCCTCCTCATCCCTAGACCTCGCATAAGTGGTGGTCTCTGCCAAGACCCACTGCTGCCACCTGAATTGTCGCCATGCCTGAGTGATGCAGAATCTCTTGACTATCTCTACATGTTGTCCTACTAATGGTTGACTACATAGCATGTAGCTCAGCTCATCCTTTGCATCACCCCACGACTCAACCTCCTTGCATGGCCTCCATATGAAGGAGGTCATCTCATCCAAGATTCATTGGTAGTATGTCACATCCCCAGTATGGGAATATGATATAAATCCTCTGTACTTGTATATGTATAGATATCTCCGCTCTCTCGGCTAAACTCTGGGGTGCACCACAGCGATGTGCTCCCAAGCCCACACTTGTGCTAGGATGGCATCGCAAGCCCATGTCCGACCGTCCCTATAGATGATCTCATGTAACTCATGATACATCTCTACAAGTATGGCAGGTCCCCATGCCATGCGCTAAGGTCTGCCTACCAAGTCAACTAGTAGTCTGCCCCATCTAAGAGGGAATCCCTTCTGAATGTGATTAGTCATCAGGGCCTATGAGATGATGGAAGCAATAATGCACGGCACTAGGAAGTCTCTGCCAAAATCATCAATCAGTCACTCCTAGCTGATGTGTCTATCAATGATAGTGACATCCTGAAACATGCCCTAGATACAATGTCAGCCCTCAGTGGCATCCTGATCATAGTATACCTGTGCTAGCAAACAATCATGTTAGTTTTCATCATATGGAAATATTACACTTAAATGATTATATCTTCAAGAATGATTATACTTACAGGCTCGCCATGACATGGTACTCTGAGAATCCTGTAGACATCCTCTAATGAGATGGATACCTCTCTAGTGGGCAAGTGAAAGATATTATGCTCACTATGCCATCGCTCGGCCAAGGCTGTCAGTAGACCATGATCAGCCCGGATATATGAGAACCACAATAAGTATCAGAATCCCATCACTTGGATATCAGCCTCACTTGGATCATCTAGATCTCAGATGCATCTCAATCCCACCACCTTCGACACTCTGATGAGAAACACTGAAAAGTGCTCTTGCAAACCATTAAACCAAGCTAGATGTTAGTACATATCATGATGAATGTCTAAAAATTAGTACAAGACATATACAACGTAAAATTGTCTAGACCCATGTCCTTTTTGTTCAAAAATACTTAAAAATATCAATTTTTTTAACTTGGGCGATACTATTTTTGGGACAAGTGTCGTCTGACACTTCTTCCTATAGTGGTATGATATACCTTTGATTGTGCGATACTTCACCAGGTATCATGCGATAGTTTGCCAGTTATCATGCGATACTGGTGTCCACGCGCATGCAATACACTTGCGACCCATGAAGTATCGCATGATATTTCTCTCTAAAGGGAGCGATACTTCTAAAGTATCACGCGATATATCGCCTAGATCTTGAAAATTGAGATTTTTAAATTTGAAAATTCTTCAAAAAATGTGCTAAATATCTTAAATGCTCATTAATGACTCAAAAAAGTGAAGTTTTTATGGAAACTCACCGGGGCAGCATAGTGTGGAGGCCGATTGTGCAATCGACCATGCTCAAACTGATGCTTGTGGACCAGAATCACTACTTGCTGGGCCATTTTCTCTCTCTAAGCTCTTGAAATTCTCAAATGGCTAAATGACAAATGATTTTGAAAATGACACTTTTGCCCCTTATATAACATTTTGACCTAATTTTCAAAATACCTCAAAATTGTGTGAAAATTGCACCCCTAGCTAATTTCAACGTCCTGGATCCATTTTCAGACTTGAAATCAAAATTTGAGTTCATCTTGATAGTCAAAATTGCACCCTCATATATGTAGTTGGCTAACCATTTGAGGCCTGATCCTTCGATCTTTGTTGGGGCATCTTCATTTCTTCACCCCCATCTCTTTCAAACTCCTAGTCTATCATTCATTATCATTGACTTCATTTCTCTAAGGTTTGACTTAATTTTTATCCTATATCTTTCCTAGTCAAACCTAGTCAACCTGGGGCATGTCTTCACTGCTTGATGGTTATCCTATTGTCCTATTCTTCGACTATGATTTCTAGTGCTTTGATCAAGTTTATCAATTTCCTATTCTCCTCTACCTGATTTTAATTTTGATTCTGAGGGGGCAGTACCTATCAACTTTAATCTTTGATTCAGCTTTATCATTCAACTCAGCTTGAGATTCTTATTTTTAGAGTTGATGATCACCTAGCAGCGATGGTGGTGATTTTGTCTTTCAATTTTTATCTACTATTTTTCAGACTTGATTATTGCCTAGTAGCGATGGTGATAGTTTTATCTAAGGCTTGATTTGCACCTAGCAGTGATGGTGTTGGTCTTGTCTTTCAGCTTTTTTGCTTATTTTTGTCCTGGCGTGTTCCCAACATGAACACACGTCTAAGTTATTTTGTGATCCCAAATCAATCTCACATTTCAATTCTTCTTTGACTGCACGTGTTCCCAAAATGATCACACATTAGTCAAATGGGGGAAAATGTATGCACCCTAAAATGGTCGCCTAGACTTTGGGCCCCTATTTAGCAATTTATCAAATCCCTGAATCAATATTTTCAAAAATCAACATTTTTTAATTATATCAATTTCCTTGATCAAGTCCTATTTCATCATTTTCGATTATTTGCCTTGGGCTAACCATTTTATCCTAAAGTCTTTATTTATTTAAAAGGAATTTTCCTCCCATTTTAATAAATAAAAGCCCCCACCTTTTCCTCTTATCCTAAGTTGCACAAATAAAGCATTATTCTTATTTTATAAAAAGGGAAAAAATACTTTTTGTCTCATATGGACACAAAAGTCAACTCTTATTTTTCTATTGGAGGATATTTGTGCACATGGATTGCTCCTCTTTGATGCTCCACCGCTGATTAAATCTTTTGCCTCTTAATCTCCATGGTCCATTTCTCCTCATTTCCTATAAAAGAAGAGCTCTCTTCCTCATTCTATATCCATTCATTTTATGCTAATGTTATGCTGCAGGTTTTCTAGGTAACTTTGGAGCTTTTGAAGATTTGGAGCATTCTTGGATCTCATATTTACATGCTTTCATAGCTTTCACTCTTGCATAGTAGTTTCATTATCATGGCATTCATAGTTTAGATTTCCTTCATGCTATAGATTAATCTCACATAGTCTAAATAGGAAGGATTTGTAACACTTGTTCTTTCCTTTCATAGATTAGTTGCATTGTTCTTTCATTTCTATAGTCTAGCTTGCATATTTCCTTTCATAGTTTAGCTTGCATCTCTCATTTCTAGCTTGCATATTCATCTTAATCTAATTGAATTTGCATTTCATAGTGATTCTTGGGGATATTGACATTCTTGCCCTTGTCTTCACTTGAATCTCTCATTGTGTGGTTGACTAGCAAGGTCATTAAGCCTATTAGCTCTAGTTGAGAGCAATTTTAAATCTTGCAACTTCATACATAGAGAGCTATGGATCAATTTTTGAGACCTCATTCTTGAGTGTTCTTGATTGTAAGGATTCATAGAAGTGCACTACTTTTGTGTGTACAGGTTCATGGTTACATTTCTATTTATTTTAGTTTTAGTTTTATGGTTAGTGTTAGGGTTTTATTTTATTTACTATTTAATTAGGATTAGGATTAGGATTCAATTTTATTTAGTCATATGATTATAATTCAACTTGGTCTAATGTTAATATTTAATTTGGTAAATTGATAGACTTTGGGATCAATTTGGATTACCATTTAGGTTCACATTATCTTAGTGTTAAGGTCCAATTTCATGATTTAAGGCTAGTATTTAATCCAGGGATAACTTTAGTGGTGAATATTTGCCAATTGGCAAATGTCTCATGTTGATGACCCTAGATTTGGTGATTATAATGTGTATATCAGGTTGGATGTGTCACCCAAAATTTATACATATTGGGTTGAATGCTCGGGCCCATCACCCATGGATTTATGTCATTTTTTCCTTTTATTTCACAATATCACCAATCAAATCTAAGTTTTGGACACGTTTAATTTAAACATTTTGCCTACAATTTACAATGCTTGTCTTAATCGATGGCCTATATTCACCAATGGTGTTATAAATATATATTTAGAGGAGGCCCAAAATTTTCCTAGCATTTTATGGACGTGTGTCTCCAACCGACCCCAATTTCACCAACTCAATCATAGAAAATATTTGGAGGACCCATAATGACCTCAAAAATTACATAGGATGTGTTATAATTATGCGGGCTTTCCCAAATATTTGTATGCCTAATACCATATAAGCTTCTAGCCGAATTCAACAAAAAGGATTGGTATAAATACATTCATAGATCAAAGTTATTATACACAATTTGGTTCAGTTGGTTCTAATATCTCAATTTTGATTGATAGAGAAGTTTCAGACTATTTAGTGCATTGGCAATTGCAATTGAGGCAAGGTAAATGATTAATTTTTGAAGTGTACTTAATATAATAATATTATGAACTCACCTAAGGTTTCACCTCTATCTGTCTATGACTCTGTAATTATGAGTTCATTATTATTTAGTGGGGACTAGTTAGTGGTCAACGGTCACCCTGTTGGTGTTTCAAAATGGCTTATGCTCTAAGGCTACCAATATACCCTCAGAAAGATTTTAGGAGTGTTTAGTTCCAAAATGTAAGTGATCTTAGGGTAACTGGACCAACTGTAGGGACAAGACTGCCCTCTTCACTTCTGGCTCTGCAAAACCAAGGCGGGTGCACCTAACCCAGTGAAAACTATACTTTACACACCAAAGACTAGGCTTGAATAATAGATTGATAGTAAGAAAGTACTAAATGCTAACCTCACATTCATTGACTCTCCATTACTATTGGGTAACACAACCACACAACCAAAGACCTAAAGCTTAGAAAGGTTATTGATTTTAAGATTTGGAATATAATAACTTCAATCAATGTATGTTAACAAGAGAAATACTCATTTAGGCCAGTGCCTCATCCATTGGGCCAGATTTCTTAGACACAAAGACACACAGATTTGAGAATATCTGAGAATTCATAGCCATAAATACATTTATCTTAATCTTTACTACTTGCAAAACAATCCTTACATAAACAAGGGCAAACTCATATCCCATTTAGAGCATTGTTTAATCCAATCCTAGATCAGAACTCAAGAATGAAGATACATACATAAAAATACTATGTAATGAGCTAGATAAATCAAAGCTTACTTGACTTGACACAAAGGAGAGATAAGAATCAGATATTTATATTAAGTATGATGAATTCCTTCTGTGTATATAATGAATCACAAGACACCCTGCTTGCAAACTATAGCTTAGACCTACAACTTTCTTCTTTCATCAACAAACACTGAATCAAAAACTATTACAAACCCTTGACTGAGAATAGGGCTCACCAAGAAAAAGTTTCCGAACACCTAACTCCCAATGCCTTTGAATGATCATGAAAAAATCCCTTTATCTCAAGGATTGCAACATGCACTGATGATCATTCAAAGCAACAATTTCAAAACTACCTAACTCAACAAAAAGAATGAAAGCTAGACAAGATAGGCTCTAAGCGTAAGGCTAGTAAGATAAAAAATAATCATCAAATTCTGCAACAGATCCAACCTTGTACCAGCTCCAAGGACAAAAATTCACGCTGGAACAACTACCAGGACCTTCCTCATAAAATCTCACCCACAACCAAGCTGGAATGATAAAAAATGGTCCTGTAATATGGCTTCATTTGGCGCACTGTCTCCAAACCCTGCAGAAACAATTTGAATTTGAAAAATAATGGATACAAGCTCCAATTTAAAATGTGACCATAGATTCAATCATTTCTCGATAGATCAGGTGAATCAAGTTAATCTTTACAACAATCATGAAACCCTGAAAAGTCCATGTCCATGCCAGTAGTCAACACTAATGAAAAATGGGCATGTTAGCTCCCTCTGACATACAGGACCCACTGCATCAGATGCCTAAGAGAAAGAAAAATCATCAGCTGGTGCAAGATCTCATGGCTCTGATAAAACCCATGAGAACTTACGCCAACCATAGATCCTCTACAAATGTCAGGGCCCTCAAAACATGTCGGCAACCAGGTCCCACTCACAACTCTCTAAATCATCAATGCCTCGACCAATCAGGAAAAAGCAAGTCAGCACCATGTGGCACATTAGACCCACCATTTTTTCTTTAACATACTAGAAGATCAGATAGTTAGCGTATAATCTGAAGGGCTCAAAAGATTCCTTGAGATCATGCGGCAGCCGTAGATTTTGAATCTTCACACTGAGATACTGTGCCTACCTGATAGAACGTCCAACTCATGGTCATGCAGACCAATTAAAAAATGCCAACTATGCCAACATGGCAGTGGACCCGCTTCATATGAAAGGCAATGTCATAAGGAGAATCAATGACAGTCTTAAGATCGCATGCCTCTGACACACCCTATAAGAACACACACCCACCATAGATTTAGATGGTGTCAGAGCTAGGCCCAGGAAAGATTGAAGGTCAAAAACATTAGGAAATATTAACATCAGGACTTAGGGAAAAAATTAAACCTGTAGGGAAATAGACTTAGGAAAGATTTAAAACACATGCAATTTTAAGAACTTAAGTGGCCCAAAAAGTAACACGGAAATAGATTTAAAACAGGGTGCACTAGGGTTTTTCAAACAAATAGCTAGATTTTTAAAATTTTGCCTAGGGTTTAGCCAGGAAATGGGAGAAAAAAGACTGCAGAGGCACAAAAAATAGGATGAAACCATGGAAATTTTTACTTGTTCTAACAGTGGCTCATGCTTGGGGACATGTATCTCCTGCAGATACAACGAGAAACTAGAATCTCCTAGAAGAGCAGACCAAACCAAAATTCCAACCTAAAAAAAAAAAATAGACGACTATACAAGGGAAAACCTAAACTACTACTCATGGAAAAGATACTTCAGGAGAAGTAAGACTTTAGAAATTGTCCATGAATAGGCAATTCCAAAGTACCACCAGTTAAATCCTTCAGGACATAAGAATCTATCCCCCATTTTCTCTCAATAAGATAAGGTCCCAACCAAATAGGGTCAAATTTTCCATGCTTCCCCTTATCTTCCAATCTTGCATTCCACATCAGGACAAGGTCATCAACTTCAAAACTTCTAAGAGTAGCCCTTTTATCAAACAAATTCTTAAACTTCCTTTGCAATGTTTCATTTCTTTCATGTGCATCTCTCCTTACCTCTTCCAACTAGATCAGCTCATCCATTCTTACTCTCATCTCATCATTCAAGTCCTCATCATATGCCTGAATAAACTTATACATATGCAATAGATTATTTTGAGGCAATCTAGCACTTATTCCATATACGAAATCAAATGGAGCACAACCTATGGCCTTCTTTATAGTTACCCTGTCAGCCCATAGTGCCCACCATAACTTTGAGTCCCAAGCTTTCTTATTCTTGTCCAACACTCTCTTGAGAATCTTAATCAGACTTTTGTTACTGGACTCAGCCTGGCCATTTCCTTGTGGATGATATGGGGAATAAAATGAAATGTGTATCCCATATTGTTGACAAAAATCACTGAATTCCTATGATCTAAAACACATTTCATTATCAACCACAATTACCTCTGGGCAACCAAACCTGCTAAGGATGTTCTACATCATAAAATCTGCTACCACCTTGCTAGTAGCCTTTCTAGTAGGGATAGCCTCAACCCACTTGGTAAAATAGTCTGTTGCCACTAGTATGTAAGAATGTCCACCACTATACTTGTTTGGAATTTCTCCAATAAAATCTATACCCCACTTCTGGAAAGGAGCCTGAATTGCAATAGGTCGAAGTGGCAAATTTCCATTAAACTTCAACTTTCCAGCAAATCTTTGACATGCATCACATTTTCTTACAAATTGATGTGTATCTTTAAAAACTGTAGGCCACCAAAATCTAGACTTAAGGATCTTGTGAGCTGTGGTCTTTGCCATATAGTGTCCTCCACAAACACCTTGGTGCATTTCCTTTAACAGAGCTTCAGATCTCTCATGGTCTATGCACTTTAGAAATACTCCTTCATTGCTTCTCCACCACAACTTACCATGTATAATGGCATACCTTGCAGATTGCAACTTGATAGTTCTCCTTTTATTTTCATCCATCTCAGGGGGAAGGACAAATTTTTGCAAGTAACCAATAACATCTTTGTACCAACCACAATAATCCATATCACAAATATATGGCCTTTGTTCTTCCTCTAACATATTCACATGATTTGCAATTAAATTGCTTTGTGCCATTAATTTTGCAAGATCTAAGCCTCTTACCAACTTTGTAATCTGGATATCAATATTAAATTCTTGGATCCTATTGATCCATCTACATCTTTTCCCTGAAACTTCTTGTTGCACCAATATATCCTTAACTGCAGCACTAGGAACATAAGCAACCACCTTAGCTCCCACAAGGTAACATCTAAAAGCCTTAACTACTTTAACTAAGGCATAAGCCTGTTTCTCAGTAATATCATATTTTAATTCTACTACTTGTAGGGATTTGCTAAAGAATGATATAGGTTGTTCATATCCATCTGAATTCTTCTACAATAAAATTGCTGCAACTGTATGACAAGAAGTAAAAGAAAATATCTGCATGGGCTTACCATAATCAGGTGTCCTCAAAATTGGAGCATCCTTGATGGCCTTTTTGATACTTCTGAAAGATTCATCTGCTTCTTCATTCCATTCAATCTTTGCTTCTTTTTTCAACATTCTAGAGATAGGGATACTGATTTCTACAAAATTTGTAACAAATCTCCTTAGAAAGTTTACCTGCCCAAAGAAAGACTATATTCCTTTAACATTTCTAGGTGGTGAAAGCTTGTCTATAGCCATAACCCTTTCAGGGTCAATTCTCACTCCATCCTTGGACACAATATGTCCTAAGATCTTGCCTTCCACAACACCAAAGGAGCACTACTTTGGATTCAAAGAAATCCCATACTCCAAGGCCCTAATAAAAAATTTCTCAAGATGTTCACAATGTTGACTTTCCTTATCTGAATATGCTGTGAGGTCATCCTGATATACCACTAGAAATTTGTTTATGAAGTCTACAAAGGCCACATCCATAGCTCTCTAGAAAGTAGCTCCTGCATTTGTCAGACCAAAAGGCATTCTAACATAAACATATGTTCCCCAAGGGGTAGTGAATGCAGTCTTGAACTATTCTGACTCCTTGACCATGACCTAATTATAACCAGAGAAACCATCCATCCTGGACATTAACTCTGATCCAGTAACCTTCTGCAACATATTTTCCATATTAGGCAAACCATAATTGTCCTTCAAAGAATTGACATTCAAGTTCCTAAAATCAACACACAACCTAATGTCACCATTCTTTTTTCTAACTGGAACCAAGTTTGACACCCAAGTAGAATGTCTAACAGGCTAGATGATGCTAGCATCCATCATCTTTCTGAGTTCATCTTGCATTTTTGGTGCCAAGGTAGGATTCACAGGCCTTAATTTTTGCCTAAAAGGTTTAGTACCTTCCTTCAATGGTATCTCATGCTGGAATAGATCTTCTCTATAGGCTTTCAAATCATCATAAGACCATGCAAAGACATGTCTAAATCTTTTGAGAAGATTGATTAGATTATTCCTAGTTTTTTGGGACAAACATTTACCGATATAAACATTTTTAGGTATTTGACTTGTTCCTAAATTTACTTCCTCCAAATCATTTATCTTATCAACAAATTTAGGAAAACAAGTCCTTTCTTTATCATCAAATGCCCTCTCACGAGCAACCAATCCCCTTGGGATCCTATTTGACCTTAATTGCAAAACTTCCTTCCCAAGAACATTTTCTTTTCCATTTTTGATGTCAACATAAGTGCTGAAATCCATCTCCTGACCATCAAAATGAGAATCACACTACAAAAACCTTAGTATATCCTGATCATCAGAAAATACCTACCAATTCTCAACATTGTCTGGGATAGAAGGCCTAGACTTGAACTTAATTTTGGATATCTCCACAAAAGTAATATCCTCTGGCCTTAGTGCTATGTTTTCCAATAAGTTAGCCATCCTATTTTGGCTTCTATCCACCCAATCAATACCAAAGGCACTGAAACCTTCAATTTCATCCCAAACATCATTTCTATATTGTTTCAGCCTTTGATTCTTTGATGCATACCTTGATCTAATATGAGAAATTATTAACTCAGAGTCACCAATCACCCTAAGATGTTTGATTCCATGTTTTGATGCTTGTCTCAAACCGATCAATAGGGCCTCATATTCAACAACATTATTTGTGCAAAGGAACAAGAGAGTGAAAGAAAACTTGAAAGTATTACCACTTGGGGATATCAATAGCACTCCTGCTCCGACACCTTCCTTTGAACTTACTCCATCAAAATATAGAGTCCATAAGACATTACCCTCTACCATGTTATTTTCATCATCAGCCAGAAGGACAGGCTTGACCTTTTCTTGCACCTCTCTCTCCTGAACTTGGAAAGAACCAATGTCAGTGTCAACAAAACAATTCCTATTGTCATCTTCATCCTCCTCAATCATATGTGGGGTTCTAGTTTCCCTTGAAACTTTTACACTTTCTCCTCCAATGCTAAAACTAGCAAAATACAATTCACACTGAATACTTCCTCCCATAGAAGCACTCCACCTTCTAGACAATAGCATCCCATACTGAGGAGGAATATCAACTACAAGAACACTCATAGTTAGTTGTTTGTCAAGAAATGCTACTAATTTATAAGGCACAGCCTTAATGGTACCAATAATTGGTACTTCTCTTGAGTCCATAGCTTGGCATCTCCCATGAGGTGTATCAACCTTTAGTCCCAGTGACTTCATGATTTCTGCAGGCGTGACAGTGTTTGATGCTCCAGATTCAATCATACAATTCTTCAATAATTTTCCATTTATCATAAGAGACAAGAAAAAAGGATCAACTATCCTTGATGCAGCATTTACAACATTTGCATTCAAAAATATCTGAGGGATCTTAGAGACAATTTCTTCATTTTTACTGTCAGGTGTGTCATCTAAAGAAGCCACATGCTTATCACTCCTACTCATTTCTTGGACCTTTATTGAAGAAGCACCATTTACCCAATCCAAGGCCTTGACCTTGTGCTCTTCTATTCTCATCATTTCCAAAAGTGGAACTTTGATAGTTATTTGTGAAAGCAATTTAGTCATATCAATGGGAACATATGTATGGTTGCCCATGTCTTCCTTAATCTTAGTGACATCTTTATCCTCCTTTTGGACAGTCAAGTCAGATTTACCCTTTTGCACAAATTCATCTTCCTTCTGAGGTATGGGAACAACTACTTCTAATGTTTTTATTTTACCCTTAGGTATCGCCATAGGCCCACTCCTCTTTTTAATTTTAACTTGACTGACAACACTCGCACCTTTCTCCTTTTCCTTAGGCTGTTGTGTACTCCTTTCTGAATTCTTGATAAACATGCTACCTAGTTTACCAGCTGAGCTTCCAATTGTCCTATTTCTCAAATTGTAATTGCTCCTAGCTTGAGTGACCATGTCTACAGTGATTTGAGCAATTTCCTCATCAGAGGGTCTCCTTAAGGAAACATGTTCCTCACACTTCATTGCACCACATCCAACATCATCAAATTCTTCTTCCTCATCATCAGTAGAGTCAACCTCATCCCATGCATGTGAAGAAGTCATTGCACAACCACTCTTATCATATTGCTTATCTTGTTCTTGGTTCTTAGATAAATTCAGAGCAATAACACAATGCTCTGGACTATGAGGAGATTGACAAGTAGTACACCATGGGATATCATCATTCATGTTAACTGAATTTTTTTGCAAAGGATCAGGAATCCTATCATCAGGCTTATCCTTTTTAACTAGAAAAGTGGGCTTGCCATCCTTCCACTGAGTATTGTATGGGTAATTTTGCATTCTTGGTTGCTTGCTAAAATTACTTGAAATAAGCCAGTCATTTGTTGCAACCCTATTGTTCCTTTTTTCATCAAGCTTTAGATCCTCTAAAGCACTTAGAATCTATTTTAAATTATCCTCTTCTTTGGGTTTCAAGTTTTCAGACCTTCCCATCTCTTTCTTATTTTGCACTTGAGGCCTATAACCATCTCTTCTCCATAATTTTCCTGATATTCTTCTATTACTTTCTATGTTGATAGCCAAATTGTAAGCCTCCCCAAGATTTCTAGGGTTCTTATCCCTTAAAAGGTACCCCATCTTTGCATCAAAAGCATTTAAGTATGTCACAAGATACACTCTATCATCTAATCTGATAACTTGTAGGAGCCTATGCATAGCCTTTTGGAATCTTATATTAAATTCAAGGACCTCTTCATTCTGATTTTTCTTTATGTTATTGAATTCATTCAAAATAAAACCCTCATTTGTTTTATCTCCATAATGCTCCTTGAAACAATTCTTAAATTCATTCCAAGATCCTATACTAGCATGGGGCAATACTCTAAACTAGTCCCTAGCATCCTCGGTCAGAGATTCTACAAATAACTTCATTACAACATCATCAGGCTCAACATTATAATCATCTATTACATCCATAAATTTTTTTAGATGTTCCTCACATGTGATGACATTATGCCCAACAAACTTTGGGAGCTTCTTTCTAATTTCATCAAGAATTACATTAGGATAACTAGGAATACCAAAAAAGATAAGTTGTTTGTACCTTTCATCAACAGAAACTCCTTGAGGTCGATCCACTCCTTGAGATGTAGATGTCCTTGTGTTTGAACTAGCAAAAATTTTAGCAGCACTCGAAATGCCATTTGTCTGAGTTGCAAGGTTACCATGATTTCCACCCTGCCCCAAAAAGGAAGCAGTAGCATTTGAAGGTCCTGAGGTATGCTTGAGAAAATCAATCTTCTTCCTTATTTCTATAGTAGTGGCCTCCAATTCTACCTTCTCTAATTCTTTATCTAATATTTCTTTTTCCTTTCTAGCCTTCTCAAGGTCTGCATCTAATCTCAACCCTTGCTCTAATGGGTTTTCCACATGAACTTGTTCATTTATTTGAACTCCAACAGCTTTCTGTTTGCCTTTATCTCTAGGCCTAGTTATCTCATATGTTCTCTACACAATAGGTTGTTCCTCTACTCTTTCAGGCTCTGGGACAAAATTAATTGCCTCCAAATCTAACAACTACCTCTTTAGCTGATCAACCCTTATCATGGCTTGTCTTACTCTGTCTTCTTTATCTTTCTCTCTTTGTTGTCTAATAGAAACTTGTTCTTGGACTCTTTTTTCCAACTTATAGAGTTCTTCAAATATTTCTTCTGATTCTAGGAGAGTAGTCTCAAATTCATCATCTCCCATTTGAAATTCATCCTCATACTAGTTCAATCCCAAATCAATAGCCTCTTCATATTCTGAAATATTTTCTTCTTGACTAGGCTTGGTTTGAGTTTCTTGTCTTGTATCCTTTTTACTTTTCCAAGTATGAGAAAAATTTCTTTTCTTCTTTCCTCCCCTTGTTTGACTAGGCCTAGAAGTGCTTGGAATACCTTCTTCCATTCTGGCTTCAGGATGCTCCTTTCTCTGAGACCTAGTACCTTTGTAACTCATTTTATAAATAATTTATTGACTAGCACTGCTGTAGAGATGTTTGAGTCACCACCCAAGAATATTGGGAATCTTACAATAATATTTCCTCACTAACAAATATCCAAATGAGCTTGACAAGATAAGGGACAAGAATAGCCCTGTTTATTTCAATGATGACCTACTGGTTATTATAGACTTGTGTAACATTCCCCAGCAGAGTCACCATCTTGTTGGTGTTTCAAAATGGCTTATGCTCTAAGGCTACCAATAAACCCTTAGAAAGATTTTAGGAGAGGTTAGTTCCAAAATGTAAGTGATCTTAGGGTACCTGGACCAACTGTAGGGACAAGACTACCCTCTTCACTTCTGGCTCTGCAAAACCAAGGTGGGTGCACCTAACCTAGTGAAAACTATACTTTACACACCAAAGACTAGGTTTGAATAACAGATTGATAGTAAGAAAGTACTAAATGTTAACCTCACATTAATTGACTCTCCATTACTATTGGGTAACACAACCACACAACCAAAGACCTAAAGCTTAGAAAAGTTATTGATTTTAAAATTTGGAATGTAATAACTTCAATCAATGTATGTTAACAAGAGAAATACTCATTTAGGCCAGTGCCTCATCCATTGGGACAGATTTCTTAGACACAAAGACACACAGATTTGAGAATATCTGAGAATTCATAGCCATAAATACATTTATCCTAATCTTTACTGCTTGCAAAATAATCCTTACATAGACAAGGGCAAACTCATATCCCATTTAGAGCATTGTTTAATCCAATCCTAGATCAGAACTCAAGAATGAAGATACATACATAAAAACACTATGTAATGAGCTAGAAAACTCAAAGCTTACTTGACTTGACATAAAGGAGAGATAAGAATCAGATATTTATATTAAGTATGATGAATTCCTTCTGTGTATACAATGAATCACAAGACACCTTGCTTGCAAACTACAGCTTAGACCTGCAACTTTCTTCTTTCATCAACAAACACTGAATCAAAAACTATTACAAACCCTTGACTGAGAATAGGGCTCACCAAGAAAAAGTTTCCAAACACCTAACTCCCAATGCCTTTGAATGATCATGAAAAAATCCCTTTATCTCAAGGATTGCAACAAGCACTGATGATCATTCAAAGCAACAATTTCAAAACTACCTAACTCAATAAAAAGAATGAAAGCCAGACAAGACAGGCTCCAAGTGTAAGGCTAGTAAGATAAAAAATAATCATCAAATTCTGCAATAGATCCAACCCTGTACCAGCTCCAAGGACAAAAATTCACACTAGAACAACCACCAGGACCTTCCTCATAAAATCACACCTACAACCAAGCTGGAACAATAAAAAATGGTCCTATAATATGGCTTCATTTGGCGCACTGTCTCCAAACCCTACAGAAACAATTTGAATTTGAAAAACAATAGATACAAACTTTGGTTTAAAACATGACCGTAGATTCAATCATTTCCCGGTAGATTGGGTAGCTCATGTTAATCTTTACAACAGTCATGAAACCTTGAAAATTCCATGTCCACGCTAGCAGTCAACACTAATGAAAAATGCGCATGTCATCTCCCTCTGACATACAGGACCCACTGCTTCAAATGCTTGAGAGAAAGAAAAATCAATGGCTGGCGCAAGATCTCATGGCTCTTACAAAACCCATGAGAACTTACACCAACTATAGATCCTCTATGAATGTTAGGGCCCTCAAAACACATTGGCAACTAGGTCCCACTGACAACTCTCTAAATCATCAATGCCTCGACCAATCAGGAAAAAGCAAGTCAACACCATGTGGCACATCAGACCCACCGTTTTGTCTTTAACATACTGGAAGATCAGACGATTGACGTATAATCTCAAGGGATCAAAAGATTACTTGAGATCATGCACCAACCGTAGATTTTGAATCTTCACACTGAGATACTGGGCCCACCTGACAAAACATCCAACTCGCGGTCATGCAGACCAATTAAAAAATGCCAACTATGCCAACATGGCAGTGGACCTGCTTCATATGAAAGGCAATGTCATAAGGAGAATTGACGATAGTCTTAAGATCACATGCCTCTGACACACCCTATAAGAACATATGCCCACCATAGATTTAGATGGTGTTAGAGCCAGGCCCAGGAAAGAATGAAGGCCAAAAACATTAGGAAATATTAACGCCAGGACTTAGGGAAAAAATTAAACCCACTAGGCAATAGACTTAGGAAAGATTTAAAACACATGTGATTTTAAGAACTTAAGTGGCCCAAAAAGTAACACAGAAATAGATTTAAAATAGGGTGCACTAGGGTTTTTCAAACAAACAGATAGATTTTTAAAATTTTGCCTAGGGTTTAGCCAGGAAACAGGAGAAAAAAGACCGCAGAGGCACAAAAAATAGGATGAAACCATGGAAATTTTTACTTGTGCTAACACACCCGAGGACTGAGAGACCTCGGGCATGATGAAATCTATATTTTATATTGTAAACTATAGGGCCAATGAATCAAATTTATATATATTATAGTCTATTTTCACTTCTTCAGCAAGTTTTTGTTTTTGGCAGCCTTTATTTCATTAGAGATGTTAAACAAGAATAAGGGTAAGGCTCCTCATCCTACATTTGGGGAAAGTGGAGAGAGGCCAAAAAAATGCAAAACCTTATCATCGTTCTTTGGTGGTGTAAAAGTTTCTGGCCAAAATGAGGAGGCTACTTCATCACAAGTAGATTTACAACCTACACGACATATTGAAGAAGGTAGTGAACCTGATATCTCAGATCACGATGAACTTGAGGAAGATTTTCAAGTAAATACCCAGAGTATCCATAATGATATAATTGAGTTGGGTGAGACTAAGAATGCCAGAAATGATGATGGTGCACAGAAGAAGAAAATATAATATAATTCAAAAAAGAATAGAGAATTAAAAAAGATCAGAAGTGGGATCTTTCAAAGTCCCTTTCCTTGAATTATTTTGGTAGGGTTGATCTCTATATCATACTCCATGATCTTAGTGATCCAATTTTCTCTCTTTTCAATAATTTTTCCTTCCATAATGTACTCTCATACACTAGGGTGAGAAACATACACCATGATTTTGCTTCTGACCACCATATGTTTGAATTTTTTAGGCCCTTTCACCTAGAAAAATGTCTACTTCTCAAAAAAGGTATATTTAACTTCATAATGCTTGAGAGCTCGAGAATAAAAGGAAACCATATGTTCTTCCTTTTGGTGGTATCTATCTATATTCACTCCCATAGACATACATTATGAAATCCTTTAAAAAATTGAGATTTGATAGCACTAGGGTGGTGGATATAGCCTTCTTTATTTTTTCAAAATCTACTTTCCCTTATGTTTTTCATTTGAAGATTTGTTCCTTCTGTAATATCTAGGTGATTGGTCGTACCAACCCAACAAAATTAGAAATGAACGTACTGATGAAATTAATCTTTCCTAAGAATGATTGAACTCCCTTCTTATTTACTGGCAGTGAATGTTCTAAAATAGTTTTTACCCATTCAGGATCAATGGAAATCCTATCTTTAGACAGTATATCTCCCAGGAGTTTCCCTTGAGGAACTCTTAGTACACTTTTTTTGGGGTTTAGAGATATCCCAAATTCTTGGAACCTCTACAAAAATTTGTCAAGTTGATGAAAGTGAATCTCTTTTTATTTTGAAAATAGAATTAGATCATCTAAGTAAATAAAAATGATGAGATTTACTAACCCTTTAAAACCTACCTTCGTGGCTTTTTGAAAATTTTCTCCTCCATTGGACAAACCAAATGGAATCTTAGCGTAGGTGAATGTTCTCCAATTGATGATGAACATTGTTTTGTATTGGTCTTCTTTGGCCGCTCAAACTTGATATATCCAAAGAAACCATCCAGTAAAGAGAACATTTCCAATCTAGACATATTCTACAAGATCTGCTCCATCGATGACAAAGGGTGATGACCTTTTAGGGAGGATTTATTTAAATCTCATAAATCTATGTAGAGGAAAATATGATGAAGGGTGCTCCCCTTAATACCACAAACACATAACAGAAACAGAGAAATAACAATATGCAAGAACATAAAATTGGCTTCTTATTATCTCCACAAATGTGGAATTACAAAATTTCAGAATTATAATATGCAAAGCCACATGGGCATTCCCTTACAATATTTTGTAGGACAAAGCCTCAAATCAATACCCAGATCTACTACCTAGAACTGCCCTAGACAACACTATGTGCCTTCTTTATATAGGCATTTTCCACCGCCTGAGAAGGTTCCAAAAATTTAGCCGTTGGGGCCGACCAAACTTAGAATTATTTTATTTTTCAATTTATTACATGAAAGTCGGCTCAAAATAAATTTTGAAACCCGAACAGAAATTTTGAAGGAAAATTATTTTCTGCCATTTCAGGTGACCTGACTTTCGGAGACCATAAGTCATCACCAATTGACCCGATTGACTATTATAACCCCATTTCAGAAAGGCCATGAAGCGCTCTACAAGCTTGACTCATGCAAGCACCTGTCACCCAAATTTTTGACCTCATCTGGGGCCTCTAAAGCCTTCAAAACTGAGTTCAAAGTTTCTATACCCTGCTGCCAATACTGAAAATCTTCAATATCTTCAAAACTAGACCTGATCCAGCCATGCAACTTTACTGGCAGGCTGATATGACTGAGATGAACCTCCACATGTAAAATCAAAACACCCTAAGATCGTATGACTGACTTAATAAAAATAGCAAGTTTCCATACATAGCAACTCTGCACAAGATAGCCTTTATTGAATACAAAAACATAAATATTTTTGGGTGATGCAAGATTGCTCTTACACCCAGGATGCTCCTACATCAAAATAACACCATTCTTTTTCCACACTGGTATAGGATTCAACACCCACATGTTGTTCTTGATTGGGTATATGATCCTTGAATCAATTAGCTTTGTAAACTCTTGTGTCATTAATGATTCTATCTTTAGGTTTATAGGCCTTTTTTTCTGTCTGATGGGTTTGGATCCTTCTACCAACTCAATGGTATGTTTAATAATGTCTCATTTGTACCCCTTTAAATCATCATAAGTCCAAGCTATAACACCTTGGCAGTATTTGAACATGGATTTAAGTCTTTTTTTATCGGTTGTGGATATGTTTTTTCCTACTCTTAAATTTATGCCATCCTCAACCTCAAGATCTTCATAATCCTTTTGGTAAGTGAAAAAAATTTACTTGTCCCTTCTAGCATCATCAAAGTCAATTAAAAATTTCAAGGTTATTAGACCATAAGGTAGTTTATTTCCTTTTAACTAGATTAAATAATCTTCATATGCTTCCTCAAGCATTGGGTGTAACTATTCTGCTAATTCTCTAGTCCATTGAATGCATAGATAAATCTTCTCATCACTTTCAAATACTTTCTAATGTTTGTCATTATCTAGTATGGCTGGTTGGAGGATCACATAACATGAATTCTTATTCAGGGGTAAGGTTATTATAGGTTCAAACTATAATTATGGCTAACTGATCATCCTCCATGTTCTACTTCCTTAGGACCACTTGAATGTTGAAAGCATGAATTTGTTTCATTAGATCCCACACCCCTGTGATGGTAGGATATCATCCAAATATTTTTGGCAATGGAAGTGTTATGAACTTGTCTTACTACTAGCTCAAAATCCCTAAATACTCTTAGTTGTTTAATTCTCACCATTTTTTCCACTTCTAGTCCTTAGACTAACCCTTCATGTTTTTATTCATTATTGGTGGAACTAAATTGAACATAGAAATCCTTCTTCACTTCCTCCCCTGTAGAAGTAATCAAATGAGCGTCAGAGCCCAAACCCATTTGACACCTTGCTCCATCAAAATACATTGTACACATATTAGATACTTAGAGACTAATATATTTTCCTACACCTTCCTTTTCATCAGTAACCCTAAGCATGGGGTGATCTTCATCAAATATCATATAGGTTCCTAGACCAATGGCATGATAGTTACCAAAAGGGCCATTCTCAATGAAATTATTGAGTAGAACCTTTTCCTTTTTAGTCCCATTACTAGTTACTTTTTCATCTTCTAACATTTCAATACAATACATTTAATCTTTGGTAATGGATGTGTGAGTGGTCTCAAACTTGAGTACATGTTCATTTGCCACATGGGTACTATGCATGGATTCTAACTATTGTTTTCATTTAGCTCCATTCTTGGTCCTTAGGATTAGATGGGATTAGTCAAGTGACATATAACCTCCTATTTTGGTGGTGAAATCTCATGAAAGGAAGACACCAAAAATAGGGGAAATGTCAATAACCATAATTTCTTGCAGAACTATAATATTCAGGTAGGAAAATAGGATCAAAGGAAGATCCTCTATTACTCCTATAGATTGTAATTTCTTCCCATCTAGTTTCATGATACCTCTATAAGGTGAATCATATTCTACATGGGGAGATTCTACTATTTTCTTGAGCATGACAGTGATACTAGCTCCCAAATCAATCATTGTATTATACATAATTTTTCACCTACTATCAACATTAGAAAGAAGGGCATGAGTTTTGATTTACCTTTTTCTTTTTCTTTTTCAATGTCATCTAAGTTGACTAACATAGTTGGTTTCTATACTTGAGAACCCTCTTGTCCTATAACATGTGCCTTTCCTTTTAGTTGTGCTTGCTTGACCACATCTTTGACTCTAGCTTACCTGTCCCATTTCCTTCTTCAATTGTTTAACCATGTTCACTTTTTATTCCAAGGGAACCTTAGGGTCCTTTTTTTTCCATGATGAAAACTATTTTGATATTTGGGTTGGTTTTTCCTATGGCTCTAGAGTGGTAGGTTTTCTCACTTCAAACCTCAGACACAACAATTGAATTGCCCTGTCCAAAAAGGATGGAAGAATCACTTCCCTAGTGAATCTTATCTTTGAATGGGTATTATAATTTGACTACACCTGGGGAATTTTAGAATTTGTCACTTGGTTTGTAAAAATATCATCATCATCATCATCCACCATCCAAGAGAAAAGAGCATGGTTGGGAGAAATTTTTGACTCCTCGTGAGACATCCCTTGCATATGAGTTGTTAGCATAGAGTTTTGAAATCCTAGAGAGGTGTAATTAT
Source organism: Chamaecyparis obtusa (assembly GCA_027943335.1). Classification (NCBI taxonomy): domain Eukaryota; kingdom Viridiplantae; phylum Streptophyta; class Pinopsida; order Cupressales; family Cupressaceae; genus Chamaecyparis; species Chamaecyparis obtusa. The sequence continues at coordinate 474,731 of BSBK01005649.1, read as the reverse complement.
AAACACAACCATCATGGTTCAACCTTTAGATTCTTTTCTCTCCTACCTACTGCTACATATTTTGTTGAAAAATGGTTAGTGCTCCCCAAGGTATTCATGACAAGGGACTAATCACCTCTTGTGGATTCTATAAGTCTAGTGCTTGTATCAGGCATTGACAGGTCGATATTTTGGTGCAATGACAACTACACTTGTAACAATTGGTATTTGAGCTTGGTCATAGGTTCTAATCCCCTTGGGTAATGCAGAGAGAGAGATTTTTGGAAAAATGGCCAATTCTCCCCTCGAGATTCATGAAAAGGGACTGATGACCTCCTGTGGATTCTATAAGTCTATTGGTTGTATCAGGCATTGACAAGTAGATATTTTGGTGCAAAGAAAACCATACTTGTAACAAATTTCCTCTTGGACAATTTCAAGGCATATGACCATCATTGCATGGAAAACACCATGTGTTCAAATCCTTAGCAAAATTATCCTGAGTGGCTACTATTTCCCTATTAGGATTGGTTTAGATAGGCTGTAGTGGTTGCATCAGAGGGGGAATGGTAACTAGTTTCGTAGAACCCCACTCTTGCCTATTATTATCATGATTATTATTTCCTTTGTTGTTCTTATTCCAATTTTACTAATTGGAATGATATGGATGCCTTCAATTTTGATGGTTATGATAATTTTGATAATGGGGCTATTCTAGCATACCCTACTACCTCTTTAGATTTGTTATCTCTTTTTAAACCATTCTTAGAAGATTCCTCATCTCACTCATTTCTACTAGTAAAGAAGGGTAGCCACTTGCAAAGCCTAACAATTTGGGTAAATATACATGGATTAGGGAGGAGTGGTAGAGATTGTGGAAGTTTCACCTTTGGTTTGTAGTGAAAATAGTGGCAATGATGGTCTTGATGGAAATTTTCCTACATGTATCAAGTTATTTTCAACTCTAATAGCTATCTTATAGACAGCTAGCAGATTAGTACCTCCCAAAGACTATATGGTCTAGGCTATATCTGAATTGAAATATTTTAAGTAAAACACAAAGGCCATGGGTATCGATAGACATGCATCTAGAGGAATTCTAGGCTATGTGTTATGAAATCTATTGTTAAAATTACTGATAGATTCCTAGGGAGCTCTTTTAATATTAATCAATTGTTGGAGCAAGGATAAATGGTCACCCCTTTCATAGAAATGAATATAGAACATGTTACCCAAGTCATCTAAGATTCCTATGCTACTTGGTGCCAACTATATATACCATTTTAATGCCTTTTGTTTAAAATATGTAGCTAGGAGTCTCATGGCTACATTTTGTTGTGTAATATGATGTACTATACATGTATTTTCCATATCTTTCATATGCTCAACATGGTTTTTTTCAACTTCACCAGTGAATTTTGGTAAAGCCTTTAGGACACTAGTAGCAATGACATCCCAATTCACACCAGTGGATGGAGGGATGAGGGGGCTTTCACTATTCTAGGTAACAAAGTTGTGTGTTGCCATTGGCATTGTAGGGGGTGGTATTGATGATGTACTTGATGAGGACATAATGCTCTTGGATTTAGTTATAGTAACTAGGGAAGGGTCAATAATCCTGAGAAATGAGTAGTTTGGGATCTTATGGTAGGCTTGTGTCTCATGCATGTTTTTTATATTAGGCTCAAGGATGGTTGGTCCCACTGGGTGTGCCAAAAAAAGGAATTGTTGATCTTGGATTTTGGAACTCAGAAAGGTAATAGATCTTATGAGAAGTTCAAATGGCATGAGATCAATATGCTACCATTTGAAATAAATTCTATGATTTAAAAGCTGACTCTTCATTAATAGGGGTTTCAAAAAGGGAGGAAAATGAAATAAATCTAAACTAAGGTGATGTGCTAGATCATTTCAAAACAACTTAGAAAAATAACCAATGAAACAAGTTTGATCATATATTAGAAAGCATAAAATATTTAATATTTTTGCATACGATATCACAATCCCTTCATTGTCAAAGTGAGAAAGTGAGAAAAGAATAACTAGATCTAAGCCACTAGTTATAATTTTCAAATCACTTTATGGGTGCATCTAAAGAAGCTAGAAAACAAAAAATACTTCCAAAAATAGTCCTATTCATCTATTAACTTTCAACACTATCACATACATGATACAATTCCATATATTTAGTCACCTCTAATTGGAAGAGTATTGAATACTATTCAAAATTAAAGATAATTTCACAAATGAAAATGGAAGAGTCTAGACAAGACAACTATAGATTAAATGACATAGACTTCCAAGAAATTCAATATTAATTTGAAATCCAAAAGGCTCGAATGAGCATAATCAATCTCTCAAATTAATTGTACCATACTGAATTGTAAGCACCTAACCTGTGTATACTTTAAGCATTATTTCATGCCTAATTTAGAGTATTTTCTATGGTAGGACCTCATATGATACTTAATAGATACATAAATTAAATTATGGATCCTCCCTTCTTTGAAAACTTTCTTAAGCTCGAGGTTGGCCCTTATTTCTAGGTGTGTTCCTCTTTTTTTCTCCAATTAAATAATTCATTTTCTCACCTAGGCCCTATTTACTTAGATTTTTCCTTCATTATCTATTCCAATCTTCAAATGAGAAATACTCAGAAATCACACACACACCTTATGTTTCTGGCACCTAGATCAAATTTGGGCTCATTATTTGAGGGTCATGTCACTAATGGACATGCTTCCATTGACAATATGTCCTTTGTGGATGGGGCCCAAATTTGGCCCAAAGGCCCATACCATGGTCTTTAGGGGAAATAAATTCTTGTGGTTAGATTGCTTAATTCTTAACACCTAAAATGATATTAGATGTATATAAAACCCCTATCTCTCCTTATTTTGAAATCCACAATAAAGATTTACAAGCTCATTAATTATTGTCAAATCATTCCAACAGATAATCCATTCAAGTTCAAGGAAGTAACTTAAGTAATCAAGATCCATCAAGTTCAAGAATTTAAATTTAAAAAAAAAAAAAGAAAACAAGTCATTTTCTTCCATAGATCTAGTTTCTTTCTCCCATTGGAGGCCAATTAAAGGAGTTTTCTATCAAGGGAGAAAATCCGCATCCATCCAAACTCATTCAAATCTTCTCTCTATTCTCCTCAATCAAGAATTATAGCGAATTACAAAATCTATTTTGTAAGATTTTGTTTTTTATGATTTCCTTTTGGTTTTTTGCGTTTAGTAAAATTCATTGCATCAACATATTTGATCACATTTAAAGAAGTATTTGCATCTTCAAGGCATGATATGCTTCATATAGCCTTTGCTACATGACAACACACTTTCCTTTATTTTATTTTATTTCATTTCAAGGTTGTTTCCCAAAAAGGGGTTTGACTAAGGCGAACCCCTTTAGCCAACTTTTTTCTCCATTTTTGTGTGTAGGAATAGGTCACGAAGTCATTAGATTAGATCTAGGTAGATCAAAAATAGCCAGACGATCTATAAAAAAAATCAAATGAAAACACCAAGAACATGTCACCATTACCATCATGTTCTAGGAACATGTTTCCATTGCCATCACGTTCCCACCATTTTGAGCTTAGATTTAAATCATAGGTCCATTTTGTGTTTTGATTTTTGTTTCTATGAATTTTTGCTTAGTGTTTGTCTATTATAGTTTGTTTTTATGAGTTTTTTAGTGGCTTCCTTAATTAATCATTTATGTTGGTGTAGTTAAATATTATTAATTACACTTAACTTAAGTAAGCTTAGGATAATGCATTATATAGTAGTTTGCATTGTAGACACCTAGGAGTTTGCATCTTATTTTATCACATGGTGTAGGAGAATTCCTCTTTAGGTGGTGATAGTTCTTATCTCATTTCCACTTTATATGTGAGAACCACCTTTATTTTACTTATCACATTATCATCCAATCATTGTTTCACATGTTTTTACATACTTGAATAGGTGGAAATAGTATCCACCCTAAAATGTATGGGGGAAATATGAGATCTAATTCTAAATCCATATTCCCAAAGGAGAGATCCAAATTGATCAACCATAAGGTTAATGCATAATTGAATCAATCTATGGAGAATATGAAAGAGGAAGAAAACCTTATATTTCCCTATAAAGAAGATTTGCTTGAAATCTGAAATAATTGAAAAGGAAATACCAACCTCAAAATAGGGTAGATCTGGAAAGTGTTGATTTCTGATGTCTGTGTGTAGTTTCGGGAAATTCTCCAACCTATTTCGGATTGGAAATGCCGAGACGAAGAAAACCCAGAAAACTTTTATCTTTTTGATAGCAGGTAGTCTTTGACCCTGATAAAAGGTCAAAGACTACTTTAATATTTTGAAGGTCATCCTTGACTTTGTTCACAGATCTCGAAAGTTCGTCAAAAAGGGTATCCAAATCCAAGCTCAGTCCCGTAGTTCCGCACCTATACCTACAAGAAAAAGAGGGTTTTTGTTTTTTATTTGAGGGGTTTTCCTTGGTCAAACCCTGGTTTGGAATCAACCTTAATATTGAAATTGAAATGAGAATGCTAGCAAGTAGTAGAAGTAGATCTAACAATGAAGATATGTAATTCAATATATATACAATTGTATTTCAAATGTAAACAAGTATGCTGGTATGAAAGCTTGAATATGACAATAGCAAGTGTAAATCAAAACCATGAAAGTAAATGCAAAACCTCCATGTTTGTATGCTTGGAATCCACCTTGATAGAAGAATGAATGGATCTAGAAGATGAACAAAGGATCTCGAAGGAAGATCACACCATCATGATGGCTAGATCTAGGGTTTGAATGATGAATCTTGCATGCTTGAACCAAATCCCTTCAAAGGCTTGAATGTTTGAATCATTGATCTTTAATGGAGAACTTGAATGGAGAAGAGGACTTGAATGCTTCCTTGAGAATTCTTGATGAAATGATTTTCTTGAAAGAGAACTTGATGGCTTGTGAATATCTCCTTGAGAGCTCCTTGATCATGAAATTGCTTGGTGAATAATGGATGAGAAAATGAGAGAGGAAGGCTTCCTTTTATAGTGATCTAGGGCACAAACCTCTAGAGAAGGCTGACATTGGGGAATTAAATCCTAATTAACCTTAACCCCTAGAAATGGACCCATATTAAATGAAATTTAAGGATTTACCATTCCTAAACCTGAAATGGCTAACCCGGAAGTGGGAAAACAAATATTTCAAAAACCCAACACCCGAAAATCACGTGAACCTAAAATTTGAAATCTAGGTCAAGGATGAGGTAGACCCCACCCTAGGTCAGGGTTGAGGTCATCCTTGACCTAGGTTAGGGTCAAGGTCATCTTTGACCTTGAGTTCAGAAACCTTAGGACCTTAGTCCAAATGCTAGGAAATGTAGAAATAAAGTGGAAAAAAGGTGGAGAGAGAAGCAGAACGGGGGTAGAAAGCCAGATTCAATAAAAGACCTGATCAAGGTGCTTGACATGACCCTAGACTACTTACTCAGATGGCTAAACACTCTTATCATGGAAGTGCTTCCATTTTAAGATGATACATTAAGCCCCCACTTTAGCAAGAGTATGGACTCAATGCAAACTCTTGGTAAAGGAGAAGAAAGAAGAGATCCAAGTGGATTCAAAATGAGATAGGATAACACTTAGCTAAGGATACAAGCCCCCAGGCTAAGGATTCTAACTCAACATAAACACACGAGGGTGCAAAAATAAAAAGGAAAAAAGACACAAAAGAGGGGTTAGTACTAAACAAACCCAAATCAACTAGCATAAGAAACCTTGATAAGAAACATTTCTCATACTAATATAATATCTGGAAAGCTATCATAAGAGCATAAATGATTACATAAGAAAGACAAGAGCAACATTATAAATAGCATAGCTTCATGATCCAGTCCTACTAGCATGAAAGTGAAAAGAGGGAAAGGGAAAAGAGTGATTACCTCGCCTAGTAAGATGCCTACCTTACCATGAATCACCCTAGAGGGAGAGCCCAATAGGTTCACCCATGAAATTTGCTTACAATTGTAATGTGTTTTCTGATGGCTTCTAGAATACCCATAGATCCACCTACTTGTATCACTATGAATATGAAAATGCATATCTCCTCACGATTTAGCAACTTATGTGCATTACCATCAAAAGATTTAGCATATAAATTTGTGTCTTTTCAGGATTTAGCAACTTATGAGCATTACCATCAAAAGATTTAGCATATAAATGTGTGTCTTTTTAAGATTTAGCAACTTATGTGTGTTACCTTCCAAGATTTAGCATGTAAAAATAAAAAAACTATAGTATAGGGGAGACCCTATATATGCCCCCCTCCTTATCGTGGCTGTCTACTAGACATGATAAGGAAGAGGAAGAGGATACCTACTTCACAATGCAAGGAGATATCCTATTTAACAACAATGTATACCATATTCTTAGCGAGGGATATTAAACCCAACATCCAAGAGCATAGATAATCATAAAAAGAATATGCCACTCATGGAAAAGGATCCTCAAAGAAAGAGATCTTATCAACAAGATCCCCACCAAAGAGGAGTGCTTTAGATAAAATATTATCGTTCAAAAGTTCGGGAGCAAAGATTCAATCATCAAGCCCCCTGCAAACAAGAGGAAGATGAATCTTTAGAATGAGGGAAACAACTCTAACACCAAAGCAAGGGTGAGATTTTATAAAGAACATAATTTACAACATAGAGAAGAAGTGACGACCTAGGACAACAACTTCTCATATAAAAAGGTTATCCATAGTCAAAACATCTATCAATATGTTGAAATAATATTTCAATATAAACCAAGACCACTAAGCTAAGGAAAGTAGTTCCCTAGACAAAGAGAAATAAGGAAGGACGTTGCCCCATAGGGATAGAGACAAGGGATACCTTTGGAAAACATATGTCTTAGAAAAGATATCTTGAAAAATATATTCTATAAACATAATACAAAATCATAGAAAGAAAGAATACCAATTAAGCCCCAATAAAAGACCTAATGGATCCTAGGAGATTGGATGAAAATTCACCTCTTGCCCCCCAATCTAGAGACAAGAGGGGAATAAAATCTACATTATATCAGAAGGAGGGGAATCCCCTATATCAAAATTATGAAGGAATTGTAAAACTACATGAGACTGAGATATAATTCCTAAAGCAACTCTTTCTCTAGCATATAACTTGAAATGTTTACAGTCAGTAAGTAAATGTGCATTTCTATAATGAAAAGGAAATTTATATTTGTATAAAGCATCTATCGGCATAGGTCTAAAGATTTATTTCTTAGAATTCATTAGTTTAACATATACCTTCTTAGCCACTTCTTGACGAATATGAGGGTTATCTAAGATAGGTGTAGGGTGAATAATGTGAAGAGGAGGACGATGATTAACATCACCTACATTGACTTGAGATTTTGAACAACCAACACCATACATATCTGGTTTAGGGTGTATATGAATTGGAAACCTAATACCATGCTCATTAACTCCAAGCCCTAAACCTTTATAACCTTATTTAGTCACCATATTATATCTAGTAGTGTACATATTATGTAAAGCTTCTACAGGAGGTGATTGTTTATCATGTTCATGAGTAAAGGTTGTATAAGGTGGAATAATAGGTTTGGAAGAAGTTTCTTTACCCTTTCCTTTAATATCATCATGCATCGGAGGAGAAGGTAAATCAAAGAAATCATGCACATCCACATCCTGAGCTATAGCTTGAATCCCATCATAAGTACGGGAAGAGCGAGGATGAATAGATGGAGAATTAGGTATCAGATTAGGATTAGGATTGATAATTAGGATTAGGATTAGGATTGATAGGATTAGGATTAGGAAGATTAGGAGATGGTATATCATCTACCAAATTCTTCACCTAATCCAAAAGATTAATAAGGCTACCATATAAATCTTTAATGAAAGTTTTGAATGTAGGAAGACTAGTGTCGGTCAACTTCACAAAAGCATAGGCAGGAGCAAAGTGAAGAGTCATCAACATAATGAAATGAATGATACTCTCATAAACATCATAGGTATTGTAAAGAGATGCTAAAAGAAGGGTAATAATGAACATGACCACACACCAAAGCATCTTAACAATCTCCATAGTAAAATGAAATGCAAGAAATGTTTTTATATTTTATTGAATATGTAGATTTTTTTATATTTTTGAAATTTAAAATAGAGGAGCATAAACTAGATCTAATCTTAAGGGTAATCTAAACCCTAGAACGTGTAAGAGAAAAAGATAGCGAATGTGAAGGGAATGAGCAGAGAGGCACATTCAGTAAAGTGAAGCATTCAAATAGAATTCAGTGACCGAGCTAAGTAATGAAAGGATAGAATAGAGATAAATCTGATAGAAGAGATCAATACAATATAGTAAAGAGAAGATCTTTAATATGCATACAGTGTAAACCAAAAGATCAGGTACTGAGACATTCTAACCAGTGTATTAGGGTAAATCTCTTAACCAAGTAGTCCTAACAGACTTTTTGTAATCTCTTAACCAAGTGCTTACTTTTTTGTAAGTTTTAGATCCTTTAGCAAGGTAGACTGTACAAGTCTTTTATCTCTTAACAGGACATACCCTTCATAGGGTAGATCATGTTTTGATCAAATTTTGTAAGCCCTAATAGGAAAATTTATTACTGCAGTAGTGAAGATTTGTGGGTGTCATCCCCACCCCAGTTTTACCTTTCAAGGGTTTCTAGGTAACCAAATTATTGTGTTATGAGTACTTTCATGGATGTTGCATAGTATGTTAGTTATTATGTTATGATCAAGTATTGTTGATGCTATGCAAATGTTTTATTCATATCAAAATGGATTAGTAGGTGATATCTGATTCACCCCCCCTCTCAGTATCACATTTCCCAATTATATTTCCAACACACTGTACTTGGCATTTGCTGATATCTCTATCGCTCGATAATCATTACTTACATAGCTCGGCAAAAACAAAACTTGACTAATACAAAAATACATAGTGACCATTGATTTACTTGGCAGTACTACTGCACAGTAAGTATACGTTATATAACTTGGCCTATACATGATGACTCAGTCGCAGTGATGATTGACCATCATTTCCTAGATAATGACTAAGTGTGAGCCACTAATAGTAAAAAAAACTATATAGATCTACAAAATTGTACATCCAATGCATGGGGAAACCCTCTAAAGGTTCTACGATAGTTATTGGGTGCTTCAAACACCTGACATACCATCTACAAGAGCTTTTATCAAAAATTTGATCACCTCATTATAAGGAATATGTGTGTTATCCTCTTTAAATAAATAATTTCCCATTGACAACGAGCATGTGGGACTAAAGTTCCACACTTCCCATGCTACCACTTTACCACTCCAATGATGGATTTACCACATGTTTCTTACCTTCAATGATCTTGATAGCCTTAGTGGTTTCAAAGTTCCTCCCATCCACTAAATTACCAGTGGTCGATCACCACTAATTCACAACCACTCGATTTTCTTGAACCATGAACTTTACCAAGTCGTTCCTCTATTGTTCAACTATGGTCTTTCCTGACTAGATCCAAACATTCAAAAGCATCTCCATAGACCTCGTAGTTATAACTCTAAAGACCCAATAGAACCAAATCATAGACCAACAACTCTTTTTCTCTAATGTCTCAAACATTGAGTATAATTATTTCGGCATCTTAGATATCAAATAGCCAATAGACTCTCTACACTGATGGTGGATCTTACCAAACACAAAAAAATCCACCTCGAATAGTAGAAGACTCTTACATGGCTCATGCGAGTGGTCTAGCACTCACTTGGACATGGAACAGCTACACGTGGTTCTAATTTAGGTCCACAAAAAGTAGTTTAATTCACCAATGTAGAGTGTTCACCAACAAATGTGGCATGAATGCCTCACCTATAGAGGAGATTCGACATGATCTCTCAACCGCATTTTCATTATGGAACTCACGTAACTAAGCTCACAACTCACCAAGCTATTTTCACTATGGCACACTTTTCAGTGGTTATTAATTGGTATTTTTGACACATGACCCATTTTCTACCATGAGGTAGTTTCACAGTAGCTCATAGGTCCACACTACTTGACATTAGTGTCTCTGTTAGTACATATGGATATACAATCAACATCACATGGGAAAGTAAGATGGTGATTAGTTTGATCTTAATGTTTAAATTTAACACTCATTTGAACATCAATACAAGGGTTATTGGCATTTTTTTATGGCCTCCAAGCTATCAAATTTAACCTCCTAGGTTTTTGATGTCAGCATTTAAAAACAATTGTACCCCCTCTCCATTGGTAGTTTTGATTAGGAGGTGAACTTCAAACTACCATAACTAAGTCATTTTGAGGCCCTTTTTGATGATTTTTTTTTGATTTGGTGTTGAATTTCAAGATCTTTGCTTCTGTGTAGGTATTTTTAAATTTTGGACATATTTTCCAAAATTTGCAATTTTTTATGACTATACTTGTCCAATCCTAATTTTGGCACTTTCAAAGGCTTCATTCGGGTTAATGCAGACATATTTTCAGGTGTCATTCTTTGATTGAGTGAATTTGGGAGAGGGCGGATGATGTCTTCAGTGATCACGTCTCTCTTTCTCTTGTGATTTTTTCATTTTTCATCATGGGTTCTCCTAAAACTCAACTTCTAACTCCACATAACTATGCATCATGGAAAATTAAAGCATGGAGTAAGATGATGAAAATAGGTTTAATTCAATATGGTGATGGTACTATAGTTGTAGTAGCTGATCCTAATACTCAATCAGAATGGATTGGTAAAAATTATATAGCTCTTGGAACTTTGAGAAAGTATGTATCAGATGACCTTATCTTCTATATTGACCAACGTAAAATAGTCAAGGAAGCATGTGATAGTTTTTCTAGTTTGTATGGTCAAGTTGATGAAGCTAGGAGCTACAAGATTAACCATGATCTCATGAACTTGTATCCCAAGGATTTTGAAACAATCCAAGATTATATCACTAAGGTACATGAGCTAAGATTAATTGTCATAAAGGATGTATAGTTGATCTACAATTTGTTGGACAATCTTCCATAATAGTATACAACATTTTTTTCTATCTTCAATACCAATCAGCTGACTATGGGTGCTTCATACACCATGCCTTCTCAAAGATGTTGATGTTACATAAATCAAAGTTTATAAGCATGGGGATGCTCAAGTCTTAAAATTCTAAGGATTTTATAGTGAATCAAGGGAATCAAGGAAAGGTTTCATACAAGAAGTAGAAACAATGACAACCAAAGACACAACAAGAGAAAGCACAATCAACATCCTCACAACAAGGTGATGTCAACAATAAGGGGAGATCATCCAAGAAGGAGTTTCTTACTTGTGCATTGATGAGACGATATTATGGAGTGTTTTGTTTATGATTTTCTAGGCACAAACTTGAATATCTTATGGTTTTCATGAACATTATACAGTCTTTCATGTTTCTAAGTTTTAGTTATTTGTATATTTGACACTTATGAAACTTAAGGACAAGAATGGATATATATATATATAGATTAATGAATGTCATAATAAAATCCAGTATCTTTCTTCTCTAGCTTTAATGGGTAGATCTCCTGCAGCTATATGATAAGGCCACGTTAAAATAGGGAAACTTATTATAATCTCTGCCTTGGATTTGTGTCTTGGATTTTGTTGTGTTAACCTTTTGCAGGAAGAATAAGTTAGCAAGGAGTGCATACTTAAGGATGAGTGGGTCTTTTAAGGTAGATAACTATTTCAGATGATCAATCATAGCTCCACTCCTTCCATCACTTTGCGGTTGTTGATTCAGTCCAAGTTAATCTAGTTGCCACTGTTCCTATATTCTTGCAGCATTAAAAGTGGCTTATCTTCTTGCGTGAATGGTGTTGTCATTCATATAACTGAAGTTGTTATGATCTATAATGAAGGATCTAGTTTATAGGAGTTCTATTTTCCTAGTTGCTTTTAAATAAGTTGGAAGTGTTGATTCCAAGTTAGTTAGTCATTTTGAGAATTTCATATTGTAACCAGCGATAGAGTAAAAGATACTTTGATAATCTATTGTACTTATGTTTTATTGAATGAATATATGATAGTTCTTCATTTCAATCTCTAAGTTATAATTCATTCATACTTTTGTGGGGGCCCACATAGGAGATGAATTGCCTGTTCATGTTTTAGTAGGATTCAGTTCAGTTTCTTCAAGTTGTTAAGTACTATTATTCTTGTAGCCACTGGTAGCAGAACCATTGACTATTTCTTGTAGCATAGGTTTACTTCTCAAGCATTATCTATTTACTATTAAGTTTGTTTCCTATAAGATGAGGTTAATCAATAGTTTCAGTTTCTAGTATAAGCTTCCTGTAGCAATAGCTTTACTTTAGTAGTGATGACTATTGAGAAGAACTAAAGCATAAACTTTGCAGCCATCATCTCAAGTTCACGCTCTTGGATTGATACACTTAAATGAAGTCTAGCATAATATTCCAAGTAAAAACATGATGATTTGTAACAATGAATCACTATTAAAGGATGTCCAATCCTTAGGTTTCTAGGATATTATTTTGACCAGTCATTTTTGGCACCACTGCCGAGGATGGTGTCAATTTAGTTCGACACTAAAAGTCATTAATTTAGTTTCATTCTGCATAATTTTGCATGCATAGGCATAGGGATCATCTTGGGTGATTCCTACCTAATCTTAATCAGGAAGAACCATTTGAGTTCTTAGACCTAACATTTGAGGAAACCCAATTAGAAATCCCACATCAAGAAGAACCATTTGAGAACATGTTTGCTGATGCTTTTTATCACTTTCCTTCACCGCCGTCATCTAAGGAGTCTTACCATTTAAAAGCCCTCTTTGCTTGCCCTGAATATTTAGATAATGCAATGGCTCATCCTACCTTCCCTTTTCCTATTCCTACTCAACAAGGTAACCAGAATCTAAAGAACATTCCTGCAGCCGCACTTCCTAAATTCTATAGACTCATCACAGAGGATTTGGAGACATTCCTCTTTGAATTTGATGTCCTTTGTAGAAGCTATGATTACACCACTGATGACCATAAGCTCAAATTATTTCCTTCCACCTTAAAGAAGGCTTCTCTACGGTGGTTTATGAGTTTGGGTGCTGATGCTATAGCAGATTAGAATGCAATGTGCACCCTATTTCTTGAGAAGTATAAAGATTATTGCCGAGGAGGAGACTTAAAGGGAGATGACATATTTAAAATTTCATAGAAAGAGGATGAAACCCTAGAAGACTATGTCTCCAAGTTTATGTTCAGCCTGTAGCGAAACACACAACATGAGCTGAATGAAGAGTCTCAAAAGCATTTATTTTTGAGGGGTGTGAGTGATGGGAGTATAGAAGCCCTTGACCTTATGGAAGGGGGAGACATTACTCATAAATCATGGGATGACATAAAAAACATATGTCTAAACTATTCCAGAGCCACTGTCAAGAAAGGTAGAGGCTTGAGAGCCTTGCCTCACAAGTCTAATGGTGTAGGGGTGTCCAAAATGGAGTTATCCAATGTTTTATCAAATTTCAAGTAGGACATCATTAATGATGTCACCACTCAATTGGACACAATGCAAGCAAGGAGAAAGAAGGATGAAGCTGATGCAATGCTAGCAGAGTACTGTCCACACTGTCGAGAAAAGAAAAAGAATTGTCGGTGTAAGTTTGTTGCAAGCTTGGAGTCCCAACCAATGCCTACCGAGTTCAAAGCCATAGATGAGAATGGAGAGGTGCTCTATGTTGCCCAGTGAAGGCCATGGGATTAGAGACCAAGTATTCACCAAGATCCTCTTCAAAATTTTAATAGTACTAATGCATGGAAAAATCAACAACATGGTGGACTTAGTGGGTATAATAGTTGGCAGCAACCTTAGCAAGGTTGGCAACAACCTCAGCAAGGCTAGCAGCCACATCAATAGAATTGGAAACAACCTCAACAAGGTTGGCAACAACCCTAGCAAGGTTGGCAGTAGTATCAGCTAGGATGGCAACAATCTCAACAAAGTTGGTCACAACCTCAACAATCATGGCAGTAGCCCTAGCAGGGGTGGCAACAACCACACAATTAGATGAACCAATCCAATTAGCCAACTTTGATGCCACCACCTTAGCAGCCAGCTTTGATGCCCCCTCCTGCAACCAATACTACCTCCCCTAAATAGACTCAATTGCCTGCTCAACCTACTCCAAATCCCAACAATGCTAAACTGACAATGCAGCAACAGAGCTATGCAATTTCCTTGAATAAATTCATTTAAGATCAAGCACAACTCTTCCTCCTCCTCAACAACCTATTATTACCGAAGTTGAGGATGCCTCAACAGACCCAACTAAAGTATCAGTTCAACCTTTTGTTCCTACTACTCTCGCAGCACAGGCACCCCCATGATTTCCTCATAGGTTGGAGGAACAAGTGAAGCCAGTGGAAAATCAAGCAGTATTGGATTTACTTGCCCAATTAAAACAAATGATAGTAAAGATTCCCCTGCTAGATGCCATAAAAGAAGTGCCTGCCTATACTAAAGACATCAAGGAAGCTTATATCAAGCAACCTGGGAGGAAGAAAAAGGATCCTAAAACCATCCATGTCCTAGGCTAGTTGTCTGATCTAATGTTAGAAAAATTGACAGTTTCCAAGTATTCTGATCCTGGTAGCCCTGTGGTTACAGTCACTATTCAAAGGATGCAAGTCCAAAATGCTCTAGTTGAATTAGGTGCATCCATAAATGTCATGACCAAGGAAGTAATGTCTTAGTTACATATCATCGGTCTTAGGGAAACCCCAACCATCCTTCAGCTTGCTGATAGTTCCACCATTACACCTGATGGGATGGTAGAGGATGTAATAGTCACCTTGAATTCTTGGGAATATCCAGTTGAATTTGTTGTCCTTTCTCCAAAGGATAACATGGGAGGATATCCAATAATTTTAGGCCAGCCTTGGTTGGCCACTGCAAATGCCTATATAGCTTACCGATCAGGGAAAATGACTATATCCAATGGAGTCAACACTAAAAATATGACTCTATATTCCCTAGCTCAGCCTCTGTTGCAAGATGACCAGATAATCTGGCCAGATTTGGATGATACTAAACCTGAGGTTAATTCCATTCATCAGTTAATGATGATATCCAGGGAACCTTTTGTAGCCTTCTGGGAGGAAGATGGAATAATTTCCTCCATCATTTTGAATGAATATGGGGTGCAACCCAATGTGTGTTCCTAGGAAGACTATGTCCTTGACACCTTGTTACCACCTATTGATGCCTTGCAGTATTCAGAAACTTCCAAATTTCTTCATACATTACTACCTTATGAAATGGAGTCTTTCCTAATTGCTCAGCTGTCCACGGTAGAAAAGGTCACTAAGCTAGAGGTTAGCTCAGGGTGGGAGTTAAATGTAAATAGTGCCTTAACTCTCTCTCAGCAGGTAGATGTCCTGTAGCTTCTAAAAGAACATCAATCAACCTTTGCTTGGGATTATACTGACATGAAAGGTTTAGACCCTAAGCTCTGCACTCACAAAATTTATATCAGCCCTAATTTCAGACCTATTCGATAACCTCAGCAAAGGGTAAACCCAATTCTAAGGGATATAGTAAAGAATGAGTTTCAGAAGTTACTAAATGCTAGATTTATTTATCCCATTTCTGATAGTTAGTGGGTCTCCCCTCTTGTTATAGTGCCTAAAAAAGGAGGAAAATGGAGAGTTTGTGTTGATTATAGAGAGCTAAACATAGCCACTAAGAAAGACCACTTTCCATTGCCATTCATAGATCAAGTCCTTGATAACTTGGCTGGGAATACATACTTCTCTTTTCTGGATGGATTCAGTGATTATAATCAGATACAAATTGCCCCTAAGGATCAATAGAAGACAACATTCACCTACCCATGGGGTACATTTGCCTATTCTATGCTACCTTTTGGGTTGTGTAATGCCCCTGCTACCTTCTAGCGAGCTGTCATCAGTATATTCTCAGATATCTCTGCTGATTGCATGAAGATTTACATGGATGACTTTACAACATATGGGCATACTTTTGATGAGGCCAAGGAAAATTTGGAGAAAGTTCTTTAGAGATGTCATGATTATAACCTTTCTCTCAATAGTGAAAAGTGCTTCATGATGATGGAAGAGGGGGTTGTCTTAGGACATTTCATTTCTTCAAAAGGTATTCAAGTGGACCCTGCCAAGATTGAAGTAATTAGCACATTACCTATTCCAACAAAACAAAAAGATGTGCACAGTTTTATTGGTCATGTTGGGTATTATAGAAGGTTTATCAAAGATTTTAGTCAGCTTGCAGCACCACTGTATAACTTGCTCAAGAAGGATGCTGAATTTGCTTGTGATTCTGAGTGTACAAAGTCTTTCCTGTAGCTTAAAGAAGTTCTCACTACTGCACTAGTGTTGCAAGGACCCAATTGGGGCTTACCCTTTCACATCCATACTAATGCCTCAGACTATGCTATTGGAGCTGTGCTTGGCCAGAAGGTGGACTCTGTTGAATATTCAATTTACTTTATCAGTAAGAATTTACAAGGTGCTGAGTTTAACTATACTGTTACTGAAAAAGAACTTCTTGTAGTCATTTATGCACTGAATAAATTTAGACACTACATTACTGGATATGAGATCTATGTGCATACCAACCATTTTTCTATTAAATATCTCATGAACAAGCCTGTAATCTCTAGAAGATTGGCTCGCTGGTTGCTACTTATGCAAGAGTTTGACATTACCATCATTGATAAACCTGGTAAAACCAATGTGGTTGCTGATTTTCTTTCTCGATTGCATGTCCCTGATGATCCTACAACCATTGATGATAGTTTTCCTGATGAACATCTTTTCTTGCTGACTGCACACAATCCTTGGTATGCCGATATTGCCAATTATCTCACAACTAGTAAGACACCAGCTCATTTCTCTGCTAAAGAAAGAAGGTTGTTAACTGAAAAGAGCTTTAATTATTCCTGGATTTCTGGATTCATGTTTTATACTGGTCCTGACCAAGTCACTAGAAGATGCATACGAGAGGATGAAACCTATGATATCCTTAGGGCCTGTCATGATGAACCTTGTGGTGGCCATTTTGCTGCTAAAAGAACAACACAGAAGATTTTGACTACAGGTTATTATTGGCCTAGTCTCCACAAGGATGCTGCTCAGTACACCAAAAAGTGTGATAAATGCCAATGCATGGGCCACCCTACAAAGACTGATGAAATGCCCCTATAGCCATAGGTAGTTGTTGCACCCTTTGACAAATGGGGGATTGACTTTGTTGGTGCTATTGAGCCCTCTTGCCAAGGTAAATCTTATATCCTTGTTTGCACTAACTATGTTACCAAATGGGCTGAGGCTAAGCCTATGAAGCACCCTAGGGATAACAATGTTGCCAAGTTCCTTTATGAATTCATCTTCACTAGATTTGGAGTACCGAGGGAGATTTAATTTGATCAAGGTCCTCAATTTACTTCCAATTTGATTGCTGCTCTGATGGAGGAAAATAACATCAGGCATGGTAAATCTTCACCCTATCACCCCCAAGCTAATGGGCAGGTGGAAGTTACCAATAGGGAGTTGGAAGCTATTCTCACTAAAATAGTTGTCATTCATAAGAAAGATTGGGCTATCCGACTTCTTGAAACACTTTGGGCATACCAAACTACATGGAAGTCTACCACCGATTTCACACCATTTAAACTTGTCTACAGTTGGTCTGTAGTCATGCCTATTGAATTCAAACATAAGAAACTTAGGACAGCTCTTGATCTTGAGATGGATCTCACTATCGCATAGCAAGACAAGATCCTGAAATTGAATGGTCTTGATGAGTGGAGAAAATCTTCCCTGCATAACACATAATTGATCCAAACCCAATGCAAGCAATGGCATGACAAGTTTGTCAAGGATAAAATATTCTCAATTGGTGACTGGGTGCTCCTCTATGACTCTCGGTACTAGCATAATCCTAGGAAATTCTGAACCAGATGGCTTGGCCCATATGAGATAATTGCAGTCTTTCCAAATGGCGCAGTTCAACTCTCCATATTTGATCCAGTACATTTCAAATTGCTGGTTAATGGTCACAGATTGAAGTTGTATCACAAACCCCAGAGCAAGGATGAGTTCTTGCAGCAATTCTTTTCTGTCATTGGTGAAACCCTTCCTGCAACCACTCATAATGAGCTTTATGCTCATTTACCTTCCTCGCTCTAAAATAGTCTTTTCACATTCATAATAAACACTTTCTTCATGAAAGTTCCTTCTCCATAATAAATTTTTGCTTCATTTCTAAGTCTACCACCCATCCACCTCATCTTTTTCTTTCATTCTTGGATAATTAACAACTGCCACCTCACCAGTACTTCAGGTTAACAGACACATCAAGGTATGCCACTTTAATTTGTTTTCTATTTTAGCATATGCCTTGTCATTACTACAAGTGAGGGCCCACTTGCCAAATCTTAAGCTGGAGGGGGGAAGTTTATTAGTTTTTTTTTTGTCATTATGTTCATGCTATCTTTATATTTATTCTTTTCTCCTTTCATACTTGTATTTTTCTCCCATGATTAGACATTTTTGAAAATCATTGAGCTGCATGTTATCTTTCACACGTATAAAACTAAGGTGGTAAGTTATTTCGAGTACAAGTTCTATGGAGTGTACTAATGAGTAATTATGAAATGATAACATGTTACTTTGCATTTATATTACTCATAAGCTCATTTCTTGAGTTGATTTGCTAGAAATTTCTAAATTTGAATCATCCTGCAATTGCCTTTTCAAGCTTTCTTGTTTGAAATTCTCCTTGTCTATTTTATTTCCTGCAACTCTGTCTGGGTATCTTGCAAACAAGACAATGGGTGGTGACCTCATCATAAGAGAGCCTACTGTGCATGGTGTTTTTCTTGAAGATTAGACTTGTAGGCCACATTTCCAAGCAAGGGGTTGGATGGATTATGTTCAGAAATTGACCAGCTAGGATGATGAGGTTGCTCCTTGAAAGAAGGAGTGGCTACAGTTAAAGGGTTGAAGGTGTCATTTTCATAGTCAGTTTTAGCAGAGGTCATGGGATTACCGCTTGAGGATGAGGAATTTTTAGAGAACTTTGACCCAACTACTTCCAGAGCTCAATTCACTCTTCATACAGACCCACCGCTTGAAGTGAATAAAAAACAAGGTACATTTCAATTATCTCTCCCTGAGCCATTTAAACAATGTGCGGTTTATATCATTAGGTATTTTACCTGTGAAGGGAGACATTCATTTCTGCATGCTGTACACTTTAATTTTTTAAGTTTCTTGAGGCATGATAACCGACCTATCAATGTCCCTAGTTTCATGTTTGGAATTTTGTCAAAACAAGCTATTCTAGTCCAAGAGGGTAAGCAAAATTTTGTCTCTCACCACTGTCTGATCAAGATGGTAGTGGAGAAAGCCTTAAGAGAACAGTTAGATATTTCCTAGGAGGAATTTCTTCTACATGGGTTTAAGGAACCTACCGCTGAACCAATTGGGCATAGAGTTGGACAAAGGGTTAAAACTGCTAAGGGGGTTCAGAATTTTTTTATTGAGATAGGTAGTGTTCTTCTTCTAAGAAGAAATCTAGGGTTAGGACCCCTAATTCCCCTAGTTCCACTAATTCTTCTACTTCAAGAACAACTTCTAAAAAGGAATTGGAGACTCCTACAGAAAAGGTTGAGGTTACTCCTGCAGCGGAAACGGTTTCCCCAATGGAAGGGAAAAAGAAAATTAACCCTAGTACTAGTCGGCAGACTAAGGCATCTCTTGCAGCCACGGGCACAACTAGAAAGAGAAAAGCTCCAGCAAAGAAGGAGGAAAATTTGTTAAGAAGAAGTGCTAGGAAAAGGTTGAAAATAATTGAGGAGATTCTAGTTAATGAGCCAAATATAACACAAGATTCTGGGCAGAAGGAAGAAGAGGATGAAAACATTCAGCAAGAAGTTGAATTACAACCTGAGACTTCTCAGCAAGAAGGACAATGGACTAAAATTATGGAAGAAGATATGTTTGGGGAATGTCCTGATGATAAAATAGAACAGGTTCCTGACAAGTCAGCTAATGCAGAGGTTGCCATCATTGGAGATGATTCCAGTTTGAAAGAACAGGATTGTGTGTTTCAAAGGAGAAGACCGGCTTCTAGGAAACTTTAAGAAGATGATTCAGGAAGTGATGATTCTAATAGTTACATCAGGGAAGCAGATGAAATAGTTCTCTCCCCTATAGTAGAGTCTCCTGTAGCAGAAAGGGATCCTTATGAAGAAAATCCATATATTGACATAGACCTAGTCAATAAGGTTGTGGAGCAAATTTTAAATGAAGGATTAGATACATTAGCTTCAGTAGCTCAAAAATGTTCTAACACTAAGAGGGATATGATCATCTGGACATATCCATTGAAGAAGATGAGTATTAATAATGGTAGGTCATCTATTCCTAGAACAACAAACAATTCTAGCCCTAGTACAGTAACAGGTCAATCTAGTTCAAATTCTTTGTTGTCTATTATCTTCCAATTTTCTAAGCAATTAAATTCTAAGAGAGAGCAGTGGAAACAACAACGTAAAGAATTAAATAGGGTAGTAGACCTTCATTATCAGGAAACACTTGTTCAGGAGGAAAAGATAGAACAATTGAGTGAGAAACTTGACAAAATTACATCTTTAATTCCCAACCTGATGGGTTGTAGATCTCCATCACCTGTCTATGCTCTATTTCTAAAGGAACATCTGTTAAACTATCAAATGACCTGTATTATGCAGGACAGGTCTTCCTCATTACAAGAGCCTACCTAGTTTTCTCAAGCATTCCATAACTCTCCTACAACCATTCAAAATTTGTTATGTGAACTTTATCTCCATAACCTAGCAGTCCCTAATGACCAAGTTTGGAATCCCTTGCTTTATGTTGGGGATATTCAACTCAGAGCCCTCATGTCCTGGGTACAAAATGAAATAAGTTGGGACACTCAAGCTAGGGTGTATAGGGATTTGGAATTAGATACTCCCCTGTTTTTAAGGCTTGAAGCTAAAGATCCTAAGACTTACTACTATAACTGGTTAAGGATAGCTCCTTCCGACTCAGGTAGTAATATTATTTATCCAATGAGGAAGGAAGCATTCCATGCATATGAGGAGATGATGGATTCTAATCTGACTGAGGCCAAAAATGCCATTCAGTGGTGCTGGAACAGTTTATCAAGAGAGATGAGAAATAGAGAACCGCATTCACCTCTCAATTTTGCTATGGCATCAAAGCGCGCCCCTTGGTACATTGCATTGGGAAGGGAAAGAGAGAGTTTTTGGATCCCATTAACTTTTTAGCCTCCATTTTTACTATCTCCTTTGCTTGCAAATTCAAAAAATTTGGACAGTTTTGATATGTAGAGGGAAAAGGACAGATGGAAGAAGCACAGGGAAACAAAGGGATTCTACTAGAGCTGTGCAGAGGGTGGTACTAGATAGAGAACATCAGCTGACTACAGGTTGATAGCTAGGTTAAATAATTTATTTGCTGGAGGATTAGCAAATAGTTAAGCTGGGGAGAATGATGAACAATATTATGGAGTGTTTTGTTTATGATTTTCTAGGCACAAACTTGAATATCTTATGGTTTTCATGAACATTATACAGTATTTCATGTTTCTAAGTTTTAGTTATCTATATATTTGACACTTATGAAACTTAAGGACAAGAATGGATATATATATATATATATATATATATATATATATATATATATATATATATATATATATATATATATATATATATATATATATATATATATATATATATATATATATATTAATGAATGTCATGATAAAATATGGTATCTTTCTTCTCTAGCTTTAATGGGTAGATCTCCTACAACTATATGACAAGGCCACGTTAAAATAGGGAAACTTATTATAATCTCTGCCTTGGATTTGTGTCTTGGATTCTATTGTGTTAACCTTTTGCAAGAAGAATAAGTTAGCAAGGAGCACGTACTTAAGGATGAGTGGGTCTTTTGAGGCGGATAACTATTTCAGATGATCAATCATAGCTCCACTCCTTCCATCACTTTGCGGTTGCAGATTCAGTCCAAGTTAATTTAGTTGCCATTGTTCCTATATTCTTGTAGCATTAAAAGTGGCTTATCTTCTTGCGTGAATGGTGTTTTCATTCATATAACTGCAATTGTTATGATCTATAATGAAGGATCTAGTTTATAGGAGTTCTATTTTCCTAGCTACTTTTAAATAAGTTGGAAGTGTTGATTCCAAGTTAGTCAGTCATTTTGAGAATTTCATATTGTAACCAGCGATAGAGTAAAAGATACTTTGATAATATATTGTACTTATGTTTTATTGAATGAATATATGATAGTTCTTCATTTCAATCTCTGAGTTATAATTCATTCATACTTTCATGGGGGCCCACATGGGAGATGAATTGCATGTTCGTGTTTTAGTAGGATTCAGTTCAGTTTCTTCAAGTTGTTAAGTACTGTTGTTCCTGCAGCCACTGGTAGCAGAACCATTGACTATTTCCTACAGCATAGGTTTACTTCTCAAGCATTATCTATTTACTATTAAGTTTGTTTCCTGCAAGATGAGGTTAATCAGTATTTTTAGTTTCTAGTATAAGCTTCCTATAGCAATAGCTTTACTTTAGTAGTGATGACTATTGAGAAGAACTAAAACATAAACTTTGCAGCCATCATCTCAAGTTCACACTCCCGGATTGATACAATTAACTGAAGTCTAGCATAATGTTCCAAGAAAAAACATGATGATTTGTAACAATGAATCACTGTTAAAGGATGTCCAATCCTTAGGTTTCTAGGATATTATTCTGACCAGTCATGCATATTGAAAGAAGAATGGACATGATGAACATCATTGTTACAAGAAGGATATTGATGAACTCAAGAGTCTTCTTAAGAAGAACCAAATATGTCTACCTTCAAGAATGTCTACTTCAACATCTTCTTCACAACATGTATATTTTGATAAAGGAAAGGATCACACTTGCAGGATATAAGGGAAAATGTAAAGCTTTAATTACTACTTCAAGTGATGATTACTCCATCCATCCATGCATCTTGTTTTTTATCTCTCTTTTTTTGGGGAGGGTTTTTCCCACGAGGTTTTCCCTCTTTCTCTACTTTATGAAAGATTGCATATCTTTTGCACTTTCATATTGTACATAGGTACCTAACATGGCCTAGTAGCCAAGCCCCATCTTGCATTGTCATTTAGCCTTGTGAGCTTAAGTGCATTCCTCTAAGTTGCACTTAAGAGAGGAGTTGGTGTAGTTAAATATTCCTAATTACACTTTACTTAAGTTTACTTAGGATAATGCATTTTCATATTAGTTGTCATATAGACACTTAGGAGTTTGCATTTTAGTTTAGCAAATGGTGTAGGATAATTTCTACTTTAGGTGTGAGATCCACATTTAGTGCTCTTATCACATTATCATCATCTCATTATTGCACATGTTGCACATACTTTTTTGTACAATGGAGGATGATCCACCTTTGGTGGACATGTGATTGCACCTTGTCTAGGTGATAGGTTATCACTTGCATATCTCCTAGTTATCATACATTTCCTAAATATTCGGGCACATATACTTTGTATTTGTTTAATTGATTTTGTATCTATTTCAGTATTGATCATTATTGAATAAATCAATTTATCATATCATATTTGTCTCTCTTGTGTTATCAATTGAGCTTCTAGATCTTGGCATTTTTATTCTTTACCTTAGGCAAATTCTTACATGGTATTAGAGCTATATCAGAATTATTACAATTATTTTAGTTTAGTATAAGTAAGAGATTTTTTTGTGATGGATTGGTGAGAGTCAATTAAGGAGAAGATTTATTAGAAATAGTGCAGAGGTTTGGTGGAAGTGTGAAGTGAAGTTGTGAGTAGAGTAGGTGGTGTTGTCGTTAGACACCGGATGCTATGAGACAAGGGTTTCTTCTAGAAGATACATTGTAGGGGTGTATTTTATTTTCTCTCTACTTTCCTAGGGAAATGAGCCCATCCATAGTGATAATTATGGAAGTAAGCCACACATTGTAAAAATAACTTTAACCAGTGTCACCTTAACTGATGTTTTATTCATGAGAGTTAGTAGTATTCACCGTTTATCCCATATTAGGTGTTCCACATAAAAAAAATTGTTCATTGTGTATGATTCATGTGTGTGAGCTTTCATGTTTACATTTGATTTGATTAAGTGAAAAAAGTATTAATTTGTTTATTCTAGATCAGTGAAAGTGATAAAAAAATTATTTGACTACTGATTCACCCCCCCAATTGTCCAGGACATTCAACAATTGGAATAAGAATATTGGCTCATAGATAGTTCTTCTAACTGCATATAGAGATTTAATGGTACACAAATTGACTATTCCTATTTTTTATGGATCTAACTATGACTTTTGGAAAGTTAAGATGAGGGGATATTTGATTTCTTTAAGTTTAAGACATGTAAAGTTGTGGAGAACAAATATACATCACCCAAAAATGAACCTAATCCTTCAGATGAGATTGATGCCTATGAAGAATATGAAATAAAAATGTATGATATCTTCAGTGTATTGTCTAAAATTGAATTGGTGAAAGTTATTTCATTAGAAAATACTTGTGAAGTTTGGAAAAAATAGACAAATATTTATGAAGGAAATGTTAGAGTCAAACGAGCTAAGATGTAGACTGTTAAAGATAGATATCAGAACTTAAGGATGGAAGAGGTAGAAGACATATAGAAAGATACTATTAGAAAATTTATGATGCTATGAATGAGATAAAAAGTCTAGGTAGCACTCTAGATGATATGGATGTGATAGAAAAGATTTTAAAGACTTTTCCAAAAATCTATAGTGACAAGTGTATGCAATGAAAATACATGTAGATGCACCACAAATCAAAGCATGAAAATACAAGAAATGTGAATCATTTATGTTAGAATAAGCATGCTAAATAACTTCTAATGCAACCAAATTTCCACTACAATCTCCAATGAGCTTAAACAAGGGAACCCAATAAACCTTGTTTGATTTGCTCTTTTGATTTTTTGTGGGTGTTCTCTCCCAATACAATACAATAAATCTCACTATGATTTATGGTGAAAGATTGAGAACAATTATAAGGAACTTTCCCCAATCTTCACAAAGATGATACAATGCAAATGCAAGATCTATTTCTAAAAATGTGAATGTAAGAGATAACAACTAGTTAGGATAAAAATTCTAATATAAGATAAGAATGTAAGATTGAAACAAAAAGATTCATTCCATTATCTTGCATGTGATATCAATATTATCTAGTAGATGCAAGAAGATACAATAGAATGACTAAGTTAAAAGATGTCTATGTCTCAAATGAGGAGTGAGGCCGCCTTTTTATAGAAATTGAATATGATTGGATGGAGGAGATTAAGAGGCAAAAGAATGGATTGCCAAGATTAAGAGGTAAAAGGGAAGTGGCTAAGGTTAAGAGGCAAAATAAATGATTGGATAGGATTAAGAGGTAAAACATGCAAAAGAAAAATTTCACTTTTAGAGGGAAAGAGGAATTCAAAATTATTGGAGGAGAAAAAAGATGGAGAGGTGGCTACCTTGGAAAAGCTGATTGTACACATGATTAGAGGTAATCCACCTTTTAATTAAGATTAGAGGAATATTAGCAAAAAATAAGATTAGAAAAAAGGTCTTGATGTTTTGTAGCTTCAGTCGGATAAACACTATAAATCAATACTAGTATATATATATATATATATATATATATATATATATATATATATATATATATATATATATATATATATATATATATATATATATATATATATATATATATATATATATATATATATATCTTGAGTATTATATTAATTTCTCTAATATTTACATAATAATATATATATGAGATGTATATATATACTAATATATATATATATACACAAATATTATTATGTAAATATTAGAGAAATTAATATAATAATCAAGATATATATATATATATATATATATATATATATATATATATATATATATATATATATATATATATATATATATATATATATATATATATATATATAATCATAATTGTCATTATATTAATTACATATTAATGAATAGACATGTCTCATGAAGGGACATGTCTCTTCTTGGTTCATTCTCAATATAAATGTAAGAGATTGTTGCATTTGGAAAACACATACAATGAGATAGTGCTATTACATTTGCAATGATCCTAAAACCTTAACAAAAAGAAAAGAGATTAAATTAAAATAAATTTAATTTAATCAAAGTTTGGAAGAACTTTAGGCTAGTGAAGAAATAAAATAAATGAGATTTATTTTATATTAAGAGATGGAGGGATAATATATTAAAATAAATTTAATATATTATAATAATTAAATAAATTTATTTTCCCCTAATTTAATTAAATAAATAGAGGAATATAACAATTATAGCCAATTAATAAAATTAACTATAATGTTAAGGGCAAATATTAATAAAAATTAATATTAGAGTGTGAATGGACAATTTTAGGTGTCTACAACAAGGTCTCAACAATTGAAGAAACTTATGATACAGTTTTTTTTCCAAAGAATTATTGTTTGGCACTCTGAGAACATTTGAAATAAGGAAGTTTGGAAAAGACAAACCCTAAACTAGGACTTCTTTCAAGGTGACAGTGGTTGATGAAGATCCATAAGATGAAATCATAGATGAAGTAGAAGAAAATGTTGTAAGGAGGTTGAAGAAAGGAACTAGTAAGTATAAAGATATCTTACCTCTTAAATGTTTCAAGTATGGAAAGGTTAGTCATATTGTTACTAGATGTGTAGATAAAGCAACAAGGAAAAAACTAAAATTAAATAAGAAGGCATATTATGTGAATGAAAATGATAGTACCTCAGATGATGAATTAAAATAAGGTGACCATTTATTTTATTATGAAGAACTTGAACTTGAACCTAAAGTTAGTGTTATAACATCTCCAGAATGTAATAATGAAATAATTGATGTATAACATGTTTAAAATAATGAGAATGAATGGTTTATTAATAGTGATTTCTCTAATCATATGATTGGTGACAAAAGTAACTTTGTGAAACTTAAAAAATATGGTGGTGGATTTGTTAGATTTGGAGATGATAAGGTTGCACAAATTTTTGGAATAGGTTATATTAATTTTGATGAGATACATAATAATGACAATGTGTACTATGTAAAAGGATTACATCATAAACTTTTAAGTGTTCAAAATACATGCAAAAATGGATACAATGTTATCTTTTTGGATAATGATTGTGTGATTCAGAAAGGATCTAGAAATGTTGTTGCTGCAGGAAAAGAATTGGAAGAAATATGTACCTGTTGGATGTTGCTACAAGGCATTACCTAACTGATTAATATTGGTTGTGGCATCAAAGGATGTTTCACACTTATTGTTATAATTTAATGAAGATTAGTTCGACAAGTAAGAGATCTACCAAGATTAACCGAACCAGATAACAATGCTTCTAGAGAACATAAAGAGTGAGAAAAGACAAATCTATCAACTACTAGACCATTGGAGTTCAAGTATACACAGACTTAGGCAGTCCAAACAAACTAATGAATATATTAGATGAAAGGTATTTTATGTTCTCAATTGATGGTCATTCTAGAATGGCTTGGGTTACATTCAAGATAGTCAAATTTAGAGTTGAAAATGAAGATGATATAAAAATCAAATACTTGAGATCTAATAGAGAAGGAAATTATTTTAATAATGGACTTAATATATTTTATGAGATACATTGGATTAGAAGACTTTTGTTGATTCCTAAGGCATTGCACTAGAATGAAGTTATGAAAAATTTGGACTAGAATATACCTGATGTGTCATCTAAGATTCATACCAATGAAGCTAAGGATAAGGGAGCCATTCTTTCTGAAATTGAACCTAAGAAAGTTGAAGAAGCTTGTTGTGATCAGAGATGGTTGAAGGCAATAGAAAAGGAGATGAAGAAAATTGAGAAAATTTTGATTTGGGAACTTGTTCCCAAACTGGAAGAAAAATAAGTTATCAAAAAAAATTGGGTGTTCTACAATAAAATGGATAAGGATGGACATGTGAGAAAAAATGAAAGATTGATCTACAAAAGCTACACTCAGAATGAGGACATTAATTTTGAAGAAATATTTGTTTCCCAGATGGAAGCTATCGGGATATTTTTGGCATTTGCAAAATTCAGTAATTCTAAAATCTATTAGATAGATGTGAAGACAAAGTTGTTGGATGAATAACTAAAAGAAGAGGTTACATTGAACAACCAGAAGGATTTAAGTTATCAATAATCCACATATTGTTTTCAAACTGAATAGGTCTTTTTATAGATTGAAGCAACTTCCTAGAGCTTGGTATGGAAGATTGGATATGTATTTGGTTGATCAATTTTTTTAGAAAGGGTCTATTGATAGTAAACTCTATTTCAAACTTGAATAAGAAAAACTCTTAGTATTTATGGTTTTTAGTGATGACTTGATATTTAGAGGAGATGATGGCATGTACATGGAATTTTATAATTAGATACAAGATGAATTTGGGATTTCTATATTAGGTGAGTTGAATTTATTTCTTAGATTTCAACTAAATTATAAAAATGAAGGCATTTTTATCTCTTAGTCAAAATCTATTAGAAAATTGTTAAAGAAGTTTGGATTTGAAAATTGCAAACCGATGTGTACTCCAATGAATACCAAATGCACACATACCAAAGGGGGAAAATACTCTGAAGTAAATATCAAAAAGTACAGATAAATGATTAGAGAACTACTAATTTGACTACTATCAAACCAGATATCATGTATGTTGTTTGTCTAACAACTAGATTCTAGCAAAATCCAAGTATGTCACATGTTAGTGTAGTAAAAAGGATTTTTAGATATTTGAAAGAAACACAGGAGTTTTGATTTTGGTATCCTAAAGGATTGGGATTTACTCCAAAAATTTACAATGATGTAGAGTTTGTCTATAGTATTAGTGGTGGAGATTTTTTATTGGCTCCTAGTTGATTGCTTAGTTTAGTAAGAAGTAGAATTTTGTATCTTTTTCCTATAAAGAGGCTGATATATTGCTAATCTATCATATTTATCAAAGGTACTTTAGATGAAACAAATCTTGAAAGATATTGGTGTAGTATTTGATGAATAAATCTCAATTATTTGTGATAACACTTGCATAATAAACTTGGTATAACACTTGACATTGAGACATATTTTGATCCAGTATCTCTTCTTGAAAGAAAAGGTGTTATAATATGAAGTAAAACTTGTGTATACACATATAAAAAGACATACTGTAGATATATATACAAAAAAATTGTGCAAAGATACTTTTGAGTACGTCTGGGACAGGTTTGGGGTTATATTATCCCTTCGTAGTTCAAACTAAGTATTTTTTGCACTACATTAGTCTAGGGATCTTACTGCACATTCTTTGTATGGACTAATGTATGGGGCTTCCCCTTAGGGGGAGTAGTGTGTTATATTCCTTTTTCTTTAATGTAAAAGGGAGAGAGAAAGTATGTATTGAGACTATGTTAAGTTGTGCATTAGTTTTTGTTGATGGTGAATATTGCCATCAATGAAAAAGGGGAGATTGTTGATAGGGGGAGTTAGTTTCTGATGTTGCAGAGTTGATGAGGTTACAATGTTGATGTTGTAGGGTTTTGATGAGGTTTCATTGATGATGTTGAGATTTTTTTATGTTACAAGGTTGATGAGGTTGTAGTGCTAATATTGTAGAGTTATGATGTTGCAAAGTTGATAAGGTTGTAGTTTTGATGTTGAAGATTTGATAATATTATTTTTGTGTTAGCATGGTTGTCATTGATGGTAACATAATTATTTGGTGGAAGATATTATGATCAACATTTATGTTTTGTTTTCTATGTTTTTGAGGTTCTATTGGTCTAGACGCTGGTGCTCCAAAAAAATTGTTTTGCTGGTGTAAGATATAAAAATATACGGAGATATATTTTTATATCTATGTGTTGTTGTTGTGGGGGTATAGATAGATGTAGGGTTTGGATGTGTTTGATGTGCTTGTGGGTATATGTGTGTTGAAAATGTTGTGGACATATATTACCTCCTAATCCAAGACAAGGAGATCTCAATTGATTAACTGAAAGAAGACAATCAATGCAAAAAGGAATCAACTAGTTATGGATAAAGAGGGAAAGGGGGTCTATTTTCCTAATTCTAAAGTAAAACAATAAATCAGAAAGATTATGGTAAAATTAAACACTTATCTTGAAATGTAGTAGATCTGGAAATTGCTATTTTTTGGTATCTATACTAAGTTTCTTGAAATTCTGCAACTGAATCTGGAATGGAAACACAGAGATAGAGAAAACCCAGAAATCTTTTTCTTTTTTTGAGCCAGGTCGAACTTGACCCCTTTATGTCAACCTTGACTTGCACTGCTCTGATATAAATTTTGTTCGTGGATCCTAAAAGTTTTCCAAAAATGGTATCCAAATCTGCTCTATAATTCATTGTTCCGTACATGTTCTTGGAAAAAAAATAGTTTTATTTATTTGGATGAGGGGTTTGCCTTGGTCAAACCCCAGTTTTGGAATTAACCTTGAAATAGAATTGAAATGGAGAATGCTAGCAGGTAGTAGAATAAGATCTAACAAAAAAGCTATGATATTTAATAGATATGCAATTGTATTTGAAATGTAAAAAAGTATGTTAATATGAAAGCTTAGACTCAACATCAAAAACCATAAATGTAAATCAAAACCTCCATGATTGTATGCTTGGAATCCACTTTGAAGGAAGAATGAATAGATCTTGAGAAGACTTGTAAACCTTGATTGAACACTTGGAAGCTTGAAATTAGATGATAGATTATGTGTAGAAAGATCCTCCTTCTTTCTTTCTCTTTCCTTGCTTGCTCATGATTTACTTGCTTGATGTATACTTGATTGATCCTTGATGGAGAAAATGAGAGGAGGCTTCCTTATATACTAGTCTAGGGCACAAACTTCTAGAGAGGCCGACATATGAGAAATAAATTACCATTAGGCTCATACCCCTATAAATGGACCCATATTAAATATCTTTTAAGAGTCACTATCCGAAGCCCGAAGCAGCCGACCTGAAAGTGAAAAAGAGAACTTTCAAGGCTCCCCGCACATCAGGCATACTTTCTGATGGAAAAGGGGGACTTGGGTCAAGGTTGAGGTTGACCCTGACCTAGGTCAAGGTCAAGTTTGAACTTGACTCAGGGGGTTAAGACCCCTGGAAAATGTTCTAGGTGGGGAAAACAATGTCCGAGGAGGCCCAATCAGGGTCCCAAGAAGGCACATAAGATGGAAATAGGATAGAAAATAGAGGACAACATAATAATGGACCAAAACATCCCCTAAGGAGGGTTAAATAGTCTTAACATGGAAGTTCTTCCATTTTAAGATGATACATTAAGCCCCCACTTTAGCGGGAGAATGGAAATCGAACATACTTGCATGAAAGTTAGAAGAAAGACTCCAGTGGATCACAATGAGGTAGAACATCACTTAGTTAAGGACATGATCCCCTAGGCCAAGATTCTAACTCGACATATGCACAAGGGTATGAAAACAAAGAGAAAATAAAGACAAAGCTAAAAGACACAAAAAAGAGGGGTTAGTAAGAAAACAAACCCAAATCAACTAGCAAAGGAAACCTTGCTAAGAAATGCTTCCTATACTAATATCATATTTGGAAAACTATCATAAAAGCATAAATGACTACATAAGAAAGAAAAGAGCAACACTATAAATAACATAGCTTCATGATCTAATCCTACTAGCATGAAAGTGAAAGAGAGAAAAGAGAGTACCTCGCCCAGTAAGATGCCCACCTTACTGTGAATCACCAAAGAGGGAGAGCCCAATAGGCAACCGAACCTAATAGTTCACCCCTAAACTGTGCTTTGTAGTTGTAATGTGTCTTCTGACACCTTTTGGAATACCCATAGATCCACATTCTTGTATCACTATGAAATATAAAATGTACGTCTCTTCAGGATTTAGCAACTTATGTGCATTAACTTCTAAGGATTTAGCAAATTTGAAATTAAAAATGCACGTCTCTGCAGGATTTAGCAACTTATGTGCGTTACCTTCCAAGGATTTAGCATATTTGAAATATGAAAACTATAGCATACGGAAGACCCTATATATGCCCCCCTCCTTATCGTGGCTACCTAATAGGTAGGATAAGGAAGAGAAAGAGGATACCTACTTCACAAAGTAGGGAGATATCTTGTTAACACCAATGTACACTATATTCTTAGCAAAGAGTATTGACCCTTACGTTGAAGAACATAGATAATTGTGAAAAAGGATATGTCACTTATGGAGAAAAAAAAGGGATCCTCAAAGAGAAAGAGATCTTATCAACAAGACCCCCACCATAGAGGAGTGCTTTGGATATAATATCATCTTTCAAATAAAAGCAAAGAGGGATCAAATATTCAATCATCAAGCCACCTGAGATCAAGAGGAAGAGGAATCTTGGAACAAAGGAAGCAAACTCTAACCCCAAAGAAAGGGCAAGAGTTCATAAAGAACATAATTTTCAAAATAAAGAAGAGGTGATGACCTAAGACAACAACCTCTCACATAAAAGGATATCCATAGCCAAAACATCAGTCAGTATAGGGAAATAATGTTTCATAATAAACAAATGCCACTAAGCTAAGGAAAGTAGATCCCTAGATAGAGAGAAAGAAGGAAGACCTTGCCCCCCAGTGATGAAAGCAAGGGATATACAAAGAGATATCTTTGCAAAACAAATGTCTTATAAAAGATATCATGAATACTAGAAGAGAGCTATGGATTATTATGAGCAAAGGAAAGATATCATAATACAAAACCATAGGGATAGAATATAGAAAGAATAACCAATTAAGCTCAAAACAAAATACATGCTAAGAACATAATGGATTCTAGAAGAATGGAAGAAATACCTCTTGCCCCCCAGTCAAGAGACAAGAGGAGAAAAGATCTATATTATAGAAGAATGAGGGGTATTCCCCATATGGAAATTATGAAGAAATTGTAAAACCACAGGAGAGTGATATAATTCCTAAAGCATCCCTTTCTCTAACATACATCTTGAAATGCACACAATCAGTAAGTAAATGTGTATTACTATAGTGAAAATGACATTTGTACTTGGAGAGAGCATCTTTCAGCATAGGTTTAAAGATTTCTTTCTTAGAATTCATTAACTGAACATACACCTTCTTAGCCACATCTTGAGGGGTATCAGGGTAATGTAAGGAAGGTGTTGGAAGAAGGAGAGGAGTTTGATGACCATAATCAACCACCTTGAATTGAGATAGCGGAAAGCCAAGACCACAC
The DNA here is from genome assembly GCA_027943335.1 of Chamaecyparis obtusa. NCBI lineage: Eukaryota > Viridiplantae > Streptophyta > Pinopsida > Cupressales > Cupressaceae > Chamaecyparis > Chamaecyparis obtusa. The sequence goes on along the minus strand of BSBK01005649.1, from coordinate 441,226 downwards.
ATATCATGTTTAGGGGATAGATGAACCAAATATTTAATACCTTGTTTATTAACATCAAGCCCTAAACCCTTATAACCTTGTTTAGCTATCATATTGTATTCTATAGTGTACATATCTTGTAAAGCTTCTACGAAGGTGATTGTTGATGGTGATCATGAGAAAATGTTGTATAAGGTGGAATGATAGGTTTAGAAGAAGTTTGTTTTCACTTCCCTTTAATATCATCATGGATTGGATAAGGGGAAGGTAAATCCAAGAATTCTTGCACATCTGCATCATGAACCATAGTTTGTGCCCCATCATAAGTGTGGGAAGAACTAGGAATAGAAGATGGAGAAATGGAAATAGGAATATTAGGAATCAGAATAGGAAGGATAGGATTAGGATTAGGATTAGGAAGATTAAGAAATGGTGGATCATCTACCATATTCTTCACATAATCCAAAAGAGAAATAAGTCCTCCACACATCCTTATGAAAGTTTTGAAATTAGGAAGGCTAGTATTAGTCAATCTCATAATAACATAAGCAAGTGAAACATGAAGGGTGAAAAACATAATGAAATGGATGATACTCTCATAAATATCATAAGTACTATAAAGAGATGCTAAAAGGAGAATAATGAGGAAAATAACCACACACCAAAGCATCTTAAGGATCTCCATAGTGAATGCAATGCAAGAAATGCTTTTGTATTTTCAAAATGCAAGAGCGTAAAAGAAAACTAATCTAATCTAGTCTTAAGGAAAAGCATCCAACACCAAAAATAAAGAGTTGTCTATCGTGGGTTCACCAAAATGTAAGATATAAAAATAAATGAAGATATGTTTTTATATCTATGTGTTATTGTTATGGGGGTATAGAAAGATGTGGGGTGTGGATGTGTTTGAATGTGCTTGTGGGCATATGTGTGTTGAAAACATTGTGGACATATATTCCCTCATAATCCAAGATAAGGAGATCCCAATTGATTAACTGAAAGGAGATGATGAATGCAAAAAAGAATCAACTAGTTATGGATAAAGAGGGAAAGGGGGTCTAATTTCCTAATTATAAAGTAAAACAATAAATTAGAAAGATTACGGTAAAATGAAACACTTATCTTTAAATGTAGCAGATCTGGAAATTGTTATTTTCTGGTGTTTGTACTAAGTTTTTGGAAATTCTGCAACCGGATCTGGAATGAAAACATAGATCGAAGAAAACCCATAAATCTTTTTCTTTTCTGAGCCAAGTTGACCTTGACCTACACTGCTCTAACAAAAATTTTGTTCGTAGATCCTGAAAGTTTTCCGAAAAGGGTATCCAAATATGCTTTGTAATTCATTGTTTTGTACCTATTCCTACAAGAAAAATTGTTTCTATTTGTTTGGATGAGGGGTTTGCCTTGGTCAAACCCTAGTTTTGGAATTAACCTTGAAATATAATTGAAACAGAGAATGCTAGAAAGTAGTAGAATAAGATATAATAATGAAGCTATGATATTCAATATATATGCAACTGTATTTGAAATGTAAACAAGTATGTGTTAGGAATGGGAACACTGAGAGGAGGGGTGAATCAATGTTCTATAATATTAATGATTTTATGCTTCTTTAAACTTAACCCAATTACTTATATACTGAAATGAATATCAAAGAAAATAAGCATTCAACGATAACACATAACACTAGCTATGATTATGAGGAAACCTTGGCCAAAGGAAAAACCTCAGTGGGAATTTATACCCACTAATAATTGTACTTTGTATTATGAACCTATTAATGTTCCTTTTCCCTATTAGGAGCAGTCTTTACAATGCTGAGTACAATGACCTGGTCAAAGGTCAGACCCTATTAGGAGTCTTGAAGTAACAAACCCTGTTAAGGGTGGAAGGCTCACTGCCAGAGGTCACTACTCATAGAGAAGGCTACAACCTCCTAGATATCAGATACACACTATATCTATAATGGTGAATTATTGTCTTGACATTGCTATCTGATTAGTTCCTTTTGTGCGCTGATGCTTTAACCTCTTGTAAAGCTCTAAATCATTCTTATTTCTCTTAACACATACTTCACATATTTGTTCTCTTCCATCTCTTCCATATATTCACTCTATATATCAAATACAAAAGTGCATGTCTCATATATAGGTGCAACCAAAACTATTTACTAAGTCGGCCTATAACCTATTACATACAATGCTTCCAAATGAATTAGCTCAAGTGTGTTTACATACATTGCTATTAAAATGTTTACAACAAATTTATAATAGGCACATAGCCTTTACAAAAAAAAATAATAATCGCTAATCATAATCTTTCCCGTCAGCTGCATGCTTTGTTCTATTCTGCCACTCATTGTCTGTGTCACTTCAACTCGATGTAACTTCTTCATACTATCACATCTGACCATGTGTTCTTAGACTTAGCATTATAACATACTCAAAAGATTATTTTTAAGGGCACATATCAAAACTCTATCATTCACATATGCGTTGATGCTCTGTTCATCAGGTGCTTCATTGACTGCTCTATTCTCCATACTTAACCAAATTTTGATCTTCTAAGTTATTGCGCTGACCTCAAAAATTCATATGACTTTTTTTCCATAATGAAAACACTAAAATTAATCATATACACTAATATATTCAACTTTCCAACAATCTCCCCCTTTGTCATTAATGGCAACAAAGGAATATGGTGAAGTTTCTAAACTACATCTTTACACAAAAACTTTCTATCTTATACTCTTATCCTTTTCTGAATACTGCACATCATATACTATCTCCCTTATATCATATTACTCTACTACTCTACTCCCATATCACTCTACTCCCCCTTTGACATTAATGACAAAGGCGCTAAAAAAATTAATCTTCAAGTACTTACACAGAGAGTACATATGGGTATGCAATCTGAAGGTTTGTAATTTCTCGCTGCCAAAAAACCTTTAGTGCATCAAATGTTTGTAGATGGGTGCAAAATGCATAGGTCAGCATCTCCATCTTTTCTAGGTCTAAGCAGGGACCTTGATCATATGTCAGAATAGTGGCATCTATTTGCTTAATGTTCTGATTCAAAACTTCTAATGAAGGTGCTAGTGCATGTCTTAACTGAGTTTTTCTAGTTCTTATCTTAGCCATCTCTTTCTCCGCCATCTCAATTTTTTCTAACTAACCTTGATAGACATTATTGCACATGTTAATATCTTGGAATGGATCTTGCACTAATTTTCCTATTGCTTCCATCATAGATTCTGCTTCTTGAATCTTCTTTGAAAGGTCTGTAATGAGTTTTTCTTTGTTCCTACAGTCAACAATTATTTTTCTTCCTTTTGTTGCTATCTTCTTTAGCATAGCTTGACCAACCTTTAGAGAATTAAGGTCAAGTGAGAAATTTGCTATCAATTCACTCAACCTTTTCTTGAGATATTTCTCTTCTGCAATTTTAGATGTTGATTCTTCTAAACTTGAGAAATTTACTTTGAATCTTGATAGGATGCTACTTACATCATCCACTGAATGAACATTGATCACTTTCTTATCCTCAGGTAGTAGATTGTTCAGTATGCTAATTGATTCTATAAATAATGGATTTCTCATTACTTGTTTCTCTTTTTCTTTTTCCATAGCTAACACACTTATTTTCATCAAATCCTCTTCTCCCCATGAGTCTAAACTGGTTGAAACAGGTGTCAAACTTGAAAACAAGGAAATAGATGACTTAGGAGTAAGGAGTGTGCTATCCAAAATCTTACTCTTTACCTTTACTGGTATCTCAATAGAGGTCTCTTCTTTTTCAACTTCCTTCTCTTCTTCTTGTTCAGTTAAGTCCTCAATTTGGACTTCTTCTTTCTGCATAGATGTTTCATCAGTGCATAGAATCTCTACTTCCTCAGTACTCACAAAGGCTTCCTCAAACTTATCAAGATCCTTATCTATTGCTGCCATGGATATCTCAACATTGTCAATAACAATAGTGTCATCCTTTGTTTCAAGTATGGGCCCAGACTCTTGTGGACCTATCATGGGCACATTAGGGATCTCTGACTCCTTTTCTTGCTCAGAGGGAGCTTGGATTGCAAGCGCATAAGATGGATACATGTGTCTTTCCAAGAATACCTTTTCAAATGCCTTTTTTGTCTCCTTCACAACTAATTCATACTCTTTGTTCATTATTTGTAGAGTTCTTAGTTTAGTTCTTAGGTGAGGCTTCACCAAATCTAGCAACAATGTTTTCTCTTCCAGTGAACAGATAGGAAGATTGTCATCCAGTGTCTTTTCTCTTATCCTAAAATCCTATTCAATGGCTTGTCTCTTCAAAGAATCCAAAATATTCCATACATTATTGGGAATGACTGAATTAAGTTACAAAACTATCTTTTTGAACTTAATCACGTGCATGATAATCATGGAATGAATCTATGATTTTTCAATCTCATGATACTTGTCATAAAACTTTGCTATTTGATCTATCCTTCCTTCATCAACTATTCTAGCTTTAAAGACTTGTAGATTCAGTTTGAATCCTACCTCAGGTAGTTCTTGAGTGTTTATGCTTTGGATTCTTGTTGACCTTGCGGATGGATGGCTTGTGCCAGATTGCTTCTTCATTTTAGGAATCTTACTTGGCTTAGGAGGTAGAGTGGATTCTAGATCAATTATGGTTGTGGGCGTAGAGGTGCTATCATCAGTCTTTTTCTTCTTTTCCTTTGGATCATCAAATTTCTCTATTTTCACTTCAAAAGAGGGTGCGCTCTCAAGTTGCATTGCAATCTTGGCTTCCCTAGCTTTATCCAAGTTTGCTTGTGTAACACCATGAATTTTTAGAATGTCTAAAGTTATCTTGGATGCTTTTCTCTTTGTTGCTACATTGTATAAGATAGAGTCTATTTGTCTTGTCTTTTCTTCATAAGTACCCCATCTTGGTTCATTGGGATCCTTAGGCGTTGATAGGAGGACTTGTGCATAAGCTTCCAGAATTTGTTCCTCTACTTCATAACCAAGTGGATGAATCCACTTAGTCCTAGGCTCCACTGCTTCCATGCATGTGATATCAATTTCCACCATGAAGCATATAGTATCTTTATATTTCTCCACTATACTCTTAGGTATCCTGTACCTTCTCTGCATCCTAATTCTGAATGTTTTAATTTCCAAATCCATGAAGTCTTTCAAGGTTCTCTTTGATGTTGCCTTGAATGATATTTGTGGTAATGTAGGTAGGCTCTTGTCAAGATAAAGATCTGACACTTTACCAATAATGTGAAAGTACATGTAAATGATCAGTGAACCAAATCTGAACACTTTTATTTTTCATGCTTGATGGCTCTAATGTTGTCTAATAGTTGTGCACACAGAATCTCACACAAGTTAAACTCTCCATTTTATCTTACAATTCTAATAGCTGCCAAAATTGTTTTTGCAGATACACTATTGACTATGTTAGTATGTTGGAACTTAGAACCTAGAATCATAGCTATGAGTTTTATATCCTTCTCCTCAATAGGTTCAATTTTCATGCCGCACTTATCACTCCATAATTACAAGCTTTCTCAACTTGTTTTCTTACATCCTTACTAGTAGGAAGAATGGCATTGGTCTTGGAAAGTTCGGTCATCTCATAAATGAGATCTGATGTAATGCAAACTGGAACTTCTCCAATCCAAAATAGGTCATCATGTATTCTTCTTAGTAGGATCTTGATCCGCTCTGATTCATAGAACTCATATGCAGTCACATACTCAATTATTGGGTGATTTGTGAAGTGCACAAACTCATCCTTGAATGTCATGTCTGGATTCATCATTGTTTCAATGTGTGACCTAATTCTGTCCAATCCTATAGGTTCCTTTTTACAATATATATGTGCAAATATCTTCTACATGCATCACTCCCATCAGAGTTCTAGATAATGCTCCTTCTAGGTCATCTAGGATTGACTTAAATGGATGCTTCTTGAATATATATCTCTTCCTATCTACAATATCAAGTACAACTAGAGTGACCATTACTTACTTGATCAACACTTAAATAGGTTTCAAAGGTTTTCTAAAATGTCATGTCCAAACTAGGGTTCTGAAATCAACTTAACTTCTTTCGCTGATGAAAACAACTGCAATCTTCCAACACTAACTGCTTTGATCTCCTGTGCTCTCCAAGGGGTCGATCTCAAATGCAAATGTGTGGATAATGGATCTCCGGTGACTATTAAAACAAATTTTTGCAATTAATGCTTGCTGCCATAATATGGAATGTAACAATGAATTCCAATCTTTGTTCGTGTTGACAATTAGGCAGTGCGCTCTTGCATACTACATCAACTAGTGTCCAAACATCTAAACAAAAGGCACATACTTTGAGGGTGAGTATACCAGCTACACAGAGGTCTAGAGCTTATCTATCTCCCCCTATGACCATGAGGGTTATTTATCCAGAAGTAGAAGGTGTGTCCATTACAGATGCATCTACTACATAGTCATCAACATTATCTTTCTTTACTTCCTTCCAAATCATGCTTGCATCTTCTGTGGCTTTCACAAACTTGACTTCTCCACATTCATCCAATATTGATTTTTGAGACTCATTAGGTCTTTCTTGTGTTTGCACTTGTGATCTACAAAACTTTGAGATGTGTCCAGCCTTGTTACAAGTGTTACAAATAACTGGAGGTCTTATATTCCTCGATGCATTGATGTGAGTCACCATACTGCACTATCTAGCTGTGTGACCATTATAATTGCATATCTGACATGTGATGTTCTGATGAATTCTATAATTTTTCTATTGTTGATTTCTCTGATTGTGTTGTGTCTAACTTCTTTGATTTGATCTACAATTCATATCTCTATGACCAAATTTATTGCATGAATAATAATAACCATTGAAAGGTCTTACCTCTTTACAATCTATTGCTATGTGTGCATACTTGTTACAAGCATAAAAAGTTCTATTTACTAGCTTGCATTCACCTTTAGATGGTTCTTCTTTAGCTTTAGTATGATTTTCAGTCTTCTTGGTTTCTGTAGATTCTTTAGGTGCTTTCAATCTTTCTTGCATTGCATCAATTTGAACTTGAGCTTCATTGTATCCAATACCAGTGGTATCTCCTTTTAACTTCTGTGCATACAACTATGACTCTATTAGATCCTTACTTATGTGTGATTTGCAAATATGATTCTTTGCTTCATTCAATTTAATTTCCACCTTTTTCTTGATGTTTTCTAACTCTAAGATTTTTAGATTTGCTTGCATAAGTTCTTCATCCAGTTGTTTGTTTCCTTTGACCTATTTTTCATAGGCTTCTTGATTGTTAATTAAATTTTCATCCAATTCTTCAATCTGATCTTTTAGAGACATATTTTCTTCATTCAACTTTTCGACAATTTTTCCCAAATAATTTGTTGAACAATCTTTCAAATATTTTCTCAGTTTCTTGATGAATACTTGTGAGCCACTGAACTTCAATTTCAATTCTTCAATTTCTTTTTTAGCTTTGTCAAGATCTTCAAGAGCTACTTCAAGATTCTTCTTTAGATGTTTCATTTTAGTTGTATCCATGATCTCCTCAAGTGGTTAAAATTCTCTCAAAGGACCAAAGCTCTGATACCAATTGTTAGGAATGGGAACACTGGGGAGGGGGGTGAATCAGTGTTCTATAATATTAATGATTTTATGCTTCTTTAAACTTAACCCAATTACTTATATATTGAAATGAATATTAAAGAAAATAAGCATTCAACCATAACACATAACACGAGATATGATTATGGGCAAACCTTGGCCAAAGAAAAAACCCCAGTGGGAATTTATACCCACTAATAATTGTACTTTGTATTATGAACCTATTAATGTTCCTTTTCCCTATTAGGAGCAATATTTACAATGCTGAGTACAATGGCGTGGTCAAAGGTTAGACCCTCTTAGGAGTCTTGAAGTAACAAACCCTGTTAAGGGTGGAAGGCTCACTGCCAGAGCTCACTGCTCAATAGAGAAGGCTACAACCTCCTAGATATCAATTACACACTATATCTGTAATGGTGAACTATTGTCTTGACACTGCTATCTGATTAATTCCTTTTGTGCATTGATGATTTAACCTCTTGTAAAGCTCTATATCATTCTTACTACTCTTAACACATACTTCACATACTTATGGCCTTCCATCTCTTCCATATACTCACTCTATATATCAGATACAAAAGTGCATGTCTCATATATAGGCGCAACCAAAACTATTTACTAAGTCAGCCTATAACCTATTACATACAACGCTTCCAAATGAATTGGCTCAAGTGTGTTTACATACATTGCTATTAAAATGTTTAAAACACATTTACAATAGGCACATAGCCTTTACAAAACAAAATAATAATCGCTAATCATAATCTTTCTTGTCAGCTGCATGCTCTGTTCTGTTCTGTCGCTCACTATCTGTGTCACTTCAACTCATTGTAACTTCTTCATACTATCACATCTGAGCATTTGTGCTTAGACTTAGCATTATAACATACTCAAAAGATTATTTTCAAGGGCACATATCAAAACTCAATCAATCACATGTGCATTGATGCTTTGTTCATCAGGTGCTTCACTGATTGCTCTATTTTCCATACTTAGCCAAATTATGATCTTCTAAGTTATTGTGCTGACCTCAAAACTTCATATGACTTTGTTGCCATAATGGAAACACTAAACTTAGTCATATACACTAATATAGTCAACTTTCTAACAATATGTTAATATGAAAGATTAGACTCAACATCAAAACCCATAAATGTAAATCAAAACCTCCATGATTGTATACTTGGAATCCACCTTGAAGGAAGAATGAATAGATCTTGAGAAGACTTGAAAACCTTGATTGAACACTTGGAAGCTTGAAAGTAGATGATAGATTATGTGTAGAAAGATCATCCTTCTTGCTTTCTCTTTCCTTTCTTGCTCAGGATCTACTTGCTTGTTGGATACTTGATTGATCCTTGATGGAGAAAATGAGAGAAGGTGGCTTCCTTATAGACTAGTCTAGGGCAAAAAATTCTAGAGAGGTCAACATATGAGAAATAAATTACCATTAGGCTCATACCCCTAGAAATGGACCCATATTAAATGTCTTTTAAGAGTCACTACTCTGAAGCCCAAAGAAACTGACCCGAAAGAGGAAAAAAGAACTTTTGAGGCTCCTCGCACATCTGACACACTTTCCAATAGAAAAGGGGGACTTGGTTCAAGGTCAAGTTTGACCTTCACCTAGGTCAAGGTTGAGGTCAACCTTGACCCAGGGGGTTAAGACCCTTGGAAAATGTGCTAGGTGGGGAAAACAGTGCTCGGGGAGGCCCAATCAGGTTCCTAAATAGGCACAGAAGATGGAAATGGGAAAAAAATAGAGGAACACATAATAATGGCCCAAAACACCCCCTAAGGAGGGCTAAATGGTCTTAAAATGGAAGTGCTTCCATTTTAAGATGATACAGGTGGTATATTTTTTGATGTTCATGTTTGACAGTGGTCCAAAATTCTCTATTGTTCCAGATATGGATTGTAGTATAGTTTCTATTGGAAACAATGTTGGAATTGTTGGCATTCATTGTTTTGTCATTGATGTATATATATGTTTCAGTAAGGGAATCCATAAGTTGCAGACAGACTAGATAGACAGGTTACATATAATTGTACGAACAATGTATGATGACTTAGCTCCTGCAAATTGAGATTGGGGTAAAAGTTCATGTTTACTACATGTGGTTATGTTTGCATATGTTTATATGCTCATTTTCTCAAGTTATGGATGAATTGGCAAGATTAGTTATAGGGCCAGTGACTGGGAAACTCATAGAGTTGGTCTCAGTATGTTAAGTATATCTTCAGTACGGAATTGGAATAAGCCTTGAGAACTTATAGAATGTCAGAAGACATATGAGAGAGTCTACTATATGACCACATAGTACTTATGTAATTGGTGACATCATCTATGGCATGTACTTCAATGAAGATTCATTTGGAAGCCAACCCAGGAGTGCTAGCATGTTCTCGATTAATCAAGTGTGGATTAAGTTGTGGCCAACTATTTTATGATTTGTAATTGTTGTAATATTGTTAAGGATTCTATGTGTATCCTTGCATGGGTATATGTAATTTTTTTAATAGGAGAGGTCCTATAATTGGCTGACCTAGGAATTATGTATGTAACTTGTATATAAGGAATTTTTTCCTTATGATTATGGTGTACAAATAATGTACAAGCCTATGGGCTACAAGGACCGCTGATATAGAGTGGAGGTGGTGCATTGAGAAACAAGGAAGAAACTATCTTGGAAGAGGTTAGTTTTGGAAGCCAGTTCATATATCATTATCATAAATCTTTGTGATCTCTGGACAGTGAGTCATGACAGTGGATTTAACCTTCCTTTGGTAAGGTGACTAAGGTGTGAGCCATCTTGTAAAACCTTTAATATGGTTGTGACTCCTAACATGGTCCATTCTCTAAAAAGGACTATACTATTGTACTTGATCAACTCCTAATAGGGCTATAAATCTTTGTCAGGTTATTATACTCATAGTACTGATTTGTGGGTACCATCCCCATTGAGGTTTTTCCCTTAACAAGGTTTTCCTTGAAAATAATATTAATTTTATTGTGTTATGGTTGTTTTGATTTGTTCATATGGTTTATATTTGGAATTAAGATTAACAAGTATGCATCAACTGATTCACCCCCACTCTCAGTTGATTGGGACATTGTTACTTTAACAGTTTCAGTTTTTTCTATTTTGGTTTGTGTTGATGTGGTCTTGAGGCATAATTTCTAGTGTATTATTTCTTATTGGGCTCTAAATATTTTATAATTGGGGTAACATGTTATTTTATTGAGCTAATGTGTGTTGTGGGTTCTACTTTTCATTTCTCCTTGCCACAAGAATGTTTAGTCTGGACCTATTTCAAAATTTTGTTGGTCGACTTGGTTATTTTAGTTTAGTGTAAGAAAGAGGTTGTTTTTATTGGATTGGTAATAGTTTATTAAGGAGAATATCTATTAGAAATAGTGTGGAAGTTTGGTGAAAGTTTGAAGTGATGTTGTGAGTAGAACAGGTGTTGTTGTTAGACATTGGAGGTAGTGAAACAATGGTTTATCTAGCACTTACACTACAATGGTGGATTTTGATTTTTCTCTTCTTTCTTAGGGTAGTGAGCCCATCCATAATGAGAATTCTATCATTGAGCCACCGAATATAAAAATCAACTTAATTCATGTCACCTTAATTGGTGTTTTATTCATGAGAGTTACCATTCTCTGTGGTTTTTCCCATATCAAAATTTCCACATAAAATCTAGTGTTTATTTTGTATGATTCAAGTGTGTGCTCTTTCATCTTTACATCCAATTTGATTAAGTGAACAAAGTATTAATGCATTGATTTTGAATCAGTGAAAGTGATTAAAAAATTTATTTGACAACTATTTTTGACCCCCTATCAGTTGTTTGGGATTTTCAACTAAATTGTTGGAGGTAGTGTGCTAAAGGCTTGTTCATTTTTATTCATAATGTTCCTATATCCCATTGGAAGACAATGAGTCATTCTTGGAAATTTTTCATCTTTCCTTATGGAAATGTATTTCAACATACAAGTATTTTTTGTAGTTCCCTAAACTAGTGAGCCTTAGCCTACTAGTCTAGATCAATGAGCTTCCATGGAAGTACACCTAAAATAATTATTATAAATTAGTTCTTCATATAGTGTGATTTGGATCTCACTGAAGTTTTTCCCTTCTTGGATTTTACATGTAAAATTGGTGTTCTCATGTGTATCATGTTCATTTATTTATCTTTCTTTGTTACTAGTTTGATTAAGATTACCCGATGATAGAAAAAGTTAAACATGTGTGATCAAGACTTATTCACTCCCCTTTTAGTCTTGGGTGTGTTCAATATTTTTTTCATCTTGCTATTTTCATCTTAGAAGAGTATAATTATGAGTCTTGATATATTTCCTTATCTATACTGATTCATACATGAACTAGCCACATAGAAGGGTAGCTTAGCTTGGGATATTAGTATTGACCATGTTGTGGGATTAATTTATTCTAGTGTAGATCCTGATACTTTATATTCTACTAGACATTAATTATTCCCACACACTTTGGACTTAAATTAGAGAGATCCATGAAGCCTCTCATATTTGTCCATTCCAAGAGGATCTTTTAGAAAATTGCCCCATTCCCATTTCACATGCATATTACATACTTTATGATATTGATGCTTTAGAGGAGATTGAGTATATTATAATTCTTGCATGTTTTTATGGAATAAATGGTTGTCTCCTAGTTCTTACTCCTCAAAATACAATCCAATATTCATCTTTAATTGTTCTTGATCAGCTTGGAATTACCACATGCATGGACCCCATTGAATCAATGCGGTAGGACATTCACATTCCAGACAAAACTACTTGTGATTAATTTCTTACAGACATATAATCCTTTTTTATGGACTTGTAGATTGTATATCTGAACTATTATTTATAGGACATTCATATCCTCTTTCATGATAGCCACATCAATTTTGTTAACTCATCTTCATCACTAACAGATCTTGTTTTACATTAGGCTTCACAAGTTTTTGGAGTAACATCATCTCACTCTCACATAAGGACATTTGAGTAGTTTTAAAGTGCATACATCATTTGGATTGGGATTCTTGATTCTTCCAATTCATGGGAATGGTTGTTATCTCTATTTGAGCATTAATGGATTGTCATTAGTATCAATCAGTTATTGAGTCAGTAAAGGTTGATAAAAGGATACAAACAGAACAATCGGTCAAGCATACAGAGCCTTCACACCGAGCAAAGATAAGGTAGAACTTCAAGAACACCAAATTTAGTTTTGACCGAGCACACTTACCAAATGACAAAAAATTACCAAGTACTAAGCTAGTGATCACCGAGCACTCATATGAACTGAGCATCAATAATTTACCAAATGGTGAATGTAGTGATAACCGAGTAAAGAAGGAAATGACATAGTAATCAGGAATGACATACATCTATGCAAATAGTTCACATTGATCAATAAATAGTTTACCAAGATCGATAAATATTTAATATGGATGTAATCATTAATTTTTGTGATGATTCCTATGTAGTGTTAGATCTAGGCTATTTTTGTATGTCGTTAATCTTAGGTTTTCTAAGATGACTTAAACCCTAATTAGGTTAAGTCAGTTTGATAAATAATTGTAAAGATGTCATTATGATCATGTATCATGAAGGAGTAGCCACACTAAGGACATCAAGAGATTAGAAAAAGGGTTTATGACAAAAGGTTTATGATAAAGGCAATCAGTTTTCAGAACACATACAAGGCTACTGAGTAGAACTGAAGAGCATATACATTACACTGAGGTGATATTTATTTGATACTTCATAGATCTGAATCAAAAAAGTATAAGTTGTTATTTACATATACTTTTACTGTTATCAATTTAACCATTGTAGCATATCAAAATCTCTTAACAGAGTGGACTTAACAGTTCTTGTTTAAATCTCTTAATCGAGTACACACATACATTGTGTTGTTTAAATCCTTTAACCAGGTAGATCTAGTCAATCTCTTTGTTACTCCTAATAGGGTAAGATCAGCATAAGTGATCACAATTTGTAGCCTTAACTGACATACTTTATTGTTGTAGTAGTGAAGATTTGTGGGTGTCATCCCCACCACAGTTTTTATCTTCTAACAAGGGTTTCTGTGATACCAAAATATTTGTGTCATGAGTATGAATTTTTATGTATGATTTATTATTTTGTTTACATGCACTTTACATTATTAGTTATCTGAATGTATGTTTCAAACAATGGAATCAGTCAGTTAATTAAGATCTATAATTTCAAAGATTTTAGTCTTAAATTTTTTTAAGGGTATTGATTCACCCCTCCCCTCTCAGTACTTATCTTTCCATAATTTCAACAATTGGTATCAGAGCTAGATATCTTGTTAAGGAAGTTTAACCACTGAAGAGGAAAGATCTAAGGATGGAAAGATATAAGCTAGATAAGACTATTGAGAATCAAACAATACATATGCAAATATTTATTGAACAATTTTAGCAAGCCAAAGATGAAATGAAGAAGTTACTAATTTAAAGAAAGGATGTGGCAATTCGGTATGGTGAGACTGATTATCATGAAGAAGAGATAAATGACCCATTTGAGACATCCAGATCTGGATCTAGTAGCATATCTAATGCATCTAAAGGAAAAATATAAAATCTATCTGAAAAGAACCTACATCTTACTGAACAAGTCAAAGCTTTGTAGATCGGTCTAGAGACAAAAATGGTTAGGATGATTGATGTCATGAACAATGCTAGGCAAGTAGAATAAGAAAGAAACTTGGCTATTAAAGATAGGAGACAAATGACTGACAAGCTACAAGAGAAGGAATTTGAGATACTGAGACTCACTGAGCATCACTTTGAAATCTCCAATCAGATGGTTGTCATATGTCAGGAAGTCAACTGAGTAAACAGTAAGCTTACTAGGAAACTAGAAGTCATCGGTGAATTGAGAGAAGAAAATGAAAGACTGAAGAATGAAGTAAAAATGAAACAACAACATAATGAGATGATCAAGAAAGATGAAGATACTACTAAAAGAATGGATGAATTTATGATAAGTCAAAAAATACTGGATAGCGCAACTAGTTTAGGCTACACCAAGCAGGGAGAATCATCTAGACAAGCTGAACAAAAGAATTCCTACACTAATCCAAGGCTAAAGAAGCTATCATGTTATCATTGTGGAAAAATGGGCCACACAACAAATGTTTGCAGGAGCAAAGAAAAAGTTATTCTTAAGTCCACTCCTAAGTTTAATGGTTACTACTATAAGTGTAACAAGTATGGACACTAGACACATGAGTGCAGATTTAAGTTGAATAAGACTCCTAAGAAACCCTACATGGAGAAACACTATCATACTTGCAATATGCATGGACACATTGCACAAGAATTCAAGACAAAGATGAAGCAAGTCTAGACACTGAAAGATGATAAGAAAGTATATCAACCGAGAAGGCAAGGTAATGCATATACTTGGGATTACAACACATGTGTTAATTGCACATGTGGAAGGTATGGACATATAGCATAAAATTGCATGAGAAAGAACTGGAGAGGAAGATCTCACAACTGGACAAGCACTGGTATGGCATGTTTGCACTATCATAAGGTCAGTCACTTGAGTAAGGATTGCAGAGACCCCAGAGCCACAAACTAATTAAAATGGAAATACAATTGAGGAAATCATGAGGATAAGAAATACAATGTGGAGAAAATAATCAAGTGATAATGCTAGATCAAGCACAACAATCGGTGATACCTCATCCATTGGATTGGGTGACATGACCACCTCCACCTAAGTCATAAAGGTATGTATGGAACTAAAATTTCAAATTGATTATATCTAACAAATAGTTCCTTATATCTAGTGTTTGCATACCAAATCTGCATGAAACAAGATGCACTATGGTTTTATATGTTTTGAGCTTTAAATGTACACAGTAGGTATAAGAAAGATCAAGTATGTATTTGCTAGTCGGTAACTATCGGCAAGGTTAACCGAGTTGAGAGATTAATCGAGTAAAATTAAAGTGTTAATCAAGCTTATGATCTTTTGAAGTATACATCGAGCGCACCTACATCTACTGAGCTGTGGTAGGTCAATCATTAAATGCAAAATTTTGAGTGGGAAAAAAAATTTAGGGTATAAATATACAGTGGACTTAGTTATTTTTCACATTGTGAACATGAAGAACCAGAGCGATGTCGAGCAAGGATTTGAGAAAAGAATTTCCAAAGCAGTTTAGCACATATTTGAAGGTTTCCAAGTAGATTAGTCACAATCACAAGTTAGTTTTATTTGCACTGAGCTATTTAGTTGCTATCTCTCAAAGCCCTAATTTGAAGAACAATGGTGTCATCATCGAAGATTGAGAAATCTAAGACTGGAACTGAGAAGAAGGTTAATTTAATCAAGTCTACAACATGTATTGAGCCAAAATATAAATCACATCCTAAAGTTACATCGTAAATCAACAAAACCAACTCATTTTTGAGCATTCCACCTAGGGTTTTTCTGGTTGAGGATATCTGCGCATATATATACTAAAAAATTGGTGAGATAGGTAATTTTGAGCTCCAATCCACCTTCCAAGAGCTTAGTGTTGATGGAAAGCTCAAGGATGAGCACACACATTTGGAGGTGAAAGGTTTAGTTAACACCCTATATTTCTAGAGGGTTTTCAAGAACAAATGGATTAAGATAGTGTTGAGTCGTGTGCATGAGGGAAAGTTATGGCTGGATGAACCGGTCAAAATTATCAGAGATATTATGCACGCAATCACCAGTTATCCCATAACTGAAAAGGTAAAAGCATTAAGGAGTGCACCAAGAGATGAGATTGAAAAAGAAACTAGAGCTGAATGGGATGGTAGAGGCATGTGAATCAACACCATTGTTGATCCCAAGACTAGATTCGGTGCATATGCAATTGGGTACAAAATATTTCAATCTAGTAGACCTAATAGTGTCATGTGGAGCTATGGATATAGCTTATAAAATTTTGAAGAAAGGCTTTCAACTGGACCTCGTCGAGCTCTTATTGAAGTAGTTAGAAGAGAACATGAAAACCATTAGGTTGACAAAGTCTAATACATGTAAGTTTGGTTCACTGTTGTTATGCATATTTTTCTATGTACAAATTTTTTTCCCCTCAGTCGGTAAGGTTGATTGGGATGTTGATCAACTGGTCATTCTACAAATAAATGATTTTGTTCAAAGTTTAGGATAAATTTTGTTAGTATCATGGATGTATATTTTGAATAATTCAAGGACCAAATGCATCAAAGAAGTAGAATACCAGGTCAGATGGTAGAGCAATACAAGGATGAAATATGTTTCTTAGTGGACACCAACACCACTTTAATAAAGGTTGTTGAATTGAGAACAACATGGTTAGCATTGATAGGCTATGAACTTGATATTGATCAAGATTCTAGGTCAATAAAGGCTTTACTGGCCGAGCCCAAAGATCCACAAGCAACTAGGTTTGGAACCTATGAAGAGGAAAAACAAAGAATTAAAATGGATCTAGTCAGAGTTAAGCTGACTAATAAGTCTAAGAAAATGATGGATACTTTGCTAAAATAGTCTAGAGATGATGCAGCAGAGGAAGAGGCATTTGAGGCTAATTCGGTTGAAGTGGCAACCATGGAAAAAATACTGATAGGATATGGTGAACATGATGAGGAGGTGATCAAGTCTAATAAAGACATACAATCTACAATGGTCAAGGCTATAAGAAAGATGAAGCAAGCTGAAGCATCGACAAGAGCAAGGACAAGGTCTACAATAGTTGGTTCTCCACCTTTGAAGAAAGGAGTTGGGAAAATTTCAAGGCCCTCTCTTACAAAAATGTATCAGAAGAAAAAGAGAGGTGCCCAAGCCACCTCCGAGCTACCTAAAAGGAGGAAATTGATAAGGGTGAAAGATGACATTGATGAAGAAGATAAAGAGGAAGACCAAGATAAGTTTAAAGTAGTTGTAAATAAAAATCAAACAATTGATGAATTGGCTGAGGAAATAAAAGAAACTGGGAGTCTTAGTAACCCCAAAATGAGTTGGTATGTACATATGTCTACCGAGGATCAGCAAAAGATAGAAGAGGCTATCATACAGATGATGATCAAGTTTAAAAAGGTACTAGTTGAATTTGCAAAATATGTACCTAAAAGTTTGTATGAGAAAGTGTCAGTGAGATGGACCTATGCCTTGCACACTGAGAAAAAGATGAGGGAACATTCACTAATATTGGCTATGCCTACATTATCAGTTCCTGAGATAGAATAATTGATGACATAATATTCAAAGAGTTTTTTAGTAAAAACTAGAGCCCTAAATATTTTGGCAAGCAAACTTGAGGAAGTTGATGAAACTAGTAAACTTATATGGACTTCAATTCTTACTGCCCAAGAAGAAGCAGATAAATTGGCATTGGTAGTCGTATCTGTAGACACACAAAATTGGACAAAGTGCTTTTAAATTGCAAAAATCATAAAATGGCAAAAATCAATAAAAATGCACTAAATCATCAAAAAGGGATTAAATCATGTAAAAATGCACATAATTAAATAAAATGGACAAAATCAATTAAAACAAAGGAGAAATTAAATAATGATGTTAAATAATTAAATCAAAGCTTAAAGGGGTGAAAAACACTATATAATTGATTTTAATCAATTAATTGTATAGTTGTTTTAATCAAAAATCAAAATGAACCCATTACCCATACATGGCTAAATTTAATTAATTAATTGAATTTAATAAATCCTATTTTTTTTCAACAAAGTTGATGAACCAATGAAAATTGAGGACAAAAAGACACAAATCACTCAAACATTTAAATTGTCCAAAGCTTTGAAACCATTTAAAGGCTTGTCCCCTCATTTGTCCCCCCATTTATGAACAATGCAAAGTATTTGACTCAACCAAGGGATAACCATGATTAATTCACTCCACCCCCTACCCTTGGACATTTACTATAAATATGAGGCATTTTGGAGAGCATTTCCATCTTAGAAATTCATTTTCAAAGCATTGTTATTATAGGCAATTGAGTGCATTCTAAGAGCAATTAAGAACATTTAGAGCAATTATCATTGTAGTTTGTCAATTTGAGCTAGATTAAGCATTGAATGAGCATTTTAGAAGCATAGTAGAAGCATATAGAAGCATAATTCTCATTTTAGAGGTGTCACTAGTGAGGATCTAAGCTGAGAGCTTCATTTACCACTTCTTTCTAGAGAACCATGAGATGTTCTAGATTATAGTTTCATTTTAAATTAGATTTGCATTGTATTTTATTTAAATTGATGCTATTAGATCTTAATTTCATGAAGGTGATGTTCATCATCACACAAATGGCACCCACCGTGGGGCACTAGGCCTCATTTCATCATTTAGATCTTCATTTGCATATTTGTATTCTCTATTTTCCGTGTTTATCTTGTAGGAAATTGGTGAAGTCACACTTACAGGAGATCTATTCATGGATGTAGTCATTTTACTACCACCTACAATCTCTGTACTAACGTGGATTAGCTGGAGATTCACATCTATGACCGTAAAGTATTCAGCCTTTGTTTCTTCAAGTCACGCCTGTGACTCAGGGAGTATCGCGTTGCTTAATTTTATTGTCGCATATCTTAAAGCTTTGCTTCACACTTTTAATTAATAGTTATGCCTATGATTCTTGAAATATCGCTTAGTTGAAATTTGTTGTCGTTAAGTCTAGGCTTTGCTTCACAATTTTCAAATTACTGTCACGCTTTGGATATTTTAGTTTCCGCTTACTATTAGTTAAAGTGTCACTATGCAATAATCATTTTCTGCAATTTAAAGTTCTATTCACACTTAGGAATAAATTGTACATGCTTTTTTGATTTTCAGTATCACTTGTGGCACTGCAGAGTGTCGTTCAATATCTGTAAAATTATGCCTACAAACATTTTGTTTTCGCCTATTAGCTGGATGATGTCGCTTGCTATCTGTTGTTTGTATTTACTATTTAATTGATTAAATCACTCATCTAACATTCTATTTATGTGATTTAACAGTAAATGAACAGACATCCGAAGGTGCAGAAACTTGAAAGCAGATTCAACCAAGAGGGAAAGGCACTAGCAAGGAAAATTAAGAAAGAGAACAAAGCACATATTAAGGTTGTTCTTGAGTTAACACAAGAGGAGGATAATCAGGTATATCAAAAATGCTTTGCTATAATTGAAGCTTATAAATAGAAATTTATCTCTCTTAATTGGATCTTTAGTCCTTAGTTCAAATTTTTGTTTGAATATTTGCAATTAAAGTACTTAAAATTCATTACATAAATCTTTGCTTTGTCAAGTTCAATTTTGGTTTCCCCTCATAGTGTTTGTTAGTGTTGACTAACTTGCTGGTGGACAAGCACATTTGGTGGAGGATCTTGCCAAGGTGAGTGAAAAACAATGATGAAACCTTTCAAAAATGCCCCTAGCTTAGTCTAGGTACAAGGAAAGGTATTCTCCTATTCAAGCTTGCATTTGATTAAATTGCAGCATTCCTTTTGATATAAGCTTGAGATAAAGTAGGAAATGAATTTCACACTTCAATTCTAAGAATCTCCTTGTCAAGAGATTGGGAAAGAAAAAATGTGTGTCTAAGTGTGTGGAACAAAGAAAGACAATAGGGATATGCTCTTCACTCTTTGAGTGAACCAAACTCCCAAACTTGTCGACCTAAGTTCATTTCTTGTTTTTCATATATATGCTAGAGCAATAGTGGGCTCACCTCCCAAGTTTTCCTTAACGAGGCCAGTGAGAGGGACAACCCAAAGTGGGATACACTCGCTTTTGTTGTGGGAATCCAACCCACTCTAAAATGAAATGCATGTATCCTTAATGGGGTGCATGACAAACAAATTTTAATTTTTCAACCTTCCTCTAGTAGTCCTCACAGATTGCGCAAAATTGTACTTTGATGCGTGTGGGAAGCCTCCTTGGAGGATGAGAGATTGAAGTCTATTTGAATAGAATATATACTAAAACCTGGATAAAATAGCAAGGCCACCTTATAGAGCCATGTTTACAAGCCAAAATTGACTTTAGGTAGGCTGTTTGGAATTCTTTCTGGTGATATACTTGTGAAAAACATTGGAGAATATACACATTAGAGTGTTTTTAGGGACATGATGACAAAGTGATGTGTGTGTTGTGATTGTTTTTCTATTTTCAAACAAAGAAATTTCAAAAGACTGATCTTAAATGTTTAAAAATCCAAAATCTTACAATCTAGTCAGAGAAGTGCCACTTGTGCACAAAATAATACCACCTATCAAAGGCAAAGTCACACCTGTGATAGTTTCAAAACCACTTATCAATCTGGAAGTCATGCCTGGCACATATTCAATCACGCCTATCAATACTGGAAAAATGCCTATTAATGGTAAAATGCCACTTACACCCTGCAGCGTGTTGCCTAACACATTTCCAGTCGACACGTGTTAACTTTTCAGTCACACCTAGCAGCAGTTTAGTAACGCCCAAAAACAAAGAAGGGCAAACAGTGGACATTTCTCGAGGATTTGTAAAAACTTTGAAATCATTTTTGGATACCCTTTGTGGAGATATTCTTTATCAGTGCAACAAATAGATCATATTCTTGAAAAAAATTTATAATGATGAGTCTATTTGAGAAACAAATCAATCCTATCGGGAAGCATAATTATTGAAATCAAGATCAAGATCTCTGTTGGAATCAAAATGATGAAGTATTTGAAGAAGAAGTTTCAGAAGCAATCCAAGATCCCATGTTTATGGAAATAATGAGATTAGTTTTGGACAGGGATAAGGAAGCATATTTCATGAAGTTAGCTCAATTAGGAGCTAAGCTTCCTCATGATTTTGACACATCTACCTTGTGGGAAAATGAGGAAAAATGAAAAGAGACTATTGGAAATATAGATGGAGTAACTGAGAGGGGGGGGTGAATCAGTTAACCACAAAAATATTACCACAGATCCCTTAGATGTCTTAATAATTCATTTAACGCTGTCACTCGGGAATCATACAGAGAAATGCTGAAACTCAGTTATTGTAGTCAGTATTAATTATAACTGTTCTTAAGTATTCATTAGTGATTAACATGCATGCATAAAGAAAATAACATGAACACAAGAGACACCAGATTTAACGTGGAAACCCAATATGGGAAAAACCACCAATGTAACTAGTTACTATTTTTCACTCTTCTAAAGTGAGCCCTGTTAGGAGCCAACCCGGTTAAAGGTTACAAAACACACTGTTAGGTGTGACCTTGTTAGAGGATTTAATCACCTTGTTAGGAGTGGCCTTGTAAGAGGTCTTTGAAACAATTCAATAGAACTATCACCTTGTTAGAGGATTTACAAAATGACTGTTAAACCAACTCTGTTAAGAGATTTTGAAATCACTGCTACAATGGTAAGAAAGTAACAATGAAGTGACCTAAATAATG
This sequence comes from Chamaecyparis obtusa, assembly GCA_027943335.1. Lineage (NCBI taxonomy): Eukaryota > Viridiplantae > Streptophyta > Pinopsida > Cupressales > Cupressaceae > Chamaecyparis > Chamaecyparis obtusa. The sequence continues at coordinate 419,158 of BSBK01005649.1, read as the reverse complement.
ATGCAACTAAATTGCTGATTACAGATCTCTGTTTTGCTTTACTAGATCCTTTCTGATCAAATAAATCTTTGCTACTCCTCAAGGATATCTAACCATCCTTCAAAATTCACACACACCTTCCTTCAAAATGATTTGCATGTTCGATCACAAATTTTCACACTTTCACACTATTCTTCTCACCTCTTAATTCACCACTTGACCTTCTATATATATACCATTCAGATTGTCAAGTCGACACTAATAATCATTAACACTCATTACAATAGTCAGCTGGAATAAACAAACTTTATTTCTCAAATTAACAAAATCCTTTATTGGGCCAACCTTGCTCGATAAATACTAATCCTGAAAAGATTTCCTTCGATGATCGAGTGAACTCGGTAAACACTGTGAATTCTGCAACATCCTTTGGAGACTGAGAGATCTCGGTAGACACAAAAAACTGCCTGCTGACCAACTGAGCTCGGTAGACACACAGAACTGCTTTTTTGACCGACTGAGCATGATAATTGATATGACATTTGTGTGACATCAAAGAAAACACACAATTAATCCAACAATCTCCTTCAAACAATTATATCCAACAATCTCCCTCTTTGGCATTGATGGCAACACAACATGTCATAGCACAATGAAATTTCACAGAAAACATAGAGTAAGGAACATATCCTTAGCTTCATTCTGATTCTCATCTATGAGAACTCCCTTTTTCAGAAAACTTCTCTTTCAGACTGAAAACTCTCCCTCTTGACTTCTCAAATTCTCCTTCTTAGAAATTTCTTGAAATGACAACAAACTCTCCCTCTTTGACAACACATGCCAAAGACAATACACACACTTTCGGTGAATACCAATGTACCTTAAGTACTGATTCATATGAAATGATTCCTTGACTAAGCTGCATCAACTGACTGATCTTCAACATGCTCTAGTTGATGCATCACTAAAACTTTATTTAGTGAGCCTCGGATAGGGGAATGACCCCTAACTTACCTCTTAGATACAAGAATGCATCCTTAGGTAGTGGCTTGGTGAATATATCTACAATCTGTTCTTTTGTATGAATATATTCCAATTTGATTTCCTTGTCTTGCACCAATTCTCTGACAAAGTGATATTTTATAGCAATGTGCTTGGTTTTGGAATGCATAACTGGATTCTTTGAAATATTTATTGCACTTGTATTATCACAAAATATAACAAATGGTTCTTTGATCTCAACCTTCATGCCTTCCAATAACTATTTAAACCAAACAATATTAGAGCAGTTTACTATTGCAGCAACATATTCTGCTTCTGCTGTGGATTGGGATGTGCACTTTTTCTTTTTACTGGTCCAAGATACCAACCTCTTGGAAGGAAAGAATGCTCCACCACTTGTACTCTTTCTGTCATCAATGTTTCCTACCCAATCAACATCAGTAAACACTTTTAAGTCTAGATTGCCTCCAAATTTATACCACAAGCCATAATCTTCAGTTCCTTTCAAGTATCTCAAGATTCTTTTGATTGCCATCATATGATTTTCTCTGGGTTTTGCTGAGAATCTTGCTACTATACCAACTGCTAAGGCAATATCAAGCCTTGTATGAACTACATACTGTAATTTTCCAATCATTGATCTGTATAAGGTCTGATCTACTTCTTTTGAATCATCATCTTTGGTAAGCTTCAGTCCAGTACACATGGGGGTACCAACTGGTTTTGCATCTTCCATACCAAACTTCTTAAGTATTTCCTTGATGTATTTAGACTGAGTAATGTAGATACCGTTCTTGCTCTGCTGAATTTGAAGACCAACAAAGAACTTTATTTGACCAAACATAGACATTTCAAATTCTTTGTTCATTTGCTCTAAAAATTCTTTGCACTAATCATCATCACCTGTAAACACAGTATCATCCACAAATATTTCTGCCAAAACAATTCTGTTATCTGGTCCTTCCTTGATGTACAAACTACTGTTATCATTAGCTCTTTTGAAACCAATCTGAATAAGATAGTTATGTAATCTTTCTTACCATGATCTAGGGGCTTGTTTCAGACCATACAATGCTTTGTGTAACTTGCAGACCATATTCCTTTTGTCTGGATCAACAAAACCTTTAGGTTGCTCAATGTAGACTTCTTCATCAAGAATACCATTGAGAAATGCAAATTTTACCTCCATCTAATATACCTTAAATCCTTTATGTGCTACATATGCAAGGAGAGTTCTTACACCTTCTAATCTTGCAATAAGAGAAAAAGTCTCACCATAATCTATACCTTCTTCTTGAGAATATCCTTTACACACCAATCTAGCTTTGTTTCTTGATACTTGACCATCTTCATTCAACTTATTCTTGAATACCCATTTTGTTCCAATTACATTTTTGTCTTTAGGCCTAGGTACAAGAGTCCATGTTTTGTTCTTCTCTATTTGTTTTATTTCTTCATTCATAGCCTCAATCCAACTTTCATTTTCCAATGCATCTTTGACATTTCTAGGTTCAAAATCAGCAAGTAAACATGTACCTTTTAGTTTACTTCTTGTCATAGTACCATCTGATTTGTTTCCAATAATTTGATCTGGTGTATGATGCTTCCTGACATATTTGGCCAATACAGGTTCCTTGCCTCTTGAATGAGTTACATTGTCATCTTCTTGAATTTCATCTTTAGGTTCTAGTTGCTCAGGCTCGGTAGATATTGGCTCGGTAGCTTCAGACTGAGACTCGGGTCCTTGTGACTTAGTTTGAACTTCTTCTTGTGACTCGGTTTGATCTTCTTCCTATGACTCAGTTACTATATTGGCCTCGGTAGATGTAGTCTCCTTATTGACAGATGTGTCTGGTAATGTATTAGGTTCAATGTAAACAAATCACCTATAATCCTCTGGTTCCCTTTTGCTTTCTTCTTCAGTCTTTTCTGCAAACTCATCAACTTTCACATGTGCACTTTGTATGATTTTGTGAGTAGTCAAATTCAAACATCTATATGCCTTACTCTTGCAAGAATATCCCAAGAATATTCCTTCATCACTTTTTACATCAAATTTGACTTTTCTAGATTCTTTTAAGATGTAACACTTACTACCAAATACTTTCAGGTAACTTACATTGGGTTCATAGCCATACCATAACTCATAAGGAGTTTTGAATGTGTCTTTCTTCAACTGTACTCGGTTTAAGGTATGAACTGCAGTGCTGATAGCTTCCTTCTAGTATTTCATAGCAATGTTCTTTTCAATCATTAGAGTCCTTGCACAATCCATGATAGCTTTGTTCCTCCTTTCAGTTATTCCATTCTACTCAGGAGTTCTTGGGGCTGATACGTGTCTTTTGATTCCTCTTTCAATGCAAAAATTATTGAATTCATGGGAGATGAATTCACCACCTCTGTCTGATCTTAAGCACTTCATTCTTTTCCCTATTTCCTTTTCTACTCTTGCCAAATACCATTTGAATTTCTCAAATGCTTTTGACTTTTCTCTTAGATACATAACAGTCATCATTCTAGAGTAGTCATCAACAAAGAGAATAAAGAATTTTTCTCCAGTATAGTTCTTAATTCCAATAGGTCCACATAAATCAGTATGCACAATTTCCAAAATATCTTCAAACTGATAGTTTTTACTTTTAAAGCTAGTCTTTCCCATTTTTCCAATCTGACAATTCTTGCATAGACCAACATCAGGTTTCTTCAAAGTAGGAATGCCTCTTACTTTCTTAAATTTTCTTATTTTCACCATATTATCAAAATTTACATGACATAACCTTTTGTGCCATAACCAACTTTCTTCAATTTGAGCAATAAACATGAGCATTCACCAAGATCAAGATAAAACAAGTTACCTTTGGTTTGTTTGCCTGATCCAATCAGTTTTCCCTTGTCATCCAGCAGTCTTTCTTTGCCATGCATGAATTCAACTTTGAATCCAATGTTGATTAGCTATGCTACACTTAGAAGATTATGCTTTAGTCCTTCAACCCAATATGCATTATCACATATAAGTTCTTTGGTTAATGAGATTCATCCTCTTCCTTTTATGCAACAAGGTTCATTGTTTCCAAACCTTACATTACCACCATCATAGTCTTCAAGGTGTTCAAACTTTGTTCTATCACTAGTCATATGATGTGAACATCCACTGTCTATGATCCATGTATCATTTTTGCTTATATGAGAGATAAGTGCCATCTCATCTTCATCATCATCAGATTCATCTTTTACAGCAATGAAGACAATTTCTTCTTCACTATCATCAGAATCCTTAGCCAAAAAACATGTTTTCTTACCTTTATCCTTGAATGATTTGAAATTCTTCCTACCATTGTACTTGTGACCTTTCTTCTCATCCTTGCTTTGCTTGTTTGGGCACCTAGCTGCAATATGACCAATTTCTTCTAATGAAAAATAGATTAAGGGAGTTTTACCTTTGTATTTACCTCTGCCTCTAGTATATTTCTTTGCAAGTAATGCTTCAATAACTTCAAGATCACTATCAAAAATTTCCTCTGATTCTTCTTCACTTTCTGATTGGATTTTCTTGCCCTTCTTAAGTGAAAGTTTGGCCTCAAATGCTGATTCAATATTTTTGGAAGTTGGAACATAGTTGTCATAGTTATCCAACTCAAAAGCTATCAATCTTCCCACTAAGACATCCAAAGTTATATTGTGATTTTCTTCACATATTCTTTCTTGAATAGCAGACACTCTTATTGCATAAATAGGGAGTAATGTTCTGAGAACCTTACTTATAATTGTTTCATCATCAATTGTTCCTCCAGAAGCTCTGATTGCACTAACACTTGCCTTGATCCTTTCAACATATTTTGCAATGTTTTCATCTTCTCTCATTTTCATCTGATCAAACTGTCCTCTTAGGCTTTCTGCTTTGGCTCTCTTCACATTTTCATCACCACCAAAAATTTTCTTCAACATGTTCCACATTGCATAAGTAGTTGTGCAGTCTTTGATCTCATCAAATTCTTCATAGTTGAGAGCTGATGCAATGTCTATCATCATGGTGTTATGGTTCTTTTTCTCTGCAATGTCTTCAACAGTTAATGTGCCAGTAGGAGATGTATATTCTTGATCAAGATATTTGCATCCTGAATCACCAATGGAAGCTAGATGAAGTCTCATGAGACCTTGCCATGTTGAAAAGTTATCTCTATTAAGCCTTGGAATTTCTCTCTTGTAAGACATCCTGATCTTTAGCTTAGGTCCTTGAAACCCTTCCCGCAAGCACCAAAAGCTCTGATACTAATTGTTGGAAATATAGAAGGAGTAACTAAGAGGGGGGGTGAATCAGTTAACCATAAAAATATTACCATAGATCCCTTAGATGTCTTAATAATTCATTTACTACTGTCACTCGGTAATAATAAAGAGAAATGCTGAAACTCGGTTATTACAGTGAGTATTAATTATAACTGTTCTTAAGTATTCATCAGTGATTAACATGCATGCATAAAGAAAATAACATGAACACAATAGACACCAGACTTAATGTGGAAACCCAATATGGGAAAAACCACCAATGTAACTAGTTACTATTTTTCACTCTTCTAAAGTGAACCCTGTTAGGAGCCAACCCAGTTAAAGGTTAAAAAACACACTGTTAGGTGTGACCTTGTTAGAGGATTTAATCACCCTATTAGGAGTGGCCTTGTAAGAGGTCTTTGAAACAATTCAATAGAAATGTCACCTTGTTAGAGGATTTACAAAATGGCTGTTAAACCAACTCTGTTAAGAGATTTTGAAATCACTGCTACAATGGTAAGAAAGTAACAATAAAGTGACCTGAATAATGATGCAACTTGCTGATTATAGATCTCTATTCTGCTTTACTAGATCCTTTCTGATCAAATAAATCTTTGCTACTCCTCAAGGAGATCTAACCATCCTTCAAAATTCACACACACCTTCCTTCAAAATGATTTGCATGTTCGCTCACAAATTTTCACACTTTCACACTATTCTTCTCACCTTTTAATTCACCACTTGACCTTCTATATATATACCATTCGGATTGTCAAGTCGGCACTAATAATCATTAGCACTCATTACAATAGTCGGCTGGAATAAACAAACTTTATTTCTCAAATTAACAAAATCCTTTATTGGGCTGACCTTGCTTGGTAAATACTAATCTTGAAAAGATTTCCTTCGGTGACCGAGTGAACTCGGTAAACACTGTGAATTCTGCAACATCCTTTGGAGACCAAGAGATCTCGGTAGACACTAAAAACTGCCTGCTGACCGACTGAGCTAGGTAGACACATAGAAATGCTTTGCTGACCAACTGAGCATGATAATTGATATGACATTTGTGTGACATCAAAGACAACACACAATTAATCCAACAATCTCCTTCAGACAATTGTATCCAATAGAGACATCATCTAAAAAGTCATCGTTAAGATCAATGTGTCCTTTTCTTTATGATGATGGGCCAGCCGTACCTTCATCCTCCTCACAAAAAGAAGTGTTCAAAAGTAACAAAGCTATCTTGGATCAAGGGAAATTTCATGATCAGCCTATTTGTGATCAAGATAATAAAGAGTATGAAGAGAAAAGTATCACTCTCAAGCAAGATCTAATGCACGAACCTCTATCTAACAAAGTTTCTCCCATAGCTTGTACACCTTTCATCCTTCATCCATCTTGTGAACCTCTATCTAGCAAAGATTCTCCCATAGCTAGTACTCCTTTCATCTTTCGTTCATCTCCCAAAGCTCCACAACTATCCAAAATTTCTCCACCAAAGAGTCAGTATAATGATGAAGCTTTTCAAGTTGACTATGTTTACCCTCAAGGCCTATCTCTAAAAGAAACCCAAGCTAACTTACATCTTGCTACAAATTGTTTCCATGCTTTAAAGATCTTGGACCCCAAAGCTTCATGTGCTTCAATGCCTATTATACCCATTCAAGAGGATCCTACACCATTCTTCCAAACATACACCACACATATCCAAGCAACTACCTCATCCTTAGAAGTGGCTCCATGTCAAGAGGATAATCCATAGAGAAAAGAAACAAATGTTGATAAAGATTAAGATCAAGATTATATACAATCCCCTCCCATATTTGATGAAGGTTCCATATCCATAGAACCTTTTGATGATCCCCTTGCATCCTTTCATGTCTTCCAAGACGATGTCTTTCCACTCCAAGAACCAAATATCCTTCCAAGTTCCATATTTTCTCCACTTCCCAAGCAAGATCAAGATATTCCTTCCACAATTTCCAATGAGCATATTGAAAATCAAGAGCAAAATAACCTCTCTACACCATTCGAAGATTCTTGTCAAGATCAAAGAATCCCATCATTTCCTTGTCATATTCCTCCATGTTCACCTCAAGAAAACATCATTCTTCCAAATCCCTTGCATGATAATAAATCCACTCAAGCTTCAGTTGATCCTATCAAATGTGTTCCTATCAAAGTGACTCATGAGACTATTGGTATAAAGATAAATATTAAAGATAAGAACCTTGGCGATGTAGCTCCTTCCAAAGATATTGATATCCCTTTCACACCTTATATCCCACCATTCAAACGCAACCACATGCCTTCACTATCCTCCAAATCCATTTTGGGTTCCTATGTCCCAAAACAAAAGTCTTCATCCCTTCCATCCATATTAGGTCCATATATTCTTCCATCCTCCATTCCTATCATCCCTAGCTATCCATTGACTTACCCTACCATGTATCAAGATCAACGAAGGCACACATACTTGAAGAATGTCCAAACACCAACCCATATGAACCCTCTATATTATTCCTATTCATCCATAATTCCTAAGTCTTTTGGAAGCAATTTTGATGTGCAACATAACAATCATAAATCCAAAAATCCATGTGTGTATAAAAATCACAATGTCCCATCTAATCAACATGTGAATGAAAAGAAAAATGAAATATCTAAAAGGCCACAAAGGTCCACCAAGAAAAAATAAAAAAATAAAATGTGGGTTCCTAAATCCCTCATTGAAGAAATGCATTCAAAAGCATTCCAAAAGAAAGAAAAATCAAAGAATATGTGGATTCCCAAGTCACTTTTGAAAGACTTGCACACAAAAGAAAAATCAAAATTGACATTCAAGTTTCCAAAGGCTTCCACTCCATCTCCTTCCAAACATCCTTCATCTTCCTATATCCCAAAATCCACTACCTCAAAAAGATCCTTACCTCCATCATCTATCGTTCCTCCATCATTCCACCACCCTTCAAAGCATGTGTCAAAGTTGATCTTGCCAACATTCCCATCTACAATGTACCTTCTTCTTATCCTCACATTCATTTTCCAATGCATACTTTCCATACTTCCATCCCTCTTATAAATATCTTTGAGCATCCTAGTCTTACCCATGGTTTATTATAGCATATCTTTTAGAGGGGCATGGTCCAAAGATTCCGATGTTGGGAAAATATTGAAAAATACAAAAAAAAAAAAATATAAAAGAAAAAAAAAGTGCCTTGGTGAAAACCTAGCAATAGGTACTTGGGTAGAAAAGGTAAAGAGAAATAAATACCATGATGAAAACCTGGTAAATAGGTGTCATGCATAATTCCTCCTTATTACACTCTACACTTGGGGGCAAGTTTCATCCATGCCATCCTCCATCTTCCTATCATTTACCTCACTTTCATCCCTATTTCCTCTCACCTTCATCTTGACAAGGTTGAACACATCCATGAGCATTAATTATCTTGACATCTATTATCCTTTCCATTAGTTTATGTACTTATTGCATCCATGTTACCCTATCATGATCTTGCTTATCCCAAATTCACCTTCATTATTCCTTGACAGTCTTTCCATAATCCCAAAACATCCCTTCATAGACTCCATCACCCCTTTATCCTGATTGTGTTATCTTATCCACATCTTACCCAAATTGATCCCTTGGTCTTGATCAAAATGAAGAACTTAAAGTATAAAAATTGTTATCAAGAACTTCTTGACCTGTCCACTTCTTTTGGATCCCTCATTTTCATAACAAATCAATATCCTATAGGCTATCTAGCACTACATCATTGTCTTTCATGACTTATCCAAAAACATGCTATATCATTGCTATATCATTTTTCCTTAGCTTGGGTACTCTTGAGGAGATGGTCCTACGGGTCACATTCACATTGCTTCATCCATCATGTCCTTTCCATCTCTAATCCATCAACTTGCAAATCCATCATTCATGTCCTATATCGTGCTAGACATTGGGGGCAAACCAATGTGATCTTGTTTGAGAGATGGTAAAAAGGAAAGCATAAAGTGCTTTGAGCTACATCTTGCATAAACTGAGCTTTTGTAATATTTTGGAAGTTTTCCCAAAATCCAACACTTTTCCTATTCAACTAGGGGCATTTGATCTTAATCAGCAGATTTCAACAAACATGCATCAATTCACATGACAACAATGCATTAAACTTAGAACGGATTCAACAGTGCTACATTTGGTCACAACATCAGAGAGAGACTTATCAGAGCTTCAAAAAAGTGGACAGTTTATCAAACCTTTGATGGATATCATTGTTCAAACCCAAGTATTTGATCCTACAACCTAATCCTTGAGCCTTCATTGACTTTATTATTCGGGATTAAAAATTGACAACACCTTAAAGATCAGAATGCTTGGAAATAATTTTTGAAAATCATGAAACATTGCAAAACACTTGAAGCTTTCTTTTGATGATCTTTATGGAATTGACTTTTTATCACATCTTTTTAGCTAATCGATGATGTTTCGACTAGATTGGCCATGATGGAGACATGGTATTTTTCTTGTTTTTGAGTGAATGTCTTGAGGGAGATCCAACAACTTATGTGAATTCATCTAATGACATGGTCTCCAAAGAACCATCGAGGACTTTCATATAAGGTGGAGGGTTGACCTTTTGTTTGTTTACCAAAATCCAATTGCAACATTGAATCCGTTGAAAAGGGTATTCATACTCCCATAGTTGGTCATCCAACTAGTGAGGGTTGTACTAATTTTCAAAAAGGGTGTTACAAAAAGTGATATAAAAGTAGTATTCATATCATCATGATGTGGTCACTGATGGTTGTACTTTCTTTCCAGTCCCAAAATGCTCAATGATGCAAATTTATCCTCACGACATTTCTTTGCTAAAATCTAGTGACACTTAGTTGCATTGCATTGCATTATCATGTTAGCTTAATTGCATTATCATGATAGATTAATTGCATTTATCATGTTAGGTTAAGTGCATTGGTTTGTAGTTATTTTTCCAAGGGAAAAGGGGTTTCCATCAAAATCTTGATCAATCAAAAAGGGAAAACAAGGAAAGTCCATAAATCATAATAAAGTGTCCATAACATCAAAGATCCATAAAATCTATATAATCAAAGATACAATGTCATCAAAGTGATACATCCAAATCCTGATCAATAAAACATCAACATGTTACAAAATAAACAACAAGGAAGATCCATAAATCTAATATCCAAGAAGCTAGGGACCGTATGTATAACTTACAGAAATGTGCCTGTTTTGCAAATCAAGGGAATCATATCAGTATTCTATATCAGTGAATCATCTTACATCAATCAGTTCTATCAAAAGTATCAAGCAATCACACCTAGTACCATTTGTTCATGTCTCTATGTCCTAAGAATGAAGCAACAATATCTATCATATTGGTTTTCACATTGATTGATTTATCCTACTAGTAACCTATCCTATTAGTTATCCCATATCAGTTTTTACTATCCTATTAGATTGACAAATCACATTCATTGGTACCACTATCCTGTTATCATAATCACTTGTTTTGCTTAACTATAATAGACCTATCTATCTTGGACATATCAAATCAATCGAGGCAAATTTTTCAATCACGACATATCATCAGGATTTATTAGAAATAAAAACATATTCGAGAAATCAAACATAATCAAAATTTTCAAATCAAGAAATTAATATGTTTTAATTTCTAAGGGGGCATCAGGGTATCAAATGGAAGTTGCAATCAAACGTCATGGAATCAATGGGGCATCATAAATTTTTTTGTTTCATTATTAGAGGCAACAATCATATCATATCATATCAGAGGCAACAATCAATTAGTATGAGAGGCATATCAGTGAACCAACAATCAGGACCTAAAAAGCGATAAGGACTCACAAGAATCTTTGAATCAATGTTCTTCGTACATCAATTCAAAGAGGGGCATTTGTAGACACGCAAAATTGGACAAAGTGCTTTTAAATTGCAAAAATCATAAAATGGCAAAAATCAATAAAAATGCACTAAATCATCAAAAAGGGATCAAATCAAGTAAAAATGGACATAATTAAATAAAATGGACAAAATCAATTAAAACAAAGGAGAAATTAAATAATGATGTTAAATAATTAAATCAAAGCTTAAAGGGGTGAAAAACACTATATAATTGTAATTGTATAGTTGTTTTAATAAAAAATCAAAATGAACCCATTACCCATACATGGCTAAATTTAATTAATTAATTGAATTTAATAAATCCTAATTTCTTTCAACAAAGTTGATGAACCAATGAAAATTGAGGACAAAAAGACACAAATCACTCAAACATTTAAATTGTCCAAAGCTTTGAAACCATTTAAAGGCTTGTCCCCTCATTTGTCCCCCCATTTATGAACAATGCAAAGTATTTGACTCAACCAAGGGATAACCATGATTACTTCACTCCACCCCCTACCCTTGGACATTTACTATAAATATGAGGAATTTTGGAGAGCATTTCCATCTTAGAACTTCATTTGCAAAGCATTGTTATTATAGGCAATTGAGTGCATTCTAAGAGCAATTAAGAACATTTAGAGCAATTATCATTGTAGTTTGTCAATTTGAGCTAGATTAAGCATTGAATGAGCATTGTAGAAGCATAGTAGAAGCATATAGAAGCATAATTCTCATTTTAGAGGTGTCACTAGTGAGGATCTAAGTTGAGAGATTCATTTACCACTTCTTTCTAGAGAACCATGAGATGTTCTAGATTATAGTTTCATTTTAAATTAGATTTGCATTGTATTTTATTTAAATTGATGCTATTAGATCTTAATTTCATGAAGGTGATATTCATCATCACACAGTATCCGAGAAGAAAATCAAGAAGAAAGGTAAAGGTATACACTTAGATGATGTAGATCTTTATACTAAGGAACCCATTGATCTATCAGATAGTGAAGTAGCAGACACCACCATTGCAATAGATTTCTACCCCGTACGTTATAGGGAAGAATACAAGGATCCTCCTGAGCAACTGATAATAACATGGATAGATGATCTGCTAATTGAAGACATCATACATGGAGATCCTAATGATATAAAGGATGATGAAGACATAAATATTACTGTAGATACAAATGAGGAGAATGCACCCACCAAGGAAGCTATAAGTGAAATTATGGGTGATTTACCAATTTTAGTGCAAGTTGTTGACATAGTCACACAAAAGGAACCTGAAGGCTCGACCACCAAGCAACCTAAGGATACAATTAAGGAATAGGGAACAACAGAGAAGGATACTTCTAATTAGCCTAAGCAAATAGATGCAATATCACAAGCATCAGAAGAATCTAAATTGGTAGAATTTATAATAGATACCACCATCAATGCCCAAGGACAAACCACTGAGATATCAGTCATCGAAAAACCTAAAGAAGAAAGTGTGTCTACCAAGCCTGAAAAGTCAAATATGGAGACTAAAGCCCTTATTCCATTTATCAAATTATAAACATCGGAGAAGAAAAAGAAGAAGAAACATGGTAAAGGACTAGTTACACTAGATGAAATAATTGAGATACCAGAATGTGACCCTAGAACATTCAACCCTAAGGCACTTAGAAAATATGAGGAATTGAGCACAAGGAAGGCTGCAGAAGAAAATATGAAAAAGGAGAGCAAAAGAAAACAAATTCTAGAGGATGTTAGAGATATCTTACTGCAAGTAGTTCTTGAGATCAATGTCGATGAGGATAATCCCATCCTTGATAGAATTGCAACTCTGAAAGGTCACATAAATGCCCCAGATATTGATGCTGAAAAGAGAATAGAGGAAAGGGAAGAAGTAAAGATTCAAGTGAAACTAGCAGAGAAAATCAGCCAAGAAGTGGCAATAAATAAGGTTAAGCTCTTTGAGGTTATTACCAAGATATAAACCATTATTTAGAGAATAATTCAAATTTTGTTTAAGTTATTCACTATTGACTAGTTCAATACCGAGGTTAGTGAAAAGATAAAGAAGCTGGATGAAGAAATCAAGGTCAGTGCCAATAACTCTCTAATCGAGCCAAATTCTTTCCGTAAGCATATATCAAAAGTTCAAGAACTTAGGTGGTTAAGATCAGATTTGAGGAAGCAAGAAGATACCATAAGTGACCAAGTCACCAAGCTACAAGCCAAGATGCTTCCACATCTAAAAATAATGGAAAGGCATGTAGAAAAGGCAAAAGCTTTAGCTTCCACCCTTGAGATCTCTGTGCTAGAGAACATCTTTGATATGCATGCATAAGTCAGTTTAGAGCACATTGTTCTTGATAACTTGAAAGAGGAATGGGAGAACCTCTTGGCATCCCTACAGAAAACCCATCCACACATTTTTGATAAGTTGTAAGTACATTTTTCTATTTTGACATTAATTTCAAAAAGAGGGAAAGTCTATGTATATAGATTTATATAAATATGCCATTTTGTACTTCACACCGAGAGCATACACAAAGGGGGAGTGAGTGTATATAGTCAGTATATATATGGAGTTAGCATATTTTTGATTTTGTATATATTTTTTGACAGTCAGTACATATACATAAGGTTTTGATACTAATGCCAAAGGGGGAGATTGTTATCTCTATTTGAGCATTAATGGATTGTCATTAGTATCAATCAGTTATTGAGTTGGTAAAGGTTGATAAAGGATACAAACAAAATAGTCGGTCAAGCATACAGTGACTTCACACTGAGAAAAGATAAGGTAGAACTTCAAGAACATTGAATACAATTTTGACAGAGCACACTTACCGAACGATAGGAAATTACCGAGTACTGAGCTAGTGATCACCGAGCATTCATATGAACTGAGCATCAGTAATTTATCGAATGGTGAATGTAGTGATTACTAAGTAAAGTAAGAAATGACATAGTAATCAAGAATGACACATACATCTATGCAAACGGTTCACACTGATCAGTAAATGTTAGGAATAGTCCCAAGAGATAACTGAGAGGGGGGGGGGGTGAATCAATTATCTACAAGATTCAATTCTTTATCCAATTAAGTATAGAAGAACATTAAGAACATACAAAATAAGATAACACTTAACAAAACACCACAATTTTGGTTACGGGGAAACCCAAATAGGTAAAAACCCCGGTGGGAATTAGCGCCCACTATGAACTACACTAGAGTATAATGATCCTTGTTAGAAGATCTTACAACCCTGTTAGGAGTTGATCTTTATAATGCATGAAATAAAGTGACCTAGTCAAAGGTCGGACCCTTTTAGGAGTCTTTTACAAATAACCTTGTTAGGGGTGAGGACTCACTATCCAAGAGCCCGTTGCTCAAATGGTGAAGGCTACAACCTTCTACACAACATATACACACTATATCTAGATCTTGGTGAATTGTGAATTAGACTATTTATCTTGATCAGTTCCAATGAATAGCATATACTCTCTTCTTTATCACATAGACCTTCTACTAATGGCTCAATACTTTGCACCTTCGGCTATGCTCTATTCTTTTAATTGTCTGCCATACTTAGTGATCACAATTGATCAGCTATAAGTATCTTTCTCCAAATGATATAATCAAGTCAACTTGTTATAACCTTCTTGAAATCATAATAGATAAATAATAAAAATCTCCAATAACATCTCCAAAGGCTAAAACAAGCACGCAACACAAATAGGACCGCACAACTCAATATGAGTAGACGCGTCGCTTCACATTGTCAGCTCCACCAAATTAACTAAAAATTTATTCTCATGTTGAAATACATTATGCACTCTTAACCAAATATTCTTAACTCATCACTAAACATGAAGCCAGACACACATATCAAAATGAAAAGCGCAATTGCTGAAACGATATAAACACTGTCGGCTCCACCAGATAAACTTAGGAAACTATGACTATCAAATAGAAACATCATAACTCAACTTTTACTACACAAATAACTCTGTGTCCATGAACATAGCTTCATAAACATTTCTACAAAACAAATATAAATGCTCAAGTCTCCATTATAACTACATTGATAATCACACACAGAACTCTATCTGTAACACTATCAGGAACACTACTGATACAAACAACTGCACAACTATCTGTACTCAGAATCAACCTTTGTGCTTATGATATCATGCTGATAACATATCTAGGAAACATATGCTAAAGGCTCCATACATAATACTTCAATGCACACTACTTACCATATGTTGTCATCAATGACAAACATATAATCAACACTGGATTGCTGGAAAATATTCAACAATCTCCCCCTTTGGCATTGATGGAAACATATGGAATGAAAAACACCATCAATCTAAAAGTATAATTATTTTATAACATTCTCCATTTCCTCAACAAAACTCCCCCAAGGATGAACTCTCCAACTACTGCATCTTCTTACTGTATACTCCCCCTTACTTCATACTCCTCTTTCTTATGTTCTTGGTTTCTGTATACTCCCCCTTTCTTCATACTCCACCTAATTTTTTTTCATGACTATATATTACTCCCCCTTTGACATCAATGGCAAAGGGCACCAAAAAAGAAGAAGCATAGGTACTACTCCTGAGGTAGAGTAGTCAACCATTCATTAGTCATTGAGGACTGATGCATTACTGCAAACTTTAATCAGATCTAGGGAAGGGGATTACTCCCAGCTTTTCTCCAAGATCCTCAAGTGTATCCTTCAAAAAAGGCTTTGTGAATATGTCTGCTAACTGTTCTTTAGTACTCACATAATCTAATTTTACTTCTTTCTCTACAACTTTCTCTTAGGAAATGATATTTTATCTCAATGTGTTTTGTCTTTGCATGCATCATAGGGTTCTTTGACATATTGATAGTGCTAGTGTTGTCACAATGAATAACAATATGATAATCAATCTAGATTCCAAATAATTTTATCATCTACTTGATCCAAATAATTATAGAACAATTTAATGCTGCTTCCACATACTCTGCTTCTGCTGTGGACTGAGAAATACAATTCTGCTTCTTTCTTGTCCAAGTAATAAGTCCATCTCGAAGAAATACTGCTCCTCCTGATGTGCTCTTCTTATCATCAATGCAACCTACCCAATCTGCATCTGTATACACATGAAGTTCTACATTCTCCGAGTTAAGATACGATAAACCATAGTCTATAGTTCCTTTCAAATATCTGAATATTCTCTTTACTGCCATAAGATGACTTTGTTTAGGTTCAACTGCAAATCTTCCAACAATACCAACTGTATTAGAAATATCTAGTCTAGATTGAGTAAGATATATGAGTTTACCAATCATAGACTTATATAGAGTCTTGTCAACTGCTGTAGAATCATCTTCTTTTGAAATATTGCTTCCTGTTATCATAGGGGTACTTACTGTCTTGCAATCATCCATCTTGAACTTCTTAAATATCTCTTTCACATACTTAGACTGATTAATGAAAATTCCCTTGCCTGTCTGTTGCACATTTAATCCCAAAAAGTATTTGATAGGTCCAATCATGCTCATCTCAAATTCGCTCTGCATCTCTTTAGCAAATTCTGCACTAAGCTTGTCATTACCTCAAAAAATAATGTCATCAACAAAAATAGCAACTAACAATAATCCTTCAGGTGTCTCTCTTATGAATAAGTTACAATCTACTGCGCCTTTATTGAATCCAATCTTAGTTAAGTAACCATATAGTCTTTTATACCATGCTCTAGGGGCTTGCTTAAGTCCATAGAGGGCTTTCTTTAGTCTACATACCATGTTTGGTTTTTCTAATAAACTAAATCCTTTAGGCTGCTCTATGTATACTTCTTCCTTTAACTCTCCATTCAAGAATGCTGACTTGACATCCATCTGATATACCTTAAAGTCTTTGAATGTAGCATAGGCCAAAAATAACTTTATGGCTTCCAATCTACTTACAGGGGAAAATGTATCAAAGTAATCAATTCCTTCTCTCTGCATATATCCCTTACATACTGGTCTTTCTTTGTTTCTTACCACTGTACCATCTTCATTCATCTTGTTTCTAAATATCCACTTGGTTTTGATCACATTCTTGTCACTAGGTCTAGGGACCAATTCCCATGTATCATTCTTAACTATCTGATCTAGCTCTTCTTTCATTTCTTCATGCCAATTTGAATCATTACATGCATCTTCAACACTTCAGGGTTCAATTTGTGAAAGTAAACATACCGCTTCATCAACTGTTGAAATTTTTTCTTTTGATCTTGTCATGACTTTGTTATTATGTTCTCCAATGATATCTTCTTTTGAATGGTATCTAGATGTGAATTTTGGAACATTAGGTGTGACTCTCTCATCTATCTTCTGTGTTTCTTCTTCACCTTTTTCATGGTCATTGAATAACACATCAATGTTGTCAAACATTTCTTCAACAACTGCTTCTCTACTGGTAGATCTAGGTTCTTCTTCAATCATAGGTGCATAATCATGATATCTCTCTTGAATCATAAAATTTTCATCAATCTTCACATGAGCACTTTCAATGATCTTCTTCAATCTTAAGTTAAAATATATATAAGCTTTGCTTTTTAGTAGAGTAACCAAGAAAAATACCTTAATCACTTCTTGCATCAAACTTGCCAATACCTTCATCTCTCTTGATGTAACACTTGCTTCCAAAGATTCTGAAGTATTTTACTGTAGGTACATTACCAAACCATAGCTCATAAGGTGTCTTTTCTATGCCTGGACTTAATTGAATTCTATTGATAGTGTAGACTAACATATTGACTGCATCTCTCCAATAGGTGTGTGCAAGTTTTCCTTCTATCATGATGGTGTGCGCTGTGTCAAGTATGATACTATTTATCCTTTCTGCAATTCCATTATGCTGAAGAGTTCTAGGTGCACTTAGCTGTCTCTTTATCCCATGTTCTTCGCAATACTCATAAAATCTTCTAGAGGTGAATTCTCCTCCTCTGTCTGATCTCAGACATTTTATCTTTAATCCACACTCATTTTCAACTTTAGCTTTGAATATTTTAAACTTCTCAAATGCTTTAGATTTATCTCTTAAGAATGCAAGCCACATCATTCTTGAATAATCATCAACAAACAAAATAAAGTACATTTCACCATAGTATGATCTTGTTTGAGTTGGTCCACATAGGTCTGTATGCACTAGATCCAATTTGTTCTTTGCTGAATTATGCTCATTTTTGAATGAATTCCTTACATGCTTTCCCATCACACATTCCCTACATATTGTATAAATTGGCATTGCAATACTAGGGAGGTCTCTTACTACCTTTACATTGCTTATCTTTACTATATTGTCAAAATTTATGTAACATAGTCTTTTGTACCATAACCAACTGTCATCTACTTTAGCAACAAAATAACTTGCTTTTGAATTAAGTTGAAAAACATTACCTTTAGTCTTTGAACGTGATGGAATCATTTCTCCTTCTTTGTTATTAATGATGCACTTATTGTTTTTGAATTCCAACTGATATCCTTTGTCAAGCAACTATCCAAAACTAAGTAAGTTATGTTGCAAACCATCAACATATAAAACATCATCAGTGTTATTCTTTCCATCCAAAGTGATAGCTCCTCTACCTATGATAGGTTGAGTGTTGTCTCCAAATCTAACCATGCCACCTTTGTACTTATCCAAATGAACAAATCTATCTTTTTCTCCTGTCATGTGATGTGAACAACCGTTGTCAATGATCTAGTCTGTCCTGATGTCTGCTTATGAAATTAATGCTAGTTCTTGTGCTTTCCTCTCATCTTCCTTATCCATTTCATCAAACATTCTTTCCATTTCTTCAATAGCAATGATCCTATTTCATCTTCTCCTTAATCTTCATTTGATACTCCATCTCCAGTATAGTAACATTCTTTATACTTAGGCTTGTAATTAGTTTTTTACTTCTTGACTCTTGTAGGACACTTAGATGCAAAATAACTAATCTTGTTACATGAGAAACATTTGAATGGTAACTGACCTTCATTTTTTCCTTTTCCTTTTCTTTCTTTCTTAGCAATCATAGCAATGAATTCATCTAGTTCTTTATCATCATATTCATCATCCAAATTACCAGAGTTGTTCAAATATTTCTTACCATGGACTGAGGCTTTGAATATTGTTTCACTTTTAGGCTCTTTCCATTTCATTCTCATGAGAGATGGGTTCGGTGAACCACTACTCATGAATCATGGGTCAATGAGTTTGACTCAAAAAAACTACACAGTTAAATCCTGATAGCAATATCACATGCTGAAATCTTAATGATTAAGGTCTCTCTTTTGAAGTCTTTTGTGGACTGCATAGTCTCATCTAGGATGGTTATCTAGCTTTCATATTATGGTGTCAAACTACTCATCAACTTATCCATTATGTCTTCTTCTGAAATCTCTCCACCATTGTTTCTAATTCTTGCAACTGCTTCATTGATTCTTTGATTATAGGCTCTGATGTTCTCTTCAGGTAGCATCTCCAATGTATTGTATCTTTTCTTCCATGTCTTTCTACATGCATTCTTGGCTTGAATATCTCCTTCAAACATGTCTTCTAGATGCGTCCATATTCTGTAGGCTTTATTTACTTTCTTGATCTCTGATAACTCACTATCAGATAGGGCATTGATAAGGGATTATTTGGCAATTGCATTTTGAGTGAACAATTCCTTTTGCTTCAAAGTTGCATCATCTTTTGCAAGATCTGATAGGGAGGGAATAACAACATCTCGAGTAGCTACTTCAAAAATCTCAAAACCAATGCACTACAAATGTGTCATCATTTTTTTCTTCTAGTCAAGATAGTTCTCTCCATCAAACTTAGGACTTTCTTTTCTAAAGAATGCCATCTGATCAACCTCAAGTTGTTAAAATTCTCTCTGAGGCACTTGGCTCTGATACCAATTGTTAGGAATAGTCCCAAGAGATAACTGCAGGGGGGGGGTGAATCAGTTATCTACAAGATTCAATTATTTATCCAATTAAGTATAGAAGAACATTAAGAACATGCACAATAAAATAACACTTAACACAACACTACAATTTTGGTTATGGAGAAACCCAAATAGGTAAAAACCTCGGTGGGAATTAGCACCCACTATGAACTGCACTAGAGTATAATGATCCTTGTTAGAAGATCTTAAAAACTTGTTAGGATTTGATCTTTGCAATGCATGAAGTACAGTGACCTGGTCAAAGGTTGGACCCTGTTAGGAGTCTTTTACAAATAACCTTGTTAGGGGTGAGGACTCATTGTCCAAGAGCTCACTACTCAAATGGTGAAGGCTGCAACCTTCTGCACAACATATACACACTATATTTAGATCTTAGTGAAATATGAATTAGACCTGTTCTCTTCATCAGTTCCAATGAATAGCATACACTCTGTCATTTTTCACATAGACCTTCTACTGATGGCTCAATACTTTGCACCTTCTGCTCTGCTCTATTCTTTCAACTGTATGCCATACTTAGAGATCACACCTGACTAACTATAAGTATATTTATCCAAATGATATAATCAAGTCATCTTGTTAGAACCTTCTTGAAATCATAATAGAGAAACAATAAAACTCTCCAATGGCTAAACCAAGCATGCAACACAAATAGGACTGCACAACTTAATATGAGTAGACGTGTTGCTTCACACTGTCAGCTCCACCAAATTAACTGAAACTTTCTTCTCATGCTAAAATACATTATGTGCTCTTAACCAAACATTCTTAACTCATCACTAAACATGAAACCAAACATGCATATCAAAATGATAAGCGCAATTGCTGAAAAAATATAAACACTGTCAGCTCCACCAGATAAACTCAGGAAACTGTGACTGTCAAATAGAAACATCATAACTCAACTTGTACTACACAACTTACTCTGCATCCATGAACATAGCTTCACAAACATGTCTACAACACAAATATAAAAGCGCAAGTGTTCATTATAACCATACTGATAATCACATACAAGACTCTGTCTGTAACACTGTCAGGAACACTACTGATACAAATAAATGCACAACTGTTTGTACTCAGAATCAACCTCTGTGCTTATGATATCATGCTGATAACATCTCTAGGCAACATATGCTCAAGGCTCTATACATAAGACTTTAATGCACATTGCTTACCATATGTTGTCATCAATGACAAACATACAATCAACACTAGCTTGCTGGCAAATCTCCAACAGTAAATAGTTTACCAAGATTGAGACATATTTAATATGGATGTAATAATTAATTTTTGTGATGTTTCCTATTTAATGTTAGATCTAGGTTATTTTTGTACACCATTGATCTTAGGTTTTCTAAGATGATGGAAACCCTAATTAGGTCAAGTCACTGATATATAATTATAAAGATGTCATTATGATCATGTATCATGAAGGAGTAGTCACACTAAGGACATCAGGAGATCAGGCAAAGGGTTTATGACAAAAGGTTTATGATAAAGGCAATCAGTTTATAGAACACATACAAGGCTACCGAGCATAACTGAAGAGCATATACATCACACTGAGGTGATATTTATTTGATACTTCACAGATTTGAATCAAACAAGTATAAGTTGTTATTTACAGATACTTTTACTATTATAAATTTAACCATTATAGTAGATCAAAATCTCTTAACAGAGTGGACTTAATAGTTCTTGTTTAAATATCTTAATCGAGAACACACATACATTGTGTTATTTAAATCCTTTAACTAGGTAGATCTAGTCGATCTTTTTGTTACTCCTAACAGGGTAAGATCATCATAAGTGATCACAATTTGTAGCCTTAACCAACATACTTTATTTCTACAATAGTGAAGATTTGTGGGTATCATCCCCATCACAATTTTTACCTTCTAACAAGGGTTTATGAAATACCAAAATATCTATGTCATGAGTATGAATTTTCATGTATGATTTATTATTTTGTTTACATGCACTTTACATTATTAGTTATCTGAATCTATGTTTCAAACAATAGAATTAGTTTATTAATTAAGATCTACAATTGCAAAGAGTTTAGTCTTGAAAGTTTTAAGGCTACTGATGTTGCTTTTAGGTAGTGGATAATGTTATATCTTTAGGATTTCATTGTTCGTACAAGGTATATTGCTTTATGAGGGAATTAATATCCTCATTTTCTCTATCCTATGAGAAGAACATATATTGCACTTGTATGAAAAAGGTAGTCTTTGGAGGTCATTTCGATTCCTTATTGCCTTATTTCACTAATACAATTATTTAATTTTCTCTCTTTTGGGGGAGAGTTTTTTTATCATGTGGTTTTCTCCATTTCTATTGTTACAAGAGATTGCATTTGTTTATGCATAGCAATATAGTCAAGTCATGTAGTTGGGACCCATCCATGTATCCATCCATGCACTTAGAGATCCACCATTGCACTCATCATTACTTTTTGAGCTTCTCCCTAAGTTAATCTTAAGGAGGGGTATTGGATTAATTAAGATATCAACTTAAATTAATTAATTGATCAATAATTAAATACTATTCACCAGGGGGCACTCGATTCTATACATCCTAGTACAGGCCCACAATGACATCATCGCACAATTCTGGTCCCTTATTACTTAATTACACATAAGCTAAACATAGGAGTTATTTTCTATTATTATATTTATCTATTTATAGGTCAAATTGTCTCAAGCCATATTATTAAGACACTTATCATGATCTAATTTAATTTTCTCGTAGAATTTTCAACTAAGGTTTTAATTTTATGCTTTTATAAGCATTCATTGTATTTATTTTAATGCATCCGTGTTTAATTAATTAACCAATAGAGGCCCATATATCATGCTTGTTTGAATCAATGCCCCTCAAAGGTTGTATAGAATAAAATCATGGATTCTTCTTTTTAGTTGTTCTAGGCATTTGGTTGTAGTTGATTTTTATGAGCTATGGGGTTAGCTATCAACTCTAAAAACAAATTGAAAATATTGATTTAATATTTTTTATCTCTCACTTTTCCAACATCTTAATGAATACATATTCTTAGGCTTTTTTAAGAGCATGAATCATTTTTTCATGGGAAGTGACAAATACTTTCATTACATTTTTTTTTAGTAATAATGATTGAATGTGAGTCTATCCATTAGTGAGAGATGGTCTTTAGAACTTCTCAAGGATGTAGACTATGTTACACATGTCATTCTCTAGATCATAGTTGCAAGAGATTTATGTAGGGACATAGTCAACTATGCTAGAGTTATGTTCTTGGTTTGAAGATGATGGTTTTCAATTTTCTTTTTGGGTGCTCTTGGGAAATATTTTGTGTTTGAATTTCCTTGAACATTTCAAGATCACAAGTGATATTCATATTTAATATGATGTTTATTATGGCACAATGAGCATCTTTGGAAAAACAATTTAGTGACAAGTGGTATTATGCTTTGGAAGCTTAAACAATACTCTTATTGTGCTATTTTGCATGATATGGGTACCTTATGAGAAGAACTCTCAACTTTAAGAAAAAATATCTTCTATTGTGAAGATGTACATCATGCACACATCATGAAATATGGGAAGCTCTTGGATCCTATGGATATTATGTGGTGAGATTTTTAATGGCAATCCTGTAAGGGTGGGGTTGAATATATTTTAATGATTAGAGATCAAGTTTTTGATTGGTGAAATTTGAGGTTTCAAAAAAATGCTAAGGAGCCTAATCCTAAGCTAGACATGTATTCAATACACTTGGAAAAAGCTAATATGATAGGTTTTTACCATCTCTTTTTTAGATGAATTGTGGTTATGACTTGTCTTCTCATGTAAACATTTGAATCTTTCATACAAACTTTTATGATAGTTTGAAAAGAAAATGACATGTTATTTTCCTTTTGTCTTCTTATGTGAATTAGTGTCAAACTATGGTTCAAACTTTAATAATGTATTTATCTTGAGTTATGGTGTTTTTTTAAGGAATGGTTTGAGTACAAGGGATGGTTGGTGGAAATTTTGGATTTATATTTATTAGTAAATTAGAATTGCATAAGAAATGGAAGTCGTATTTATGGATGTAAGGTTGTGGGTTGGATTAGATATGTGGCTAATAAAAGGTCTACCTATGGGTCTAAGATTTCCCTATTCAATGGTATGAATTGTTGTATGTGTGGGTTATAAGCTATAATTCTTTTCATAGCAAGGTTCACCTCAAAAATACCTAGTTCATTTTGGAGGAGATGCACCTTTATTTTTTGTTTTAAAATATGAGTTGGAAGCAAGATAAAATGGTAATGCAATAGTTAGTGTGTCATTGTCTTGTCATGGGATTTTTTGTTTCATGTGTTGACATTATGTAGGATGAGATTTTTTTCACCAAATTGGTGGTCACCTTGGTGATTTTTCTAGATTCTCTAATGAA
Organism: Chamaecyparis obtusa; assembly: GCA_027943335.1. Lineage (NCBI taxonomy): Eukaryota > Viridiplantae > Streptophyta > Pinopsida > Cupressales > Cupressaceae > Chamaecyparis > Chamaecyparis obtusa. Next base: position 394,565 of record BSBK01005649.1, on the reverse strand, counting down.
TCTAGACAACATAAGCAAGTTGAAGCATTGTTGTACCTTCAATAATTAGTTTACCTTTGGGATTTCCTTATTGCTCTTGAATTGTATGAAAAATGAGAGAATTTTAGGATTATGTATCATCCACCTTGAAATTTCCTTATATTTGTATTTTTAATTTGAATTAATTATTTACCCATATGAAAATGGGCATTCGACTTTGTGATTTTTGCTTAACAAGTTCTAGGCAGCACTTAGTGTCATGGAAGTCATATATGTGAATTTGACACTTGTAAGGTGTGAAATATGGTACTTCGTGTAAAGAGAATGAAAATAAGGATCTAGGTGTGGACTAGAAAAACAACAAAGATTTTTTATTGATGTGCATGATTTCATCCAAGATATTAAGCTAATTCTGGTAGAAAATTTGCTCATATTTTTTAGCACATGGTATTAGAAACTATCATTGGTTTTCAATTTGGACTTGCATACAAACTATATGTATGTGGTGGTAGTTTTAGAGAGGAATAAGGAATAGTTAGAAGGAAATTCTATGCTTTTGTAGTCTACAGTGATACAGGGGTCACATGTAGAGTTATGTTGCCTTTCCATCATACTTGTTTGATTCATGGGTGTGACTTTGTGGTATAGGCATGGATGTATGGTTGTGAATTTCTATTGGTTTGTTTGAATGGTATATATCATGTGATATACACATTATTGTGGGTGGCTTGAATCCATGAAGTTAGTGGTTGTAGGAATCTTTATACTTCAAATAAAGCATTATCATTTAGTGAATGTATGGTTACTTCTTTAAAATTGAGTAATATATTGAGAATGCTTCTAGATATTGGGTTTTGTTAGGATATGTATTATGTTATGTATTTTCTATGCTCTTTTGTTTTAGATCTATAACCTGTTGCATTTCTTCTGTCACAAGACAAATCTAGTAATTACTTATTTTTCCTCTATAAGCTTAGTTTCCTTTCACTTGGTATGATAGATTTGTTTGGGTTCTTAATAGTAGTGATGTTATAAGAATAGTTCCTTTTAGAAATTTCATGAAACTTCGAAAACCTTAAAAAATAGAAGAATAAAATACAAGGAATGGGAATCCAAATCCCAATTATATAAAAAATAAAGATACCAATCAATAATATCACATATTAAACCTATAAATAGAAAGGTCAAGACCATAGGGTAGAGCACTCAAGGGTTTGAATGTGGGATCACCAAAAATATAAAAATTAAAACAACATCTTTAATAAAATTGGGTTTAAGGAATGCAATATATAATGTAATACAATTAACCTAATAAATAGACATATAACAAAAATATAAAATATAAAATTAAAATAAATAGACAACTATCCTTTATTTTGTTCATAACCACAGCTTAGAATCACAACTTCTTGGATGCATTAGAAGAAGAATAATGAATATGAACTAGGTTTTTCTAGGTCAAAACCCTGCATAGAAATGAAATTTGACTTGTACATTTGATCTACACTATGAACATGATTTTTTAGAATCTTAGATTTGAAAGTTGTTTACCTTAATTTTTTGAGCCTAAATAAAACCTTGGTTGTGTGGTTTATGGGTTTGGTAGTGGGAGAAAATATGTCTCCCTTTGGTCAAACCCCAATGACACCATTTAGCAACTTTGTATAAAATAAATCAAGTTGTAATGTAACATATTGTATAGTTACTAATATGGCAAGAAAATACTTTGGCGCTTCTTGATGTATGTAAGATATATTATCTAATTGTACTCTAGATTCTAAATTTTCAAAGAAATAAGGTTAATCCTTAAATACAACCCCAAGGGTGTATGCAAAACAATTTGTATTTTAAGTTGGTGCACAATAGAACTAAGTACAAGGAAAAGAATTGGGATTACAATTTGAATTTAATTTTTTTTTGAAATTAGGCCACTTTTTATAACTAGTAGTGATGGTCATTTTCATAATCACTTATCTTAAATTCAATGTTTGATATATAGATGTAATCATGGACCATAACTACTCATTGAAATCAAGTGAATATGTGGTCATGTATGATTGAGGCCCATGTCAATTTTTACTAGAAAGCATATTACTTATATACTTACTATTGATTAAGAAATAATTAAATCAATATGAATTCAAAGCAAATACAATAATATACAATATATAACTTTCACCATTACATTGTCTTTTTACAATTATAAAAAGTTAACACCTACATTGTAAAACAAGACAAGTTAAAATGATATAGTAGAAAACTTTAGAAAATAATACTAGTAAACACAAATTACACTTCATTATCATCTCAATTAAAAGAATATATATTCTGAATCAAGGTTGCATTGCACAATAAAACATAAAACAACCAAAACTTTTATAATTTATTATAAATTGAGTAGTTTAAAATATATTATATTTTATTTATTTAAATTAAATATTTAAGAAATAAAATTACATTTTATTAACATTTTACTAAAAAATATATTCTACATATAACAACCAAGATTTCTACATTTAATTATAAATTAAATACTTAAAAAAAATAATAGTAAATATCATTTATTTTAAGTGAAGTTTCTATTGAGAATGTAATTTATTAATCTAAACTTTAAACATATTTTAAATAAAAAAGATATTTTGTAAAGTATGTATATATAAGATTAATTGTAAGGTAAGGTTCTAAGGTATAGATAAGATCAGGGTAATGAATTCATTTGTTGAAGACTTTGTATTGTACATAATTAAGTGAAGTTTTAAGGTGTATATAAGACATTATTTAGATTAAGGAACTCACTTGTTGAGGACATTATTGCACATAATTGTGAGGTTTTAAAGCATAAAGGCTGTAGAATTTATTCAGGTAAATTGATTTTATTTACTTTATTAGTACTTGCCGATAGGTTAAGCAAGTACTATTGCATCCATTTTTGGATTTCTTCAACTAACTAGTGATTAAATGAACTGTTCTACACCAATGAAAATAAATTCTATTTTGTAATATCTTTGGTTATAATCTGGGTAAATTTCCTTGTAAATATCTTGGTATCGAGTTAGATAAGGGTCTACAATCATCCAAATTATGGAAACAAGTTCTAGCGAAGATTCAAGATAAGAAAAGCTCTTGGAAAGGTAAGTGGCTTACTAAGCCAGGTAGAACCATAATGATTAAATCAGTTTTAACTGCCATACCAATGTATCAAATGTCTATTCTCCCTTTACCTACTAATATCAAGCATGACCTTGATAGGATGTTGAGAGAATTCTATTGGCAAGGCCCATCCGAGGAAAAGAAACTTGCCTTAATTAAGTGAGATAACCTATGCAAACCTGTTTCTATGGGTGGTCTGGGGATTAAGAATCTTCTGTGGCAAAATCGTGCCCTTGGTGCCAAGCTAGTTTGGCGACTTTTAAAGGAACCCAACACTAAGTGGGCCTCCATACTGCTACACAAGTATATTCCATAGGCTGAGCCCATTAACATGTTTAGGGCTCAATCCCATGTTAAAGGATCACGAATTTGGAATTTTATTAAGGACTCTATAAGCATCATCAGCAAGTACCTCACTTGGGATGTGGGCCTTGGGGATCAAGCTTTGTTTTGGGAAGACTCCTGGGTGGGTTACCCCTCCTTACTCAAGGAAGGTTTCTCTTCCAATTTCATTGAAACTTGTAAAGATAGAATTGGGATTCACCTTAAAGACTATCTTGAAATTTGCAAAGAGGATGCATTGATTTCTAGAGTTTTCCTTCAGATCCACAAAGCCAAAAACTAATCAATCTTATTAAGGACAGAAGCATCTCTGTCAAAAATAGATCGGATTCCCTTATTTGGGCCGGATCCAATAAGGGGGAGTATTCAATTAAGGATGGCTATAGAACCATTATTCGCGAGAATCACATGGATAATTTAGATATTCCCCTTAACCTTTGCTGGAACAAAGCCTGCCTTCCCAAGGCTGGGATGTTTCTCTGGGCAGCTTTACAGGATAGAATTTTAACTTCAGATAGAATTTGCAAGCTAGGATTCGAGGGTCCTTCTAGGTGCCCCTTATGCGAAAACCAGGAAGAAGATGTGAATCATCTTTTGTTAAACTGCCCCTTCACCCAGAATTGTTGGAAATGGTTGCAATAGTCTCTCGATTGGAAGTCTGCCCTCCCTTCAGATCTGTTAGGCCACCTTAAAGCTTGGCCTGTCCTATACAAAGACAATCTATATAAGGACATTTGGATTATTTCCCCCTCCTAGCCTGGGAGGTTTGGAAAGAATGAAACAGAAGAATCTTTTCAAACCAAAAATTAGAATGGACGAGCATCACTAATATAATCGAAGCCTCAATATCGGAAAAGATCAACAACATCATTCGAGATACTTCGTGCTACGAAGACTCCTTTAGAACTTGGGACAACAAGATCAGACTAAAATGGCCCTCATTGATCGTACCGAATCTTTTTGGTAGAGGAGGAAACGAATCGAAATCAGCAAGGTCTAACTGCACCTGGACCCCACCGGAAGAAGGTTGAGTCAAGCTAAACTTTGATGGGGCATCCAGAGGTAACCTTGGGGTCGCTGGCATAGGTGGGGTA